>JAMXBB010000012.1:59074478-60274478 GCA_024138015.1 Lumnitzera littorea | reverse complement strand
ATCTCAGTCTTACAGATCCTTAAGAATTTTGAAAAAATGTAGGCTGGATCGAAGTTGAGCTTTGGAACATATAATTCATCCAAAGGAGGAGCTTAGAGCAATTGGGTGTACTTTTCCAAAGTTGGATTGATTAAGTGTAGCCTAAATCAAAATGCCACTTCTTTAGGCTCCTAGAAATGGACTAAGGCCCTCACCAGCATGATGTTAACATTCACCCTAGTTAATGATAGTATAGGTCTAATGTTGTTGATAATGAATTGTTGTTCTCTTAGGTTGAAGGTCTGAAACCATTGGTTGACTATAGGCTTTGGGTTTGTAGGTTTATGGACAAGAATCTCCTTGGCGAAGACCTTAACTTTAGATGAGTTAGCCATTTCTAAAATATTATAAGGAAACAAAAATTACAAAGGAAAGACTATTTACATGAAAAGAGATTACAAAAGACTCCTTATGTACATGAATTCTACGAAAAAATATAGGGAAAGAAACTTCGAGTTTTGTCATTTTTCCTTTTTTTCTTTTTATAACATTGTCGCCTTGTTAGTTATTCATTGACCCCATAGAATATATGCAAAAAAGGGTAGGTTTTAAAGGACCTTAAACTCTGTGACCTCACATGTTTATGAAAAAACGGTTCCTTGGACACATTGAAGTTTAAGTGGGGTAGCCTAATCAGCCCCAAATGGTGGTTGCCCCACTATACCTAGAACTTACACAATGGCTCCCCATCGTAAGATCCTAAGATTGCCTAAGTTCAACCATATCTATCATTCAATTAAATACATAAAACTAAACCTGCAAAGACATTAGTACAGTTATGATAAATAACAAAAAATGAAAGAAAATAAATAAATTACACGAAGGTGATATTTAAGTTCAATTTTAAATTTGGAAAGTTGGATGGTTAACCCTCTTGACGTCCCCCGTAAAGTCACTAAGTTGTCAAGCTTGGTTTTTTCCCTCTCGAGTTCTTTTTATAAAATTAGGTTTTTCTAAACTGATTAATACTAAACTCTACCCATTTAATATTGACCCTCAATGAAGGTTTAAAGAAAACTGGTTCTTTTTATATTTTAAAAATACTTTGGAGTGGTCACCCGACCGGAGTTAGGAAAAATGGTTAAGTTATAACCAATTAGGTGGATTGGTTATAACTTAACTATTAGTCTTTCGATTAAAAAAAACCGATTTAAAAAAAATGGTCTTAAAACAAGAGATCTGGATTGGGGATTAGGAATTTTAAATCCTTACGAGTACTACTAACTTTCCAAATTTAACCTTAATTTTGAAAAATCACCTTTTAATTTCATAAGACAAAACTCAATTGTTAATTACTCTAATTAGATAACTTAAGTAATAAAAAAAAAGGAAAATTAGATCATTTTATTTTTATCGTAGCCCCATAGGTACCTACATATTCGCTATTTGGGATCAAACATGCATGGTTGATTTTATTTTTTTGAATAAAAAACCAAATAATGAAGAGAATGTAGAGTAGGTTGAGTTGATTTTATTTTTTTGAAAAGTGATCAGGTTTACATTTTTAACTTATTCAATTCATTTTGAGGAAATTTTTAAAAAAGAAAGTCCTAACTGGGGTTTTGTTTTTGAAAAATCTAAAAAAAAAAGTCCTAATTTGTAACGGGGCTGTTTATATATATATATATATATATATTTTGAAAACTTGGTTATCTAAGTGTTAAAAAAATGGATTTTTATTCATATCCTTATTCAATTATTTTTATTTTTATTATTTTTTTATATTATATTATGTTTATGCTATTGTTTTTTCTATTTTATCTATTAAACTAAAAAATAAATTAAATAAAAAACTTGCTCTTTTCTTTTCTTTTTCTTTTGTATTATTACATTTACATTCAGAAATAAAATAAGATAATTAATTAATTAAAAAACCTAAATGAAAACAAGGCTCGAATAAGGAAGGCTTCGAACTCGAAAGTGCGCGTAGGTCGGATCTGGTCTTTAGGTAGGATCACGAGTCAAATTGCGGAATCGAGTTGGATTCCACTATCTTCAACAGTAGTAATAGTTTGGGTTGATTCAAGGTGACTTGGACTAAATTTCTCATAGGTGAGGATGGATTTAGGTGTTTTGGATTGGAGATAGTGGGGATAGGTTTAATGCTATGGCTTGGAATAGCTATTCGATGGTTATTCAAGGTAGCGGTTGGTGGTGGTTGATGGGGGAGTTCGGTTGGTGGCTTGGTAGGTTCGAGTGAGTAGTTGACGTTAGGTTTTAAAGTATAGGGAGCTTGATCGTGGGCTTAGTTTGGGCCAAGGTAGTTGGAGATGGTAGTTTTGAAGATGTGTGTATGGTGGTTAGGGTTTTGTGGCAGCTATTGGCAGTGAGCAATATAGGTCACAGCTAAGGGTGAAGGTGGTCAAGTTTGGAGGCTTAAGCTATGGGGAGTATTACTAAGGTGGTATTATGGCTCGGAATGGAGTAGAGAGAGAGAGAGTTCAGTTGAGCTAGAGAGACAAAGAGAGATTTTAAGTGAGAGGGAGCTAGTAAGTTGATTCTACAACTCGTGTATGATCCAATTTGAAGTAAGCCATGTGGTAAATAAGATTAGTGTAAGAAATCACGTGTGTGTATATGGAATTTGTGCTAAAATTGGAGCTAAAGTAAAGGGAGTGGACTATTTTGGCTAAGGAAAATAAAGGAAAACCAGAGAAAGTGAAAGGAAAAGGAAGGAAAGGGAGGGAAGGAGGGGTTGACGTAGCGCTGATGTAGTGTCATGTCTGCTATATTAACTAACCAAAGTGTGCCACATGTCATTACATGACACATGGTAGCTGACGTAGCGTGATACGTGGTAGTTGACGTAGCATGCTACTTCAACATCAACTAATTTAATGCTGCCATGTGTGAGGATACGTGACACAATGAGATTCTGATACGTGGTAGTGCAATGTGGTGTGTTATTTGAAAAAAATAAAAGGCTTTCTTATGCCTTCGCCAAGATTCGAACCCTTAACCCCTTGCTTAAACCAAATGCCAAGTCTATGTATTTATCTATTAGGCTGTTGGCCTATACCTTATCCATATGTGCAATTGACTAGGTTAGCTTGACCTAAATTCAAATCTAAGCCTAAGTCCAATGGCTAACTTCTAAACTTATTTTAAAAATTAGAAAATCTATCCTATTAAATTGTTATTTCCTAAAATCTTCTATTTTTTTCAATTTTTCAATTCTTTTGTTTTTTTATTTTGACGTTTCAATTTTCTAATTTTTTTTTTATTTTCTCAATTTTTTGGGTTTCTTTCTAAATTTCCTATTTTTTTATATTTTTCTAAGTTTTCTTATTTTTTATGCTTTTTCCTACTTTTTTATTTTTTGTTATTTTCTAAACTTCTTAATTTTTTAGATTTTCTTTAATTTTTAATTTTTTTGTGTTTTTCCTAATTTAGGACCCTTTGAGAAAAAAAAAATAAAATATATGGAGTAAAAATTAGGTATCTATACGAGTTAATATGACTTACAAATAGAAGACCAAGGCCTAATCTTTACTAACTTCTAGGTAGTAATCAAACTTAAAAAAGTGTATGAAGTAAGTTTGGAGAGGTAATATCACAAGAAGAAGATTATTCAAGCATCATTCAAAAGATCATTACAATTGTGTGATGAGAGGTAAGTGCACTTATCAATTTTATAGTATAGTAGATTTAAGTCCGAGTGTTAATCCCTTAAAAAATAGTTATCTATTACTAGTACTTCCCCTTATTTTCTTATTATCTAACCTAACAATTAAGTGTGATTCATCAAACTACTAAATCTAATTAATTAATAAAAATAAACAAACAAATAAAATAGGAAAGTAAAAGAAATAATAGAGATTATGAGAAACCCATGAACATTAGTATTCAAATATTGAATTCCCCCCCAAAATCTATGTCATATTTAATCCATTCTTCTTATTGTACTATAAGAGTTCCTAAATTAAGTTAATTGAAATTGCTTCTCAAATTAACTCTTTCCCTCAATTATACTCTATCAAAATTGCTTCTATGATAGGATATATAAAGATTGCATTAAGTCCTTGAACAATATTATTAGGTTACTCTAACTTAGGGAAATTAAATAGTTGAACCTCAATCTATTCAATTACTTCTAATTTCACTAGTTCATTCACAATAGGAGCTCATGAACTTTAAGGTGAACTTTAACATTGAATTAACAACCTAAGTAAATATTAATTGAATACGATAAAGAATGATGTAATTAGACCTCAATAATAGGAAATCATAGATTGAATAAAAACAAAGGAAATAATTTTACATAGATTCTAGGATTCAAAATTCAAATATTAAAAAGAATAAATTAAGCAATTAAAAAGAAATTAAAAAGGAAGAAAACAAACATGTGAGAGGGTTAAAAGACAACCGTCTTAAGTCATGAACCTTAACTTAATCTAAGAATTGATTACTTATTTACAAGGCTTACAAGACTATTTATAGTCTAAAGGAATTTTCAAAATATATCTCTAGTGTATCTTTAATATATCTTGTAATATATCCCATATATCTCTTTGTTTCCAAATTAGGCTCTCAAATTAAAGATACAAGGAAGCATAGCATCTTTTCAGGTTTCAAATATCCTTAAAATGGGGAAAATTCATAAGTAATAGCATGTTCTACTCTAAGATCATGGCCTTGATTCTTATGAGTGATCTTTCTCTACTTAAAAATGGAAAATAAGTGAAATGAGTGAAATAAGAGAAGCATGCACAAAAAATATAACATGATCTTGTCCTCAATTCTCACTAATCATCAATTCTTCCTTATTTTCTTGATCTTTTGGTCATGACTTCAACTCATGTGTAATAATCTTAGGTGTAATCCTTTGTAAGGCTTAAAAACTTATAAAAATCACCTTCAATCTTCCAAAACTTATTTAAATTCTTCAAATTCATCAATTAAAGCTTGAAATCAAAATATAAACCAATTAAGCACCAAAATTAATAAAATACCTAAGAAATGTATAAAAACACTATCAAAATGACCCATAAAAATATGTATAATTAACCACTTATTGGTGTACAAGATAAGGACTATTTATAGTTAGTCTTTAAAATTACATTGAAAAGATGAAATCACATAGAAGGGTAATTCATATTTGTAAGATCTTAATGCATACTAAAAAGGGTAATAAGATAGTTGTGATGAAAAGAACATAGTATATTGTCATAAAAAGAATAAACATGTGACAAGATGTCATAGGAGCAATCTTTTGGTAAGGAAATTCCTTAAGATCGAGTTACTTTAGTGCAAGAACTAGTTGGAGCTGAGAAGCTTAGACCATGATAAGTGGACTATTAGTAGATGATGTGATCATAGCATAAGAATCTTAGGTCGAGACCCTAATATTAGAAAGGTTAGCCAAAGGGGACGAAACTCATAACTCGGCAATAAGGTTTTCATTAGTTCAGATTAAAATAAGTGATAGGAATTAATGCACTGGACCTTTGACCTAAGCTTGAGCTTGAGGGCATGAGAGTATAGCCAAGTGAGTTCTCTTATATCGATCTACAACTGATGAATCTGAGTTGCTTTAATCCACCAATTTGCTGTCGTATTTAAGTCAAACCCTCTTGATAGGGATTACGGTCTAATTACGTGCTCTCATTCCCAATGACTCACTTAAATGGTTAGATGAGTTGTTTAAGGGGAGTTGAACCCTAAAGAGCAATGCATTCCCTAGTTCGACCTGCTGAGTTGCTTTACTCTCTACCTCATCTAAGAAGTTGTTGAGGTAACCAACCTGTTATTGAGTCGACCCCTCCATAATACAACTGTCTAAGATTAAGCATCTAACCTACATACTGCTAACCTAATGCATGACCAAGGTCGAGTTAACCCCTATCACGAGTCAACCATTTGAGGTCAACTTAATAATGGACCACCTTTATAACTAATCACACCTCAGTTTAAAACATCCAAGCTCTAGAGCTCCTAAGCCAACAACCCTAATGTGATCTACTTTAAACTTAGCATACTCGACAAACAACATCATTAAGACCATAGAATAGATAGTTAACATGCATTCTATTTTCCGAAACTAGTACTATCCTTTTGTTTGTTTACAATTCTACCCATGTAATTTATTCCTTTTTCCTTTTCTAGTAGAAATCCTTTTTGTAATTTGCACTTACTTAGGACATGCCTTAACTAGGTCATATAAATACTTATAGTTTGTAACTGCTACAAAAACACAGTAAACCAAATTAATATTTCAGACATTTTTCCTCTTCATGAGCTATGTGTTTTCCTTGCTTGCTCTCAATTACTCTTATCTGATCCATCGCGGGCATGGATTAGTGGCGAATATCCTCCAACCACACTTACGCATAATATTAAGTTCATTTTAAGCTCGTGTGAGACGTTAGTGTGTCATATCCACCATCAGTGCATAAGAACTCCTACTCAAACCTTCGACTCTCATTTATTCTTCAAACCATTTTGCAGTTTGGACCCACCCCTCGTTTACATGATACTAAGTGTCGTGTGTTCATTCACATCAACCCGTATCATCTTAATATCAAAGCTTGGCTACATACCAGCAAGTTCTTATTACTTTATGCTCTATGTGATATATTATTATTGTAAGTGTTTAAAGTTGGTTCATTGTTGTTTTGAGTGTTCAAAGAGTGTTTAGAGTTGAGAAGACTTTGTGCTCTATTTCCCCCCATTTCTTGTATGCAAAAAATAGAGTGTAAGTATTTGTTTGCTTATCATGTGTTGGTTGTATTAGCTATTGGTGTATTCAGCGTTGTTTTATTCTTGTTTCATATAAGGAAACTCTGAGTGGTGTTTTTAGTTGATAATCTCTATTAAAAGGTGGTAATGTTTGATTCTAGTGCTTAAGGAACCTTAGGAAACCAAGAGAGTGGTGATCGTAATGGCTAGGGTCAACAAAGAAGTTGTGCACCCTAATTTACTGATGAATGACTAGATAAACTCATCGACCTAGTGGCTAATTTGGTAACTACCATAATTGAAGATAAGCAGCAAGCTTAAAATAACCCCTATAGAGGCCAAGTTAATGAGATACCTAAACAGGTAATGGTCAATATGGTCAAGCTAATGCCTTAATTCGACCATCCTAAGCTAGAGGAGTGGACAGAGTTATTCGATGGAGGCTTGCATTAATTGAAATCAAAGAAGAGGATGAGGAAGTAGGCAATGAAGTAGAAGCATATTATGAACCCGAGGAGAGGAATATCGGAGTTATTAGGGTAAAAGGGTTGAGGATTCATATCCTTAGTTTTTCTTATAATGGTGTAGCAAAAGACTACCTAGATTAGGTAGATAAGATTGAGAAGTAGTTTGAATGCCGTGAAGTGCTTAAAAATGCCAAAGTTATGCTTGTTGTGTTGGAGTTTACTAGCTACGCCACTTTGTGGTGGAAGAACTTATTAGCTACCTAAAAGAGAGGAGGAGAATGTGAAGTTAGAAACTAGGATGAGATGAAAAGAGTCACAAGGAGGAGATTTTGATAAGAATAACCCCATGGACTAATCACATATAGCCGAGCTAAAGGACTCCAAGGATTCGCGCAAAGAATACTAGCTCAAAACCAAATCTGAGACTAGGATTCCTATTCCAAACTGATCGCTTATCAACCTGGTTGTCAAATCTTCACATGTATCCGACTTACTCCTACCTAGTAGCGATATTTTATTCTAGAAGATAGCTTAAGACTAGCCAAGTAGAGCTCCCAAAGCAACCACAAATGTTTAGCTCTAACTTAGTAAGCTTCTTTATTAGATTGATTAGCTCTCGACCTAACCTAGATCAGGTCAACCCTTGACTGCAACACTTTCTTGCTTCCACCTATTTTGTATCTCATTTTTAATGTTTAACCACCAAGTGACACATATCTTTTGAACACAACCTTCCAAAATGATCCTTTCTTTTTCATACTAAATATTCTTTGTCTCTTGTACCCCTTTTAGTATGTTTTATGTAACCAAATTGTAGAATACCCTTTTATCTTTTCATACAAGTAAAGTAACCCTAATGGATAGGTATATAAACCCCCACTTTCTTATATGCAGACAACCAACTGATCAATAGAGAAATTATTCCCATTCCTTTGAGTAACCTTAGTGTTCTTATTATCATTCAACTCTTAACTATTCCCTTTAGTAAGGAGTAGTGGTTAGTGACCCTTCAATTCAGATCAATGTATTATATCAAGCAGATTGTAGGCTAAGTAGGATTAAGTGGTGCATTATATCTACTTAGTAGCTATGCAAACTTCGTTATGGTGTTTCTCCGTATGTCCGACCCTAGAGATGCATCAGCTTCACTAATATTAGAGTATAGTTCTACGAAGGAGTGTATGAAGTTGTAGTGAAGTTTTGGATTGCTTTGCTATTAGTAGCTACTATGTTCTCTCTGTAGCTATTGCAATGTGTTTGTATACAAGGTATTAAAGCTGTTAGTAAGTTGTTAATCCATTTGAGAAGTATTGTACCATGTCAGACACGAGTGTTTAGGGTGTTATTGGTGACTAAAGTAGTGGTGCTTAACTTGGTCGTGATCATAATGGTAGTAATACGTCAAGATTGGTTGATGACATGCTTAACAGATTGACCAACCTTATTAAGAGTCTAGTTATAGCAATGCAAGTTAATAGACAACAACCCTAGGGTGCACAGCACCATAACTCACAAGAAAATGTCCCTAAGAGATACCATAGCCAAGGTAATCGAACTAATCACTCAATTTGACTGCAATGAGTTAGAGGAGTAGCAGACTGAGTTGCTAGATGAAAACTAGAGTTAAAGGAGATTAAGGAAGCTGATGAGGACCTAGATGTTGAAGAGTTTGGGAAGAAGAAGAAGAAGTTGACTATTACCAAGTGTAGGGATGAAGAGGTCGAGCTCCCTGAAGGCTAAACAATGTTAAGGTTCAAATCCCCCCCTTTAGTGAAAGTAAAGATGTAAATGAATACTTGGAGTGGGAAGAGAAGGTCAAGAAGGTGTTTGAATGTTATGGGTATACAAATGCTATCAAAGTTTAACTTGCTACACTGGAATTTACTAGGTATGCCACTATGTGGTGCAAAAATTTGAATACAGCCAAAACAAGAGGTGGTAGGCGAGGTGTTAGAACTTGGGATGAGATGAAAAGGTTCTTAAGAGGTAGATTTATACCCGAGACCTAAATAAAAGATACATTTGCAAAGTTACAGGGGCTTCGCTAAGGAAGCTAATCTATTAATAACCATGCTAGAAAGTTCTAAATGCTTATAATTCAGGTTGAAGTGGAAGAGCCTAAGGTATGTACAGTGTCAAGGTTCATCTCTGGACTTCGATATGAAATTTGCCACATTATGGAGATATAAAGGTTTTATACCTTAGAAGAGGCGATAAAGATAGCATAAAGGATTGAAAAGTAGAGGAGACGTGCTTCAAGCTTACCTAGGTAAACATTCTCTGAACCTCTAGATCTCCATTGACCTGTTTAAGCTGAGTCGAAGAAGCCATAAAGGGTTGAGGATAGGAATGATTGATTTGATGACAGCTGAGCAAGCTAGTGGGGCTGAGCCAGTTAGCTAAGCTAAGCTAAGGTTAGGCTGACCCTAAGGACATATGAGAAAAGGTAAACCTCCAGATGGAAGACCAAAGAGGTGAAATGCTTTAAATGCTTAAGCTTTGGACATATGGTTGTTGAGTGTCCGAACCAACATGTCATGGTGCTTCGAGGAGATATAGTAGATAGCACTGATAAGAGCAAGCTTCAGAAGGAAGAAGATGTTGGAAAACCCGAAGCCAAAGAGGAAGAGGAGACCTATGTCTATGCTGACTAGGGAGAAGTGATGACTTTAGTCTTAAGATGAGTATTGAGTTCCTTATTGAACTCTAAGGAGGACTAAAGGGAGAATCTATTCCATACCATGTGTACCATCAAAAGCCAATTATGCACAATCACTATGGATGGGGGAAGTTGTACTAATGTCATTACATAGTCCTTTATGCAGAGGCTAAGTCTACCAACCTCAAAGCATCCCTAACCTTACAAGTTGCACTGGCTTCATGATAAGGGTACTTTACGCCTAATTGAACAAGTAACCATACCAGTCAGTGTTGGGAGTGTATATAGGGATGAAGTAGTGTGTGATGTCATCCCTATGAGAGCTTCACATCTGTTGCTTAGATGACCTTAGTTGTTTGACTGATGTGTTACTTACATTAGGTATAAGAATACCTATGCCTTTACTAAGAGTGGAAGGAAGATTGTGTTGCAACCCATGACGTCGTCCTAAGTAAATGAAACCCATAATCAGCTCAACTAAGCTAGAAAGAAAAATGCCTTAGTGATGGGCTGAAGAGAGCTCCAAGCTGCTGAAAAGGTTAAAGAACTTATGTTATAGTTGATTAGAAGATTGTTGGAAATGAGAGATTTGGAGGATATCCTTAATGAAATCTGAAGATTGCTAAATGAGTTTTCTAATCTGTTCCCTGAAGAACTGCCTCCAATTTAAGGCATTAAGCACTGTATTGATTTGGAACCAGGCACCGCCCTACCAAACCAACATATATATAGAATGAACCCTAAGCAAGCTCTTGAGCTAAAAAGATAGGTGGATGAACTCATAGGGTGAAGATGCGTAAAGGAGAGCATGAGCCCTTGTGTTATACTAGCTCTACTCATCCTTAAGAAGGATGGAACATAGTACATGTACATTGATAGTAGAGTAATCAACCAAATTACTGTTAAGTACATATACCCGATATCAAGGCTCGATGACATGTTAGATGAGCGTTATGGCACCAAGATATTTTTGAAGATTGATTTGCAAAGTGACTACCACAAAATTCACATGAAACCGAGTGGTGAGTGGAAGATTACCTTTAAGACTAGGCATGGACCTTACGAATGGTTGGTTATGCCGTTCGGACTTACTAATGTGCCAAGCACATTCATGAGGTTGATGAACCATGTAATGTACCCTCTAATCGAAAAATGTATGGTCATATACTTTGATGATATATTGATATATAGTACTGACTTAAACGACCATGTTCAACATCCCTACAAAGTATTTGACATTTTGTGAACTGAAAAGTTGTATTCGAATGTAAAGAAGTCTACATTCTACTAAAATGAGGTGATTTTCTTAGGGTCTGTGGTATCAAAAGAAGGAATCTAAGTAGATGGGGAGAAGATTCGAGCAGTTTTTAAATGGTTGACGCCAAAGAATGTCATTGAGGTTCGAAGCTTTCATGGCTTAGCTTCTTTCTATAGGAGATTTATCAAAAACTTCAATATCATAGCTACCTCCTTGACTAAGCTGACAATGAAGAATGAAGTATTTAGGTAGAACGATCGAATTGAGCAAAGCTTTAGGGAGATCAAGGAGAAGCTTACCTTGGTGCCTGTCCTTTCACTATTAGATTTTGACAAACCCTTTGAATTGGAATGCGATGCATCATAAGAGGGAATTAGTGCTTTTATGATGTAAGAGTGATGACTCATCCCATCAACTACCATAGTAAGAAGCTTAATGGTTCTACCCTGAACTATTCTATATATGAGAAAGAGTTGTACTCTCTTTATTGAGCCCTTATTGTTTAGAAACACTACTTGCTACCATGAGAGTTTCTTATTTGTATAGACCATGAGTCTTTGAAGCATCTAGGGAGTCCAAAAAAGCTTTTGAAAAGGCAAGCTAAGTGGTTGAAGTTTATGGAAGGGTTTTTGTACTTCATTCAGCACAAGAAAGGAAGCATAAATATGGTCGCCTATGCTCTATCACGTCGGCAAACTTTACTGACCACTTTGCAAACAAAATTATTACTATTCTCACTCATTATAGAGTAGTACACTCATGATCCTCATTTCTGCCCTATCATAAAACAGTGCAGGGACGGAATTGTTGCTAAGGGATATTATCTTAAGGAAGGCTATCTATTCAAGGACTGAAGACTATGCATACCAAAATGTTCTACGCATGAGCTATTGATCAAGAAAGCTCATAGTGGTGGATTGTCAAGTCACTTTAGGGAGACCAAGACAGCTACTCTATTGAAGGAGAACTTTTATTGGCTAGGTTTAGTCAAGGATGACCATAAGGTAGTTGGTAGTTATAAAGTGTGCAAATGTACTAAGGGGAATAGAGAACCCCATGGAGAATACATGCCATTACCAATGCTAACCTACCTTAGGCCAAACTTAGCATGGACTTTGTCCTAAGGTTACCCTAGACATCTAAAGGGAAAGATTCTATCTTTGTTGTAGTGGACCACTTTAGCAAGATGGTGCACTTCATTTCATGCCATTAGACTAATGACGCTTTATATATTACTGATTTGTTTGTACAAGAGGTTATTCGACTACATAGGGTATTGAAGACTATTGTCTTAAATCGAAACACAAAATTTTTTAGCTATTTTTGAAAGACTCTTTAGAGAAGACTTAAAACTAAACTTGTATTCAACTCCAGTAGCCGCCTTCAAACTGATGGCTAGACTAAAGTGGTGAATAAGACACTAGGCAATTTACTTAGAGCTATTGTAGGAAAGAATTTGAGGGATTAAGATTTATGCCTACTAGTTATAGAGTTTGTAAACAACCGGACTATCCATAGTACTATTAGGAAGACCCCATTTAAGGTTGTTTATGGCCTTAACCTTACTATTCTCTTAGATATGATTGGCGCCCCAATAACTACCAAAGAGAGTTAATCTAGAGTTGATCGAACCCAAGAATTACGTAAGCTACACCAATCTATAACCAGGATGATCGCTAAATTCAATCAAAGACAGCAAGAAATTGGTAGCCAAGGCCACCAAACTATTTCTTTTTACCTAGGAGACTTGGTATGGATTTACCTTAGCCAGGAACGATTCCTACACTTAAGATAGAATATGCTATCTCCTCAAGTTGATGATCCGTTGAAAGTCCTAAAATAGATCAACCACAACACTTACTAAATGGAGTTACTTAATGACTATGGTGTTTCCTCCACCTTTAATGTATTCGATTTGATCCCTCATTAACCAACAAAAGAAGACCCTACGTACACCCTAGAAGAAGAAGCAGAAACCACTCAAGATTTGAGGGCAAATCTTTTCAACCCCTAGGCAAACGATAGGAATTAGCCCCCCAGACCAATTACATATAACCAAGTTAAAGGACTCTAAGGACTCATGTAGAAAATACTAGCTTGAAACCATATTCGAGATTAGGATTCTTATTCCAAACTGATCTCCTATCGACCTAGCTATCAAATCCTCACATGTGTTAGACTTACTCTTGCTAAGTAGCGATGTTTTATTCCAAAAGATAGCCTAAGACTTACCGAGCCAAGCTCTTGATTCTACTACAGTCGTCTAACTCTAATTCAATGGACTTTTTTACCGAATTGATTGGCTTCCGACCTGATCTAGATCAAGTTGGCCCTTAACTGTAACACTTTTTTGCTTTCACCTACTTTATATCACATTTCTAATGTTAAGCCACTAAGCAACACATGTCTTCTAAGCACAACCTTCCAGAATGATTCTTTCTTTTCCGTATTGAATATTATTTGTCTCTTTTACCCCTTTTAGTATGTTTTATGTAACCTAATTATAGAATACCCTTTTGTCTTTTCATACATGTAAAGTAACCTTAGTGGATGAGTATATAAACACTTACTTTCTTGTATGCAGACAACCAACTGATCAATACAAAAATTATTCACGTTTTCTTTGAGCAACCTTAGTGTTCTCATTATCATTCAACTTTTATCTATTCCCTTTATCAAGGAGTAGTAGCAAGTGACCCTTCAGTTTAGATTGGTATATCATACGAGTAGATAATAGGCCAAGTAGGATTGAGTGGTGCATTATATCCATTTGGTAACTACCTAGACTTTGCTAGCTTTTCCTTGTTTGTTTTTAGTTCACTTCATTATGATGTTTCTCCATATGTCCGACCCTAGAGATGTGTTGAATTTGTTCCAAGCTACTATTTGCTGGATGCATTTAAGAGATTGCATGAGTTGAGGCAAAGTAGATTGTATATGAAGGAATTCTAGATGTTGATGATCGGATGTGAAGTTGTTAAGCCTGAAGACTAAACTATATCTCGATTCATTAGTGGGTTAAAGTACAAGATTGGAAAAATTCTAAAGATCAGGAATATTCGATCACTTGATGAAGCTATCTAAGATGCCTAAAGGATTTAGAGGCATCGAATAGGAAGATTTCAACCTCTTAGTGGTCGACCTACCACTAATTGACTTATTTCGAGCACACCTATGCAATCAGAACCAGGTATAGTTACTAAAACCCGACTTACTCAAGCTGTTAGAGTAAAAGAGAAAGACATTTCGAGGAAGTTTAAGAAAGGCCAGAGCTCAGCATGGAAGACAAGTGAGATCAAATGTCAAGGATTTGGACAACTGGTTGCCCAATGCCTAAATAGAAGAACCATGGTGATCCGAGGCAAAGAGCTAACCATTAAGGTAGATATTACTAATGAGGAAGTAGAAGAGCCGAAGAAGACTAGATAAATAGAGTTGTCCGAGGAGGAAGAAGTCATCTATAGAGTAGAAGTTTATGCCTACTACCTTAGTGTTAAGGAGAAGAATGAGTATGAGTCCTATACTTAAGGACAAACAATGTAAATATCTATTCCACATCAAATGTAAGGTGAACAAGTCAATGTGTGCCTTGATTTTTGACATAAGAGCTACATCAATGTAGCATCTACTTCCATATTCTAGCAATTGAAGTTGTCGACTAAACCCTACCTTAAAGCTTATAAACTACATTAGCTCAATGACAAGGGAGCCATATAAGTAAATAAACAAGTGGTTATGTTGATTAGCATTGGAAATTACCAAGAAGAAGTGCTTTGTGATGTGTTAGCTATGAATGTATCTCATAATTTCTAGGACGACCATAGATGTTTAATCGAACGGTAATATATGATGGAAGAAAGAGCACATGCTCTTTAGAGTACGAAGGTAGGAAGGTTAAGTTGAGCCCGATGATTGTCGAACAAGTTAAAGCATGCTAACTCAATGGAGCCGAGTTCTAGTAAAAGAAGTGTTAGTGATGATCTAAGCCAAGCTAAAGATAGAGATTGAGCTTGAAGAGCTAACCTATCTACACGTTAGAAGGTTACTTAAGATGAGAGGATCTGAAGAGGAGTTGTTATCTATCGTGGTAGAAGCCTTATTGGATAGGTTTGCCAATCTATTCCCATGAGAATTGCTTGAAGGTCTGCCTTCCTCCAAGGTATTAAACATGCGATTGACCTACAACTAAGAGCTGCATTGCCAGATAAACTTACCTATAGATTGAGCCCTGAATAGGTTGTCGAGTTATAGAAGCAAGTAGATGAGCTAATAAACAAAGTGTATGTACAAGAGTCCTTAAGCATATGTGTCATGCTAGCCCTATTAGTACCAAACAAAGATAAGACGTGGAGGATGTGTGTAGATAATCGGGTGATCAATTGCATCACCATCAAGTACAAGCATCCTATACTAAGGCTTAATGATATGATAGATGAGTTGAATGGGGTAAGAGTATTCTCTAAGATTGATCTCAAATCTAGACAGCATTAGATTCGAATGCAGGAGGGAGATGGTTGGAAGATTGCATTTAAGACCTGTCATAGATTGTATAAATGGCTTGTGATGCCATTTGGACTGTCAAATGTACCAAGCACATTCATGTGACTAATCAAACATGTGTTCTAAGAACTAATAAATAAATTTATGGTGGTATATTTCGATGACATCCTCATCTATAGTCCTAATCTAGAGACTTACCAAGAGCATCTCCGAACTGAAAAGATCTATGCCAATCTAAAGAAATGTGACTTATGCCGACTTGAAGTGATCTTCTTAAGGTTTGTTGTGAGTGGTGGTAGCATTCGAGTTGCTGATGAGAAGATAAGAGCAATTACTAAATGTCTTGTGTTGACCTGTTGAGTTAACATGAGAAGCTTCCATGCCTTAGCATCATTTTATCGTAAATTCATAAGGAATTTCAATATGATTGTAGCCCCACTCATCAAGCTATCAAAAAAAAATGTTGAGTTCAAGTAGGGAGAGAAGGTGTAGAGGAGTTTCGAAGAAGTAAAGGAGAAGCTGATTACAACCCTTATCTTAGCTCTACCGAGCTTTGACAAAATATTTGAAGTAGAGTGTGATGTGTTTAGATTAAGAATAAGTCTTGTGCTAATGCAAGAAAGCCGACCTAATGCCTATTTCAGTGAGAAGCTTAGAAGAGCAATGCTCGACTATTTTGTTTATGATAAGGAGTTCTACTCCTTAATTCAAGCATTGACTGTATGGCAATGTTAATTGCTAGCTAAAGAGTTTGTGATCTACACTAGTCATAAACCTTTGAGATATCTATAGAGCCAGCTCAAGTTGTCTAGAAGACAAGTCCAATGGGTCAAGTTCATGGATGGATTTTCATATGTTGTAAAGTACAAGAATGGAGAGAAAAATGTAGTGGCCAATGCCCTATCAAGATGACATTCCCTTTTTACCAAATTATAGACCTAGCTATTAGGATTTTTAATGATAAAGGATTTGTATGCTGAAGATCCACATTTTAGTCCAATCTATGCTAGATGTAAGGAAGGCTAAATAATAGATGACTATCATAAGGAGGACAAATACTTAAGAAGAGGAGATTATATATCCCGACCTATTCCATAAGAGAGCTATTAGTACATGAGGCACATACAAGAGGATTGTTTGGACACTTTAGCAAGAACCAAGCTCATGAGGTACTTTTGGCTAAAGATGATGATGGATGTCTAAGTTTTGTTAAAGAAGTATGTATAGAAAGGTAGAGAGGCAAGTCGAGCAAGGACAATATTTACTATTGCCGATCTCGACTCAACCATGGTCTAAACTGAGCCTAGACTTTGTGTTAGGGTTGCAAGGGACATTCTAAGGGAAGGATTTCATCATGTTGGTTATAGACCAATTTAGTAAGATGGTGTACTTTGTGCCCTACTCTATTACTAATGATGCTTCAGCTATTTCTTTTTTTTTTTTTCTTATAGGAGGTCGTCAAATTACATGGAGTGCCTAAGACCATTGTTTTAGACTAAGACCTAAAGTTCATAAGGCACTTTTAGAGAACGTTTTGGAGATGAATGGGAACCAACTACTATATAGCATGTCTTGTCATCTACAAACAGATGGACAAACCGAGTTTGTCAATAGGACCGTAAGAACTTTACTTTGAGTTACTGTTGGTTGGAACATGGCCAATTGGGATCTATGCTTACCTATAATGGAGTTCACTTATAACAGGATCGCCCACAATGTCACAAGCAAGTCACAATTTGAGATCACCTATAGGTACAACCTAAAGCACCCATTGGACAAAATGCCCATTCCAAGCCAAGATGATGATTAATTAGCTATAGACAGATCCAAAGCCATCAAAGCAACGTGCTAAAAGGTTATAAAACATCTAAGTCGAGTTGCTACCTTGAGAGATGAGGCTGAAGATAGAAGAGCTAACAGTTTCAACCCGATGATTTGGTCTGGACCTACCTCAATAAGGAATGATTCTTAAGTTTAAGGAAGAGCAAGTTATCTCTAGGGACCGATGAACCATTTAAAGTGCTTAAAAAGATCAATCCTAATGCCTATAGGATTAGACTACTTGATGATTATGGAGTTTTAGACTCCTTCAACATTATTAACCTCCACCTGTATACTCCTAAAGAAGAGTAACATGGAGCCAAGCTAGATTTGATACCAAATCTCAAACAAATTGGAGAGGATGATAGGGATCATAGTCTAGTCACTTGTTCCCAAGCCCAAGGACTTATTCAGATGGTTCGCCAACCTATTAAAAGGGGGTTAAACCTTGAAGAGCAATGCATTTCCCAATCCGACCTATAGAGTTACTCTACTCTCCACCTCAACCAAGAGACTGCCAAGGTAACCGAAGCCAAGCTGATCTCAATAACGAGTTGACCATCCAAAGCTAACCTAACAATGGGATACCTCCAAAACCAGTCACACCTTTGCCCAAAACATCCGAGCTCTCGAGCTGATAACCTCAACCTAATCTACTCTAAACCTTCTTTGCTCAACAAACAGTATCATTGGGACCATAAAATGGATAGCAAGCATGTACCCTATTTTCTAACACTTGACTGTCCTTTTGTGTTCAAATATTATTTTTATTTGTTTATAATTCTACCCCTATAATTTATTCTTTTTTCCTTTTCTAGTAGGAATCCTTTTAATAATTTGCACCTACCTAAGACATGCCCTAATTAGGTCATATAAATACTTGTGGTTTGTAACTATTGCAATAACACAGTGAATCAAATTAATATTTCAAACATTTTTCCTCTTCGTAAGCTAAGTGTTTTCCTTACTTGCTCTTGATTACTCTTTTCTGATCTATCGTGGGCGTAGATTAGTGGTGAGTCTCCTTTAGCCACATTTATGCATAATATTAAGTGCATCCTAAGCTTGTATGAGGCATTGGTATATCATATCTAACATCAATGCACGAGAACTCTTGCTTAAACCTTTGACTACCATTTATTCTCCATACCATCTTGTGGTTTGGACCCAGCCCTGGTTTACATGATACTAGGTGTCATGTGTTCATCCACATCAACCCATATCATCTCCCATACCTATCGACAGTCTCTAACTACCGACTTGAGACATACTCTAACAACAGCTTGGCCCACTAAAGCACTAGCTTAGTTTACCAAAATCTAAATTGCTTAGAGCATGTCTAAGTTGAAATCACCTCTAAAGAACCCTTAGTTTTACTTAGCACCATTGCTTGACATTCTCCAACCTAACCCTACAGTTTTGTTAGTTTATGCTAAAAATTCTCCTACTAGTTACCAACCATGTGTCCAAGCAGCCATGTGATAAAATCTTCCGTATCAAATGGTTGCTTTTCTTGATTTTTCTTCTATGCCCCTTAACATTCCTTATACATTACTTATTTTGGACAATACCTTTTCAATCATTTCCATTTATAGTAATTGCCCTAATGTTTTGGGTATAAATACCCTCATGTACAATATGGCCACAACACATATCAACATAATTACAAAATATTCCTAAGTCTCTCTTACTTGCCTATAAGCATTCCTTTTATTTGCTCACTCACATTATTACTCTTATCCTAACATTTAAGCAAGGCTAGGTGTCAAGTACCCTCATTAGACTAACTTGTACATCATATCGAGTTAATTCATGAGTCGTCGATAGTTCCGTAGTGCATCATATCCTTGGAGCTGATCGTAAGTTTTGCTTATTTTGCTCCTTTCCTCACACTTACCATCTCCATTTCAAGCTTTCAATAAGCTTGGAGCCAACCCCAATAAGTCCAACCTCGTTTACCCTTAGTGTACCGTTATCATCTTGGTATTAGAGCGGAGGTTCATAGTAGGTAAGTTGTTATTTAGTTATGATTATTACTATATAGTGTGTAGTATCGGTTATAGTAAAGTGTACCATAGTTGAGCCAGAGTTAATAGTGGGTATTTGAGTTAGAAGAAGGCATAGCAGTTTGCTGTCACATGTGCCCTGTTGTACTTTGTTTTAAGCCGTAAAAATAGAGCAAGTAGTAGTTGTGTGTTTCCTATGAGATAGTAAAGATGATACAGATCAAAGCTAAGGACAGAGAAGATCAGTCGTAGGGGTAGGTCCAAGCTTCTAGAAAGCTTGAAATGAGTAATGGAAATACACAAGAGAATGGAAAAAGAAAAGAAATAAGCAAACCTATGAATAGCTCTAAAGGATATGATGCACTAGTAGAACTTCTGAGGACTCATGGTATAACTCAATGTGATACATAAGTTGGTTCGGTGAGGTTACTCACCACTTAGCCTTGCTTAAGAGTTAGGATAAGAGTTAAATAAGCAAACAAGCTAATGAGGGTCATTGTTCACAAAAGGAAATATTTAGTATATTGGTGATGATAAGAGATGATGTGCGAGTATATGTATAATGGGTATTTATACTCGAGAAATTAAGGTAACTTGCCTAAAAATGGAAAAGACTAAAAGGGTATTGTCCCAAAGAAGTAATGTACAAGGAATACAAAAGGGTAAAAATGAATATTCAGAGAAAAAAAATTATTACAATAGTAGATTCTATAAGTGGTCCTAGATACGTAGTAGTAATGTATTGGTGATGAGTAAGGTTATTGAATAGGGGTACCAGGCATATCTGGGTTTGTTAGAGAAGGAATGGATAGGGACTAGTATGGGATCTCTCAACATCTCAGTACTTATGTTGTTGAGCAAGTCATCAAGTTAGTTAAAGTTGTGTAGTCATATGGAATTTGGCTGTTGCCAGGGAACTCTTTTAGTTGGTAAATAATTTCTGAGTTATGTGCAATTACATGGCATGGCATTGGAAGTTAGTCAGCAATGAAGAGTAACTCAGCCTTAGCAGGGGTTAGCTGAAGTAGGAGGATTCACATCGTTAGTCTTTCTAGTCCTTGTGCTCGGTTATTGGTAAAAAGCCTAGTAGTTTGATTCTTATCAAAAGTAGAGTATATAGAAACTATACTTATGTTGTTTTGCGAGAAGTACTAGTGTTGAGAAAAGGAGATTGACTTAAATGTAAATGTTAGTATTGGAGATGATAACAGTGATGTCATCCACAATAGCCAATAACCCCAAAATACACCTAGAAGTATAGACAAACGAATTGATGAAATGGCTAATTTAATAGCTAACCTAGCTAGAGTTGTTTAAGCATTAGCCTTTCAATCTACTAATGCTGTTCATAACACTCCCCAAGCTGCTCAGCCAGTGATAGGATGGATCCTAGCTCGATAAAATCAAGGTAAAAGAGTGGGAGAACGTGTGTAGAGAAAGATTGACTTGAGTGAAGTAGAAGAAGAGGACGAAGAAGAAGAGTATGTTGAAGTGGAAGAATGAGCCTAAGCACATCGAGCTACTGACTTTATGAAGCTTCAAATCCCGAACTTCAATGTTTTTAGAAATGTCGATGACTATCTAGATTAGGAGGAAAAGGTTGAACAAGTTTTTGACTATTATCAATATGAGGATCATGAGAAGGTAAAAGTTTTTACTGTAGAATTCTCAAGGTATGTTACATTATGGTGAAAGAACTTCCAGACCATGAGGAGGAGAGAAGGATATAGAGAAGTCAATACCTAGCCCAAAATGAGGAATAGATTTGTAATAGATACTTATCTACAGAACACCTTTACTCGACTTCAAGAGTTGAGGCAAGCGAATTAAATCGTTGATGAGAATGTCTAAGAGTTCTAGATGCTCATGATTTGATGTGAAGTTGATGAGCCTTCAACCTAAACAATTTCTAGATTCCTTACTGGATTGAGATATGATATTCAAGACATAGTGAAATTACAGCATTTTACCACATTGAATGAAGCCATTAAAATAGCCTAGTGGGTAGAGAGGTAGAGGAGGAATAGGTTAAGTTGACCTAGTAAACCTTACTAGCCTACTCAAAGTGATAGTTAAGCTTCCTAGAGCACTGATTCTAATAGAAGAGTTGAAGTAGTAAGTAAACTAAAGGGTTACCTTACTGAATAGGAGCTATCAAGGAGACCTTATGAGAAGGGATAAGGATTTGGAAGGAAGATGAGCCAGATCAAGTGTTTTAAGTATCAAAGGTTTAGACATATGACCACCTACAGTTCAAATGAAAGAACTATGATAATCAAAAGAGATGACTCGAAGATTGAATTAGATAGCATAGATGAGGAACTAAAGGAGAAAAGAGAGCCGAAGGGAGAAGCTAAGGTTAATGACAATCTAGTTAAGGAAGATGTGTTTGTCGAGGAATTAGACAAGTTAACTTTAGTCATCTGACATACAATGCATGTTGAACTACTGCTAAGGAAGAGCAAAGAGTGAACTTGTTCCACATCACATACAAGGTGAATGAGCAAGTATGTATGTTTATAGTAGACAGTAGATGTTGCACTAATGTCTATTAGAAACTATTTGTAGACCCAATTCAAAAACTAAATTTGCCAACCATTTCACATCTAAGGCCTTATAAACTACACTGATTGAATGAGAAATGAGTAATACATGTCATTCAATAAGTATTATTGCCAATCTCTATTGGAAACTATTCTAATGAAGTCCTATGTGACTTGCTACCCACGTACTCGTCCCATGTGCTATTACGCCAGCCATGGCTATTTGATCGAAGGGTCATTCATGATGGATTTTGAAACACCTATATGTTTGAGAAAGATGGTAGGAAGATTACCTTGAACCTTATGACACTAAGCCAAGTTAATAAGTTGTAGCTAGCCTAGCTCAAGGATCAAAGCAGACTTTGATTCTAAGTAAAGCCGAGCTTCAAGAAGCCATCATGTCTAACATGTTGACCTATCTACTAGTCAAGAGGCTACTGGAGTTGAAGGAACAAATTGTACTACCCAAGGAAGTCAAAGAACTATTAGATGAATATGTCGACATGTTCCTAAAATAGTTGCTAGAAGGGTTACCCCCTTTCTAAGGCATAGAGCATTGCATTGACTCGATACCCAATGTTGTACTATCGAATAAGCCAACTTATTAGATGAATCTTAAACAAGCTACTAAACTCAAAAGATAAGCTAATGAGCTCTTGGAAAAAGGGTATGTAAGAGAGAGTTTTAGCCCTTGTGTTGTACCCACACTACTAGTATCGAAGAAAGATGGTACTTAATGAATAGTAATGTTATGAGCAAGATTACAATTAAGTACATATACCCCATACTAAGGCTAGATGGCATGCTAGACGAACTAAGTGGTGCTAAAATTTTTAATAAGATTGACATGAAATTAGGGTACCACCAGATTCGAATGTGATAAAGGGATGAATGGAAAACTGCTTATAAGACTAGACATGGCCTGTACGAGTAGATGGTCATGCCCTTTGGACTGTCAAATGCCTCAAGCACTTCTATGTGATTGATGAACCATGTTTTGAGAGACCTAATTAAACGATCTGTTGTGGTCTACTTCAATGACATCCTTGTTTACAGTACTGACCTGGCAAGTCATATTGACCATATCCGAGCTATTTTCAATGTCCTCTAAGTAGAGAAATTGTTTGGAAATATGAAGAAATGTTATTTCTGTCGATAAGAGGTAATCTTCCTAAGATACATAGTTAGTGAATGAGGATTTAGAGTTGATGAGGAAAAAGTTTGAGCTATTATTGAGTTGCCAAACCCATATTCTTATGTTGAAGTGAGGAGTTTCCATAGATTAGTTTCCTTTTACTATTATTTTATTCAAGGCTTCAACTCAATAGTTGCACCCCTTACAGAGTTAAGGAAGAAGAACAAGAAGTTCAAGTGGAGAGAGAAAGAGGAGAGGAGTTTCACTAAGGTAAAAGCGAAGTTGACCTCTATCCCAGTTTTGGCTTTGCTAGATTTTGGGAAAGTATTCGAGCTAGAATGTAATGCATTAGATGTAGACATTGGAGCTATATTGATGTAAAAAGGACGACTAGTTGTCTATCATAATGACAATAAACTCTTAGCATTAATCCAAGCTCTTCACATGTAGTAAGATTACCTTATGCCAAAGGAATTTTTTCATATACACAGATCATGAGTCTTTGAGGTATATGTGGAGCCAATCAAAGCTTTCTAAGCACCAAGCTCCATAGATTAAACTTCTAGAAGGATTTAATTTTGTTGTCAAATACAAGCAAGGCAAGAATAATGTAGTTGCTAATGCACTATCAAGAAGACATGTTCTTCTTACTAAGTTGCAAACTAAACTGTTAAGGTTTGTAAGCATTAAAAAACAGTATCAACATGATTCCTAATTTGGTCCGATATATATATGCTGTGGAAAAGGGAGAACAGTAGACAAATATCATATGGAAGATGGTTATTTATTCCGAGGTGGCAAGCTATGTATGCTAACTTATTCTGTATGAAAGCTGTTAATGAAGGAAGCTTATGGTGGAGGGCTCTCTAGACATTTTGAAGAGAAAAGGACATTCAAGCTCTTAAATGAGGGGTTCTTTTAGCTTAAGATGAGGCAAGACTTGTATCATGTCATTAAGAGTTATGCAACTTGTAGAAAGAAAAAAAGCTGCTCTAAGCAAGGGAGAGCAATGCCTCTACCCTTCCCAACCAAACCATGGGTTAACCTAAGTATGGATTTTGTTCTTAGATTACCTAAAACTACTCGTGGCAATGATTTTGTAATGGTTATTGTGGATCAATTCAGTAAGATGGCACCTTTTGTACCCTGCTCTAAAACTAATGATGCTTCGATTATTGCTTTTTTGTTTTTGTAGGAAATTGTTCATTTGCATAGTGTACCTAGGACTATGGTGTCAAATCACAATCCAAACTTCCAAAGCCATTATTAGAAAACTCTTTGGCATCAGATGGGAACTAAGTTACTTTTCAACACCTCCTATTACACCTAAACTAATGGATAAATAGAGGTTGTCAACCATACCTATGGTAGAGTTTGCCTACCTTTGGTAAAGTTTGCTTACAACTGATTAGTACATAACACTTCTACTCATACCTTATTTGAAGTCATCTATAGATTTAAGCCCAATCTACCCCTCGATCATACCTTAATGCCCTCAAGTAACTAAGAAGATCTAGAAGCAAGCACTAAGGCTCAATCCCTTTAACAAATCTACTAATGAGTCACTAAGCACATTGACCAAGCTGCCCGAAAGTTAAGAGAGAAAGGCAAAGGAAGAAAGAATAAGCAATTTCAACCTAGAGACTAAGTATGGCTATACTTGAGCAAAGAAAGATTTCCTCAAAAGAGGAAAAACAAGCTATCTAACTAAGCTAAAGGATCATTTAAAATACTTTAGAAGATAAACGAAAATGTAAACCAATTAGAGCTACTAGAAGACTTCAGAGTATCTAATGTGTTTAATGTTGTCAACCTCAGCCCTTACCAACCTAAGGAAGAATTGAATGAGGACCAACTAGATTTGATCTCAAATCCTAATCAACTTAGCGAGGATGATAAGAATTAGAGTACTGGATCTCTAACGGCTTAAGCTTGATGGCTTAAGAGTATAGCTAAGCAAGTTCTCTTTTGTTGACTTATAGTTGATGAGTCTGAATTGCTTCACTTACCAATCTACTATCTTCTTTCAACCAAAGCCTCCCATGCCTATTAATGGTCTCTTACTATCAGCCTGAGACATATTCAGACAACAGCTTGACCTACCAGACCACTAGCTAACCAGAATCTAAACTACTAAGAGTATGTTCGAGTTAAATTTACCTCTAAAGAACCCCTAGTTCTGCTTGGCACCTATGCTAGACATTCTCCAACCTGACCATACAATTTTATATGTTTTTACCAAAAATTCCCCTACTAGTTGCCAACTACGTATCTGAGCAACCATGTAACAGAATCTTCCGTATCAGACGATTGCTTTTCTTGATTTTTCATCTCTGCCTCTTAACATTCCTTACACATTACTTATTTTAGACAATGCCTTTTTAGTCATTTCCATTATAGTAGTTGCCTTACTATTTCAAGTACAAATATCCTCTTGTACATTGTAGCCTCAACACATATCAACATAATTAGAAAATATTCCTAATTCTCTCTTGCTTACCTATAAACATTCCTTTTGTTTGCTTGCTCGCATTTATTACTCTTATCCTAATAAGCCTAGGTGGCGAGTACTCTCATTGGACCAACTCGTGTATCATATAAAGTTGATTAATGAGTCCTCAATAGTTCTGTGGTGTATCATATCCATAGAGCTAATCGTAGGTTTTGCTTATTTTAGTCCTTTCCTCACACATACCATCTCCATTTCACACTTTCAATAAGCTTAGACCCATCCCCAATAAGGTTAACCTCGTTTGTCCTTGGTGCAGCCCTATCCATAACTGAACTAACTATACAATAAAATGAGCCATAGGCTACCTTAATATAGAGACTTGTCTTTGATTAGGTGTAAAGCCAACATACACTTGCTAAGCTCTAAAGACATCGAAGTCAAGCTCAAGTGAAGGGTAGGTTTGAAAGTCAGCAAACCATAAACTCCCCAAAGTTGTTGAAGATTTCCCCTCAAATCCTATTAAGGTTCTTCTTTAGGCATGTAGGGTGTTAGATTAGTGATGTCGAAGGTTGACGATGTTGATAGTAGACTTTTGTTCTGCTAATGTAGGTACCTACAAAACAGAAAATCGGCTATGGGGGGCACTGGAGGGTGGTTCAGTACTATGACTTCATTGCTTAATTCAATCACTTTATCAAGAGTATTAGATATCTTTCATGGATTTTGATGATAACAAAAAGTGATAAAAGCTAATGAATCATTCAGAACGCATGTATTCAAAAGAGTTCTTAAAAAGTTTAACTTTGCAAAACTAAATTGTTTTCAAGAACTTATTTAGAAGGTCTAATTTGATTGAAAAAGAGAATAGTCTGAAATTCTTTAGAAAGTATTTCAAAAGCCTTATAAGTAGAAGCGATACAGTACTTCAGAAGCTTGTTCAAATACTTTGAAGAAAGGAAGATTGATACTCATCAGAAGATTATTTAGAAAGTTGATATAGAAATATATGACAATGAAATTTAACTCACATTAGATTTGAATTCAATAAGGCCCAGTTCCACTAGATTGGGTGTATTAGAGAAATATACTTAATCCCATTTCACTTAAGATGGAACCAAGACCCATGAGAATTATTTTGTTTAAGCAAATACAATTTTGATAAATCAAGATATACACAAATACAAGTAAGGATAAGCATGGCTTGGATTTTGTCGAATTTCAAATTTTTTTGAATATGAAGCTTATCTAGAAGTTGTTGATAAAGCATATCTCTTCATCAAATTCAAATCTAAAGCTTATCTAGTGGTTAAGGATCTAAGTGTATCTAATCGAAACAAGATAAGAAGAGTTGTTTTGGAATTTCAAAAGATTAAGATCTTCTGAAAATATCGAAGGATTATCTTTAACAAATAATGGTTGGATAAACACAAAAGTGAAGATAATCTTCAACAAATTAGCCATTGAAAGATTTCAGCATAAAAAGAGAAAGGATTCAAAACGTCAAATACTTCCCTAGAAATAAGTTTTTGTTACACAAAAATTCGTAATTAGATTCTACCTTCTAAAAAATCACAGAAAATCTCTCAAATACTTCTACAGAAAGTCTACAACAATTCTTATTTCTCTTTAGAGTGAAATTAATTGAGATTTACATTTTTGAGCTCACTTGTAATTTGTAACTCTTATTTGTTGTTTAAGTGTTGAGATAAGTACATTTGTACTTTGTAATATGTAATTAGCCTCGATTATGGAGAGGCTAGATAGATAGAGTAGAGTATTGTGAAGTCTATGTGTGACGAATGTTTGTAATCTTCTTATGATTTGTTTTAGTGGATCAAGTGAAATAGTACCGATGATGTAGGTTAGGTCCCCAATAGTGGAGTTGGAAGAAAGTAGTAAGTAGAAGGCTAAAGCTTTATAAATCCTCAACCTGATATTCTCCTTCCTTACTCTTTTAATTTGCTTTATTAATTGTCGTGTGTTGAATTATTAAAATATCACTGTTCACTAATATAAGTTGTTAAGAGGGGTAACTTAATTTTTCTTATGTCGAAAAAGTTTTCAAAAGGTTTAAGATATCAGAGCCTTACTCTAATATCTTCTAAAGTTTAAGATCATGGGTGAACCAAGTGGTAGTTTAACAATTCAGCCTCGCAAGGCACCATTTTTATTATGGAATTAACTTTCCTTATTAGAAATTCAAGATGGAGACTTATATGTAGGTATCAGACTATTAAGCTTGGCAAATTATTTCTATAGGAGATCTCAAAGTTCCAACCATCATTATGTTAAGTGATAATATCATTAAAGCTGAACTCAATTCAAAGGCTAGGAATTTACTATTGAGTGCTATTGCACGTTTAAAGTTTTATTTAATTGTTTCATGTGCAACAGTTGAAGATATTTAGGATACTTTAGTGCAAACTTATGAAGGCATAGAAAAAAATCAAGGATACAAAAATCAACTCGTTGGTTCGACAATATGAAACATTTAGAATCCTTCCTGGTGAAGAAATCAAAGACTCCTTTAGTAAATTTACTACTATAACTAATGAATTGTCTTTTCTTAGCAAAACAATAAGTAACGTAGATATGGTATGCAAGATGCTAAGGATTATTCCCAAAATTTGGAATGCAAAGAAAACTGCCATAGAAAAAGCTTGTCATCTAAAAACATTAACTTTAAGTCAACTGCGCAGCAAGCTTATGGCATATGAAACTAATTTTCTCAAATCAGCAAGTACTTTAAAAGTTATAAGGAAAAGGGTTGTAGCCTTCAAAGCCAAAGAAATAGAGATTGATTCAAAAGAAGAAGATTCATCTTAAGAAGAAGATGAGGATGTGACACTCTTAGCTAGAAAGCTCAACAAATGGCTCAAGAAAAAGGGCAAGAATACGTTTATTAAAAGATTTACTACTAATAAGAATCGGTCTGTTTATGTAAGAAACGCTATCAAAGAAAAAGAGGAGAAAAAGCTTAAAAAGGAGATTTCTTTGCTATGAATGGAAAAAGCCTAGGCATATCAAATACAAATGTCCCATGTTAATTAAGAAAATGGAGAAATTTAAGAAGAAACACAAATCACTAATGGCTACATGCAATAACTTGGAAGATTTAGAAATTGAGTTAGAAGTTTCAAAAGAATGTAAGGAAGCAAATCTATGTCTTATGGCAATTTCTAAGAAAGTACATTAGAAAGTTCTCTCAAAATAACGACAAGTATTCCTCTAGAGAGTACAATAGAAGGTTCAACAGAGGATATTTTAGAAAGAATCCACATTAAAAGAAAGTGGTAAGTAACAGGTATACTAAGTAGAAACCTCATGCTTGTTTTCTATGTAATAAAATAGGTCATATAAAAAAATATTGTTTTTACAAAAAAAATACAAACATAGAAATAAACAAGGTTCACTTCAAAAGAAGAGCTTGAATTTTCATGGACCTAAGCTTCATTGGGTTTGTAAACAGACTTGATTATACTTTGATGTGTGTAGGATTATGAAGCTAGGATAAAAGGAATATAGTATCTTGACAGCGGATGTTCAAGACACATGACCAATGATGCTTCATTGTTCACAAATCTGGAATGGAAGAAAGATGGTTATGTGAAATTTGATGATAATGGTAAAAGTAAAATAATTGCAGTAGGATCAATCAGTTTGATACCTCATTCAAATGAAAACGTATTGTTAGTTAAAGGATTGAAACACAACTTATTAATCATAAGTCAATTGTGTAACAAAGGATATAGAATAATTTTTTAACATGATAAATGTGTTGACTTTAACAAGGATAGATTTGAGCTGTTTGAAGATTTCAGAAAAAAGCACGTTTATCTAACTAAACCATATGAAGTATTATCTAAAAGCTATTCCATCTTAGTAAGCGACAACACTATGCTTTGGCATAAAAAATTAGGACATGTGAACTTTCAACAATTGGAAAACTTATCTAAAAGAAACTTAATTCAAGGGCTACTAAAACTAGATACTCATAAGAATATTCATGTAATACTCGACAATACGAGCTAGTAATATTTGGAATTAATAAAATGTAGGATGAACTAAACATGTAAATTCAAATATTATAATTATGCTAGCCCACAAGCAACTTACAAATAAAAAATAAATAAATAAAAACATATATATTATAGTATTAAAATATGATACGAGACCTTATGAGCTAAAAGGAATAGGAATGTGAAGTCAGATTTTCGAAACAATTTGAAATGTAACCAATGTTAGTTGTAAACCAAAATTTATCAAATTAAATTTTATTTACCTTAAAAGTAAAGAATGGATATTAGATGTATAATATAATATTCCATTACTTTTAAAATATATTATGAAACTTTTGCAAATATTAAACCAAGATAAAATTATATTTGAAGAGCCATACAAAATTGAACCTAGTAGGATTAATTATCCAAAAGTGGTCGTAATCCTTAAAATGTCCAACGTGTTGTCTTAAGAATATTTTCTAATAGAAGCTTTAAGGATCAGGGGCACGTGGGTCAGATATTTAGAAATGCCATGTATTTATAATATGTAATATTGTTATTGAGCATTTGAGCCCCACCGGAATTTCCAAACCACCATTCATGCTTGCACTTGAAGTTTGTTTCTTTTTATTCACCGCCATTTAATGCTATAAAAAGCCCCCTACCCTGCCTCAACACTAAGTCTACAGGACAGTAGCAATTTATATATATATATATATATATAGAGAGAGAGAGAGAGAGAGAGAGAATGCATTTTATTTCGTAAATAGTGCTAATTAAGGAATCATCGAAGCCATATTAGTCACGATGGAAATATTCATAGTTAGCTTACAATCGGAGTCGATAGCAAAATTTAAGGTAAATTTTATCTTACAAATAGTATAATTTAGAAATAAATGATTTGATATTATTTACCTTTGCTATGCAAATACCATGTGAAATGGTTAATTTGGGGAAAGCATGCTATAAAATGGAAAATTCATAATCCATACTTAAAATATCGTTTCACATTGACTATCTCAAAATATGACCATAATTTTATGTAAAGAATATATGTTTTGATAAAAATCGAAATGATATATCGTAGATATTATTTATTTAGCTATATTTAAGATTGGCTCATATAGTAGGCATATATTATGTGCACAACTAATATACATATATAAGAATATCTATTAGGTACTAACCACTTACTACAATACTACATAAATGTTGTAAATGGTATTAAACTATAATTCATAACATGCTAGTATATATAATACAATTACATATCTATTGGTCATTTTTAGATATGTAACATACAACATAAAAAAATAGCCTTGTCAAATTTATTAATATTATAATTACTTGAAATAACAACTGTGATGATATAAATTTTACTAAAATCAGATAAGGAATAAGTAAGATACAGTCAAATAAAGTTTGAAGACACGATAGAGAAAGTTTATGAGAATTTGGGTTCAACCGGTAGTTGACTTGGAAACTATGTTTATATTTTCATAGATACGATAAGCAAGGAAGGATCACGTGGTAAAGTTTAGGATTTTACATTATTACTAAGCTTAGGTAAGTGGATATATTACTACTCATAACACTGCATACTATTTGATGCTGTGTTGATTGATTTAGGTATATTTAGGGTGAATTGATATGCTATTATGATGAATGCTGATGTGGTGATTGTGAGTGATAGTAACTGTACCTTAGTTGAATAGTTATGTTGCTACATTAGGTGATGATTGTGTTGACTAGGAATGTTGAGTGATTGCTAACTCTTTCTTCTAGGTGTTTACCTAATTGAATCCTAAGTAAAATACTAGAATCCCATTACGGAGAGTTCCAAAACTAGAAATAAATAACTAGGTTAAATAAGACTTAAAGATTGATTGTATTGATTGATATTCTTGAGTTACTATTACATATCATGGCATGGTATGGCACAAAAAGGGACTTACAAGTTAGAACTTTCAGAATAAGGCTTCCAAGTGGTCATGGAAAGAATATGGCTTTATGAACTCAGTTTTTGAAAGTATATAAATTGCATTGCTCGAACATTGTGACTATTTTGATAGTCAAATTTGGTAGACTATAGTATGGTCTAAATTGGTAATGTTGCCTCTTTGAATTGGTGAACTATAGTATGCAGTCTAATTTTGTAAAACAAAGTTAGGGGTCATACTCCTAACTAGCTTCTTATTTCCCTTTTTGTTAATAGTAGACTACAGTATGTAGTCCAATTTGGTGGGGGTCCTACTCTCAAGCAGTTCCATGTTGCCAATAGGTTCTTGGATGTTATATCTAGATGTCTGGCTATGTCAACTAACTAGATGAAGATTGAAGGGCATATGATATCGATACCAATGTATGCCACATGCATGAGCATAGCATGTTGCATTGCTAGCAATAAATGTCTCGTTTGGCGAATACATATGAGAAGTTGAACCTATAGGTTACGGTTGAAATGTTTCAATTGTGATATGTAATATTGTCTATATTATGTTGTTTATTATCCAATCTCACTCAGCTTCAGTAGATGAAGGGATAAAATGCTTTATCTTTAGGTTAACTGTATCGTGAAGGGCCCAACACTGAGGGGTGATATATATACTAAAAGCATGAGTCAGAGTCAGCAACTTTTGTATGGAACCTATACTAAGTTATGAATCTTAATATCGTGAAGCTAACAAAGGAAAAAGCCGGTTCATATTTTGATATAAATATTATGTTGTACACATAAGATGTAATAGAATATCCAGTTGAACCCTAATATAGCAACCCCTTTATCATGTAAACAATGTTGTCTTTTGATGAATGAGCAAGTTGAGCTAAGTTTTCAATAGGTATTCCTATGTAATGGTGCATTTCGTACAAAGCCAGGATGTGACAATTTGTTGTGCTGCTTGTCTTAAGAATAAAATGAGTTGATCTTCTCATAAGAGTAAAAAGGTTATTTCTACTCAAAGACCCTTAGAATTATCGCATTTAGATTCATTTGATCCAACTCATACTCTAAGTCTAGTAAAAAAACAAGTATGGACTTATCATAGTAGATAATTTCTCTATGTAGAGCCTAGTTTTTCATCTCTCAGTTCTTTTTATATATAAGATTTCTTTAAACTGATCATTATTAAACCTTACCCATTTAATATTAACCCTCGACTAGGGTTTAAAGAAAACTAGCTTTTTTTTTATATATCTTAAAATTGTTTTTGGTGTTGTCACTCAACCGGAGTTGAGAAAATGAGTTAAGTTATAACTAGTTAGGTGGATTGGTTATAATTTAGCTATTGATTTATCGAATAAAACCAATTTTATAAAAAAAAAAATAGTTTTAGAAACCAAAGATCGGGATCCAAGGATTAGAAATTTTAAACCTTTATGGATATGATTAACTTTTTAAATTTAACCTTAACCTTAAAAATCACCTTTTAATTCCATAAAACAAAACTTAATTATTAGTTACTCTAATTGGATAACTTAAGTGATCTAAACTAAAAAAGTAAAAATTAGGTTCTTTTATTTTTTACCATCACTCAGTAGGTGTCTACATATGCGCTAAGTAAGATCAAACATATGTAGTTCTTTTAATAAAACTTAAGTGAGTTAGTGGTTTTTAAATTTTGAAAGAGAGTCGAGTTTAAGATTTAATTTAGTTTAAGTTTATCTAAGGAAATTTCTAAAAAAGGGTCTTAAATTGAAACTTTTGAAAAATTCTAAAATGCCTTAAATTTGAATATGGATTGATTTATTTTTCTTATTTGGAAAAATGTTTTTCTAAATGATAAGGCAATTATTCATTCGCTAAGCTATTTATTTTTATTTATTTTTCCTAATTTATTTATTTTTTATTTTATCTATTAAACTAAAAAATAAATAAATAAGTATACTACTTTTTTTTTCTTTTTCCTTTTTTTTCTTTTTTTTTTTATTTACATTTGCAATTATATAAAAAAAGACAAAAAAACAACAACTAAGTAATAAAATAAGAAGAAATAAATAAATAAAAAATTAAACTTGAGCTTCGAATGTAGTGGGCACTCACCGATTGGACTAGGAGATTAGGTCAGGTCATGAGTTAGATTGCTGGATCGAGTTAAGTCGTCTCTAAGCTCTCCTTTAATAGCTTGCCTAGGTTGATTTTACTTGACTTGGCTACCAAAAGAAGTAAGTGAAGGGATTTTTGTGTGCTTTAGATTGGGGGGAGGGGGTGTATGGGGTAGGTTCAATGCCTTAAGGTTTGAAGGTGGTTTAAGTAGTTTTTGAGAGTAGCGGTCGACAGTGGTGGAGCTGTGTTTACAATAGTAATTGTTCGTTGTGAATGGAGAGTATGGTCTAAGGTTTTGAGGTATAAGGAGTTCAACTGTATGGTTGGTTTAGGTTGAAGAGGGTCGGAAGTGGTGGTTAAAGTAGGGAGCAACATGGTGGTTAGGGTTTGGGGTTGGTGATGTACAACGCAACTAGGAGGCACAACAGTGGACAAGGGTAGCTGGGCTCAGAAGCTTGTGAGGTAGGGAAGCTATTGAAGGTAGTAATGTTCTCCTAGGACAACCAAAGAGAGGAAGTCGAAGAGAGAGAGAGTAGTGGTTGAGCTAAAGTGAACAAGAAGAGAGAGAGAGCTTGTAGGTAATCTCTCTGTTTGTACGTGTTTGTATTCATCCCTAAGCCCCTTATCGATACATAAATTCACTTAGCAAACAAGGAAATCAGAAATCGGACTTGAATGAAAATGTCTAGATTTTTGGTTTTTTTCCTAATTTCAGAGCTCGATTTGAATGTGTTTTTGATTGAATCTAAATGCGTTCTTTAATTCAATTCAAAGTAGGCTACGTATAATACGAGATTGATGTAAGAAATTATGTGCCTATGTGTGAAATTTGTGCTACAATTAGAACCAAAGTGAAGGGGGGTAGGCTATTCTTGATTAAGAAAGAAGAGGAAATCAAGGGAACTAGAAAGAGAGAGAAGGGAGAGAGAGAGAAGAGATGTTAACATGGTGCCATGTTAGCCGTGCCAACCAACCAGATGTTGCCACGTGTCCTCATGTAATATGTGGCAACTAACATGGCATGCCACGTGGCACCACATCAGCACGTGTCCAACTCGATGCTATAACGTATTAAGACACGTTGCACAATGAGATCTTGATACGTAGTGGTCCTTGATTATTTGAAAGAATAGAAAACTTTTGTATGCCTTCACTAAGATTCAAACCCATAACCTCATGGTCAAACCTAATTCCAAGTCCATGGGTTTATCTGTTAGGCCGTTAGCCTATACCTTATCCATATTTGCAATTAAGACCAAGTTAGCTTACGCTAAATTTATTCAAATCTAAGCTTAAGCCCAACAATCCCACTTCCAAACTTATTTGAAATTAAAAAAAAAAAAATCTATCTTATTAAATTTTTATTTTCTAAATTCCCTAAAATCTTCTTTTCTCTTCAATTTTTTTATTTTTTTTCGTGACTTTTCAAATTTCTAAATTTTTTTAATTCTTTTTATTTTATAAATTTCTTATTTTTTCTGTTTCATTCTAGATTTCCTATTTTTTTCCAAATTTCTTGTTTTCTTGTGCTTTTTCTTATTTATCTATTTTTTTGTATTATTATAAACTTCTTATTTTTCTAAATTTCTTAATATTTGGATTTTCTTTAATTTTCTATTTTTTTTTGTCTTTCCTAATTTAGGACCCCTTATCGTATTGAAATGACAAAATAAAAAAGGGGGAAGAGGGTAAAAATTGGGTATTTACAGCTATCTCTTTTTATGGTGAAGTTTGGATAAAAATTTACTACAAAGACAAAGAGACACTATTTTTGCCCTAAAGAAGATTTTAAAACAACTAACTAGCTATCCTAGACTTAATTTACTAGGGATTTGCTGAAGAAATGAAACTTGGTTGTGCCTCTTTTGGTTCACTAACTTAGGTGGGAGTGTTTCTAAGGGATAAGCAACCTTTGGAATTGATTTGGAGAACCAAGTCATGCCTCTCTAAGCTCACTAACTTAAGCAGGAGCATCTCTTGAGGACTAACAACCCTAAGTTGAGATCAATCTAAATGAGCTAATTGTGCTTTACTAGGCTTACTAACTTAAGTGAGAGAATCTTTTGAGGATTAGCAACTCTAAGTTAGGATTGATCTAAAGGACCTGGTTATACCTCATTAGGCTTACTAACCTAGGCAAGAACGTCTTTCGGGGACTAACAACTTTAAGCTAGGATCAATCTAAACGACCTAGTCGTGCCTCACTAGGTTCACTAACCTAAGTGAGAGTGTCTCTAAAAAATTAGTAAGTTTAAGCTAGGATCGATCTAAAGAGGTGAGAGCATCTCTCGAAGACTAGCAACCATAAGCTGAGATCAATCTAAAGGACTTGGTCATACCTTACTTAGCTCATTAACCTAAGTGAGAGAGTCTCTTAAAGACTAGCAACCCCAAGTTAGGATCAATCTAAAAGACCTGGTCGTACTTTACTAGGCTCACTAACTTAGGTGGGAATGTCTCTCGAGGGCTAACAACCCTAAGTTAGAATCAATCTAAAGGACCTGGTTATGCCTCACTAGGCTCATTAACTTAGGCGAGAGCGTTTCTTAAGGACTAGCATCCCTAAGTTAGGATCAATCTAAAGGACCTAGTCGTACCTCGCTAGGCTCACTAACTTAGGTGAAATCGTCTCTCAGGGACTAGTAACCTTAACCTTGGTCTTAATGTTGTACCCTATGGGCTTTCCAAAAGGAAAAGATGAAGAGAAGTGCCCTATAGGATTACTAAGAGAAACTTGGTGATGGGAAATGCCTTATAAGCTCGCTTGAGAGAATTTGGTGATTGCCTTATGGGCTTGCTAAAAGAATTTAGAAAAGAGACTAAGTTAAGATCATACCTTCAATGGCTAGCTAAATACTAAATGCAGAAGGTGAGTACCTTGTGGGCCTGTTAAAAGATCTCGGTGAACAAAAACACCCTATGGGCTCATTATAAACCTTGAAGAAAGTTGAATAGATGGGAGGTAGGATAGCCCTTTTAAGAGTTAGCTAAGATTAAACTTGTTAGAAACACTTCTTGATTCGAGGAAAATATTTACAAATAAACCCTTTGGTGAAAACCATTTACGTTAAAAAAGACATTAGAATGGATTGAAAACTTAGTCACTTGGGCCGACATGAACATAGAATAAAAATACTTTCACTCTCTTTTGCTTTCTCTTTTTTTCTTTCTTTTTTTTTTTTTTAGTTTGCTAATAAGTAAAGAATCCTTCCTTAATAATCACATAAGGCTTATTATGCTCCCCCAAACTTAGATGCCAAGCCGCTTGGTAGGGCCTTGTGATTTCAAATGCCGTCATTTTTATTTTATTTTGTTTTATTTCATTTAAGGAAAAGGTAACTCATGACTAGTTTAGTCGAAGAGGACTTCCTTGTAAACTCTTAGCCCAGATTACACTCTTGACTACAGTCTCAAAATTATAGTCCATTTTACATGTGATACGCCTTGATCAATCCATTAAGTATTTTTCGGTTTGGCATTATGAATTTAGGCTTTTGGTCTAGAGGTGACTAATGAAGAAGCCTATTTTGAAAGAAATATTAATCACGAGTGCACAAGTCAAGAACATTACAAAAAATTAGAAATATGCTTACCCCAATTTCGAAAACAACTTTTATTAAAGATAAATTACTTTTTAGGATTGGAAGACCTTTTATTTTGTAAGGGTGGTACTATGAGTGGGAAGGCCTGGTGTGATTCAACATAAGAGAGGCTTCAAAATGGATACAGAGCTTTTGGGTTTTTTAGCTCGAACTATGATTTAGAGCCTTATGTCTTTAGGGCTATTTAGGCTTTGACTTTTGATTTGACTGCCCCTACTGGGATATGACATGGCTTTTGACTTACACTTAGGCTTAATTTTCTAACCACTTTTCTTCATCTTTTTGTTTTCTTTTTTGTTATTATTACTTTGCCCTACTATTCTCTTATTATTCTTTCTTTTCTTTTAACCCTAAGAATGTTAGTCTCCATTGCCAAGTTTTTTTCCTTTTAAGCAATTCAAGTCCTTAAATCCATGTATTTCTATTGTATGAGCTCGGGTAAGGTAAGCATAAGTTTGAAGTGTTTAAAATGTATATGGCTCTTTTTCATTTCAAAAGAAAAATAACTTATCAAAAATAAAAGTTGCTTTTGAATTTACCGTTACTGAAGCAAGCATAAACCAATTTTATCCTCCTTTCCTCATTAATGTCTCTAACCTTTGAATTGCCCCATTGTAGGGTGGTTTTCGATAGGGTTTGATTTGAAAATTCTTCAAATATGTCTAATAGGGTGAACAAGAGATGATTGTGTTTAGTATTCGAAAATGAATGCCTAACTTCAATTTAATCTGCATATCACATTCCAAATGGACCTTCTTTAAGGAATGAGTCCAAAGTATCCTCACCATTTATTACTTAACTCTCAAAGTGTTTTAGGTTAGTGTATGGAAAATATTTTGCCTCTTTCAATTCTAAACCTTTTAAAAGTGAGTTACCGATTCCTTAAGGAGATTTTATTTACTCCAATAACATTGCAATCATTCAATTGAAACGGCAACTATATTATTCCAACTATTAAAGACTTTATTGGAAAACAACTTTCTTTGCCCCTATCTTAACAAGCATCTAACTACTTAAAACAACTCGTAAGCTTATCAGAAGGCATTAGTATACTCAAAGGGAATAGAGCTTTAAGCGACTCAATTGAACTACTCCCATGACTTGAAGAAGGACTAACTTGTTGTAGCTCTAGTTGAATGACCATTCTATTAATCAAGTCTTGAATCTTGTTTTTCAATCTCTAGAATTTTTCAATGAAGTGCCCCTTTTGACCCATATGATAGTCGACTTGTGCTTCTAGGTCAAAGCTATATGGTTTGTAATTTGGATTAGGGGCTTTACAAGCTATAATCCTTACTGCTTTCAAATGATAAAAAGATTTGGGTAATTGAGATCTTTAATTGAGTAAACTATCTCCTTTAAATCCCTAGGGCTTGTTTTTTCTCACTTCTCCTTAGTTTTTTTTCTTATTGGGCCTCCTTCATCATTTGGGTTTACTAACATTTGATCAGTATTGAACATTGGGTGTTGAAATCTTATAAGCAAAGGGCCCATTGCCGTTTCTAAATATGTAATGCTCTTTTGTAGCATAGCTACCTTTTCTTCCAGATTTGAAAGTCTTCTTTCTAGGCTTAAATCTTGGGAGAGTAAGAACAAGACCGACCATTGTTGGGCCATCTGATGCATCATCCTTTCTAGGGAGGCGAGTCTGTCATCAGCCATGTGAACCTAGTTAGAAGAATTCTTTACCAGTTAGCAACATTTCTTTTCCTTTTTTTCTTTCTTCTTGTTTTTTAAGTTAAAGAGAAAGATAAAGCTTTATTTTACGGAAACTAAAAAAAAAATCTAAATAAAGATGGCAATTTTTATTTTTCTTTTTTTTTTAATTGTATTTCCTTGAGTGAGAAAGAATGACTGGTTAGATAAGCTTTGTTGAAGGACAATCTACAAAGAAGGAAAGAGCTAAGAATCATAGACTAAAGAGAAAAATTTTATTTCGAAAAGATCAAAGTATAGAGAACAAAACAAAAGGGAGCCTAACAATTATTCTTAACAAAACTTAAAATTTATTCATAGCCCCTTTAACTATATCTAAAGTTTCTAATCTAACTCTCATAGTTAGGTTTTAATCTTGTCTAGCATTTCTAAAGCCTAATTCATGATCTTCTCGCTTGTTTCAACTTGAGCTAACAAGGCCTTGTTAAAGGTCTCAATACGCTTAGCCCTTTGCTTCAAGTAGGTAGCTTTAGCTTGTAGTAGCTGCTCATGGATTCCTAAGGCATTTGACAGTCTATTGACTCTTTGATTATTCTCTTATTGATTACTCACCATTCATAGGCCTACATATTTCATGGATAAGAATCAGTCATCAATGTCGCCAACGAAAGCACATGGAAATATGCAAATGTTTGGATTGTTTAGGTTAATACATTACTCCCTTAAGTTGCAACCCTACTGTTATTTTCAGAAACTTGATTTCATTAAAACTCTTGAACAATTAGTAAGGTTGCAATTTCTTAAGGGTATTGTATTAACTTAAGCTTGGAGACGAGTATATGCAATTAGGGTAGGTTTTGAAAAGATCTATAAACACCTAATTTTTACCCCCCACCTTTATTTTTATTTTTCTTTTCTCAATAGGCCCTAAATTAGGAAAAACACAAAAAAATAGGAAATTAACGAAAGCCTAAAAAATTAAGAAATTTGGGAAAATATAAAAAATATGAAGTTTAGAAAGAAACTTAAAAAATAAGAAGTCTAGAAAATAAAATTGGAAAAAAGTTAGAAAATTGAAAAAAATTACAAAAAAAAAAGAAGAAAATTTGAAAAAATAGAAGATTTTAGGGGATTTAGAAAATAACTTTTTATTAGGATAGATTTTTAATTTTAAAATAAGTTTAGAAGTTGGGCCATTAGGTCTAAGCTTAGATTTGAGTCTAACCCAAGTTAACCTAATCCATATATACTGCGCATATAGACAAGGTACAGGCCAATAGCCTAATGGATAAACGCTTAGGATCAATATGGGTTTAAACTTAAAGGTATTGGGTTCGAATCTTAGGAAACGCAGGGAAGCCTTTTTATTTTTTATTAAATAGCACACTACCACATGTAAGGATCTCACTACGTTACGTGTCTTGACACATGGCATCATCGGATTAAATGACCTTACTGACGTGGCATCCATGTGGCGTACCACATCAGCTACCATGTGTCACGTGATGACACATGGTAGGTCAAGGTTGGTCGAGTCGACTAACATGGCACCACATCAATCAACTTTCCTTCAGTTTTCCTCCATTTTCTCTCGATTTTCCTCCTTTTTCCTTCTCAAGAATAGCTAGAACCGCTTACTTTGGCCTCTGATTTCATATTTTTTCCTTGCTAAAACACACCAATTAATGGTGCGAATTCATCCCTGCATGGCCTACTTTGAATCAAACACAATAAGATGTCCAAATTCAATCAATGGCGCATTCAAATCAAGCTTTAAAGATTGGAAAAAAACTAGATTTTCGGACATTTTCATTTAAGTCTAATTTCTGATTTCCATGTTTGTTTGATCAATTTGTGAATAAAAGGGGTATTGGGAGAGCAGATTGGAACACACACAACCATTCACAAGTTGTAGAAAACTCACAAGCTCTTTCTCTCTCCATACTACGACATTCTCTCTCTCTTAGTTTTTTCTCCCTCAAGCCGTTAATTGATTAACACTACCACCACAACTAGATCCCCTTAGCTACCAGCAACCAAGTCCAACCCATTTCAATCGCCATCATGGCTACTAACACCCTCCATTGCTGAGCCTTAACCATCGTACCCCCAATTACTGTTGTAAGCAGTTGAAGACAACTGCCATCTACCCCCACATCATGCCCATGATTAGTTGAAGACAGCGACCATCCTCCTCCACATTATGCCTGTGATCAGCTGAAGCCCCTCAATTACATTCATGACTCTTTCTAAGCGACTACCTCAATTGACCTAACTCAATCCGTGACCGACCCATACGACCCACTTCAAGTCCAACCCATGTGCCTACTACGTTCGAAGTCCAATTTCCTTTTTTATTTATTATTTAGTTGTTGTTGTTGTTGTATTTTTATTTTATTTATTTATTTATCGTGAATGTAAATGTAATAATAAAAAAGAAAGAAAAAAAAAGAAAAAAGAAGAAGAATAAAGAAAAGGGAAGAAAGAAAAAAAGATAAAAAGAAAAAGAAAAAGTAGTTTAATTAGTTATTTATTTGTTAGTTTAATAAAAATAAAAATAAGTAAAAATAATAAAGAATAAAATAAATCTAAAATAAGTAAGTTCATAAGTTAAAGAATAAAAATTATGTTCGACACTTAGAAAAATCATGTTTTCAAAAATAAACAAAAACAAATGAACCTTTTAAAAATTAAGACTACTTTTAGATTTTTCAAAAAATACATATATAAAATTTAGGACCTTTGTTAGAATTTTTCTTAAATAAACCAAATTAAACTAAAAACGTAAATTCAACATGCTTCCAAATTAAAATCAATTCAATCTACTAAAGTTTTCTTAAAAAGAACTGCATACGTCTGATCCCAAATAGCAGGTATGTAGGCATTTATGGGACGACGATAAAAATTAAAAAAAGAAAAAAATAATTTCCCTTTTTCTTTAGCTTAGATTATTTTATTTATCCAATTAGAGTAACTAATAACTAAGTTCTATCTTTCAAAATTAAAAAGTGATTTTTCAATTTAATTCTAATTTTGGAAAGTCAATAGTACATGTAAGGGTTTAGAATTCCTAATCCCTAGATTTAGATTCTTTAGTTTTCAAAAACCATTTTCACAAAATTATTTTTAATCATTAAACTAGTGGCTAAGTTATAACCAATCTACCCAATTGGTAATAACTTAACCGTTTTTCCCGAGTCCAATTGGGTGGTGACTCTAAAGTTGTTTTCAAAATAAAAAGAAACAGTTTTCTTTGAACTTTAGTTAAGAGCTAGTATTAAACGAGTAGGGTTTACTACTGGTCGGTTTAAAAAAAAAAACCTAATTTTATAAAAAATCAAGAGGGTGAAAAACCAGACTCGATAAGGTCCTTAAGTTTTGTGATCTCACTTGTTAAAGAACACCTTCATTGGTCACATTGAGCTTAAGTAAGGTGGCCTAATCAACCTCAAGTGGTGATTACATCACAACACCCGAAGCTTATATAATGGCCCCTCTCCAAGGGTCCTAGGACAACTTGGGTCTAACCGCATTTACCTTGTATCTTTGATGCAACAAATGACCTCCATATCCCAATGCGTATGATATGCAAGATAATAGTACAAACATGAAGTTAATAACAAATAAATAGAAGCTGAGAATGATTTCTAAGAGAAATACAGGGAAAGAAGCTTCAAGTTTGTCTTTTCTTTTCTCATTTACAACAATGCCACCCTATTAGCTATTCGCCAAGCCTTGAAGAATGTATACAAGAAAGGTAGGTTCTAGAGGTCTTTAAACTCTGTAACCTCACGTGTTTCTTACAAAACAATTCCTTGGTCACATTGAAGTTTAAGTAAGGTAGCCTAATCGGCCTTGAATAGTAGTTGCCTCATTATGCTTAGAATATACATAATGGCTCTTTGTCTTAAGGTCCTAAGACGGCCCGAATTCGACTGTACCTATCTTGCATTTACAGTACAAGAAATAAATCTTCTCCCCTCCCCTCCTCAAAATAGTTAAATACATAAAACTAAATCTACAAAGATGTTAGTACAATTATGATACAAATAAAGAACAAATAAGTAAATAAATTATATACTAAAGTGGTTTTTAGGGATTAATTTTAATTTTGGAAAGTCGAATGGTGAACCCTCTTGACATCTTTAATGGAGTCGCCAAGTTGTTGAACTTAGTTTTTCACCTCCTGGATCTTTTCATAAACAAGTCTTCTTTAAACCAATCAATGTTAAACTTTACTCATTTAATACTGACCCTCGATTAGGGTTTAAAGAAGACCATTTTTTTTTATAATTTAAAAATGCTTTTGGAGTCGCCACCTAACCAAGGTAAAGAAAAGGAGTTATGTTATAACCAATTGGGTGGATCGATTATATCTTAGCTACTGGTTTATCAAATAAAACTAATTTTATAAAAATGGGTTCTAAAAACTAGAGATTAGGATCTAGGGGTTAGGAACTTTAAACCGTTACGGATACCATTAACTTTCTAAATTTAACCTTAATCTTAAAAATTACCTTTTAATTCCATAAAACAAAACTTAATTATCAGTTATTCTAATTAGATAACTTAAGTGATCTAAACTAAAAAAGTAAAATTCGATTCTTTTATTTTTTATTATCACCTTATACGTACTTACGTACCCACTATTCAAGATCAGATATACGTAATTCTTTTAACAAAACTCAAGTGGGTTAGTGGTTTTTAAATTTTGAAAGAGAGTCAAGTTTACGATTTAATTTAGTTTTTGTTTATTTAAGGAAATTTTTAGAAAAGGGTCTTAAATTGAAACTTTTGAAAAATTCTAAAATGCCCTAAATTTGAATGTGAATCAATTTATTTTTCTTATTTGGAAAAAGTTTTTCTAAGTAATAAGACAATTATTCACTCGCCAGCCTATTTATTTTTATTCTTATCTTATTTATTTATTTTTATCCTATTTTTTTATTTTATCTATTAAACAAAAAAAAATAAGTAGACTACTTTTTTTTTCTTTCTTTACTTCTTCTTTTTTTCCTTTTCTTTTTTTTTTTATTTACATTCACAATTATATATATATAAAAAAACAACAACTAAGTAATAAAATAAAAAGAAATAAATAAAAAAAAATTAAACTTGAGCTTTAAACGTAATAGGCGTTCACAGGTTGGACTTAGTGATCGGATTAGGTTACGGGTTAGATAGCCCATTTAGGTCAAGTCGTTTGTAAGCTCTCCTTTATCAGCTTGCCTAAGTTGATTCTACTTATTTTGGCCACCAAAACGAGTAGATGAAGGGTTTTTTATTGTGTTTTAGATTAGGATTGGGTAGGGGTTAGGTTCAATGCCTTAAGGTTTGAAGGTGGTTTAAGTGGTTTTTGAGAGTAACGGTTGGTGGTAGTAGAGCTGCATTTACGATGGGGGCAAAAATTGGATATCTATACTCTAGATTTACTTAGATCTCATTTTTGTATCATAAAAGTAATACTTTTAAAAGTTTTGAAATCTTTTCAAAAAGAGTTGAAAATGAAAAAGGCCTCTCCATCATCGGTCTACAAACTGATCATGATAAGGAATTTGGAAACTCAGATTTTATCTCATTTTGTGAAAAAAAATGCATCACTCATAATTTCTCTACACTTTATACTCTATAACAAAATGGAGTAACTGAACAAAAAAATTAGATTATCTAAGAAATGATGAGAACTCTACTTAATGAAAGTAATATAACAAACTATTTTTGGGCAAAAGTTGCTTCAACAGCTTGTTACATCATAAATCGGGTATATGTAAGACCCTTGACAAATAAAACAGCTTATGAAATTTACAAGGGAAAGAAACCTACTGGTTCATATTTTTACACATTTGGTTACAAATGTTTTGTTAAGAAAACAAGAAATGTCTTTGGAAAATTTGAGGAGAGAGCAAATGAAGCCATCTTTCTAGGCTAATCTCTAAACTCAAAAGCATACCAAGTATACAATAAAGAAAAAGAAGTCGTACAAGAATCAATAAATATCAAATTTATTGAAGAAACAAGCCATGAGAATCGAATGATGAAACTCCATTTGTTTCAAACAAAAAGAATACAGTGCGTCTTGATTTAGAAGAAGGAAAGAAAGAACCTCCTTCAAAAGGAACTTTAGAAGCTTCAAAGATTCTTAACATATCCAAAACAAAACCTGAATTAAAAGATACTTCAGAAACTAATAGTAGGTTTGTTCAAACACTTCCAGAAGATAAGTTAGAAGGTTTTGAACATTTTCATACTCTACCATCATCTCTAAAATTTAAAACCGATCATCCTCCTAAGCTTATAATTGGTAATGTTAAATTTAGAATAAGAATAAGATCAAGCTTACAAACTTTTGAAAATCATTTTGCTCTAATATCTGAAATTGAACCTTATTTAGTTGATGAAGCTTTAAATGATAGTAATTGGATCTTAGCCATGCAAGAAGAACTCAATTAATTTAAGAGAAATCAAGTTAGGAATTTTGTTCCAAGACCAAAAAATGAGTCAATAATTGGAACTAAATGGGTATATAAGAACAAACTAGATGAACATGGAAAAATAATTAGAAACAAAGCTCGTTTAGTAGCTAAAGGTTACTTTCAAGAAGAAGGAATATACTATGATGAAACCTATGTTCTTGTTGCTAGATTGAAAGCTATAAGATTGTTACTTGCTTTTGCTTGTTTGAAAAAATTTAAGTTATATCAGATAGATGTAAAAAGTGCTTTCTTAAATGGCTAAATAAATGAAGAAGTATACATTGATCAATACCCTATATTTGAAGATCTTTTCAAATGAGATCATATTTATAAGTTAAATAAAGCTTTGTATGGACTTAAAATGGCTCCTTGTACTTGGTATGATAGATTAAGTTAATTCTTGATTAAAAATGACTTTCAAAGAGGAAAAGTAGATACTATACATTTCATGAAACATCATGGAAAAAATATGCTAGTTATACAAATCTATGTTGATGACATTGTTTTTTGTGTAATTAATGAAATATATTAACAAGAATTTTCAAGATGGATGTAGGCAAAATTTGAGATGTCACTCATGGGTGAATTAAACTTCTTCTTGGGATTACAATCAAACAATTAAAGAATGAAATATTTATTTACCAAGAGAAGTACGCTAGACAAATATTGAAGAAATTTGGTTTTGAGAATGCTAAGGATTCTTCAATACCTATGAATACCTCAACAAAGCTTGACATTGCAAGTAATGGCAAAAAGGTAAATGAAAAACTCTATCGAAGCTTGATTAGATCTTTATTATAGCTGGCTACTTCACACCGTGATATTTTGTTCAGTACTTATGTGTGTGTTAGATTCCAGAGTTCACCAACTAAAAGACAGTTAACTGCAGTTAAAAAAATCTTTAAATATATAAAAAGCACTACAAAATTAGGAATTTGATAGCTTTAGAGTAAAAATCTTGATCTCATAGGATATTCAGATGTTGTCCATACAGGTTACAAAGTGGATAAGAAGAATACTTTAGGAACTTGTCAATTCTTAGGAGATAAGTTAGTTTCTTGGTCTTTTAAGAAACAAAATTCTATTACTCTTTCAACTATAGAAGTTGATTATGTATCTATTGGAAATTGTTGTATATAGATACTTTGGTTAAAACAACAATTGGATGACTATAGAATAAGTTATAAAAATATACTCATAAAATGTGATAATACTAGTGCTATTAATCTAACAAAAAATACAGTTCATCACTTAAGGTCAAAACATATAAAAATAAGGCGCCATTTCATTTGTGATCATGTAGCAAATAATGATTTGAGTATTGATTTTGTTCCAACTAAATATCAATTTGTTGATATTTTTACTAAGCCTCTAAATAAATTAAGGTTTGAATTTATTCGTAATGAAATTGGTATTTGTGATCCTTTTTGTTAGATTAGAAATCATTTTTATTAATTTTCCTTGTTTGTATATTATTTAAACATGTGCAAAGTTTTTTTTCCTTTTGCTAGACATGAAAAGAAGTAAGGCCTTAACATGACTTTAGTAGGTCCTCAAAATCCTATTTAGTAGGTCCATTAATCTAGCTTACTCTTTTATAATTAAAGTCCATCTTATTTTGGCAAATTCAAACTTTATGCTAAGAAGAAAGGGGGAGAGAAAAATCAAAACAGTTGTGGCCTATACGTTGCTCAACATCACAATATGATGATTATGTGATTGTGAAAGTTTTCTTTTTATTTTTACAATTTGGTTTTACAATAGTGTTTTTGTTATTATCAAAAAGAGAGAGAATATTAGATATCTCTCATGGATTTTAATGATAACAATAAGGAATAAAAGCTAATGAATCATAGAAAATGTAGGTATTTAGAAGAGTTCTTAAAAAGTTTAAATTTGCAAAACTAAGTTGTCTTTAGAAACTTATTCAAAAGGTCTAATTTGATTGAAAAAGAGAATAGTTTAAAATTCTTTAGAAAGTGTTTCAAAAACTTTATAAGTAGAAGTAATATAGCACTTCAGAAGTTTATTTAGAAACTTTGAAGAAAGGAAGATTGATACTCTTTATAAGGTTATTCAAAAAGTTGGTCTAGAAATATATGACAATGAAATTTAACTTATATTAGATTCGATTCAATAAGGCCTAACTCCACTAGATTAGGTATATTACGAAAATACGCTTAATCCCATTTCACTTAAGATGGAACCGAGATCCATGGGGATTTTTTTTTTGAGAAAATATATTTTTGATAAATCAAGATATACACAAATATGGATAAGGATAAGGGTGATTTAGATTTTAGGGAATTTCAAATTTTTTTTAATATGAGGCTTATCTAGAAGTTGTTGATAAAGCATATCTCTTTGTTAAATTCAAATACAAAGCTTATCTAGTGGTTAAGGATCGAAGTATATCTAATCGAAACAAGATAAGAAGAGCTATTTTTGAATTTCAAAATACTGAGATCTTCTCAAAATATCTAAGGATTACCACTAACAAATAATGATTGGATAAACATGAAAGTGAAGATAATCTTCAACAAATTAGCCATTGGAAGATTTTAGTATAAAAAGAGAAAAGATTCAAAACGTCAGATACTTCTTTGAAAATAAGTTTTTGTTACAAAAAAAATTCGTGATTAGATTCTACCTTCTGAAAAGTCACAAAAAATATCTCAAATACTTCTTCAAAAGGTTGTACTGAAGCAAATTATACAATAGTCATTATTTCTCTTTATAGCAAAATTAATTGAGATTTATATTTTTTCTCTCACTTCAAATTTGTAACTTTTATTTGTTGTTTAAGTGTTAAGACAAGTACATTTGTGCTTTATAGATTTGTAATTAACCTATATTGTAGAGAGACTAGATAGATAAAGTAGAGTGTTATGAAGTCCATGTATGATAAATGTTTGTGATCTTCTTATGATTTGATTTAGTGGATCAAGTAAAATGGCACTGGCAAAGTAGACCGAGTCTTCAACAGTGCAGTTAGATGAAAGTAGTAGGCAGAATGCTGAAGCTCTTTATATCCTCAACTTGATATTCTCCTTCCTTACTCTTTTAATTTGCTTTATTAATTGTTATGTGTTGAATTATTAAAATATCATTATTTTCCAATATAAGTTGTTAAGAGGGGTAACTTTATTTTTCTTTTATTGAAAAGGTTTTTAAAAAGTTTAAATATATCTATTCACACCTTACCCCTCTCTTAATATCTTATACCGGACCAATAAAGAGAAAACACTACATAGTGATAATGAAAGTTAAAGACTGAAAGTGGAGTCTTCTTACATGGAGGTCTTCCTCTATATTTATTGTAGATGAGTAGATGTTGTACCTAGATTAGACCCTTGTCCTAGGGCTGATTTAACATAAGCCTTAGGTCTATTTATAAAAACTACCTATCAACATTTGTCCCCTTGACAAAGAGAGTATCTAGAGAGGTCAACTTCATAAGAGCTTTAAATGGTTTGTAATAAAGGGCTTAAAAAGATCGGGATTCTATAAATGCCTAATCGACTAGGGTTAGGAGAGGTCGAAGCACTTGAAGATATTGTTATGACTGAAAAGGTAAGGGCCTAAAGAGGTTGGGGTGCTTGAAGAGGTAAAAGCTTGAAGAGGTCGATCAGCCTTAAGTTTGTTAATGATATAAGACATTTGGCTTATTTACTCATCGTTTACGTAAGTTGTAGGACTTAAAGTATTTTACCCATCATTGATTAATAGCATAGGGTTTCCAAGTAGCTCGTCATCTATTAGTTAAACAAAGCAATATGCTTGTTGCTAATTAGAGACTTAAGGTGATAGGAAGCAAGCCATTAGACCTCTAACCTAAGCTTGAGCTTGAGGATGAGAGAGCATGGTAAAGTGAGTTCTCTCTTTACACCTGACATCTAAAGGGTTTAAGCTACAATAATTTGCTAACCTACTAATTTGCCTGAGCCGAACTCTCCTATGCTTATCAATAGTCTCCAACTACCAATCGGAGATTCACTCGGACAACAGTTCAACCTACCTGACCATCTACCCAACTGACCTAAATCTTAGCTAATTCGAGTACATCTAAGTTGAATCCACCTTAGAAGAACTATCAACTTAATTCAACATGACTGCTCAACAATAGCTAAGCTAACTGTACAGATTGCCAATTTGCTAGGAGTACGACCACTAGCTATCCACCATGTTTGAGCACCCAATGTGATAGAATCTTCACTACAAAATGCCTACTTTTGTCGATTTTTCCTTTATACCCTTCAAACATTCCATGTACAATACATATTTTGGACACCAACCTTTTTGCCATTTCTATTTGTAGTAGTTGCCTAGATATTTTGGGTATAAATACCAATTGTAAATGATAGGGGTCACAGACTCAACACTCACTCTAGAGCTCGAGGACTCTCCCATATGGTTCGTCGAACTGTCCATGGAGAGTTAAACCCTAAAGAATGAATTTTTCACTAATTTGACCTATCGAATTACTTTGCTCTCCATCTCATTAAGGAGACTCTCAAGGTGACCAACTTGTTACCAAGCTAACCTCTCACAATACATCAATCTAAGGTCAAGTACTAAACTCGCCTACTACTAACCAAATACATTACCAATCTCGAGCCGCTCCTAATCTTACGCTGACCATTTAATGCTAACCAAATAATAAGCCACCTCTTAAGCCAATCCTTCCTCAAACCAAAACATTTGAACCGTCGAGCTACCGAGTACCTAACCTCGACCTGATCTACTTAAAACTTGTTTTGCTTAGCAAACAACATCATTATGATCATAGAATGGACAGTTGATACATACCTCATTTTTTAACATCTATACCGTCTTGTTTGTACTCGTATACCCCTTTTTGTTTGATTACAACTCTACCCTAGTAATTTATTCCATTTTCCTTTTCTAGTAAGAATCTTTTTATAATTTATGTTAAACTAGGACTTATCCTAATTGGGTCATATAAATACTTGTAATATATAATAGCCACAATAAAATGGTGACATTGAATTTTCAAACATATTTTCTTTCTTGAGCTAAGTGTCTTTTACTTACTCTCATTTACTCTGATCTAATTCATTATGAGCATAAATTAGTGGCAAGTGTCCTCTAGCTACACTTATACATAATATCAAATGAGACCTAAGCTCGTGTGAAGTGTTGGTGCATCATATCGACCATTGGTGCACGTAAACCCTTGCTTAACCTTCAACCACCATTTATTCTTCAAGCCATCTCATAGTTCATACCTACCCCTGGTTGCGTAATATCAGTAGAAATATATTTTCCTTCCTAGTGATCCATATCGTCCTAGTGTTAAAGCTTAGTTACGTTCAAGCAAGTTCTGTTACTTTGTGCTCTAATTGATATACTCCTACTTTAAGTGTGTTTTGGAATCTATTTGTTGTTGTGAGCATTTGAAGAGTGTTTAGAGTTAAAGAAATTGAGTGTTTTGTTTTCCCTTGTTTCTTGTTCGTAAAAAAAAAGTGTTAGTCTTTGATTGGTTTTTGTATGTTGGTTGTAAAAGTTGATAGTGTATTGGTCATTGTTTTGTTGTGGTTGTGAGAGGAGGTCTTGAGTTGTATTTCAACTATTAAATCTCTTGTAATAGACAACAATGTCTAATTCAAGTATTCAGGGAACTCTAGACAACCAAGAGAGTAGTGCTCGAAATGGCTAAGGTAAATAAGAAAGTTTCACACCTTAGTTTGCAAATGATCAACTAGATAAGCTTACTAACCTAGTAGCTAGTCTAATGACTACCATAAATGAAGATAGACAACGAGCCAAAAATGGTCTTCATAGAGGATAAGCAAATGAATAGCTTGAAAGAGGCAACGATTGCTACGTCTAAGCTAATGCCTTAGTTTGACTACATTGAGTTGGAGGAGTAGGCAAAGTTGTTGGATGCACACTAGTGTTAGAATAGATCAAAGAGGAGGAAGATGAAGTAAATGATGAAGCGAAAGAATATTATGAACCAGAGGAGACGAATGCCCAAGTTCCTAAAGTGGAAGGATTAAGGATGCATATCCCTAGTTTTTCTAAGAGCAAAGATACTAAGGACTACTTGGATTGGGTAAATAAGAATGAGAAGTAGTTTAAATGTCATAAGGTACTTGATAACACTAAGGTCAGACTAGCTATATTGGAGTTTACTAGTTGTACTATCTTATGGTGGAAGAATCTATAAGCCACCCACAGAAGAGAAGGAGAACGAGAAGTTAAGAGTTGGGATGAGATGAAAAGAGTAATGAGGAGGAGGTTCATTTTAAGTTGTTATTTCCAAGACACCTTCAAGAGATTATAAGACTTGAGATAGGGAGGATTGAGTGTTGACACGTACGTGAAGGATTTCTAGATGCTAATAATCTGATGCAAAGTTGTTGAGCCTAAGGATCAAGCTGTATCCCAATTCGTTAGTGGATTGAAGTATGAGATTGGAGATATTTTGGATAGCATGGCTATTGGTTCACTTGATGAAGCTATCCAAGCTGCCTAGAGAATTAAGAGGCACTGAGCAGGAAGATTCCAAGCTCCTATCAATAGACTTATCAATAGCTAACTTGTTTCGAGCAAACCTGTGAAACTTGAACTAGCAAATTTGCTAAGGTTTGACGTACTCAAGCTACTCGAGTAGAGGAGAAGGAGATTCTAAGGAAGTTCAAGAAAGACTAGAGCTCAGGTAAAAAGACAAGTGAGATCTAGTACTTTAAGTGCTAGGGGTTTGGATACATAGCTACTCAATATTAGAATAAAAGAACCATAGTGATCCGAGGAGAAGCATTGATCATTAAGGTAGATAGTATCGATGAGGAGGTAGAAGAGCCAAAAGGGATCAGACGAACTGAGATATCTAAGGAGGAGGAAGTCATTTATAGTAAAGAAGGTAATTTTATGCCTATAACCCTAGTGTTGAGAAGACCAATGAATGTGAGTCCTATACTCAAAGATAAACGGCAACAACATTTGTTTCACATTAGCTATAAAGTCAATGGATCCTTGTGTGCAATGATTGTTGACAGTGGTAGCTACACCAATGTAGCCTTCACTTTCATGGTCCAATAATTAATGTTGTCGACCAAGCCTTACTCCAAGCCTTATAAATTGTACTAGCTTAGTGACAAGGGAGCCTTACAAATAAATAAACAAGTGGCTATGTCAATTAGTATTGGAAACTATTTAGATGAAGTGCTCTATGATGTGTCACTCATGTATATGTCCCATATCCTTCTTGGACAACCATGGATGTTCGATCCAAATGTGATATACGATAAGAGGAAGAACACATGTTCCCTAAAGCACCAGGGTAAGAAGATGAAGTTAAGCCCTATGACTATTAAGTAAGTTAAAAGCATGTAAACTTAACTAAGCCAAGTTCTAAAGAAGGAGGCTTTAGTAATAAATCGAACTAAGCTGAAGAGAGAGATGGAACTTGAAGAGTTAACCTATCTATTATTTAGAAGGTTACTTAAGATGAGAGGATCAAATGAGGAATTGCTACCTGCCAAAGTGAAAACCTTATCAAATGGGTTTGCCAACTTATTCCCAAGTGAACTGCCAAAAGGTCTTCCTCTTATCTAAGGCATAGAACACACAATTGATTTGCAACTAGGAGCTACATTGCCAAACAACCTTACCTATAGGCTAAATCCTAAACAAGTTGTAAAGATGCAAAGAAAGGTAAATGAGCAAATGAAGATAGGGTATGTACAAGAGTCGTTGAGCCCTTATTTCATACCGTTCTATTGGTACCAAAGAAAGATGGCACATGGAAGATTTGCATAGAGAACTAAGCAATCAACCACATTACCATCAAGTATTGGTACCCTACACCAAGGCTTAATGATATGCTTGATGAGTTAAATGGAGCAAGAGTCTTCTCTAAGTTTGATCTCAAATCTTGATACCATCAAGTCTAAATGTGAGAGGGAGATGAATGGAAGACCGCATTCAAGATCTACAATGGATTATATAAGCGGCTTATGATGCACTTTAAACTATCGAATGTGCTTAGCACACTTATGAGATTGATGAACCATGTGCTTTGAGAATTGATAGGAAAATTCATTGTTGTATACTTTGATGACATCCTATTCTATAACCCTGACTTGGAAACTCACTGTAAGTACCTCTAAGCAGTCTTTTTCAAAACTCCAAGCTGAGAAGCTCTATGCTAATCTAAAGAAATGTGACTATCACAAGGAAGACGGATACTTGTTTAGGAAGAGAAGATTGTGTATCCTAACCTATTATATGCTAGAATTATTAGTGCACGAAGTGCATGGTGGACGATTATCTAGACATTTTGGCAAGCACCGAACTCATGAGGTACTATCCTCTAGATTCTTTTGGTCAAAGATAATGAGAGATGCCCAAGCCGTTCTAGAAAGACGTATCACCTGTAGAAGAGCAAAGAGCTGAGCTAACTAAGGGCAATATTTACCTTTGTCGATCACAACCAAACCATAATTTGAGTTGAGTATGGACTTTATGTTAGGATTGTCGAGGACGTCCCAAAGAAAGGACTCCATTATGGTGGTTGTGGACTGATTTAGTAAGATGGCACACTTTGTACCCTATTCCAAAATTGATGATGCTTTGGTTATCTCTTTTCTTTTCTTATAGGAAGTAGTCAAACTTCATGGAGTGCCTAGGACCATTATCTCCGGCTGAAACCCAAGATTCATGAGTCACTTTTAGAGAACACTATAGAAGTAGATGGGAACTAAACTGTTGTTTAGCATATCTCACCATCTATAGATGGACAAACAAATTAAGGCTATCAATAGGATAGTTGGAACCCTACTCCGAGTTGTTGTCAGTCAAAGCATGATTGATTAGGATCTATGCCTAACTATAATTGAATTTACCTACAACAGCACAGCCTATAGCACCACGAACATGTCATTGGATTAAGCATTGCTTCTAGGCTTGAACAAAGATCAACTAGTTGTAAAGAGATTTGAGGCCATCAAAACAATGTATCAAAAGGTCATGGAGCAATTGAGCTAAGCTACCACCAAGCTTGGGAGGTAAGGTAAGGGACGAAAGAGCAAAGAATCATTACCTAGTGATTTAGTTTGGATCCACCTTAGTAAAGAATTATTCCTAAGTTTGAGGAAGAATGAGTTATCTCTTAGAGCTAACAAACCATTTGAAGTGCTTAAAAAAATCAATCCTACTGCCTACAGGATTGAACAATCTAAAGATTATGGAGTCTCAAACTCCTTTAACGTTGCTAACCTTCATCCATATGTCCTTGAAAACGAGTACCAAGTAGTTGAGCCAAATTTGATCCTAAATCTCAAATAGCATTGAAGAGATGATAGGGATCATAGACCTATCACTTGCTCCCATGCTCGAAGACTCACTTATATAGTTCTCCAAGTTGTCTAAGGAGAGTTGAACCTTGAAGAATGATCCTTTCTCTAGTCCAACCAATTGAATTACTTTACTCCCTATCTCATTTAAGAAACTCCTAAGGTGACCAACTTATTGTCAAGCCAAACCCTTCATAATACATCAATCCAAGGTCAAGCATCGAACCCGCTTATTGTCCACCTAATACATTGCCAAGGTCGAACTACCCCTGATCCCAAGCCGACCATCCAATGCCAATCAAATAATGGACAACAACCTAAACTAATCTTTCCTTAGTTTGGAGCATCTAAGTTGCCGAGCACCTAATCCTAACCTAATCTGCTCAAAACTTGTATTACTCAACAAATAGCATCATTAGGGCCACAGAATAAATAGTTGACACATGCGCCATTTTCTAACATCTGTACTGTCTTATTTATACTCGGATATCTCTTGTTATCTATGTAGATACCCTATTTTTGTCTTCTTTTTATTTTTATTTTTAAATTTTTAGAATAAGGTAAAGGGGGTCTTAATTTAGGAAAAAGTATAAAAGAAGTAGAAAATTAGGAAAAATCCAAAAAAAAAAAAAGATAGTTAGAAAAAATCATGAAAAATAGAAAATTTAGGAAAAAAATCACACAAAATAGATAGTTTGGAAAAAATCATAAAAAGTAGAAAATCTAAGAAAAATGCAAAAAAATAGAAAATTTAAAAAAATCAAAATTAGTCTTCGTGTTTTTTTTTTTTTTTTAGGGTCTTAAATAATAAGAGGAGGAAAGAGAAAATAGGCTTAAGCTTAAAAATTAATCTAGCCTAGACTACCTATTTCATATGTGTAATTTGATTGCACATATGAAACAAAGTAAAGACCAATGGCCTAGCAGTACTACATATGGACTTGACATTACATTTGGCATGGAGATCTTAGGTTCAAATCTCACTAAAGGTACAAAGCCTTTTATTGTTTTCCTTTAAAACACATCGCCACATGTTGGGATATCATTAGGCCACGTATCCACTATAGGACATGTAGCATTGCCTCATCCGGCTACAACTAATGGGGTGCTACGTTAGCACCTCGTAACATGTGTCATGCTACATGTTTGACACATGGTACACATGACACATGTTACGGCATGATTCAACCCCCTAATTGACATGGTGCCACATGAGCGCCCATTTCTCTCCCTTTCTTCCCCATTTACTCTTTTTCCTTAGTTAAGCTAGTTTATACCCCCTACTTTGGCCTCATTTTTCACACAATTTTAATGCAAAAATATGCCAATTAGTAGGTGATTCCTGTTCTCCACATGGAGTACTTTAAATATAGTCCAAAAACACGTATAGATTCATACGTTTAGGCATTCAAATTGGCTTTTGAAAATTAGGAAAAAATACCTGGATTTTCTTTCTCCTTAAACGTCCTTGATTCAAGTTTTTTATTGAATTCCGAAGCTTTTACTTGATCTTTTAGGCAAAACAAAACATCTAGGACATAGCTTTGATTAGAATTTAACTTCAATTTAGAGATCAACTTGTGGGTCTTCTTCCTTAATTTAATCCCATTTAATGGCTTCCCATCTTCAATCCGAGCTTTCAACCTATAAATTGGACCTCCTACTCCTTGAATAGGAGCACGCAACCATTAGAAAACCACTCTAAGTGTACACTCACTTCCCTCTCTCTCTTTAACCACTCGTCTATTTCTCTCTCTCTATCTCTATAAAATTGGTCAAGCTCGAAGCTTATCAAGCAAGACCAATCATGTAGGATAACTCCCTAGGCCCTATACCCATGAAACCAACCTACCCCATACACAACTATGCATCTTAGCTCCTTAAATGAACCATTACCATGAAGCCCTAACCCCAACTACACCACCACTTTAAAACCAACACAACCATACGACCCCTTCACAAACCAAGCATACGGCTAAGCTTGCCATGCTTCAAAACACTTAACCCAACCACCCTTACACACCCAGCCATCACTGCCATTACTACCTAAACACCACTACATTAGACCAACATTGAACCACAGCAAAACGACTATCCTTGACTTTAGCATTCTCCTACCCCCTACAAGCTAAATAAGAAACTTATGAATCCCCTTTTGCTCATTTTGGTGCCTAGAAGTGTTAGAACCAAACCCCCCCCCCCCCCCCCGCCCGGCCCTAATCGTACCGCCTTTGTGACTCACATAGAGCTCCAGCCCAACCTACAATTGAACCAAATCCAACTCGGTTTGACCCAAATTGCTACCCATTTGTTTCGATTTTCTTTTTTTTTTGTCTTACCCTTATAAATGCCTTTGTAATTGTAAGTTATAAAATGAAAAACTGAAAAAAAAAAAAAACAAAAGAAAAGAAAGAGAAAAGGAGAAAAGAAAAAGAAAAAAGGAGAGATAGAGTAACTTAGTTTATATTTTTCTCTCAGTTAAAACATAAACAAGAAAAAATAATAAAATGAAATAAATAAAAAAAATGATAAAATAATGAAAATAATAAAAAATTAAAAATTTAAAAAATTGCTTTATTGCTTAGAAAAATCAATTTTTCGAATAAGTAAAAAAAAAATCAACTTGTTTCAAAATTAAGATATTTTTACAACTTTCAAAAATAAAATACCAATTTAGGATTCTTTCCTAAAATTTTTTCCCAAGTAAAATGAAATGACTAAGAGATGTAAACTCGGCCATTTTTCAAATTTAAAATAAACTAGCACATTAAAGTTTTATTAAAAGAATTACGTACGCCTAATCTCGATTAGCGGGTATATAGGTACCGCCAAAGCAATGTAAAAAACAAAATAAAAAAAAAAAAACTTATTTTCCCCATTGTAGTTTAAATTATTCAATTTGGTAAAATAAAATCTACTTTAGTGCTAATTGAATTTTGTTTTTAAATGATAATTTTGAAAGGTGAATCTAAATATGGAAAGTTAATAGCAGTACGCATAAAATTTTAAAATATTAGCCCCTAAACTCGATCTTTTGGTTTCAAAACCATTTTTAGAAATTGGTTTTTCAAGTTGACTAGTAGCTAAGTTAAATCAGTCCACCCAAATGATTTAACTGAATCCTCTTTTTTCTCGACTTTAGTCAAGTAGTGACTCCATGTACTATTTTCAAAACACACTTAAAAATTAAGTTTTTCTTAACTCCTAGTTGTAGGTTAATATTAGATAAGCTAGAATTTAATATTAACTAAGTTAAGGAAAATATTTTAAAATTGGGAAAAAATTAGGCTCGATAAAATGGTAACTCCATTGGGGAAATTAAGAGGATTAGCCATCTAACTTTCCAAATTTGGAATTAATTTTTGAAATCACCATGCTAAGTGTAATTCATTTATTTATTTATTCATTATTATTTTCTATGTTTTGCTATAGTTGTGCTAACATTTTTACTTAGTTAGGTTTGTTTTCTTTTTTTTTTTTTAATGTGGGGTAGGGGAATTTATTTTATGAATCATGAATGTATGATAGAAACAATCAAACCCGAATCGTATTAGAATCTTAAGATAGGGAGGCGATTGTGTAGGTTTCAGGTACTATGGTGTAATCACCGCTCGGGGTTGATTAGGCCATCCTACATAAGTTTCGATGTGATCAATGAACTGTTTCCTCAAAAACATGTAAGGTCACAAAGCTTAAGGACCTTTACAACCTATCCTACTTGCATATATGTCGTTTAGACTGGCGAATAAACAATAATGAGGCATATCACAAATGAAAAGTTGGAACTTTACTAAAATTCTATTATACCATAAAAATAATGTGATACACTTTTCCTATATGGTAATAATGGAATTTCAATGAAAGTCATAACCTCAAACCCTTTTATTGCCACATTATTATCCATGTGCCATCATCTTTTCTTATACCTATATTTTAGTGCTTATTTATTTATGTTTGTGCTTATTTATGTAAACATTAGAATAAGACTATTAACCCCTTAAAGGCATACTTGTAGATTTTGTTAGCTAGCCTTTGTAATAATTAAAAAACCTCATCACTTGTAAATATTCTCCTTTACTTTAAATGGTAATTGGATTAAAACCATAATTTTTTGTTCCCCTTTGTAAAATTTTAGAATCTACCACTCTATAAATTATAATAGACTCTCTTAGCTTTGAAAATCCTTAAGTCCCTTTGTCAAATTCATAAATTCCCGGTCATCTATTCATAAGTGTAAATTATTTTATACTTGAAGGCATATTTAGGTATAGAATTGATCATAATTGTGATTTAATTCTTAAATTTTGGTACTTAATTATATAATATATTGATTTCAAATGAATCACAAGTAAGGAGATAAAATTTACACAAGAACAAGGACTTTTAAGTCAATCATGGCCATGAGAAGAAGAAAACTTTGAACTAGAAACTATAATTATTCAATCATGAGCGTGATCAAGAATGATTGCAATGACCAGTACTGATCACTCCCTCAATCATAGGCATGATTGAGGAAGCACTAATGATCCCCTTGTCGATCACGACCGTGATTGCATAGCAGGAGGATAATTATGCCATCAATCACGGACGTGATTGGTTTGAATGAAGCGATAAAGAGTTCACGCCCACTATTATGATCGTGATCAGTGTAAAATCTTGTTTTCCAAGATTATCACTCCCTGAGTCACAAGTGTGATAGAAGTAGACACAACTATTCTTCTTCTGCTTTTTCATACAAACCAGTAAAGGGAAAATGTTTTAACATCAGGCGATGTCTTGAAATGGTATATTTGAGTCCATTGATGAGAAGCGTATAAATATACCATGACTTTTGGAAAGAAAAAAGAAATGAAAAAGAAAACAATACCATTAGAACAAATACCATCAAGAAACATAGGAGATCATAGAATTAAGACCATTAAGATTTTATTATTCCTTTTCCTAATGCAGTGATACTGTGAAGTGAGTTTATGTAACATTCTTCATTAACTTTAAGAGAATAGTGAAGAATCTAGTATCGGTAGACCGTTGTACCAGAATCCTTCAAGTGAATCAAAAGGGGTTTAATTCTTTTCCCTTTTATTATGTTATGTTTTAATTCCTTTTTCTTATTTCTCTGTATTTTTTTTTCTATCATGTATGAATGATAAAATAAGGTTTGTGAAGTCATTTTAACGTGAATGTATTGTGAATTGTTACTATTCTTAATAATTACAAATTTTTAGTGATTAGAACTTCATATAAGTAAAGATAGTATAGTGTACAACACAGTCTTACAAAAGATCTCAATGGAATACATTGAGAGACAATTCCGTTGAGTAGATCTTAATCACTAGAATGATCTACTCTTATTAATAGAGATATTATTAGGAAGTTCGTTGCATGTTCAGAGAATTCAAGGATTAGTAAACTTTTAATACAATCTTGACTTGTCCATTCTTTGAGAAGAGACTCTAAACAATGCAATCGAGATTAGAATACAGTAATTTTGAGAAGAATACAGTAATTTTGAGAAGAATACTCATGAATAGAGAATTCCTATAGATGAGTAATTATTAGGATGGGTGGTTCATAAGCCATGTTAATATGATGGAGTAAACCTGCTCTATAATTTGTTGTTTTCGTGTCATAATTCTATCTGTTGTGTTTTCTTGGTGTTATCTTAGAATTAGTACAGTTTTGTTGGAGAGATTAATTAAATTATTTCATTAATTCAATTGGTAGCTAGTTAATAGAAAGAATATCTAGTACTGGTGTTTAAATTCTTTTCCCAGTGGAGACAACACTATACTTATTTGTACTAACAAACGATAGGTATACTTACCTATTTAACCAAGTAAAGGATAAAATATAAGAGTCTAAATTATAAAACTTGAAAGCCCTATTTAGAGGCGATCATGTTTTTGTTACCGTTGCTAGGGAAAACAGCATCATCATTAGGAAAATTAAGATTCCTATTTTTCTATCGTTCATTTTCTTTTATATTTGTTATTAGTTTAAATTAAAATATTGTGCTCATATTAGCTTATTTGCTAATTTGTAGTTTATGACCTAGAGCAGCACAACTAATTTAGCTAACTTCAATCTTAACCTGGAAGAAACACTTAGAAGTAACTTAAAGAAAGTTCAAGAGTATTTTGAGAAGCAAACATCTAGTAGTAAGGAAGTAAGAGCGCGAAAACCATTGAGAATCATAATAGAGTCATCCATAATAAATGGCTTAAATCAAAAGGTCGAGCCACCATTAGGAAACCAGTTCTTGAATCTAGAAGATGGTATCCATGGGGATTCGCCATTAAATTTGGACCCACCTCTTAATGGAAATCAGAATGTAATATAAGCAAGAAATGAGCCAGGAGTAAATCCGTTTGTAGCACTTAAGACAATGTTGGATTCTTGTAGGCCCAACTTAAATGGAGATAGTGCCAACATAGCTTGGCCTAAAGTTTAAGCCAATACATTTGAAATCAAGCCAAGTATCATTCAAATAATTCAACATTGTGTTCGGTTTGATAGGTTCAGCAATGAAGACCCCAATAACCATTTACAACAATTCTTGGAAATTTGTGACACCTTTAAGATAGGTGGAGTTCCAAAGGACGCTAACTGACTCAGGCTATTCCCGTTTTCATTAAGATCTAATGTAAAGCAGTGGCTTAACTCTATGCTAAGGAATTCCATAAATCCTTAGCAAGAGATGGTTAAGCTATATATGAGAAAATAATTCCCACCCTCAAAGATGGCTAAGCTAAGGATAGATATCTCTTTTTTTAGTTAGATGGATTCAAAAACTCTATATGAAGCATGGGAGAGGTGGAAGGAATTGTTAAGGAAGTGCCCCCATGATGGTCTTTTAGATTGGCACCAAGTTCAGACATTCTACAATGGATTGAATATACCACTAAGCAGCTCATTAATGTAACTACTGGAGGAAGCTTAAACCATAAGTCGCCGGAGCATTGTATTCAATTATTTGAAGATATGGCCGATAATCATTATCAATGGTCATGTATAATAGGAAGAGAAAGAAGGTTAGTGGGAAAACATGAGTTGGATGCCACTTCTGCTCTAGCACATAAGGTGGAGGTGTTGACAAGGAAGCTTGATAGTCTCACAATGGGTCAAAACAAAGGTTTAGTAGTTTCAGATTTAGAGTTGGCAAGCCCTTTAGAGATTGATCATGTATAAGAGGTTGACTACATAGAGAACTCGATTCGACCAAGGAATGATCCTTTCAATAATACGTAAAATCCAAGTTAGAGGAATCATCCTAATTTTAGATGAGGCAATAACACTTGTCAAAGTTCTAACATGCAACCTCCTGGATTTCAAAGACAAGTGTTACCCCCTCAAAATAAGCCAATGAGGAGATGTTGGCTTAGTACATTAAGACCTTTGGAAATCACCACTAAGCCACATAAGCAACCCTAAGAAATTAAGGAGCATCCATGATTAACTTAGAGAATCAACTTAGGCAAATTTCTAAGATGTTGTTTAAAATAGCTCTTGGATCACTATCGGGTAACACTAAGAAAAACCCTAAGGAGCATGTTAAGGCTATGACTCTAAGAAATGGCAAGGAGTTACAATCTTTAGAGAGGATCTAGGAAAAAAAGAGAGAAGTTGAGACTATGCTTAAGGAGCAAGCAATGAATAATGCACCACCAAAAGATACAGTCTTACTAGTAGCACCAAAGGAGTATAAACTACTTTTACCATACCCCTCTAGACTATGGAAGGATAAGGATGGTGATGAGCATTATAAAAAGTTTTTAAAGCTCTTCGAACAGCTACACATCAACCTTTCATTGGTAGAAGCCTTAGGTCAGACGCCTAAGTATGTAAAATTCTTAAAGGAGCTTCTTTCCAACAAGAGGAAATTGGAGGGACTTTCTATTGTTGTCCTAGGTGGAGGGTGCTCTACAATGCTTTTCAATAAGTGGCCTAAGAAACTCAAGGGTCCTAGTAGCTTCACCATTCCATATTTGATAGGAGACCTTCCAATATGAAAAGCCCTATTACACGATTTGAAAACCCTAATTATATACAAAAACACTAATCCCTATATACACGTACTTTTAAAAATGTGAACCTAAATTTAATAGAGATCGTAAATGTCAAATCATAAAATTTTTAAAATTTATAAATTAGCTTAATGCTTGAAAAGCCATAAATCAATAAAATTATCATTGATTCAACGAAATCATATGAAACTAATAACGAACGTTCAAAGATAATTTCAAATAATAATAAACAATGGAACTAAGCTAGTTAAAAGGATAAATTAATAAATTACAAAATTAATTTTACGTGTATACATAAGTAGCCCCATAATGTGCATATATATACTACTACTAAGCAATTTCTTCTCTTTTCTTAATATATCATATGATATATATATATATATGTTACATAATAAAATATATGTGTAAATGTACCTTTTTCTTGCTAATACACTAACCAAGCATAATATATTATTATTATTATTATTTTCTCTTATTATTAACCACATATAACATATGGTGTATATTATACTATACTTATGCTAAGTATTATACCTATGTTATACCAGATATTTTGCTCCATTCTAAGTATACTCCATCATACCCTTAATCCCCTACATTGTCTCGTTTGAAATGACTAGACCCTTCTTTTCTTACAAGGCTATACTACATCATTTTATCAAGGACAAAAGACAAGTCAAATCAAATGAACATCATTCTTTTTCCCACTACACCATTAGTTCATTTTACTACTCTTTCCTCTCTTTTATTTATTTATTTTATTGACTTTGCATAAACTAAATGCATTAAAACACTCTTCCATGTCCTTAAAAAACCCCATAAATTTCCCTACCTAGTTCGTGTTATGAAATTGGGTGCCATGAGTAAATTATTACAATACAATCCTAAGAATAACAATCATAAATAATTAAGCCAACTAAACCTTAAGCTTCTAAGTGTAAGTTGAATAGTCCCGAATTTGTGAAAAATCCTAAAACATACTTAAACTCACTATAAACCCAAACCCTAGGATAATTAAGGACTTATGACCCTAAAAAAATAATTAAAAATACAATTTGGACAAAATTTATTCAACTCTAGAAAATTATAAAATTTCTTAAGAAGTAAATTGTAACTCATGAATTAATTTAAGAACCAAATCTTAAAAAAATTACATTTAAGACAATTCTTTATTTTCTCTTATAAGCTATGTTACATAAGAATAGGTTAACCAACTAATCACATTAAATAATTTGTCATTAGGGAGTTAGAATCACCTATTACTTGATAACTTATCAAAAGCTTATGATAAAACCCTTTCCATATCTTATTATAACTTATACTACATAATGATAAGTTATCTCTTCTTTTTATCAATTTAATTTTTAAACAAGTGACAAGACAAGATAATGCACAAAAGGACACCTATTGGTTGGTTGAAAAGATGGTTAGGGGAGGCTATGTCTTGTCATCCATCCATCAATCTAATTATCTTTCACATCTATTCACCCCTTATTACTTGTATCATCAAATCATTACAAAGGGCAACTTATGTAACAAGTTTGGATGCATTAAAAAGGAACATTATGTATGCATTCACACCCATTTGAACTGGCACACACTCTCTCTTCTTCCCTCATCTTTCATTTCCTTTTTCTCACTTTAAGCACATAACACAAAAGAGGAAACCAAACCCCACAAACTTACACTTGTCGCCACTTGTTTGTATATACACTCATGGCACAAAGTTGTCTTTGTTGCCTTCATTTTGTCTACTTCAAGAGCTATTTTTGGAAACCTTAAAATATCCCCAAAGCCTACCTCAACCATCAAGATCTTGGTTACTAGAAGAGCTTCCAAGAAAGGGAAAGAAAACAAGGAGCTAAGAGAACTCTTAGTTACACAACCACCACTTTTTACGCACTAGGACAAGAAAGCTTATTTCTTTGTTAAGTATTCTAGTTTGCCATGTTTACGAGACTACATTTTCATAAAGATATTGGCATGAATATAAGGTTATAAAATAGCTAGACCACTTTAAGAAATAAGCTTATGAATCTCTTACATCAAAGTTAAAATATGTGCATGTTAAGATGATATTTTGTAGGATACATGTCTAATACTTAGAATAAAAGTTTTTAAATTGAGAAAATCATGAAATATATGTGTAGAAGAGAAGATAACATGCTGGACGTATAGAGTATGAAGAGCATTTAGATGTTATTTTTGGCTTCATATGGTCATATATGCTCAAATTTAGCTTTAGGTAAAGGAAAATCCATTACATGAAGTTTTTATGAAGAAACCAACTTTTGAGATGTAAACCATGGCATAAAGTTTATCATAAGTATGTGATTTATCATTTTCATGTGGTACAAAAGCTAAATAATCGTTTAATGGAAGATAAGTTAAGTTGGAGTTAGAAATAAGTAACATAGGTTCTTGATTTAATACCTAAACTCAAGAAAATGATAAAACAAGTTGAAAAACCAAGTGGGTGACCTTTAAACCAAATAGTCTGAACCTGAAACTACAAGAAAAGTCACTTAAAAATACGACAAAACCAAGTAAACAAAGTGAAAAGACCAACCAAAACAAGTATAATAAGTGTACAAAGCTTAAAACTTAAAACTCAGCCTAAAATACATGAAATAAGCTTAGAACTCCAAATTGGGCCTTCACCAAATTTCTAACCAGCACCTAAATCACTCAAGAAAAGTTGTTTTATGACCCATATTAAGCCCACATAATACTCCTTAAGCCCAATAAAGTGACCAATCTTAGTTTAGATAAAAAAAACAACCCCATTTAACCACTTAAGCCCACATAAGAGTCTAAGAAAATGTTGATAGTAGATAAGGTTGGAAATTTGATCTTAAAGAGTATTTTAAGCTTAGAATAAAGTCCTAAGCCTAAACCCAAAAGATTTTCTAAGGTAACAAAAAGCCTAACAACGAAATTAAGTCCAAAAGAGCACCAAACCATGAGTACCACTACTGTTCTGATCATTGGATAAAGTTGTGTACCTCATCTTGAAAATCTAACCACACCACATTAAAGTACACTCGAAAATGATGAAAATTGACTATAAGATCATAAAAATCGGATTTAAAATGAGAAAGTTATATACGATTAAAGTTTTACTTCAGTTGGGAAGAATTTGGGAACTAAGTTAAAAATGTAACTCAAAAGATTTTAAGAATGCTTTCTAATTTTATTTCAAAATCTTATAATATCATATTTATGATATTCAGGGGACCTTATCATTGGAGACAACTTACCGCTAGACTACTACAACTGAGCTATGGCTGAGTGGGTAATTCCCGATGACTTCATATTTGGTTTTGTTTGTAATGTAGATACACTTAAATTTATATAATGAACTTGAATACATGTAAGATATGAGAAATGCATGTGTGTGCTATTGTAATCGAACTCCATGATGTGCTAATCAAATAATGAACAAAATTATTTGTGATGATCGATATGTATCGTTGTTATGGAATGCAAGCGTTTAATCACATTGAACAATAGATTAAGTAATTATTTAACTAAAGAATTCAATGAGTCATGCATTTCTCATATTTGCATTATAACTATATCGACTGCTACCTTATGCAAAAGATGGAAGGGACTCATAGGAGTGGGCTCTACTATTAGGATTAGGCAAATATGCAATTTATATTAATGAGTCTTTGTCTTGAGCTTTTGGGCTTACTAAGCGCCAGGAATGCTAATCATTAGCGAAGGTCCATGTCTTGTGGCTTTCGCTTAGGGCATGTGATGTAGATTACAGAGGCTATCATACTGCTAGACTTAAGAATTTTGACTTAAAGTATGGATTTGAAAAGGAAAGTGTATTTTCTATATGAAAAGTAAAGTGTATAAGTTTGAGTTGTTTCAAGCACGTTAAATTAAAAAAAAAATAACCTAGGTGCCAGAACCCAGTTGATGGTTTATGTCGATTAATTATCTCCAAACTGAGTATAAGGGGCGTAATTCTAAGTTGCATGTAGTTCCTAGGTCACTGCATGTATTGTTTGGTATTCTGAGTGTTTATGCATTCATATATTGCACATCTAAATTATATTGTTTGTATGGCATGATAGGAGAATTAGCTTCTAAGTGTAAGCTTATATCCCAACAATTCTTTTCCATATAGGTTATCACATCCCAACATAGCATGAGATGCACCATCACATAGGAATACCTATTAAAAACTTAACTCAACCTTCTCATTCATCAAAAGACAACATTGTTTACATAATAAAGGCGTTTCTACATTGGAGGTCAGCTGGATTTCCTATTAAAACTTATGTATACAACATAATATTTACATCAAAACATTAACTAGCTTTTTCCTTTATTGTCTTTATAGTAATAGGATCTCTGACTTAGTACAAGCTCCATACAAAAGTTATTGACTCCGACTCACACTCTCAATATATATATCCCTTCTTAGCATTGGGCCCTTTACGATGCTATTAACCTGAGGATAAAATATTTTATCCCCTTAGCTATTGAAGCTGAGTAAGAGTGGATAATAAATAACATAATATAGATGATATGATAGACAATATTACATATCACAACTAAAACATTTCAATCATAACCTGTAAGTTCAACTTCACATATGCATTCACCCAACCAGGCATTTAATGCTAGCAATGCAACATGCTATGCTCATGCATGTGGCATACATCAATACCAATATCTTATGCCTTCTAAACTTCTTCCAGTTAGTTGACATAGCTGAACATCTGAATACAATGTCTAGGAACTTAGAGCAACAAAGAGTTACTTGGAAGTAGGACCCCCACTAAATTAGACTATACACTGTAGTCTACCATTATCAAAAAAGGTAATGAGGAGCTGCTTGGGAGTAAGGTTCCTAACTTTACAAAATTAGACTACACATTGTAGTTCACCAAATCAAAGTAGCAACACTACCAAATTTGACCACACATTGTAGTCTACTAAATTTAACTATCAAAATAGTCAGAATGTTCAGGCAATGCAATCTATATGCTTCGAAAAACTAAGTTCATAAAGCCATACTTTTTCTATGATCATTTGGAAGCTTCATTCTGAAAGTTCATTCTGAAAGTTCTGACTTGTAGGTCCCTTTTTATGCCATGATATGCAATAACAAATCAAGTATATCACTCAGCACAACCAGTCTTTCAGTTTTATTTGACCTCGTGATCTGATTCTAGTCATCGAACTCTCCTTAGTAGAATTCTAATACCTCACTTAGGTGAATACCTAGAAGATTGAGTTAGTAATCACTCAACTTCCCTAGTTAGCATAATCATTCGTAAGCACAAATCATCACTAACATGGCAACATAACAGTTTAACCGGAATACAATTACTATCATTCAAAATGAACACATCTACATCCGTTATAGTAGCATATCAATTCATCTAAGATATACCCATATTCAATCAATACAACATCAAACAACATATAGTACTATGAGTAGCAATATATCTACTCCAAACATGAGCTAGATCCACTTACCTGGACTCAATAATAGCATAGAATCCTAAACTTCACCACATGGTCCTTCCTTACTTATTAAACCTATGAAAATGTAACACAATCTTCAAATTAAGTATAGGTCGAATCTAAACTGTTATAAGTTTTCATTTTTGTGTTTTTAAACTTCGTTTGACCATATCTTACTCATTTATTATCCGATTTCAGTAAACTTTATATCACCACAATCATTATTTCGAGTGCTATTGATATATATATATATATATATTAAGAATCGAGACTAATCAATATTGCTAAATATCCAAAAATACCTTTTTGTATTATGACTCAACCGTATGCTATCCTGACTCCATAATTGACTTGAGTAAGCTTTAGTATTAAACTAAAAACTTTAAAAATTATACTTTCCAAACTTTTCTAGAAACACTTATAATACCCCAAAGTGTTCATTTGACACAAATTTAAAAAACTAATTACTACATTACATATTAAGCTAATATATAAGTTTATACTAGGAAAATACATAATAGATAGTATATGAGCTCGATTGATTTCACGAAAAATCCTATAAAATCATAAAAATATGTAGTTTAGTTATTGATCATCAATTACACTAAATTGGCTATTATCCATTTTTATGAAAATAGTGATTTTAGCTCCAAATTACAGAAAATTAAGGAAAATAAATAAATTTTTGAGTGAGATAAAACTTAAATATTCCAAATATCACTATAAATATCCAGAAGTCTAAACATATGGGGCTCATTAATTAATTTCATTCGAAACTAATTATTTCAATAATTTGATAAAATTGGTAGTTCTATTCAAAATAATTATAAAAAAAAGTATACATGGAGATTTTACAAAATTTCTTATTATTAAAATTTAATACATTATATAAGTGTATTATACAAAAATTTTCAGGCTAAAGTAACATTATTTAATATTTTGAAAAATTTATTTAAAATGTCTAAATAAGGCTTTTTAAGCAAGTACCATAAATCAATATTATTTTAAGAAAATAAAATTTATATATGAAATTACATGTAAAATAAACTAGGAAAACAAAATTTCATAATTTTTTAAGCTAATTTGATATTTTTAGTGAATTAATAAAAATCAGGCAGTAAAGTTTTACTCACCAACGTACAGTGCTCTAGCCACCCTTCGGCCACCACCCTATGTTAGCCCACTTTCTCTCTCCACCACATCTTTAAGTCCCAAGTGGCTCCTTATTAGGTTGCCTATAGCCTTAGGAATCCTAATTCACCATATTTTCCTAATATTTTCTTTTATTTTTTTTAAATTTTTTCTAATTTTTTCGAATTTTCTAAAATTATGTTCTTGTGTTTTCAGGTTCCCAAAATATTGTAAGTGATGTTTAGAGCCCTATTTATAGGTTTTAGGATTTTTGCATGTAAAAAAGTAAAATTACATATGTTAATTTCACGTTTTCTTAGGCACTATGTGTCATTTTCTAGTTAATTAGATGTTGACTCATCACTTTTAATTAATCCTAGCTTAACACATCATTTGATAACTCATCCCTTCAATTTTTTTATCAATTTTCCATTATTTTACCTTATTTAAATAATAATTTATTATTATATATATGTATTTAATACATATAATGCATATTGCATGTAAATATATGTATATTATGTATAATTCAACTTCATTTATTACTTTTGAAAGTTAATTAACTTATTGTAATATCTCGCTATATTTAAAAGCTCGAATTTTACGATTATTAATTTTAGTGATAAATTAACGTTTTTCTCAAATTCATATTTTTATATAGCTTATTTTGAGAAAGTGACTTTACTTAAACTACTTTATCTAACTTTTCTAACTTTACTATAACGTTTGAAATAAAATTAATAACTTAGCCCGGTGCCCTAAATTTAGGGGATCGGATCCTATAGTTATTGAACTAGCTCGAAATTTTAAGGTATTACATAGGTTGATCGATAGTTAGGATAAAGATAGGAATTGAGTATAGAGTGCTACTATTGAATAAGTATGATGAAAAGCTTGTATAGTTAATTTGTAATGCTTTGGGAAACAACTAATATCTCAATTAAGTTTAGTATTTTTAGTATGTTTAGAATTATCTAGAATTGTCTATCTTATTTCAATATTTTGGTAAGGGATACCGATTCTCTATGGTTTTGAGAAGTTATGGAATATTGGATATCCATAGTTATTTATATTATACAATGAGTTAATGAACTAAAATTGAAGAACCTAGCGATTTATTATTTAAAGTCTTACAATCTTTAACTTGCAAGGTTGTTTCCTTATCATGAGTGCACACATGAAGTGGAAATTTTAGGCAATACTATTAGGCCCCCTATAGAGTCCTTACAATGATGGAAGTTTTTATGGATGATTTTTCTATGTGTGGTGGCACATTTGACGAATGCCTTGCAAATTTGAAAAGGGTGTGAAGAAACAAATTTAGTGCTCAATTAGGAGAAGTGCCATTTTATGGTACAGCAAGACATTATATTAAGATACAAGATCATCTATGAAGGCTCTAAGAAGCTTCTTAGGACATTCTGGATTAAGGATTTCTCTAAGAAAGCTAAGCCATCAACAAAGCTCCTTGAGAAGGGTATGCCATTTGATTTTAGCGCTAGCTATTTAGAAGCCTTTAATATTTTGAAGGAAAAATTGACCAACGCCCCTATAATGGTAGTGCCAAATTGGACCATACCATTTGAATTAATGTGTGATGTAAGTGACTTAGTAGTAGGAGCAGTATTGGGGTAAAGAAAAGACCGTCACTTTCAGACAATACATTATGCTAGTAAGAAACTCACTTTAACTCAAGCGAATTGCACCACAATTGAGAAGGAATTGTTAATAATTGTCCTTGCTTTTGACAAGTTTCAACCTTACTTGGTTTTTCTCGAAAGTGATTGTTTACATCGATCACTCAGCTTTAAGATACCTTTTATCTAAATCTGATGCAAAACCATAGTTGATCCATTGGGTATTGTTGCTTTAAGAGTTTGATTTAAAAATAAGCGACAAAAAGGGAGCAAAAAATTTGGCTATTGGTCACATGTCTAGGTTAGATAATTCATATCTAAAGGAATCTAATGAGGATGACATTATAGATACCTCATTTTTGTTGTTTTTTTATTTCAATTAATTGAGTCAAGTTAATAAAAACAATAATAATAAATACAATAAAAAAATAATAAAAAATGAAAATTAAAAGAAAAATAAAAATAAAATAAGAATAATAAAAAAGCAAAAAAATAAAAAAATAAAAAAAATTAAGTTAGGTCATAGCAAGTTTAGTCACGACTTGAGTTGTGATAAGTTGGAGTAAGTTGAGTTATTGGATCAAGTAGTGAGATGGGTTAAACTAATTAATTTGTCTAATCAAATTAGGGAATTATTGGGCTAAATTAGATTGGGTCAGGCTTGGAAAGAAAAGCCTAAGCTAACTAGGGTTTCTACAAGCTAAGGTAAATTTTAGAAGAATCACAATCAAATTTTTTGTATCTTTGATACAAAAGATTCGATTTTTAGCCAATAAATAACACGTTAGCAAGGGATTTAGGGATGAATTTTTTTTAAATCACACTCCCACTCAAAAACACAATACATACACCACACGCTACTAATCAACCCTACGCGACCCTATGTGTTACCAATTAGCACCATGCGCTACCAATCAGTCCTACGTGCTACCAATCAATCCTACGCACCACCACTACAAAAACACCACACCACCATTGCACAGCAACTAGATCACTGCCCACAGTATCACCCAAATCACCATCCATGGTACCACTCCGATTATCGTCCACAGCACTACCCGTACCATCGCCTACTATCGGCAAAATCATTGCCCGTACCATCATCTTTATATGTCGAGATCACCATTTGTACCATTATTACTGTTGCCCAAGCCATCGCCCACATACGCCCTTGCTCTCGCCCAAGCTACTGCCTAAACACCCACCATGCATGCTTAAGCCATCACCCAAGCATTGTCCATTTGCTCGCCCAACGTCACCCTTCTTGTCACCTAAACGCTCACCTATAGCATCACCTAGCATTGCCCAGCTCTTGCCTAGACGCTCGCCCACAGCATCGCTTAGTACTACCTGTGTACACACCTAAGCGCTCGCCTATGCACGCCTTGATCATTGCCTAATGTTGCCTAATGCATGCCTAGCTTTCACTTGTTACCACCCAATACCAATGCAATCCGACCTAATTAACATTTCAGTAATTTTTTTATTTTTTATTTTATTTTATTTATTTCATTAATTCTTATTAATTAGTTATATTTGTCTCCTTTATTAACTTATTTTTTTGTTTAAGTACAGTTATTTTTTTGTTATTAATTATTTTGCAATTTTTTTAGTTATGTTAGGTCTTTCTTGAAAAAAAAATCATTTTTTAATAAAAATATATTTTTTACACTTAGGTTTTTGTTTATATAAAAAAACATAAATTAAGTTTTTCAAAAAGATTTAATTAATTAGGTTTTTTGTTTAATTTAGGAAAATTTGATTTTTTTAAGGATTTTCTTAAAAAAAATGATAAAATTAACATCAACTTAGCTCGGTTTTAAAAATAAAAATAACTCACCTACTAAAAATTTTATAAGAAAAGAACTATGGCCAGTTTAATCTCAATTAGCGAGTATATAAGCACTTTCGAGACAACGGTTAAAAAATAAAAAAAAAAAAAACTTCTTTCCCCTTTTCTTAGAAATTCGTAATAAAAAAATCATTTTTAGTTACATTTTGTGAACTTAGGTATCTTTTAATATTTTTAGAAAAATTATAAAAAAATAAAGCCTATCAATTTTTTTCTATTTTCATATGCTAACTTTGTCTTAATAGATTAGCCTCCGAACCCGGTTTTCTTTGGCTTATTTTTTTTCTAAAAATCATTTTTTAGAAAATCCGTAGATTAGTGGTCAAATTAAAGTTTTCTCACTTGAAAACCTTAATTTTATTTTTTATCAGTTAAATTGATTAGCGACTTCAATTTTTTAAAAGCATTTCCTTAATTTAATATTGAGTAATTTATATTAAGCAGGCTAAGCTTGATATAGGTTAAATTAAGGAAATCAAAATAGAGCTCGACAGAATTAGCGACTCTACTAGAGATGCTTAGTAGGCTAGCCATTTGAAAGTTAAAAAAATTTTAATAGGTTTTTATATTATTATTTTCTTTTTTATATTATATTATAGTTATACTAATTGTTTTCTAGTGATGCAAGCCTTAAAAAAAAAAAGCTTGGCTTAATGAGCGTTCATGGGGATATGAGGTTTTTATTTTTCAAGTAACCATTTATATGTTTAGATGTGATTGGACCTGGGCCACCTTAAGAACTTACGTTAAGCTGTCATTATGTAACCTTCAGGTCATTGGAGTCATTACCCCCTCCTAGCGGTGATAGGCGAGCCTATTCAAGCTTCGATTTAGCCCATTAGGCTTATTTTTGGAAAGCCTTAAAGCTATAGAGATTGGGATTCATAGACCTTAACCTCTTGCATCATCCTTTTCAGAAAGGGGTGGTTATTCTTAAATTATAGGAAAGCCTAATCAATTCGTAGTTGGCTTGATCTTATTCTTCAAGAAAGGGAAATTTTAAAGAAAAACTAGTAACCTTATATATAAGTATTTACGAACTTCATTTAAAAAAAAATTCCTATTTTGAACCTATTTATATATAAGAGTGTTCCTTAATCGTGGATTCATCATACTTCTTATAATTTATTAATTACCAACTTTACTACATTATATTTATGTATAATATGTTACATCTTATATGTTTGATTATGCTCGTGTCTCTATGAATGTTTTTTTTTCTTATGTTATATGTATATTATTATTTTTTTTTATCATTCCTTAGTCAGTGAAATGCTATGCAATTTCTATGAAAATCTTTAAAAAAGCTATGAAATTATTAACATCATATCCAACGTTATTCTAAATTTAGTGGCCTTGTTGTAAATAATTGTTGTCTTTTATTTTGTTTACATTTTTTTGTAATATAGATATAGAGAGTTAGGATAGTGTCAGTCCAGAGCCTGTCTATGAAGTCTAGCTAGATAACTACTCTTTCCCTAAAGCTGTTCTGAGTCATTGGTTGAACCAACTTCTTCCTGCTAAGCAAGATCACATTAACAAGAAGATTGGGCCAATTGTATCCCTTATGCGGGTCTAGCTCCATTGGCCTCTAATTCAGGCCCTTATCCATTACTAGGATCTAGAATCTACAGCTTTCAACTTTGGCCCACATGTATTGACACCCATTATAGAAGAGTATTCGCAGTTACTCAATGCCCTACCCTTCAAAGTAGGTATAGCTATCCTTGATCTTAGAGTCCAGCCTAAGAAAACTTTCATGACATTGTTGGGAGTCAAGAAGTTAGCCTTGGCGCTATTCCTATTTTCAAAAGGCCAGAAATGTCTTAACATCCTAAGATTAGTAGAGTGCTTTTCATGCCTAAATGCCTATTAGAGGTATCACCAGATCTTCTGTGGAGGATATGAATCGTAGGCCGAGAAGAGGGTCAATGCATTCATCATAGCAGTGTTTGGAATGATGTTGTTTCCCTTCAGATATGATTAAGTCCACTATAGGGTTGTCGAGCTAGTGACTCAATTCCTAGCTGGTAAATCCTATATACCAGTACTATTAGCAGAATAGTTTAGAACACTTACCCACCTGAAGAATCAGGGGCATAGTTATTGTTACGCCCCGAAGTCGCGAAGTCGCAACAGTCCCACCGTGTAAACCATTCTATGATAGAAACTGGCCTCACAGTTCCTACCATAGAGATAATCTACACTAGGCATCGACGACCACTCGCTTTGAAGTAAACAGTTCGATTAATGATTATACTACAAATATGATAAGTAACTCAAATTACTATTAAGCGTAGATAATCATATAAATAAGTCCACAGAGCTTCCCAGGAAGATTTACATAATAACTATAGTTTACTAATTTACAGAATAACTAACAGTCTTCATCCTTTAACTACAAGGTCGGTCTAGTTACACATTAAGCTAAATAACTTGATCCTCACACCCCTGGCTTCAAAAAGACTAACCTCTGGATAATTGTAGGGCGGCATGGTACTTGAAGAGATTACAAATCAGAACCTGCAAAAGGATCTATAAGGGTATGAGCAACTACAGCTCAATAAGTTGAATTGGAGACTCATGAATGCATACAAGCACAAACAGGGTTATCAAACAATTATTTTCATGCAATGCAACAATCAAGTGTCATCGCACAACGTATTCCGGTCCGTTGTGAAATCATAGAAATTTCACCCGCTCCGATCCGGGTTGAGGAGTTCCATGTTATGCAGCAGCTCACAACCAAACCCAGGCTTGTGCAATGGAGACCTTGCTCCTCCCGCGACTACCTTCGAACCATTGACTTCACCCCCGCCGCGACCTCCTCTCCTGTCACTTAGTTCGACTGAGGATGAAGAAGGGACCATTTTGCAATCCTGCGCTATCCCTTTCGAAGGGGTCGGTATTTGGTTGGAGAGTCCTATGATCCCCTAACGGGTTGCAATGCATGACGTTTTCGGTTATTATGGTCGACTAAGATTAAATTCCGGTTAAGGTTTTCAAACAAGTTCATACCAATTAAATCAGTCACAAAATCACTCACAGCACAAATTCCAGCACAAATTCAGATACATCAAACACATGCGCAAACTACTTACAATCACAAGCATATACAAGCCTAAGTCTCCGAGCACTACAAAACTAGTACTCTATTACAATAAGCAATAACCCAACTTACATGAATTTACTCGACCGCTCGATCCTCAAATTGCGAGTTGATTTGTTTCTAGGTGTCCTATAATGCAAAGAGGTCCTTTTAGTACTTATTTTTATGGATTCTTATTCTAATTTATAATGTAACTCATTTTCCTCATGTATACCTACAACGTATTAATAATTCGTTGTATTTTATTTCGGGGTTCGGCTCCTAAACTAGATTCTAGTTTTAATTCCTAAGTCGTAATTAGGCTCGAATCCCAATGTGACATTAATCACCTTATGCTCGGGTATTCAAATATCCTATTGGGTCGTAATTTTGGTATTCTAACTATTCGGTACACTCTAACCCTAATTGGGATATCGGATTTATTCCCGATGTGTAAAAATCTTACATTTTAAGATATTTACTTAAAATTAAGTATTAATTCAGATTTATTATTTTTCTGATTTCAATTATAATATTATCTAAATAACTTTATTTTTTTAAATTTAGTAATTTATATTTTCACATATTCCTAATTTCTCATATTCTTTACCTAATTTCCCTAATTAACCATAATTAGTACCTAATAGCTAGGATTAGGGTTCCACTGCAGAGATTAACTTCCTTAATCATCTAATCAAGATCCAAATCAGTAATTAACATCCTAATTACCTAATTAATCCCAAATCACCCAATTTTACCATCATTTTAGGGCTAAAAATTAACTTAAAATTTTCGAAAATTAATTTAAAAAAAAGGGCTTCATAGCACTGTTCTAAATCATATGAGAATCCTACAAAAAAATTTTGAGCCCCAAACTACATCCCTAAGCCTATTCAATTTCCGGTTTAATCATGCTCGGTTTTGAACAATTTCTTAAGAACCCTATATTTCCAGACATAATTAAACTAAATCAATATTTTTCCCTAAATCTACATACAATAAAACCTCAGAATAACAAGTTTCATAATTTTCTGAGCAAAATAACTAATTTTACAAAATTATACAAAAATCGGGGTGAATAAATGACTAACCGGTTCAAAGCTTTCTGGCCATCCAAACCCGGTCCAAGGCTGTCGGCCGGTCCAGACGCTGGTCCTAGTGTAGGGTGGTGGTGGTGGTTCGGTCCCAGGTGGTGGTGGTGGGTGGTTGTCACCTTGCTAATCTGCACAGTTTTCCTTTTTTTTTTTTTTTCTAAAATTTCTCTCGATTTTTCTTGTGTTTCGATTTTTCTCAGATTACAAACTATCCAAATGTCTTCTGAAATTTTTTTCCTTATTTATAGACAAACATAGTAATTAATGTGCATTAATTTGATGGGATTTTGCCCATTTCCTTGATTTTAGGCTTTTAGTTTAGCAAATTCTTATTGGCTAATTTTTTTTCTTTTCAGTCATGACCTGATCTAGTTGCACATATCTTCTTCTGAATTTTTTCTGATTTTTTTATAATTATTTTGTATTTTTATTTAATTATTTACTTAGTTTTTGGCCTATTTTAGCAATTACGCGTATTTTTATCTACACGTAAATACATGTAGGGTGCACGTGAACATTCCTAAATATTATTTTGGTCATTCTAAAATTTTTAGTATACATATAATCTATCTCTGCTAATTTATTAGTTATTATATTACACTTTTTGCATTTTCGGTAATTAGCAGTTATTATGCTTAAAATTTGAAAATTTTATAGTCTCCTATTTTACTACTTACTTTCTTAAATTTAAGTTTACAGGGTCATTTTTACTGGTATTTGGTTAAATAGTTTATAATTTGGGTTTGATCGGATCCTTTAGCCGATCGCCCTAAACCTTGGGTTTTAAGCTCAAACCTGTGGTTACTTGGCTTGGCTTTAGGGTTTACAGTTATTTCATGGCTAACCCTACAATTCTTACTGTATGGTTTCTCAATCACAAATAAGGGTATGGAGGGAATCTTCTCAGAGAGTCCTTGATAAAAAATATGAATCTAATTGATGACTTTGCCTACCACCTCAAGGTATCGAATGAAGCTTAGTTTAATGGATGGGTGTCAGTTATCAACAAAATGCAGCTAGTAGACTTTATGTGGATAGCTAGATGGAGCTACTACACTGAAGTTGTCGTGGGGTGCATTGATTATGTGGGAGTCCCCCTTATCGGTATTACAGGCTGTACTGGGTATTTCTTAACTTGTGTCACTAGATAGCTGGGTCCACTTCAAGAGATAGCCTATAGAAACTCCTTGGATGTTGCCATAATAAATTATCAAGATCCTTGTCTACCTACGACTACTCTAATCTAATGACTAGCAGAACTCGTAAAGCTGTAGGAACGGAGAGAAGTCAAGAAGATAGTCAATGTAGGAACTTTGAGGGGCAAAGTCGGAGAGTACTAAGCTACTAAGCAATTCATCTACGATCAATTGAAGAAGATAGGAAAGATGCAATATAAAGCACCAGACGCATTCAAACATAAGCCAAAACCAACAAATCTTTCACCCATAGAGCAGGCCTACCGAGACACCATACTAGCCAGAGTTGAAGCCTAGTTCCAAGAAAGTAAGAGAATCGTTAAGAGTTGAAGTTGGAAAATTAGAGACTGCTTGAAGAAATCAATTCTTGAGAAGTAGGGTTCGAGAAAAGGATGTTATGGTACGAAAACTTATGAGGGAAGTTGATGAAGCTTGTCCCAACCAGATCCGTCGACTCTTGTAGATATAGGATTTAAGCTTTTTGAGAAAATTAGTTAAGATTTTTTCTTTTCTTTTTGTTTAGTCTGTTATATAAGTTAGGTCTTATGATTAATAAATTTGCAGCTTTAGTAAATAAAATTTTCATTAATTACATAGTCTCTTACTCATTATTATTATTTATTTGTTTGTTTAGTTGACTTTTAAAAAAAAAAAGCAAAAAAAAAAACACACAAAGAGGCAAACAGCAATATAACAAAAGTCACAAAAAAAAAAAAACAATAGAAAAGAAAAAAAAATTTAATTTATAAAAAAATCTAAAACTTAGGTTTTCTTGTAAGATTTTGAAGATAGCATCCAAATTAGCAGATTTAACTAGAAGCCCAATATTTACTCATTCTAAAGCTTGGATGTCAACTTAGGGTATTGGAAATGTCAGTTAAATCGAGCTTGACCTAAGAGTAGCAACTCTAGAAGAAAACATGAACAAGATGGTTGAATAGATTTAAGCTCTCACTTAAGCTATTGAGATTCTTAATGACAGATAAGGATCTCAAGTCAACCAAAATCGGAATGCAAAAACGACCCCTCCCCTTGAATTGGAATATGACAAATCAATCCCTAATGCTAAGGTATGGAGGAAGGAGATTGAGGAAAAACACCAGGAGATGGAGAGAAAGTTTATGCAAAAATTGACTAAGAAGATGAAAACCCTTGAAATGGTCAACGGGTTTGAAAAGATGGGAATGATTAATTTGCCAACATATGAAGACAATGATTTCTCAAAAAGATTTAAAGTGTTGGAATTTGCCGGCATATGAAGATGACATAAATTGACTAAGAAGATGAAAACCTTAGAAATGATTAATTTGTTGATATATCAAGATGATGACTTCTCGGAAAGATTTAAAGATTAATTTGCCAAAAAATGAGTGGGGCAGTTGAAGCCACAAATAAGAACATCAAAAGAATCATTGAGAAGATGGCAATCACTTATAAAGATTGGCATGAAATACTTCCCTTTGCCTTCATAGCTTGTAGAACCTTAGTCAGAACTTCTACTGGTGCAACCCCATATTCATTGGTGTATAGAACTGAAGTAGTACTATTGGTGGAAGTAGAAATTCCTTCATTCTGAGTATTGGCATAAACTCGGCTTGATGAAGCAAAGTGGATGGAGAAGAGAATGGAACATTTGAATCTCCTAGATGAGTGAAGACTTGCAACAATATGTCATGGTCAATGTTACTAATAGCAAATGATTTAAGCTTTTAACAAGAAAGTACGCCTAAGGTACTTCAAAGAGGGAGACTTGGTGTTGAAGAAAGTGTTACCGAATGCAAAAGATCCTAGGGACAAGTTTGCTCCGAATTATGAGGGCCCTCATGTGGTGAAGAAGGTATTATCAGGAGGTGCATTAGTATTGACAGAGATAGATGGCCTAAAATTAAGGGGGCTAGTGAATTCGGACACAGTCAAGTTGTATTATCCATAAAAACTAAGTTCAATAAAGATTTCAATTTTTCTTAAATAAGTTTGTGCTTAATCTTTCATCGTTTACAAGTAAAGTTGATATCAATGAATGTTTTCAAATTCGAACGGTCATTAACCAACAAACACTCCACCAATAAACCATGTTTTTTAGCCCCATAAACTTAAACACTAAACACTTACTAATGAATCTGAATCGCCAAATAAATTGAAATCGAATGTTCTTAATAATTTAATTTTGTTTCTTTCGAAAAGGGATTTATCATTCAAAAGTCATGAAGAGTGGAAACTGAAATTTAGTGTTGAACAAAGAAAATTCAAAGCATGAGCATGGTCCGGTTATAAGACTTAAAAGTTTGGGAGATTTCAAAAAAAAAAGGAAAGAAAAAGAAGAAAAGAGAAAAAAGAAAGAAGAAGCAATCATAGTCATTCGGTGAAATTCTACTAATTAAATGAGTGAATATCAAGAGTTGACGTAAGCATGCCAATTAGTTACTATCTAAGAAATTCTTCAATCCCAGGAAGAATAATCTTAAAAGTCTTCAAAAAGAGATATTTAGAAGAATTAAGTTAGCTTTTGAAGCCAAAACAAATCTCGAAGAGATATATCTTCTTCGGATTAACCAAAATCAATCTTGAAGAGATCTATCCTCTTTGGATTAACCAAAACCAATCTCAAAGATAACTATTCTCTTTAAAGTAACCAAAACTAATCTCGAAGAGATCTATCCTCTTCGGATTAACCAAAACCAATCTTAAAGAGATCTATCCACTTCAAATTAACCAAAACCAATCTCAAAGAGATCTATCCTCTTCGGGTCATTCACCAACCAAAACAAAGAAAAAATCTCAAAGAGATCTATTCTCTTTGGGTCACTAAAGTAGAATTAGTTTTCGAAGAGATCTATCCTCTTCGGATCATCCACCAAACCAAAATAAGTTTTTTTGAAATCTTGAAGAAATCTATCCTCTTTGAATCATCCACTAAACCAAAATAAGTTTTTTTGAAATCTCGAAGAAATCTATCCTCTTCGGATCATCCATTAAACCAAAACAAGTTAATTTTACCTTCAATGGTTCTTGCTCTATCATTTCAAGATAGGCCCCCTTGAAATTCTTAATCTATCCTTCTAAGATAGATACCATTAAGCCCTATCGTTCCAACATAGGCCCCCTTGAAATTTTTGCTCTATCCTTCCAAGATAGACACCATTAAGCCTTATCCTTCCAAGATAAGCTCTCTTGAAATTTTTACTCTATCCTTCTAAGATAAACACCATTAAGCCTTATCTCTCCAAGATAGGCCCCCTTGAAATTTTTTCTCTATCCTTCCAAGATAGACACCATTAAGCCCTATCCTTCCAAGATAGGCCCCCTAACCTTTTACTCTATTCTTTTGAGATAGGCATTCATTTGCCCTATCCTTTTAAGATAGGTAGTTTATTCTTTACGTCGACCTTTTGAGTTGATATGTTCAACAAAATAAAACACAGCTTAGTTGATTAGTGGAAAAGTAAGGTTTGGCAAAAATGGGTATCTCTTATCTTTATAGCAAAGTTCTAATCAAATTTTACTATAAAGAAGAGCAGTTGTAAACACCTCATTTTTATATTTCACTTAATTAAGTCAGCTTAATAAAAAAATTAAAAAATTAAAAAAAATAAAATTAAAAGAAAAAGAAAATAATGATAATAAAAAATAAAAAAATTAACTTAGGTCATAGTAAGTTGAGTCATGAGTCGAGTCGCGTCAAGTTGGAGTAAATTGAGTTATTGGATCAAGTAGTGAGACGGGCTAAATTAATTAATTTGTCTAATCAAATTAGTGAATTATTAGGCAAAATTAGAATGGATCGGGCTTAGAAAGAAAAGCTTGAGCTAACTAGGGTTTCTAGAAGTTAGGGTAAATCTTGGAAGAATCACAATCACAATCAAATCTTTCATATCTTTGATATGAAAGATTCAATTTTGAGCTTATAAATAACACATTAGCAAGGGATTCGAGGATGGTTTTTTTTTAAATCACACTCATATTAAAAAACACAATACATACACCACACACCAATAATCAACCCCACGTACTACTATACACACCCTACGCGTCACCACTGTAAAAACACCACACCATCACTGCACAGCCACTAGATCACTACCCTAGCATTGCCGCTGCCACTAGAGCTACCACTTAGATTACCGTCCACAACACTGCCCATACCATCACCTACTGTCGACCAAATCACCGCTCGTACCATCACCTTTATATGCCTAGATCACCAACTATGCTGTCGCCACTATTGCCCAAGCCATCGCCCCATACACGTCCATGCTCTTGCTCGACCTACTGCCCAAACACCTGCCATGTACGCCTAAGCATTGTCCATTTGTTCACCCATTATCGCCCTTACTGTCGCCTAGACACTCACCCACACCATCGCTTAGTACCGCCTGTACATACGCCCAGCTGCTCGCTTATGCATTGATCACTACCTAGTATCGCTTAGTATACGCTTAGCTATCGCCCATCATTGCCCAACACTGATGCAATCCGACCTAAGTAACTTTTCAGTAAATTTTTTACTATTTTATTTTATTTATTTCATTAATTCTTATTAATTAGTTATATTTGTTTCCTTTATTAACTTATTTTTTTTATTTAAGTGCAGGTTTTTTTTGTTATTATTTATTTTGCAATTTTTTTAGTTAAGTTAGGTCTTTCTTGAAAAGAAAAAAAAAATCATTTTTTAATAAAAATATATTTTTTACACTTAGGGTTTTGTTTAGATAAAAAAAATATAAATTGAGTTTTTCAAAAAGATTTAATTAATTAGGATTTTTGTTTAATTTAGGAAAATTAGATTTTTTAGGGTTTTTCTTAAAAAAAAAATTGATAAAAAAAAAACGTAAACTTGGCATGATTTTAAAAATAAAAATAACTCACCCATTAAAAATTTTATAAAGAAAGAACTACAGTTGAGTTGATCTCGACTAATAGGTATGTAGATACCTTCAGGGCAACCGTTAAAAATTTTTAAAAAAAAAATTTCCCCTTTTCTTAGAAATTCATAATAAAAAATTATTTTTAGTTATACTTTGTGAACTTAAGTATCTTTTAATATTTATAGAAAAATTATAAAAATAAATAAATAAAGCCCATCCATTTTTTTTTTATTTTCACATGGTAACATAGTCTTAATAGATTAGCCTTCGAATCCAGTTTTCTCTGGTTTATTTTTTTCTAAAAATTATTTTTTAGATATTTTTAGAAAATCCATAGATTAGTAGTTAAATTAGGGTTTTCGAATGTTTTCTCATTTAAAAACCCTAATTTTATTTTTTACCAGTTAAATTGGTGGGCGACTCTAATTTTTAAAATTTTTTTAAGAAAAATATTTCTTTAGTTTAATGTTGAGTAATTTATATTAAGCGTACTAAGCTTGATATTAGTTAAATTAAGGAAATCAAAATAGAACTCGACAGACATCAATAATAAATTTCATAAGAAAGCTTATTTACTCTTTGCACAATAAAGACTTACAACATTCCATGGTTTGCTGATGTACAAAACTATTTGGTGAGGAAGATTCTACCTCAAGACTTAGATCACCACAAGAAAAAGAAGGTTTTCTTAGAGTTAAAGCATTACTTTTAAGAAGATCCTTTTCTTTTTAGAGAGTTTGCTAATCAAATTATTCGATGTTGTGTATCACATGAAGAAGGATAGAAAATCTTATTTCATTTCTATAATGGACCAATAGATGGTCACTATAACGCAAATAGAATAGCTCAAAAGGTATTGGAAGCTAGTTTTTACTAGTCAAGTATATTTTGGGATGCTCTTAATTATATTGAAGCTTATGATAGGTGTCAAAGAATCAAGAATATTTCCAAGAGGGATGAAACATTGTAGAGATATATCTTAGAATGTGAAGTCTTTGATGTTTGGAGAATAGACTTCATGAGACCATTCTTGAGTTCTTATGGTAACAAGAACATTTTAGTTGCAATAGATTATGTGTCAAAGTGGGTTGAAGCTCAAGCTTTACCAACAAATGATACTAGGGTAGTAGCAAGATTCTTGAGAAAGTTATTTTCTTGATTTGGAACACCTCAAGCATTGATTAATGATAGGAGAACTCACTTTTGCAATAATCAGATTGAATGAGTCCTTAAGAGATATGAGGAATACCATAAGATGGCTACCCCTTACCATCTACAAACAAATGGCTAAGTGGAAGTATCTAATAAGGACCTAAAAAGGATTTTAGAGAAGATTGTAGCATACAACAAAAAAGGTTAAGCTGATAAGCTAGATGATGCTTTATAGGCATACCAAACTGCTTACAAAACTCCATTAGGTACTCACCTTATTGATTAGTATATGGTAAGGTTTGCCATATACTAGTGGAGATTGAGCATAAGGCTTATTAAGCTTTAATGATAGCAAATTTGGATTGTAAAACAGTCGGTAAACTTAGGCATTTCCAACTCAATGAATTGGATGAGTGGTGTTGGATAGCTTATGAGAACACTCGGATGTATAAGGAGCGAGCTAAATATATTCATGATTCTAAGATTAAGCACCCTAAGCAATTTAAGGAAGGTGATATAGTACTTTTGTACAATTCTAGACTTAAGTTATTTTTTAGAAAATTTAAGTCTAGAGGTCAGGTTCATTTTTAGTGAAGAAGGTGGTTCCATTTGGGGTGGTAGAAATCGAGCATCCAGAAAAAGGGACATTAAAGGTTAATGGACAACAGTTGAAGTTATATCATGGGAAAGTGGATTGGAATGAAGGTAAGAAGGAGTTAAGACTTATCCAATTCAAAGAATGAAGCTATATACTTTAGGAACGTCGAGCTTAAGACATTAAACAAGCATGTATTCTTGATTAGACTATCAATTTCATTTTGTTTGTTTTGAGTACTTTGAAATTTGTTAAGTTTTAATTTAATTAATTAGTGTTATTATTATTCATTTGGATTGTTTTAAGTAACTTTATTTGTAGTTCGATGCATAAGGAAAGGAAACATTAAGTGGAAGTCATGGAAATTTAGATGGAAGAGAAGAATTTCATAAAGTATGGGGAAATAAAGGGAGAATAGAAGCCCAATATGAATCTCAACTGTGATAAATGTAAGTATTTAAATTTTCAAGCATAGCATCCATCATGAAATCAATCGCAGCCATGATAAATTCATAGGGTTAATCCACTTGTCCATCACGGCCGTGATCACTTCCCTACAAGATATCATACTTCAATCACGACCGTGATCACTATCCTAGGAGTTTTTCAATTCAATCACGGTTATGATAAAATGATAGAAATCAATCCCTTGGACCGATCAGAAGAAGTCGAGCTAAAGGAGTTCATAGGCTCGCTTGAAAAATACTAGTTCTAAGGCATAGCCGAGATGGGGACTCCTATCCCAATCCAACCTCTTTCCAACTTATCTGTTAGATCCTCAGTGTGTTCAACATGATCTTATTAATCTAAAAGACAACCCAGGACTAGCTAAGCCAAGCAACCGACCTGGCCTAGTGGCTTCTGTCTTTAAGACAACTAATCTTTTTACTAGGTTAATTGGCCCCCCGACATGATCCAGATCAGGTCGGCTCCTTACTATAACATATTCTTACTTTTACCTATGCTGTATCATATCCTAAATGTTTAGCCACCAAGCGATACATATCTTCTAATACAATGTTCTAAAATGATTCTTTCTTTTCTAAACTATATATTCTTTGTCTCTTTTACCCCGTTTAGTGTGATTCATGTAAACTAATTGTAAAATAACCTTTTGTCTTTTCATACATGTAGAACAACCTTAGTGGGTAAGTATATAAATCCCCACTTTCCTTGTATGGACATTCATTCAATTTTTCAATATAGATTTACTCACTTAAGCAACCTTAGTGTTCTCGTTATCATTCAACTCTTATTTATTCCCTTTAGCAAAGAGTAATGGCGAGTAACCCTTTAATTCGGACCGGTATGTCATATCCAGCAAGTTGTAGGCCAAATAAGATCAAATGGTGAGTCATATTCATTTGATAGCTACCTGAACTTTGCTAGTTTCTTTTTTTTTCTCCTTTTTGGTTCATTCGTTGTGGTGCATCTCCGTACGTACAATCCTGCAGACGCATCATAAAATGAGTTACATGTAAAATTTTTTGCCACAGTACTAGTCACAGGTTTGTTCACGCTCGTAACTATCAAAGGATGAAGGCAATGATAATTCAAAAATTTTGAGCATAAAGCTGATCACAAGGCTTATCATGCTCATGACTAAGCTTAAAAAAGGCATCACAACTAGGGTCACGGTTGTGATCATATTCCTGTCGCCCCACTATATAAGCAATTTCCTTCTCTCTCTCTCTCTCTCTCTCCTCATTTCTCACATTTTGAAAATCCACCCAATAATATTTTCACCACACCAGTTTTCTACAAAACTCTACCCCTATTTTCCTTACATCAACCTTTATTCTACCTACTTCTAACACTTGCACAATCATTTTTCATCACCTTTATGCTTTTCTAAGGTATGATCTTCCTCTTTTTTTTTTTTTGTTTTTCTATATTTTCATGGATTTCATTCTTATTACTTTAGGGTTTATATATGTGTGTTTGCTATGATCTATAAAAGTGTTGTTATAGTATTAGTAGTCATATTTGTATCATAATTAGACTTTGATTTGCATGATTTTGTGAAGGAAGTTAGCATATCAAGATTAAACCCTAATTTCTATTGATAATGATAGAATTGGGGATTTCTACAAATTGAGCCTAAGTTGATGAATTAGTCTCATCATAGTACTTAAGTATTATGTAGAATTGTATTGCTAGTTGTTGTTATGTATGATTGAAGTATTGTGTTTATGTGTAATAATGTGAAGTCGAGTGTTGTATAGTTAAGGGAAGACATTAATCCTTAGTTGATGCTCGGATTACAAGTTGAGTCATTTTGAATTCATTTATGTAATGTATGCTTGGAAGTTGATTAAGGTAGATCATGATTAGTCGATAAATGCTTTATGTTTAAAGTTGAAGAAAGTTGGAATGGGTTTGCTTAGTTTAAATTATACTTGAATTGTACATGAGTTTAAACTAACAGTGATGTTAGCAGATGGCACCAAAAAAATCAAGCACTTCTCAAGCTAAGAGACCAAGAGCTACTCAGTCTCCTTCTCTTCCTCCCAGACGAACCGATGTAAAAAGTTCCAGTAGGGCGGTTGCTCCATTAGTTAGTATGACTAAGTAGAAGGAGAGATTCAAGGAATTTGCTGCTAAGAAGATAATCAAGCAACACTATATGGTAGATTGGGATGTACTTAGGGAGTATGACTTAAAGATAGCTATGCAGCAGTTGTTGGGAAATGGACCATAGCTAAAGTTGTTTACAGTTCAATAGAAGACTTATAAACAAACAACTTTAGCTTTCTTATCATCTTTCAAGATTAAGTACAAGCATATTGACTTCAAAATGAACAATGAGGTAAAGTTCTTTGTGTTTGGACAAACTCATACCTTCAATATGTTAACATTTGTACGGGCAATGGGGCTGTATTCCTAGGCCAAGCTTAAGGATGGGGAGTTTGTTGATCTACAGTGAGTCTTCCCTAGGGAACTTCAATGAATGAGTTCTAGAGAGAAATCTCCAATGAGAGCAATTTTAAAGCAAGAAAATCTAAGGCTTCCACTTTGAAGAAAACTAGTGCTCAAGTCTTCCATTTCATTCTTATGAGGACAATTTATAGGAAGCATGTGAGCTTTGGGGCAATGGAGGAGCATGATCTATTGCCCTTATACAGTATACTAAAGGGGTTTCCAGTGAATGTGGGCATCTTAACCACATTTGGAATTCATCGATAAACATTTGATAAAAGTAAGGGTATTTTCGTTAGAGGGCTAATTACAAGGATCCTTAGGAATTTGAGGTTGTGGCCTATAAGTGATAGGGTAAGAGACTTTTTTGCCGATCCTAAACTCTACCAAGAACCCCTTTTAATCAGTGCGATATTGCTAAAGTCTCAGATCTTGATTTAGACATTGAGGACCTTAATGCTCCTAATTTTGTGCCATTAACATCTAGCTTCTTAGTCAAAAATTTGAAGAGATTAGAAACTAAAGTGATTAAGGTTAAGAAGACTTAAAAGGGAATTGATGAGATTTTCAAGAACATCACCACGAAAGTAGGAGTACCTATTCTCTCTTGCTTCTCTCATCCTCAAAACCAAGAGGACATGGGCCCCAATCAACCTCTGGTTCCCCTACCAGTCAATGCTCTAAAAGAAGAAGAAGGTGATGATGAGTTTGAAGAGGAAGACTCTAATGATGAGGAGGAAGGGTCAAAAGAAGCAAATAGTAATGATGACGAGGAAAGGCATGGTGTCTAGCAAGAAATAGTCGGACGAGGTGCTAGGGATGATGATGAAGAAGAATCATCCGGAGAGGATGAAGATGGTTCAAATGAAGAGACAGGAGATGAGGCTAATTGACTTGTTTTCTTTCTTTTATGTCGTTTTCTTTTGTTGTATTTTATTAGTTTTAGACTCATTATATGTTTGAGAGCTTAACCTCACTGATGTTCTATTAATGGAGACTCTCATAGTATGAGTTTGTTATATTTTGTTTTTGTTTTGTCTTGATGATTAGGTGTCTTTTGTTGTTTGAGTTGTCATGATATTGGGAGCTATACTCTCTCATGGTTTAAGAATCATTGAAATGGTCAAACTACATATTTCAAGGAAGTCTGGTTCTTGTTGCTTATCAATTTTCATCTTTCTAATTATTCCTTTTCTCCACCTATTCTATGTTTGCTTCCCTTAGATAGTGAGGACAATGTCTCTTATTAAGTGTGGGGATAGGTAAATCTTTTTTATTAAAAGTCTTCCACTTAAGCTATTTGTTCTCAAGTTATGAGTTCACTAAGTAGATTGTCAATTTGGCATAGTAGTACTTAATTTTGTACATAACTACTTCTTGTGGACTTAGTGTACATGATCAATATTATAAGATAAAATCTAACTGGAGCACACTTACTTGTTATTTATTGAATGAATTTAGAGGTTAGAAGTGAATCGGAGTCATTAGTTCAAAAGTTAATTGGATGTGTTTCAAAATTTTGTAAGTAGTATATCTACTTTTCAATTACTTTTAAGAGTTCAATTAACCTTGAATGAAAAGGGCAAATGAAGTAATTCACTTGTTGATACTTCTTAAGAATCTCTTTTTAATAGAGTATATTAAAGTGTTTAAGGTCTAAGTTAGTAAAGGTGGGCTTTGGTCCCTCAAAAGAGCAAAGTTTGACCCTACTGCTAATTTTTGTCTTTACACCATTACAATAAGAATCTATAAGGATCAAGTTAGTAAGGGTAGGCTTTGGTCCTTCAAAAGAGCGAAGTTTGACTTCGTTGCTAATCTTTATCCTTATAACCAAGTTAGTAAGGGCGGGCTTTGGTTCCTCAAAAGAGCGAAGTTTGACTTTGTTGCTAATCTTTGGTAATTTAAAAAAATAAAAAAAAAAATAAAAAAGTAAAGAGAAGAAAAGAAAAGAAAAGAGAAAAGAAAGAAAAATGCAAATGTAATGTGTAAGTTGTTAGTGGAGAGATTCAATAAAAGAAGTAGAAATATAGGAGAAAGATGAATGCAATATATTTTTCTTCTAAATTAGTGTTCTTAAGAAGTAATTGAAGCGTTTTCATACACTTAAGGAAGTGAATAAAGCATAACTAATTTTCATTTGATCTATTTGACTTTAAGCCAACTTTATACTTTTAGAAGCCATCATTAAATAGTAAGGGTAAAGTATGTTTTACTTTGATTAGTCTTAAAATATTGGTTTATGTGTTCTAAGGACACAATATGTTAGGCACAAAAGTTAATCCACTGAGAATGCTTCATCAATTGTGCAATTGATTGTCTTTTAAGTGTTTGCTTGAGGACAAGCAAAGATTTAGTATGGGGAAATTTGATAAGTGTAAATTATTTCACTTTCAAGGCATATTTAAGCATAAAATTGATCATAATTATGATTTAATTCTCAAGTTTTGGTAGTTAATTGTATAATGTATTGATTTCAAATGAATCACAGGCATGAGGATTAAATTTACACAAGAACAAGGACTTTTAAGTAAATCACAGCCACAAGGAGAAGAAAAATTTGAAGTAGAAACAAGAATTGTTCAATCACGGGTATAATGAAAAATGATTGTAATGACCATCATTGATCACACCCTCAATCACTGGCATGACTGAGGAAGCACTGATGATTCTCCTAACGATCATGGCCATGATTGTATAGTAGGAAGGTGATCACGCCATCAATCACAGGAGTGATTGGTTAGAATGAAGCGATGAAAAGTTCATGTCTAGTATCACTACTGTGATTAGTGTAAAATCTTGTTTTCTAAGATTATCACTCCTCGAGTCACGGGCGTAATGGGAGTAGATACAACTGTTTTTCTTCTACTTTTTTGTATGAACCAGTAAGAGGAAAACGTTTTAACATTAGGCGGTGTCTTAAAGTGGTATATTCAAGTTCGTTGATGTGAAGAGTATTAATATACCATGACTTTTGGGAAAAAAATGAAGGAAAAAGAAAAAAAATACCAAAACAAATACCATCAAGAAACATAGGAGATCATAGAATTAAGACCATCAAGTTTTTATTATTCATGTTCCTAATGTAGTGATACTATGAAGTGAGTTTATGTAACATTCTTCATTAACTTCAAGAGAATTGTGAAGAATCTAGTGTCTATATACCATTGTACTAAAATTCTTCAAGTGAATCAAAAGGGTTTTATTCTTTTCTCTTATGTTATATTGTGTTTTAATTCCTTTTTCATATTTCTTTGTATTTGGTTTTTTTTTTTTCTATCATGTGTGAATAATAAAATAGGATTTATGAAGTCATTTTAACATAAATGTATTGTGAATTGTTACTATTCTTAATAATTACAAATTTTTAGTGATTAGAATTTCATATAAGTTGAGATAATGTAGTGCACAACACAATCTTACAACAGATCTCAATGGAATATGTTGAGAGATGATTCCATTTGATTAGATCATAATCACTAGAACATTCTACTTCTATTAATAGAGATATTATTAGGAAGCTTGCTACATGTTCAGGGAATTCAAGGATTAGTAGTCTTTTAATGCAATCTTGAATTAGCCATTTTTTGAGAAGAGATTCTAAGGAATGCAATTGAGATTAGAATTGAGTAATTCTGAGAAGAATACTCATGAATAAAGAATTCCTACAAATGAGTAAATTATTAGGATGGATAATTCATAAGCCATGTTGATATGATGGAGTAAACTTGTTGTTTTCATGTTATAATTCTATCTATTATGTTTTCTTGGTGTTATCTTAGAATTAGTATAGTTTAGTTGTAGAGATTAGTTAAATTATTTCATTAATTCAATTGGTAGCTAATTAAAAGGAAGAATTTTTAATACTAGTATTTGAATCCTTTTCCTAGTGGAGACGACCCTATACTTCTCTATACTAACAAACAATAGGTACACTTGCCTATTTAACAAAATAAAAGATAAAATATAGGAATCTAAATTGTAAAACTTGGAAGCTCTATTTAGAGACAATCATCTATGTAAAGTCTTATGACTATAAAATGGATCGTCTTACCAACATTCCCCTTTCTACTGGATTGTATCTAGATTGTCTTATTAGAAATCCTTTGTAAATATTAGGTATCTCATAAGATTTTCCTTTGTAAAATAATTCTTTTCTTTTAAATAACACTTCCTATAAATATTGTAAGTAATTTTTTGAAGTTGTACATACTCTCTTTTATTCACCATAAATCGTTTCTCACTCTAAGCTTTTCTCATGTAAATATATCTCACCTACATTTTTTTTTTCTTTCTTGTCATCCCTTGTGAAATATTTTATAAACTTTCTTTTTCTCTACTTTTGTAAAAATTCTCCTTAAGAAAAGGTTTAGTTAGTCCTTTTTCTCTATATAAAAGAAAAGAAAAAGAAAGGTTGCTGATGGATAAGAATTCTTTCAATCAAGTTCAAATGGCCGATGATAAGATTGCCTCTTTAGAAAAAATGGTACATCAAATGGCCCAATAATTGCAGATCTTGTTCCCAATAGTCATCACTCTCAAGGTGTCTAAAGATTCAAACTTGGAAAAGAGGCTCTTAGATCTAGAAGAAAAAAGTAACCATACTAGAAAAGAGCATTATAGACCTAGAAATGGCAATAGGTCCGATACTTAAAAGATTTCAACACTCAACATCTAATATTAATCAAATGTTGATAAGCCCAAATAATGAAAGTAGCCTAAAAAGAAAAGAACCAAGGATGAGTGAGAAAAAACAAGCCTAAGGGGCTTAGAGGAGACAATTCACTCAACTAAGAATCTCAATGACCTAAATCTTTCATCATCTAAAGGAGACAAAGATCTTAGCTTGTGAAGGCCTTAATCTAAATTACAAATCATATAGCTTTGACCCAAAGGCTTGATGTGACTATCATATGGGTCAAAACAGGCACTTTACTGAAAAATGTTGAAGGTTGAAGAATAAGATTTAAGGCCTGATTAATGCTAAGGTCATTCAGCCAAAGCTATAAGAAGTTAGTCCTTCTTCAAGTCAAGAGGGGAGTTCAACTAAATTACCTAAAGCCCCAATTCTTTTGAATTTACCAATACCTTTTGACAAGCTTACGTGTCATCTTAAGTAATTAAATGCTTAAATGGAGTAAGCTAAAGTATGGGCAAAGAAGAATTAAGTTCTTTCAAATAAAATTTGTAATAAACTCATGTTTTAAATAACATTTGGAATAAAATTATCTTTGTTTACCTTTTAAATTTGGTGATTGTAGTTAGATTAATATTATGGCAAATGAGTGTACGTTCTGGTATCTTATTTTGAATGTCTATAATGAAAAGAGGCAAACTATGTCTAGCACATTAACCTTAAACACTTTAAAAGTTGAGTGATATCGTGGTAAGGACATTTTAGACTTATTCCTTAAAGGAGATCCATTTTGAATTTGATATGCAGATTAAAATGAAGTTAGGCATTCATTTTCAAATCCCATACATGACTATCCATTGTTAACCCCATTGGACCAATTAGAAGAATTTTCAAATTTAAAACCTTGTCAAGAGCTACCCTACAATAAGATAACTTGGAGGTTAGGGTTATTAATTAAGAGTGAAGGATAAAATTAGTTTGTACTTGCTTAAGTAAAGTTAATTCAAGAATAATTTTTATTTCTAATAAGTTATTTTTCTTTGAAATGAAGAAGAGACCAACTACTTTTCAAACACCTCAAGCCTATACATACCTCATCCAAGCCTATATGCTAGGAATCCACACATTTAGGGCCTTAAATCTCTTTAAAGACAAAAACTCAGCAATAGAGCTTTTATTCATGCTACCTATCTAAGGCCCTTCTCTCTAAGCTGCTCCCCTACCCTATCTTTATAAGGGGGCCCTCACTTCATTCATACCTTTCTTGGCTTAGGTTTCCAAATGAACTTACTTACCACCTACCGTTAGTAGAAGTTAAGCACTTGAAAAGTGCATTGAGAAAGGTTGCTTCCATCGGCTTTTATATGCAACAAATAGTCCAATAGTAGCCGAAGAGAGGGTTATCATACATAAAAGGGTCTTCTAGTTCTTATGTAAGCTTTTTCTTAGCAATCAAGTAGTACAACAACTCTATCTTATCTTATAACTTAGCACGATGGATCGTCTTTTAAATTTAGTAGATAGAAGAAACTATTAAATAGATAGAGAGTAGGTGAGTGAACCTCATTGACCTAAGCGATTTTGATCACCTAGCAGGTCTTTTATTTGGTAGGTAAGATTGCCGAAGCATATCATCAGATTTTACTACAAAGGAACTCGAAGTGAGATGGTACCATCTTGTGCAAGGCAACAATAGTTGGCCCTCTATCATCTTCCATTTGGTAGAATTGGTAAAAGGCGCCCCTTAAGGGTTAAGTTAGTCAATCTGGCCCAAGATACATTCGTTGACAAAATCACCATAGGATTAGAGACCTTTCAACAAAGCAGAGGTGAATTGATCAACGAGAAAGAGGCCCTACTCACTATAAACGAATACACCACATGATCTAACTGCACTCATGCCTCTCCCACATCAAGTTGACCGCTACCCCCAACGTAGTGATTCTATCAATCATGTACAAAGGTAGGGCCCTCTCTTAAGGCCAAAAGAAAAGAGAGAATAGCTAGAAATAATGGGGTAAAGCAATTAAAAGGAGAGAGAAAAAAAAAAAGAAGAAGAAGAAATAATTAAAAAAAGAGCAAAAAAGAGAAAAAGAAAAAAAGCTTGAAAATTAGGCTTGTGTATAAGAGAAAAGCCCCAACTAAAGAAAGCATAGAAGATGTAAGGCCCATAATTAAAGCCCAACCATTCCCAAGAAACATAAAGTCATTATGTCCATTCAAAACTACATGCCTAGCCTAAAAACATAAGCCCTACCTATCCATCCTAAATCACGGAAAGCCACTTTACACAATTTTAATCTCAAGCACAAAGCCTTCCTACCCACAATACCACCCTTACTTAATAAAGCTCTTCTAATCTTAAAGGATAATTTATCTTTGATAAAAATTGTTTTTGAAACTGGGGTAAGTACACTTCTAATTTTTGCTAAAGGTTCTTGACTTGTACTCTTAGGTTAAGTAAAAGTATTTTTTCCAGAATGGGCCTTCTCATTAGTCCTTTTTGAAACCCTTTGACCAAAAGCCTAAATTCATAATGTTGAACCAATAGAGACCTAACGAATTGATCAAGGCGTATCATTTATAAAATGAACTGTAATTTTTGGGACTATAGTTAAGAGTGTAATCTGGACTAAGAGTTTGCAAGAAAGCCTTTTTTGATTAGACTAATCATGAGTTACCTTTTCCTTAGCAAAGGAATATTTAAAATCACAATACCTCATGAGAAAGCCTAACATTAGAGTTAGGGGCATCAAGATGCCCCACATGATTCTAAAAAAAAAAAAAAAGGGATGGCTATAGCACTTGCTTCTTAAATAAGAATTTATACCCATCAACAAACTTTCAAAGAAAAAAAGGAAAAAATTAAAAAAAAAAAAAAGAAAACAAGAAGAGAGAGAGAAAGTAAAGGTTTGTCATAAGTTTTTTGTCCATTTTTATTTCCATGTTAACTCAAGCAGCCAAACTTTCAATTTAGGTCATCTGTATCCTTTTTAATGTGGTCACACCTTTTAAGCTGATAATACTAACCTAAATCATTAAAGGACCCATTCCTTAATGCCTTTTTATCATAAATGGTTTTCACCAAATTCCCTATAAATATTTTCAAGTCAAGAAGTTTTTCAAGCTAGTTAAGTTCCTTCCTTTACCTCTTCAATCCTTTGTCATGTCTCTTTTAGGGTCTTAACTAGCTCTTAAAGTATTGTTCCATCTTCAATTCTCTTTTAGGGTTCTAGCTAGCTCTTAAAGGCACTATCCTAACTCATATTCTCCTTTAGGGTTCAAGCATTAACCCAATTCATTACTTCTCTCTTTAGGGTCTTAGCGAGCCCGTAGGGCACTTCCCTTCACTAACTTTTATTTACGATCTTAGTGAACCCATATGGCACTTCCTTTCACCAAATTTTATTTAGGGTCCTAATGAAATGAAAGGGTGCTTCCCTTGGTCAATCTCTCCTTAGGTTCTTAGCAAGCCCATAGGGTGCTTCCCTTACTAAACTCTCTTTAGGGTTTTAGTAAGCCCATAGAGTGCTTCCCCTTTAGTTTCTCCTTCTTAAGATCTTAGCTAGCCTATAGGATGCTTCACCAATTTGTTATAGTGAGCCTATAGGGCACTTCCCCTAGCCAATTTCTCTTAGCGAGCCCATAGGGTATTTATCTTCACCAATTTGTTATAATAAGCTTATAGGGTGTTTGTCTTCACCAATTTATTGTAGTAAGCCCATAGGGCACTTCTCTTTGCCAATTTCTCATAGCAAGCTTATAGGGCGCTTCTCTTCATCAATTCCTCTTAGCAAGTCCATGGGGTGCTTCTCTTCATCAATTCCTCTTAAGGAGCCCATAAAGCACTTCTCTTCATCAATTTGTCTTAGCAAATACATAAGATGCTTCCTTTTACAAATTTCTCTTAAGTGCCTTAACAAGTCTATAAGGCACTTCCCATCACTAACCTCACTTTAGCAAACCCGTAGGGCGGTTCCCTCAATTGATTCCAATTTAAGGTTACTGGTCCTTGAGAAGCGCTCCCACATAGGTTAGTGAGCTTAGAAGAGTACAACTAAGTTTTCCAAATCAATTCCAATTTAGGGTTGCTAGTCTCTAAGAGACATTCCTGCTTAGGTTACTAAGCTTAGAAGAGCATGACTAGGTTTTTCAAATTGATTCCAATTTAGGATTGTTAGTTCTTAAGAGATACTCCCACCTAAGTTAGCGAACATAGAAGAGCATTACCAAGTTTTCCAAATCAATTCTAATTTAGGGTTGCTAGTCCTCAAGAGATACTTTCACCTAGATTAGTGAGCTTAGAAGAGCATGACCAGGTTTTCCAAATCAATTCCAATTTAAGGTTAATAGTCCCCAAGAGATATTCTAGCCTAAGTTAGTAAGCTTAGAGGAGCACAACTAGGTTTTCTAAATGGATTCCAATTTAGGATTACTAGTTCTCAAGAGATGCTCTTACCTAAGGTAGAAAGCTTAGAGGAGCACAATTAGGTTTTCTGAATCAACTCCAATTTATGGTTACTAGTCCTCAAGAGACGCTCTCACCTAGGTTAATTAACTTAGAAAGGCATGATTAAGTTCCAAATCGATTTTTCTAACTAGTTCTTAAGACATTAGACCCTTTTGAATTCACTTTTCTATCTTGATCAGCTCTTAGAGTGCCTCCTCTCTCTTCACCCAATCCCCAATGGACCAAGCCTAGGATAGTTAGCTAGTTATAATGCTTCATAGGACAAATTCATCCCTAGTTCAAAAATAGTGCCTCTTTTGTCTTCATGGCAAAGTTTTATTCAAATTTCACCATAAAGATAGATAATTGTAGACATCCTATTTTTCCCCCTTTTTATTTAGAATTTTTTAGAATAGGGTAAGGGGGTCCTAATTAAGGAAAAAGTAAAAAATTTACAAAAAATATAAGAAAATAGAAAGTTGGAAAATATTACAAAAAATAGAAAATTAGAAAAAATCAGAAAAAATAGAAAGTTTGGAAAAAATCACAAAAAGTTTAAAATCTAGGAAAAATTTTAAAAAATAGAAAATTAATAAAAGTCAAAATGTTTTCTAAATAGATAGTTAAATTTAGCCTTAGTTTTTTTTTTTAATTATTATAAGGTCTTAAATAATAAGAAGAGGAGAGGGATATTAGGCATAAGCTTAGAAATTATTCTAACCTAAAACACCTAATTTGATTGTACATATGAATAAGACACAAGCTAACTACCTAATGGTACTACACATGGACTTAACATTACATTTAGCTTAGAGATCTTTAGTTCAAATCTCACTAAAGGCACAAAGCCTTTTACTTTTTTCCTTCCTAACACATCGCCACATGTTAGGATATCATTGGGCTACGTGTCCACTATAAGACATATGGCATTGCCTCGTCTAACAGTAGCTAACGTAATGCCATGTAGCCCCACATTAGTGCCTTGTGACACGTGTCATGCCACATGTTCGACACGTGGCACATAATACGTTAGCTTTTACCACATGTTTGATACATAGCACGACATGATTTAGCCCTACGGCTGATGTGGCACCAAATTAGTGCCTTATTTTCTCCCTTTCTTTTCTTTTCTATCACTTTCCCTCTTTTTCCCTAATGAAGCCAATCCACACCCCCTACTTTGGCCTCATTTTTCGCATAATTTTAATGTGAGAATGCCCCAATTAGTGGATGATTCCCATTCTCCACATGAAGTACTTTGAATAGAGTTTAAGAGCACATCTAGATTCATACGTTAGGCATTCAAATCAACTTTTGAAAATTTAAAAAAAAAAACCTAGATTTTCCTTCTCTTTGAACTTTCTTAATTCAAGTTATTTATTACTATTGATTGAATTTCGTTTTAAAAGGGTAATTTTGAAAGGTGAATCTAAATTCAGAAAGTTAGTAGTATTACCCATATGGGTTTAAAAAGTTAACCCCAAACTTGGACTTTTAGTTTTCAAAACTCTTTTTAGAAATTGGTTTTTCAAGTAGACTAGTAGCTAAGTTAAATCAATCCACCCAATCGATTTAACCTAACCCTCTTCTTTCTTGAATTCGATTAGGTGGTGACTCTAAGTACTTTTTTCAAAACACATTTAAAAACTAAGTTTTTCTTAACTCCTGGTCAATGGTTTAGGTTTAATATTAATTGAGTTAAAGAAAATATTTTAAAACCAGAAAAAAAAAATCAAGCTCAACAATTTGATTACAACTATACCCTTGTAATTTATTCCTTTTTCCTTTTCTAGTAGGAATTTTTTTTGTAATTTATGTTAACCTAGGACTTATCCTAATTGGGTCATATATATGCTTGTAATATATAACAACCGCAACAAAATGGTTACATTGAATTTTCAAACATATTTTCTTTTGAAAGCTAAGTGTCTTTCGCTTACTTTCATTTACTCTTATCGAGTCCATTATGAGCGTGGATTAGTGGTGAGTGTCTTCCGGCCATATTTATACATAATATTAAGTGCGACTTAAGCTCATGTGAGGTATTGGTACGTCATATCCATCGTCGATGCATGAGAACCCCTACTTAACTTTCAACTACCATTTATTCTTTGGACCATCTCACAGTTTGAACCTACCCTGGTTATGTAATATTGGTAGTTGTGCGTCATCCTTCCTGGCAATCCATATCAGTAAATGTAGCCACAATCATCATCTATCATTATTTTAGAATATACTTCACTTTTAATGAGCATTCGCTTTGTTTGCTTGCTTTTCACTCTTATACTATCCCTTAACCAAGGTTACATAGCAAGTACCCTCTTTAAGTTAGCTCGTACGTCATATCGAGTTTACTTTGTAAGTGCCCAATAGTTCTTTGGTGCATTATATCCTTAAAGCTGATCATGTTTGGCTTACATGTTTCTTTTCTTTTGCTATTCTTATTTTCAAGCTTTCTATAAGCTTAGACCCAACTTGATATGGCTACCCTTTTTTGCTCTTGCTACGAGTTGTATCATAGGGACTCACAAATAGCTTGTCATCTTTAAGAGGGTTTATAGTAACTATTCCTGTCACTCTTAAAAGAGCTTAAGGATCTACATCTAGTCATCCTTTTTTAGGACATAAAGATCTAAGGATATCCTTTTCCCGTCGTCCGTAAAATATAGCAATTAGGGATCAATGCTTTTTATGATATACTTGTCACCCGTAATATGTAGCGTTTAGAGTTATTAAGGAGTAGTTGTTAGCAAATTATACTTGCATGGGCTTAAAATAGAGGCTAATAGGAGTGGAACCACTAAGCCCTTAACCCGAGCTTATACTCGAGGGCTTGAGTGCATGGGAAGGCACATCCTCTCATCCTGACCTATACCTGAAGAATCTAAGCTACTTTTAACTACCAATTTGCCATAGGTACTTGGCCGATCCCTTTCCTATTTGTTAATGATTGAGTGCTAACTTGAGGACTACTTTATTAACAACTTGACTAACTTACTCATCAACTCGGCCATATCTATACTAATCTAAGTGCACTTGTAGCCTAGTTTGGCATCTACTTAATCTTATCGTACTACTTTATTTTTCTCCTTAAGAGCTCTTTAGCAGCCATTGGATACGTATCCCAGCCCCCATGTGACATGATTTGCCACCCATGCTTCTATTTTTGGATTTTCTTTTATGTTCTTACATATTTCCTATATTTAGCTTACTTTAGGTAATACCCTTTTTGTCTTTTGCATATATAGAATGTAGCTCTAATATTTCTAGTATAAATATTAATAGGAATTAGGCTATTGAATGCTTAACCCAAACCTAAGCTTGAGGACTAGAGAGTATGGTAAGTAGAGCTATGCAAGCGGGTTAAACAAATCAACCTGACCTGGCCCACTTTAGCCCTCGAGTTAAACAGGCTAAGCTCATTTTGCTTACTTTTAAACGGGCTAAAAAATCTCGACCCTAACTAGCTTAAAAAGTAGGCTAAACATGCTGGTTAATGGGCCAAAGGTGCAAATGCATTAAATGGCCAACCTAAATCGGCCCACTTTGGCTTGTAGATTAAATAGACTAAGCTCATTTGGCCGACTTTTAAGCGAGCTAAAAAACCTAGCCTAAACTCATTTAAAAAGCAAATAAATGAGTCAACTTGTAGGCTAAAGTCTACTTATACACCTCTAATGGCAAGGTTAGTTCTTTCTTTATGCCCCATTGCTAAAGAGTCTAGGTTGCTGTAGTCTGCCAACTTGATGCCTTACCCGAGTCAAAACCTCTTGCACTTATCAATATTCTCCAGTTGTTGACTAAAGGTACACTTGGACAATAGCTTGGATTACCCCACCATCTACCCAACTGACCCGAATCCAAGCTATATTGAGTGCATCTTATCTAAATATACCTCGGAAGAGTTACTTACTCAGCTGAACATTGCCAAACTATCATCTTAGCTTGACATCATTACTTAGTAATAGCCATGTTAGTCGTACAGTTTATCTATTTTGCCAGCCACACAACCACTTACCACGTATCACATGTCTAAGCACCCCAAAGAATAAAATCTTCCATATAGGATGGCTGCTTTTGCTAATTTTTCATTTATACCCTTCGAACATTCCTTATATCATAATTATTTTGGACATTACCCATTTTAGTTTTTCCCATTTGTAGTAGTTGCCCTAATATTTTGAGCATAAATACTCATTGTTAATGCAGCTGCAAGTCAGTCAGATATCATCAATACCGAATATACTTCATTTTCATAGGCATTTTCTTTACTTACTAAATTTACTCTTATCATAACTCTTAAGTAAGACTAGGTGGTAAGTACCCTCGTGGAGTTAGCTCATATGTCATAACGAGTTTGCTTTGTGAGTCCTCGATAGTTCTTTGATGCATCATATTCTCAAAGCTAATCGTGGTTTGCTTACTAGTTTGTTTTCAATATTTGTGTATCCTTGTTTTCAAGCTTTCTATAAGCTTGCACATAACTCTTATGACCACCCTTATCTATCCTTGGCTTAGATCATATCAAATACCCTCTTACATGCAACCATAAGTATCATCTTCCATTATTATTGAATATATCAAATTTCCTTTTCACATTAAGCTTTCAGCTTACTTTTTCCTTTACTCTTATCCTACCCCTTGAGCAAGAATTAGTGGTAAGTGCCCTCACTGAACTACTTGTACGTCATATTAAGCTAATTTGTAAGTCCTATCAAGCTAATTCGTAAGTCCTTAGAGATTCTTTGATGCATCATATTCTTAGAGTTGTTTGTGGTTTTTTCTTATCCTCTTTTATTTCACATGTTTACCATTCTACGTTTCAAGTTTTCTGTGAGCTTGGATCTAGCCTATAGCATCACTCTTATCTACCCTTGGTGCAACGTATCATAGGGCATTTGTTTAGTCTCAACTTGTCTTTAAGCTTTCGTACTTGTCTTCAAAGAAGTAGAAATAAGCTTGGTAAGAATTGAATCAATCATTACAAGAACCAAATAGTCAATACCTTCCATTATTAAGCTTATGAAAACTCAAATCCTAGAACAACACATAAGTAGATATGACTTACTAGGGAAATCAAAAGTTAAATGAGAAAGTTAATAATAGACGGGCAAATCGCGGATAGTGATAGGGAGATTTTGCTGGTTTTTCATTAACTGGACAGGACGCATGAGTGGTTGCTCACGCACGGCCTAGCCAGCTTGGCTAGCTTGTTTCTCTCACATGTGTGGAGTTGATAATTCCAACCATTAAGTCCTTCCAACAAGGAGAAACCAACATGTTATCATGTACGCGTAAAGAGCTCAGCGTTGGAGTTGCTTCGTCTGATTGTACATGAGGGGCTGACATTAGTTCCGCCCTCACGGTTCAGGTCAACAAGGTCAGTCTGGATCACGCGAATAGGCAGCTCCGAATATTTGCTTAATCTTTCAAATTTTATTCTCTGTCGCGCAGTTCTCAGTTGCACACTTGATGACGACTTGGTTGCGTAACGACATGCTCAGGCAGCATGCGCATGGAGGCTACGAAAGTTGCCAAGATTAACTCGTCTTTTATGAGCCAGGCCATTCCTTATCCAGACGTTACATTTGAACTTGAAGTCAGCATGTATCTTGCTGTAGGATAGTGCTCGTCATTTTACATTTCATTTTTTTCAATTATTTTAACTCGATCTTCTTGGGATCTCATCTCTCTTTTACTGTTTGGACATTGGAGTACAAAATATTCAGCTTTGTAAAATGGATAGCTCAGCTGTCAGCTAAGAAAGCTCGGACCGCCTTTAACTGCTTATTCCATTATTGCAAATGATAGGTGCATACAAGACTTGCATTAGGGCTTGCGCTTCTACGGGATAGTGCAAGAGCTTTTCCGTGATTTGAGATGGCTTCATGATATACTTTCAGTTTTCTGAATGCATGAGCCAGATTAGCCACTGTAGGTTCCCACATTTCACCTTCATGAAAAGTTGTTCGTGTGTCACTCTTGAATGCATGTGCGGCCCGGATTTGCACTCTGCAGGTCAGTTCGGCCATAAAGGAGCTCAGATAATTCGGTGCAAATGTTGTTCGACACTCAGATCAATTTATATAAATTGCTTGGAGCTTGTCACGGCATAAGACCAAAGGGAATGTTTGAGCGCGTGCTTAAGTATCAGCTAGGTTTTTCATGTATGGTGAGAGGTCGGAATCGTGAACGCAAGAGCTCAACTCGTCCGTGGCTTTCCATCCACTTTGGTGTACGGCAAGAACAGCTTGGCAAGGTAAAGGTTAGCTCGGACTTTAGTCCACCAAGGTGCTCAGCAAGCTCAGGTCTGCTTGGCATGGTTTGGTTAGCTCTCAATGAAGGGGAAACTAGCTCCACTTGAGTTATTCGCAAGGACAGCTCGAGAGCTTCGTTGTCTTGCTGCAATTGTACGACTTGGCAGGAGCCGAAATCTTGTTCAGCTCGGGTTGGAATTTTGTTTTGCTGCTGCAGTTGTGTACGAGGAGCTGCTCACTTAGCAGCTTGTGTCGTCCTTGTCCAAGTCAGCTGTACAGCTCGTCTCTGGTTAGTTGAAGCTCGTACGTGGATGTGTGGTGTTGCTCTGCTTAGTTCGGTGACTAGGGGCTCGACTTTGCTCATACATTCATCTCGTGCAAAGAGAAAAGGGGCTGCTCAACAAGTCTATGAACTGCTTGGTTCGGTCATATACAACTTGGTTACTTGCGGCTATGCCAATGGATAGCTTGGACAATTTGCGAAACAAGTTGTCTCAGTGTGACAACGAGGACAAATCAGTCATGAAAGATCTTGGCAATGAAAGAGCTTGGGTTAGTATGTGAAAGGAGGATCGGCCACTTCGCACTTCGCTGATGTTGAAGCTCGGTTAATGTCAAGTTATTGGCGTGTGCAGAGTCATGAAGAGCTCGGTGAGTTAATTTCTATGGAGCTCGGAACTGCTCTTCTTTGAGTCAGACAAGTTGCAACTTGCTCGGAAAGTGCAAGCTTAGGGCCGCACGATGTTGGTCTCTTAAATAAATGCCCGATTTAAAAGCTGCTGCGACCGTCCGAAGTTAGTTAATGCCCGGTAGGGAAGTAAAAAGAGCTTGCAGGGGGTCGGTAAATACAGAGCTCTTTTGAGTCGGAGACTTCAAAACATGAACTTGACACCATGATCGTTTCCGATGAGAGAAGGATGAATTAACTCAACGAGAAAACATCATACTGTTACAGAGTTCATCAATCAAAATTAGACTCTTATTTCGGTATGCATCATTACATCAAGTACTCCTCACCTAAAGTGCCCATTAGTGTATGTCCTGGATGTGAAAGGTCTCCTATGACGAATCCATAGACCTCGCTTCCAATTCAATACTTGGATTGCTTCTTCATGAACGCCAGGATCTGTACTTTTACGATGTTCAAGTATTATTCCAAGCATCTCATTACTCCTCCCAACTTCTTCCGTCAAATAAGGAATGCCCTTTAACAACGACCTCTTGAGCCTTGTCTTTGGTCACCGCATTAGCTAGTAAAACAGCTCGGCAAAGCTCAGGTCGGGCACTTGACCTCTCTGTCTGCACATTTGTTGTCTCAACAATTCAGAATAATATAATTGGCCACGTAAGCTTGTTGGAACATTTTCTTTTTTCAGGGTTCGAATTTTGAACTCATGCGTAGTAATTTTTAGGCACAACCCTCGCGAGCAAAGGGAAGCTCGGCCAATAGCTGATTTGCTCGGCAATAGTAGAAAGTGTTAAAAATATAATTTGCAATATGACCACATACTCATCGCGTCAGATTTGCGATGGAACATATTATTTCGCGCTAAGGAAAATTACTGCTGGCATTTGAAGATTTACTTCATAAAAAAAGTAATGACAGCTTTTGCATGTTAATATTGGATAATGAACAACTTGTTATCTCCTAATGACAGCTGGATCCTCCTTTTGTATTATTAAATAGCAGCTGGAATTCTCCTTAGTGTACTTTGCAATATCCAATTATATAAAGCCACTTCAATGTTGGTTAATTGTGTAGAATTTCCAGCCGTATTTTTTTGCCGCCCCTCATGTACTATAGAAGGACATCATGTCCATTATTTTGTATTCTAAGATTCAGAGAATGAAATAATGAGAAAATTCCTGCGCAGCTCCATCTTTTTTTTTTGAAGTGACTTACTTTTATCATTTTCCCACAGCTAAGTTTTTAGTTGTACCCAACATAATTCTCGGCGCCGCATCAAGAATGCCTGGAAATCTTGGTCCAGAAGTTGTGTTGCTTGCATTGATTCTCGAAACATGAAGGATGCAGCTTGTGTGTGGATGCGCAAGGCAGTTTAATGTGCTGCCCTTGCGTGAGCAGCTGCTGCAATAAATGTAGCTCGATCTGAATCAAGGTCTGAACGTGCATGGTCTTTGCCGTGCATGAGGAGGTCAGCGGTTAGGAATGGCGCGCAACTGAGCTTGGACAGTAAAATGCACAGCTCAGATCGAAGCGTGGCTCGGCAATTTGAGTTTACAGTAGCGGCTGATCAAATCTTGTCAAGCTCAACTCGATATCCGCTCGAATCGAATTCCTATAGCTCGAGTTAGCACGTCTTTGGTACATGAAGGAGCTTGGACTACTGCTCAGCTCATTATTTGGTTATATCTAATTTCGGCCGCTGCTTGAAGCTCAAATTGGTTGTGCCAACTTAAGAATTACTGGGCCACACTGGTGCTCCAAATCATTAGCTCGGGTCTTCTTATCTAAGCTTAAAAAAGCTGTCCTTGCTCGATAAAGCTCCCATCAATAGCGAGAGATGTTCAGTTTGGCCGGCAAACAAGTCGGGCAAGATAAAAATTGCTAGACTTGCTCGGAAGTAAAAGTCTTGGTAGCGTAGATTGCAGTAGCGTGGACTACGGTTCAGTAGCTCATCGCAAGGGTCAACACAACACCAACCAATATCACAGCTCGACAATTTTCTCTAATTGTCGTTAACAATGGAATTCCCAAAAAGGATAGAGTGGCATTGATCAAGGGTAGCTCGCGCACGGCCTCAAATTCAATGCATGCACCTTGGCTCCGACCATGCTAAAATGCGCACATGCATATACAGCTCGGCAGCTCGGCAAAGTTCTTAAAATAAAAGCATGGCTAGCTCGGCACTGACCAGAATAACACGAACAGCTATTATCTACAGCTCGATGAAAGTTTAGTTAGAACAGCTGGTTTGTGCACACTTCTCATGCTAATAATCTCGTACAGGATGCCAGTTGTATTATATTGCTACGCTGTTCTACTTTTTCCACGTGTGGACTCCAAAATGCCCAATGGAACCTCCCCTGAAACCAAGAGGGATAACGGCCTGAACATGAGGGAAATTGGGAATGCTGTTAGCATTCGTGGTGTGTCGGTTCCTACACAAAACAAGGAGACATGCGGTGGAGATTAAGAATATAAACGCCCCTTTCCCTGCCTCACACCCACCCAGGAGACGTGCGGAGAAAGCAGGTCGGAGCTTGGGATATAAAACATCCTCATTCAACTCAGGATGAACACGACTTCTGGTCCTCTACTATCTATTCGAACCGTAGAATCCTGCAAAATATTGAACTCCTGAAATATCTGTTGCAAGTCTCATGCGCCTGGTGTAACTATACGCATCCAACAACAGACAAGTGTGGCGGTTAACTGAAATGACTTTACCTCTTCGAAGAGTACAGCATCCGTGATGGTTAACCAAGGCAGTTTTCAACTTTCATGGTACATTGAGGAGTCGAGAAATACATAATGTGTATTCACAGGAGTCAAATATTCAAACTAAATATCAGAGAACATGAGAATGTGATAACAGATTTGAAACAAGGAGACAAAAGAAATCCGAGTTGGTGAAATATAAGGATAAAATATGAATTGATTTGTTCAAATCCAAGGAAGAAATTGAGAAAAAGAAGACAAGGAACCACATTTGGGAAAAAATCCATAAGAGGAATCAACGTTAGCAAACCGTTAAAAATTGTAGTGGTGGGTTACCTTCTTTCGATGGATGATGCCAATTGTTGATAGCGGATTTTCGTTCCGCTATGCAAGTTCGTATAAAATAGAAAATAGCTGTAGGGGTATTGAAGAGTGTTTTAGCGTGGTTACTCCGATACCTAAGTCAACCACTTTATTAAGAGAATAATAATGCAAAGGTAATAGTGAGAGTGAGAATGAAAGTGTAGTCCCTTTACCTAGAGGTCTTCTTCTGTATTTATAGTAGATGAGTGGGTATTATACCCATACTAGACCCTTGTCCTTATGCTCAAGACATAGGTTGGTTAAATATAAGCGTTAGGTCTATTTATAAAAAATGTCTATCTACAAGTGACAACCCATACCCATTAGGTAAATCTAGTTCATATGTATTGTAATTGATTTGCCAAAGGATCTTGAAGGGGTCATCAGACCTTGGTAAAAGTTTCTTCGCTCTCTTGATCGGGAATCGTCCCTTATTGAGGTGAACCCAAACTAAGGCTTTGGAGTTGTAGACAATGTTTTTTCGACTGCAACTACCTTGTTCTTGTTGACAAGGTACAGTCTTAGCTAAGTTCTCAGCGAATTTCTAGTGCAACCTTTAGAATTCCTCAGCATGCTGCAATCCTTACTAATTTTCTCTTGTTAAGGTCAAGCCAGTGATCATATCTAGAGGTAAGCTTAAGTTAAGTATGTAAATGGCCTCAAAGGACACCTTCTTGTCGAGTGGTGGGAAGAACAATTACAAGGAAACTCCATGATGGGAGATAGAAATACAAATCATTCAAATTTCTCCCCACAATAGCTTGAAGTAAGCTTCTAATTTTCTTGTGAAATACTTCACTCTAACTATCTATCTACGGTGTCAAGCTTCTTCTATAATGTCCTCCAAAAAAAGCTTATGAACTTTCCATTATGATCAGATACAATGCTCCGATGAACTCCATGGAGTTCATATTATTCCCTACAAAAAGAGGTTAGCAATAGATAAAACATCATCAGTCTTATGGTAGGTAATGAAGTGGCTCATCTCATTGAACTAATCAACTGCTACTATGATGAAATCATGTTTCTTAGTTGTTTTGGTAATCCAAGCTAGAAATCTATACTGAGATCAGTCGAGGGTTGTTTAAGTAGGGGTAAAGGTAAGTACTCCCCATAAGGTTCCTTTCAACCCTTAGCATGCTTATACGCCCCACAATGCTCCAACACTTTATAAATATCCTTCATCATCCCTGTTATGGCAACAGGTCTTAAACCAGAAATGGGTATTCGAGGTTCAAGAAGGTATGAAGAATAAGAAGTAAAATGAGAGGTTTTGACGATGAATGTGTATAGATATCACATACCAATACATAAACATAATTAGGGGTTAAGCTCGAAATAGGGTTCGATATGACTTACAACCACTAAATATTGCTTAGGTTTCAAATGAGAGGTTAGATGCAACTCACTAACTCGCTCAAATGAAGGATTCACCACAATCTTAAGGACAAGATTGATATAAATGCAAGAAGGATTAAAGAGTTAATCAACACTCAATAGTTTGCCAAATGCAGCTCTAAGAGCTCAACTTTAACCTTATTAGAAAGTGGAAAGTTCTAAGTGTAGGTATATTCTTCACTATCTGTAATTATATGTCTACTAATGACAAATGTTACTATGTATAGCAAGTCTTAAAACCTTAGAAGAAAAGTGGTAAATAATGTACAAGGCCTTAATCCCTAAAGAATGAGCCCATAATCAAAATAAAGAAAATATGTACAAGAATACAAAACTGTGCGTTCAATAGAAGAAGTCGGCATGCGGTCATTCGGCTTGTCTAAGAAGGAACATAATCCGAACTAGATGGGGTCAGCAATTGGATATCTAAGTTTGAAGAGGGGTCCCTAAAGTCTTGCAATGCTTAGCCAAGACACCTAAAAGGTCGACTTACTTTTGCCGAGTACTAGAATTAGTCAAGTTAGCACTAGTCTCTCAGTGCCATAATAAGTAGATCTTTAGCCTTGAGTCCTCAACCATGTAATCACTCAACTTCTCAATGGATGATAGACATGGTGTTGAGTAGCTCCTTTTCTTCCTCTCGATCTTCTGGAATTAGCTTGGCCTTGGCAAAAGCTGATTAGCCTTGACCTTAAACAATTCAGCCTCAGGTTAGAATAAGTCAGCTTCAACTTCCAACAGGTCGGTGTTGGCTTGGGATAAGATAGCCTCAGCTTGGAGATAGTTGTAGGCTGATTCTCATCATTACTGTAGGCTTGAAAAGAAGTCATCCTAAATGCTAAATAATGAGTAAGAGTCGAGATGCCGAACAAACTTCTCTTCCCTTTTCTCTTCACCATAGGTGCCTCAATGCTTTAGATTTTGTCAAAAAATTTGCGACATTCATAGGAACCACATCGAATCTAATCTCGTCCTCATATTGTCTTACCGTAAATGTTATTCGAGCTCTCTTATGCATATGGACCATACCCTTGTCATTAAACCACTTCAATCCATAAGGTTAGGGGTACAAGTAAGTCTGTAATTTCATCTTCTCCACTAATTTGGCAAAAATGACATTGGTGCAACTTCCTCCATCAACAACTAGGAAATAGGTCTTCCCATTCACTAAACATTGAATATGAAATAAATTTTCCCTTTGTTCTAGATTTGCCTTCAAGTTGGCTAGTCGGCTCGTCAGCTTGTCATGACTAAGAGTTCATCTAGATTCTCAGCATAAACATCCTCTTTTATCCACTTGTCTCCCAAACTCTTGTCACTTTGACTCTTTATTTGAGCTTCGAGTCTTTCGCCCTTTAATTTCATGACCCTTTTATTCGAACATTGAGAAGTAATATGCTCATAGCCTAAGCACTTGAAGCATTTGACTTCTCGGGCCTTAGTGCTGGGTACTTTCTCTTTCTCTACCGTCTTCGTCTTGGCCTAATCGGGTTGGCTAGACTCACTTCTCTCCATCTTTTTCTTTGGCCTTCTCTCGACATATTTCTTAAGTTCAAGGCTGACTTGTTGAAGTCGATTAGTCTACCTTTGATGCCTTCTTCTCCTCTGTTTCTCTACCCTTAATGCTAAATTGATTAGCTCATCCAATGAGTTGAATGGCTGTAATTCGACCACATCGGTAATGTCATCTCGAAGCCTACTTAAGAACCTAGCAATAGTATGGTCTTAGGGCTCAGCAATCTTACAGTTCATCATTAAGGTCTCAAACTTTTGCAAATACTCTTTGATAGTATTTCAGCCCTGTCTTAGGCGCTAGAAAGCATGGAGCATCTCTTGCTTGAAGTAAGTTGGCATAAAGCATTTATTCATCAACCTCTTCATAAGCCTCTAAGTTCTGATTGGCTCCTCTCCTTTAGCATCTCGCTTAGTAATTAACTTATCCCACCAATGGCTTGCATATTCAACAAGGGATAATAAAGCCAACTTAACCTTTGTTCAGTTGACACACTCACAACACTCATAGTACTCAAATAACTTCTAGATTCGGGGAACTTAGTCAAAGCACTCTTCAGGTTAGCTACTTCTACTGAAGGTCGGCAGTTTAAGCTTAATGTTGTTAAGTCTTCAGTTATGTACTTGGGGTTCATCCCTTACATTCTTAGCTGGTTAGTTTACCTTAGATTAGCCACTTTTATTGGAGCTCTACTCGGCCAAATTTCTTCTTAGCCTCGACTCTCTTCTTCAGGCTCTTTGATTCACCTCAAAGTCAACACTCCTATCATTGCTTCTTTTCAGCATAAGTTGGTTTTCTCTTCTTCTCAGCTTAGCAATTCTTATTGGTTATCACTCAACATTATCAAGCTCATTGGAGCCACTCCTACTAATAGGAATTCATTCCCTTCTTTCACCTCGACCAACACATCTATGGCCTCTAACTAAACCAATAAGCTCCTGAATAAAGTCGGTAAGATTCTGAAGCTAATATTCCAAGTTATCAACATATCTCCTCAAGCTTCCAGGAGGGCTATCACCACTGTTATTAACACTATCTTTAGACATTTTTTGCCATACAATAATTTTCAAAGAAAATGGAACAAACACGATTTATAACAAAGTACAACTCAGTGACCTAAAAATGACTAATGATTGACTTTTGTAGCTACCTATGACTATTAAACACTTCCATAACAACTAGAATCAACTACTGAAATTACTATCACTTAACTCAATAGTAGCACAACATTAAGATTACTAAAAATATGAGCAACATACTACACTACATAATGACAACCAATAGATGTTCAATTAATGTAACAATCTTTGAAGAATATTAGCACACGTATCTCCCTAAACCTATGATACCAAGATGTTATGGTAGTAAGTCTCAAACTAGAAATGGGTATTCAAGGATTCAAGTAGGTATGAAGAATGGGAAGTAAAATGAGAGGTTTTTATGTTTGTCGAGCCTAGTTTTTCACCCTCTCGATTCTTTTTATAAAATCAGGTCTTCTCTAAACCAATTAGTATGAAACCCTACCCGTTTAATATTGACCCTCGATTAGGGTTTAAAGAAGACCATTTTTTCCAACTTGAAAAGATTTGGAGTCGCCACCCGACTAAAGTCGGGAAAATGGGTTAAGTTATAACCAATTGGGTGGATTGATTATAACTTAGCTATCGGTCTATCGATTAAAAAACCAAGTTATAAATGTGGTTTTTTGAAAACTAGAGATCTGGATGCAGGGGCTAATTTATTAAACCCTAAACGGGTATCACTTTTAACTTTTCGAATTTAACTTTGCTTTTCAAATATACCCTTTTTAATTTCTAAAAAAAAATCTAATTATAATACATGCAACTAATTTGATTAATTTACATAAATATCTAAAAATGGAAAAAATAAAACTTTCCATATTTTAAGTCGCCCTATACTCGTGTACAGGTGCCTACGTACCCGCTATTCGGGATCAAACTTCCGTAGTTCGTTCATAAAAATACTTTAATGGATGGTTTGATTTTAATTTTTGAAAATAGGTTACATTTACATTTTTATCCAAGGAAATTCTTTTAAAGGGTCATAATTGGTGTTTTATTTTTAGAAACTCTAACATAGTCCTAATTTGGAAAAATGTTTATTTATTTTCATTTATTTTTAGAAAACTTAATTTTTCTATATGTGAGAATGATTTTTGTTTACTAACCTATTTATTTATTTTTATTTTTATTATATTATCGTATTTATTTTAACTTAATCTATCTATTTCTATTAAAATAAATAAATAAACTACTTCCTTTCTTTTTTTTCATTCTTTTTCCTCTTTTTTTTTTTCATTTATAACATTTACAAATAAACAAATGAATAAATAAATAAAAAATAAAAAAGAAAAACCAAGTCGGCTCAGATTGGCTTTGGATTGGCTCAAATGGCTCGGATCAGCTCACTTTGGCTTGGATCGGCTTGGTCAGCTCACTTCAGCTTGAATCGACTCACTTCGGTTTGGATCGGCTCGATCGGCTGGCTTTAACTTGGATCAGCACACTTCAGTTTAGATCTACTTGGTCGACTCACTTCAGCTTAGATCGGTTCGATTGGCTCACTTCAGCTTAAGTTAGCTCACTTCGGCTTAGCTTGGCTCGATCGGCTTGAGTTGGCTCACTTCGACTTGGATCGGCTTAGAGTTGGCTTAGTCAGCTCGAGAAAGCCGATGGTGGTGGTTTTCGTAAAAACACCGTAGGGAATGCTATCCTAGAGAGAGGAACCATGCTAGAGAGAGGAAACTTCGATTTTTTTTTTTTTAAAGTGTTTCAACGTTTTTTTTTTGTATTTTGAAAATGAAGAGTAGACCCCTATTTATAGGTGTCATAGTTGTGTTAAGGATGAAAAAAATTAAATACAATATGATTTTCTTCCAATTTTAGATTGGACGAACTTAGACAAAATGTGGTGCCAAATATATAGTTGCACGTATATGAATGTGCTGGAGTGTGTCGGAATATGTCTACCATACTTAGAAGTGAGTTGGCAAATGACGTAGCGATGATGTAGCCCGTGACATGGCAATGAGTGAGAAAAGAAAATAAAATATACATTTTGCACCTTCCATAGATTGAACCCAAGATCTCCAAGTCATATGCAATATGAAGTCCAGATGCTTATTCAATTGAGCTATTGGTTTTTCCTTATTCATATATATAATTAATTGCACATATGTATCAATTTATCCTGAGCTAGATTCAAATCTAAGCTTAAACTCAACAGCCTAAACCCAACAGCTTTTTATTCAAAACTATTGAAATTGAAATGAAAATTATATTTTATTTAAACAACGTAAAAATTTATTATTTTCTAAATATCCTATTTTATTTTGTGACTTTTCAAATTTCTTTTTTTTTTTTTACTTTTTCCTATTTTCCTATCTTTTTATATTTTTCTAAAATTCCTATTTTTTCTAAATTTCTTCATTTTTTGGGGCTTTCTTTAATTTTATATTTTTTTGAACTTTTTCTAATTTAGGACCCTATAACCTAATTTAAAAAATAAAAGGGGGATAAAAATTAGGCGTTTACAACTGCCCCTCTTTATGGTACAGTTTGAGCAAAGCTTTGCCACAAAGATAAAACAGATACTATTTTTACCCCAAGAGTGGATTTTATTCTAAGAAACGTTAAAGCGCTATAGCTAGCTAGCTATTCTTGGTCCAATCCATAGGGGATTTGGAGAAGAGAAGAGTGGCACTCTAAGAGTTGGCCAAAAGACTAAAAGAATAATTGAAGTGTGGTCATGCTCTTATGAACCGAGGTAAAATGGATAAAGTACTCCTAGAGCTGGCTAAGACCCTAAAAAGAATGAGGAAGCTTAGTCGTATCCTAATAAGCTGACTAACCAAGGTGGGTAAGGTACTCCTAGAGCTGGCTAATACCTTAAGAAAAATAAGCAAACTTGGTCGTGCACTAATGAGCTATCTAACTAAGGTGGATAAAGTGCTCCTAGAGCTGGCTAAGACCCTAAGAAGGATAAGCGGACTTAGTCGTGCCCTAATGAGCTGATTAACCAAGGTGGGCAAAGCACTCTTAGAGTTAGCTGAGACCTTAAGAAAGATGAGTGAACTTGGTTGTGCCTTAATAAGCTGACTAACCAAGGTAAGCAAAGCGCTCCTAGAGTTGGCTAAAACCCTAAGAAAGATGAGCGAACTTAGTCGTGCCCTAATGAGCTGACTAACCAAGGTGGGCAAAGCGCTCCTAGAGCTAGCTAAGACTCTAAGAAAGATGAGCAAACTTGGTTGTGCCTTAATGAGTTGACTAACCAAGGCGGGTAAAGTGCTCCTAGAGCTGGCTAATACCCTAACAAGGATGAGCGAACTTAGTCGTACCCTAATGAGCTAACTAACCAAGGCGGATTAAGCACTCCTAAAATTGGCCAAGACCCTAAGAAAGATGAGCGAACTTGGTCATGCCCTAATGAGCTGACTAACCAAGGCGGGCAAAGTGCTCCTAGAGCTAGCTAAGACCCTAAAAAAGAATAAGCACACTTGATTGTACCTTGATGAGCTAACTAACCAAGGTAGGCAAAGCGCTCCTAAAGCTGGCTAAGACCTTAAAAAGAATGAGCAAACTTGGTTGTACCTCGATAAGCTGACTAACCAAGGTGGGCAAAGCATTCCTAGAGTTGGCTAAGACCCTAAAAAGAATGAGCAAACTTGGTTGTGCCTCGATGAGCTGATTAACCAAGGTGGGCAAAGCGCTCCTAGAGCTAGCTAAGACCTTAAAAAGAATGAGTAAACTTGGTCGTGCCTTGATGAGATGACTAACCAAGGTGGGCAAAGCACTCCTAGAGTTGGCTAAGACCCTAAAAAGAATAAGCAAACTTAGTCGTACCCCGATGAGTTAACTAACCAAGGTGGGCAAAGCGCTCCTAGAGCTGGCTAAGACCCTAAAAAGAATAAGCAAACTTAGTCGTGCCCTGATGAGTTAACTAACCAAGGTGAGCAAAGCACTCCTAGAGCTGGCTAAGACCCTAAAAAGAATGAGAAAACTTGGTCGTACCCTAATGAACTGACTAACCAAGGTGGGCAAAGCGCTCCTAGAGTTGGCTAAGATCTTAAAAAGAACGAGTAAACTTGGTTGTGCTCGGATGAGCTGACTAACCAAGGGCAAATCACTCTTAAAGCTGGCTAAGACCTTAAAAAAAACGAGTAAACTTGGTCGTGCCCTGATGAGTTAACTAACCAAGGTGGGCAAAGCGGTCTTAGAGCTAGTTAAGACCTTAAAAAGAATGTGCAAACTTGGTCGTGCCCTAATGAGCTGACCAACCAAGGTACTGGGCAAAGTGCTCTTAGAGCTGGCTAAGACTCTAAAAAGAATGAGGAAACTTGGTCGTATCCTGATGAGCTGATTGACCAAGGTGGGCAAAGCGCTCCTAAAGCTAGCTAAGACCCTAAAAAGAATAAGCAAACTTAGTCATGCCCTGATGAGCTGACTGACCAAGGTAGGCAAAGCGTTTCTAGAGCTGGCTAAGACCCTAAAAAGAATGAGTAAACTTAGTCGTGCTCTAATGAGTTGACTAACTAAGGTAGGCAAAGCGTTCCCAAAGCTGGTTAAGACCCTAAAAAGAATAAGTAAACTTGGTCATGCTCTAATGAGTTAACTAACCAAGGTGAGCAAAACGCTCTTAGTGCTGGCTAAGACCCTAAAAAGAATGAGTAAACTTGGCCATGCCTTGATGAGCTGACTAACCAAGGTGGGCAAAGCACTCCTAAAGTTGGCTAAGACCTTAAAAAAATGAGAGAGGTTAATGTTCTAAGAGCTAACTTGAACCCTAAGAGAAGGACAGGACAGCACCTTAAAGCCTGGCTAGAACCTTAAAAAGAATAAGAAAGAGTTCATTACTTTAAAGGCTAGTTAGACCACTGAAAAAGAATAGAAAAGGGGACAACGTTCTAAGAGCCAACTTGATTCCTAAGAGGAAAAAGATGAATGAATGAGGAACTAAAGTAAGGCAAGCAACTAGTTTCAAAAGACTCTTTAACTAGGAAAAGTATTTACAGAGAGATTTGTTGAAAAACCATTTATGAACAAGGAAAAGAGTAGAGATAAGCCCCTTGATTTAAAAAAAGAGTTTGAAGGATGTTAAAAACCACAATTGAGGAAGAATGACTTAAACTAGAAAAATGATGACCTTAGAAAGGAAATGGATGACATGGATTAAAAGCTTGGCTATTCGAACTGACATAGATTTGGATAAAAGATTTTGTGACGAGCCTTTACTTTCTCTCTCTTCTTCTTTTTTTTTTTTTCATTTTTGAAAGTTTTGCCAACAGGTATAAATTCTTATCAAGGAACAATCTTATAACCACCCCTATCCTTAATAAGCATATAGAATTTCTTAATGCCTATAACCCTAGGGCTTCTCTTAGGGCTTTTGTGATCTCAAGGCATTCCTTTCTTAAGGAGAGGGTAACTCAAAATTAGTTTAGTCAAAGAGATCTTCCTTATTAGCTCTCGGTCTAGATCTCGCTCTCTACTTCAGTTCTAAAAATTATAGTTTATTTTGTAAGTGATACTCCTTGATTAATCCGTTAGGTCTTTTTCGATTTACGCTTATGAATTTAGGCTTTTGGTTCAAGGGCTTCAAAAAGAATTAATGAAAAGGCTTATTTTGATAGAAACACTTTTATTAATCCCCGGGTGTACAAATCAAGAACCTTGGGGAAAAATTAGAAGTATGCTTGCCCTTGTTTCAAAAACAATTTTTATTAAAGATAAATTATCTTTCAAGATCTAAAGAGCTTTTACATGTGTAAGGGCAGTATTGTGGGTGGGGAGGCCTTATGTGATTTAGTATAGGTAGGAGAGGCTTCAAAGTATCAGTGTAGATATGGAAATTTGGGTTTCTGAGCTTAGGAGTGTGATTTAAGGCCTTGTGTTTTCTAAGGTTGTTTGGGCATTGACTCTTAACCCTTTTGATTTGGTTTGGATGCCCCAATTAGGATGCAAAACATTTCTTAAGGCTTCTTTTCCTACACTCCCGAGCCTAATTCTTTGGCTTCTTTTCTTCTTCTTCTTCTTCTTCTTCTTCTTCTTCCTTTATTTTTTTTTTCTTTTAATTGCTTTACCCCCATCATCTCTTACTATTCTCTCTTTTTGGCCTCAAGAGTGATTGTTTCTATTGTTGAGTTTTTTTTTTAAATGATTCAAGGCCTTGATGCCATGGATTTCAAGTGTATGGGCTTGAGGTGTTTGAAAAAGGAAATTGGCTCTTCTTCATTTCAAAGAAAAACAATTTATTAGAAATAAAAGTCGTTTTTAAATTAATGTTATTTAAACAAGCATTAACCAATCTTACCCCTATCTTCTACTCAATGACCCCAACCTCCGAATTGCCCCATTACAGGGGGGTTCTTGATAGGGTTTAAATTTAGAAATTCTCTAAATAGGTCCAATGGGGTGAATAATAGATGATTGTGTTTAGGATTTAGAAGTGAATGCCTAACTTCACTTTAATCTATGTATCACATTCAAAGTGAACCTCCTTTAAGGAATGAGTCCAAAATATCCTCATAATTATGTCGCTTAACTCTCAAAGTATTTCAGGTCGGTGTATAGGATAGAGCTTGCCTCTTCTCATCCTAAACTTTTCAAAAAGCAAGTTACCGATTCCTTAAGGAGGAGTCCGCTTTTTTATTTGCCTAAGATTGGGTTTTTCCCCCTAATTTCTCAAATCATGCTCCAGTATTTGATTTTGTGTTCTAGTTCAATTCATGACTAAGCTTGGCTTTGTAAATAGATCAAGGGTTTTAGCTTGGCTTGGTTACTTTTAGGAGTTAAGGATTGTGCTTAAGTCGGCAGCCTTGATGGGTTATGGCTCATGTTCGGATTGGCTGGCTGGCCTAATGGCTTATGTTTGGGTAAGCCGATGTTTAGGTTGAATGCTTAGCCAAGTAGCCTGTGCTTGGGTAAGTTACCTAAATGGGCTTAAGGTTGGTATTAGCCAAGTAGCTTGTGTTTGGATTAGATGGTGATAAAGGGCTAGGTTTGGTGTAGGTTGAAAGCTAAATGTTTGGGCTGGCTACTTAAATGGGCCAAAGGGCTCATGTTTGATCAAGGGGCTTGTATTTAGGGTTGAATGGGCCAAGGGCCTTGTGCTTGGCTTGTATGGGTTAAGGGGCTCGTATTTGGTTTCCTTAATAGGTCGAGGGACCTTGTGTGGTTTGAAAACCAAGTGTTTAGGTTGGTCACTTAAATGGGTCAGAGGCCTGAGCTTGTGCTGATTCCTTAGGCCCATAAGCATTTATAGCTGTTGGCAACTTTTATTTTCATTTTTTTTAGAGAGAGAAAGGTAAAGTTTATTTTTAGAAAATAATTTACAAATAAGGATGGTGGTTTTTTTTTACATTTTTTTTTTTTAAGTTTCTATTTACAAGTCTATAGATTTTGTTTACATTTTTCTAAATGAGATTAAATGGAGGTTAAATAGAAGACTATTTACAAAGACGGGAATTTTAAAAAATGATGAACAATGAACTAAAGAGAGCTTTATTATTTTTGAAAAAGGAAGACGAGAATACCAAAAACAAAGGCAGAGAACCTAAACTTTATTCAAGAATTTTTGTTCTAAGCTCCTTAGACTTAAACTGAAAAGACCCTACATTAAGTCTCGTAAATGGGCCTTAAGGTCTTCTATCATCTCATAAATATTCCTAATGACTTGTGCCAAAATGGACCTTAAGGCTCAGTTGTAAGCTTCAAAATACTTAAGGTTTTCTTTCAAATAGGCAATTTCATCTCTCAACACCTACTCGTGAAACCTAGAAGTGTCCAGTGGCCTATTACTTAGCTAATCATTCACTTAGTTGTCTGTCATCTTAAGTCTGCGCATTTTATAGACAAGGATCAATCATCAATGCAATGATAGAAAAACAAAAAACGTGAAAGTATGCAAATGCCAGGGTCACTTAGGTTAATATATTACTTCTTAAGTTGTAACCCTACTGTAATTTTCAAAAACTTGTTTGCAAAAATTCTTAAACGATCAGTAGGGCTCTAATTTCTTAAGAGTAGTGTATTAACTTAAGTTTGGAATGAAGTATATGCAATTATGGTGGGTTCTAAAAGGTCCTTAAACTCTGTAACCTCACTTGTTTTTAGAAAACACTTTCATTGGTCACATGAGCTTAAGTGGGGTGGCCTAATCGACCCTGAACAGTAGTTGCCCCATTATGCCTAGAACTTACACAATGGCCCCCCTCCTAGGGTCCTAAAATGGCTAGGGTTTGATCGCATCTACCCTGCATCTTTGATGCAACAAATGAAACCTTATGCCCCAGTGCATGCTATTTATAGAATAAATATGCTAATTAAAACAAATATATATACGAAGCCAACAATAAATAAACAAATCAATATATAAAGAAATAAATAAATAACTAAACAATGTGGGCAATTTGAAAAGCAATTTTAATTTCGAAATGTTTTTAAGTGATTAGCCTTCTTGACAATCCTCAGTAGAGTTGCTAAGCTATTGAGCCTAGATTTTTACCCTTTCGGTTCTTTTTATAAAATTAGGTCTTCTCTAAACCGATCAGTACTAAACCTTACTCGTTTAATATTGACCTTGGACTAGGGTTTAAAGAAGACTATTTTTTCTAACTTGAAAAGATTTGGAGTCGCCACCTGATTGGAGTCGAGAAAATGGGTTAAGTTATAACTAATTGAGTAGATTGATTATAACTTAGCTACCGGTCTATTGATTAAAAAACTAAGTTATAAATATGGTTTTTTGAAAACAAGAGATCTAGATCCAAGGGCTAATTTATTAAACTCTAAACGGGTACCACTTTTAACTTTTCGAATTTAACTTTGCTTTTCAAATATACCCTTTTTAATTTCTAAAAACAACATCTAATTATAATACATGCAACTAAATTGATTAATTTACATAAATATCTAAAAATGAAAAAAATAAAAATTTACATATTTTAAGTCGCCCTATACTCGTGTATGGGTGCCTACGTACTCACTATTCAGGATTAGACTTTCGTAGTTCATTTATAAGAAAACTTTAGTGAGTGCTTTGATTTTAACTTTTGAAAATGGATTGCATTTACGTTTTTTTCCAGTTCAATTTATCTAAGGAAATTCTTTTAAAGGGTCATAATTGGTTTATTTTTTGAAACTCTAAAATAGTCCTAATTTGGAAAAAGGTCTATTTATTTTCATTTATTTTTAGAAAACTTAATTTTTCTATATGTGAGAATGATTTTTGTTTACTAACCTATTTATTTATTTTTATTTTTATTATATTATCTTATTTATTTTATACTTAATCTATCTATTTCTATTAAAATAAATAAATAGACTACTTCCTTTTTTTTTTCTTTTTCTCATTTATAACATTTACAAATAAACAAATNTGCTTTTCAAATATACCCTTTTTAATTTCTAAAAACAACATCTAATTATAATACATGCAACTAAATTGATTAATTTACATAAATATCTAAAAATGAAAAAAATAAAAATTTACATATTTTAAGTCGCCCTATACTCGTGTATGGGTGCCTACGTACTCACTATTCAGGATTAGACTTTCGTAGTTCATTTATAAGAAAACTTTAGTGAGTGCTTTGATTTTAACTTTTGAAAATGGATTGCATTTACGTTTTTTTCCAGTTCAATTTATCTAAGGAAATTCTTTTAAAGGGTCATAATTGGTTTATTTTTTGAAACTCTAAAATAGTCCTAATTTGGAAAAAGGTCTATTTATTTTCATTTATTTTTAGAAAACTTAATTTTTCTATATGTGAGAATGATTTTTGTTTACTAACCTATTTATTTATTTTTATTTTTATTATATTATCTTATTTATTTTATACTTAATCTATCTATTTCTATTAAAATAAATAAATAGACTACTTTCTTTCTTTTCTTTTTCTCTTTTTTTTTTCTTCTCTTTTTTTAGTTCTTTTTTCTCTTTTTTTTTTTGTTTATAACATTTACAAATAAACAAATGAATAAATAAATAATAAATAAAAAAGAAAAAAGAAAAAAGAAAAACCGGGTCGGCTCAGATCAACTCGAATGGCTTGAGTTGGCTCACTTCGGGTTGGCTCAACTCGGTCGACTTGAGTTGGCTCACTTCGGCTTGGATCGGCTTAGAGTTGGCTTAGTCGACTCGAGAAATCCGATAGTAGTGGTTTTCGTAAAAACACCGTAGAGAATGCTATCTTAGAGGGAGAGGAACTGTACTAGAGAGAGGAAACTTCGATTTTTGTTTTTCTAAAGTATTTCGAACTTTTTGTTGTGTTTTGAAAATGAAAAGTAAACCCCTATTTATAGGTGTCATGGTTATGTTAAGGATGAAAAAAATTAAATGCAATATAATTTTCTTCCAATTTTGGATTGGACGAACCTGGACAATAAGTAGTGCCAAATACATAGTTGTGCATGTATGAATGTGCTGGACTGTGTCGGAATGTATCTACCATACTTAGAAGTGAGTAAGCAAATGACGTGGCGATGACGGAGCCTGTGACGTGGCGTTGACATGTCAATAAAGTGACAAGAAAAGAAAATAAAAGATACATGTTGCACCTTCCATGGATTGAACCAAAGATCTTTAAGTCATATGCAATATCAAGTCCAGATGCTTATTCAACTGAGCTATTGGTTTTTCCTTATTCATATATATAATTAATTGTACATATGGACCAAGTCAGCCTAAGCTAGATTTAAATCTAAGCCTAGACCCAACAGCCTTTTATTCAAAACTATTGAAATTGAAATTAAAATTATATTCTATTTAAAAATTTATTATTTTCTAAATACCCTATTTTATTTTGTGACTTTTCAAATTTCTTCTTTTTTTTGTATTTTTTCTAAATTTCTTATTTTTTTGTACTTTTTCCTATCTTTTTATATTTTTCTAGAATTCTTGTTTTTTCTAAATTTCTTCATTTTTTTGGGCCTTCTTTAATTTTCTATGTTTTTAAACTTTTTCTAATTTAGGACCCTATAACTTAATTTAAAAAATAAAAGGGAGGCAAAAATTGGGTGTCTACAATGTTGAATGTGTATTGATATCATGTACCAAGACACAAACATAATCAGGGGTTGAGCTTGAAATAGGGTTCGATACAACTCATAAATACTAAATGTCGCTCGGGTTTCAAATGAAGGGTTAAATGTGACTCACTAACTCACTCAATTAAAGAGTACACCAATCTTAAGGACAAGATTGATAAGAATGCAAGGAGGATTAAAGAGTTAATCAACACTTAATAGTCTGGAAAATGTAGTTCTAAGAGCTTAAGTATAATCTTACTCGAAAGTGGAAAGTTTTAAGTATAGGAACATTATTCACTGTCTGTAATTATATGTCTGCTAATTACAAATGTTGCTACTTTTAACAAGTCCTAAAACCTTAGTGGCCAAGTGGTAAATAATGTACAAGGCCTTAAACCCTAAAGAATGGGCCTATAATTGAAAATAAAGAAAATATGTACAAGTATAAAATTGTGCACTCAATAGAATAAGTCAGCATGTAGTCATTCAGTTTGTCTAGGAAGGAGCAGGATTCGAACTGGATGGGGTTAATAGTTGGATGTCCGAGTTTGAGGAGCGGTCCTTGAAGTCTCACAGTGCTTAGCTAAGACACCCAAAAGGTCAGCCTACAATTGTCGAGTACTAGAATTACTTAGTATTAGTCTCTCTATAGTATGTCAAGTGGATCTTTAGCCTTGAGTCCTCGACTGTATGGTCTCTTCACTTTTGGGAGCACGATGAACTTGATGCTGAGTGGCTCCTTTTCTTCCTCTCGGTCTTCTAGTATTAGCTTAGCCTCAGCAAAAGCTGATTGGCCTTGGCCTTGAACAATTCGACTTTTGTTTAGAACAAGTCTGCTTTAGCTTCTAATAGGTTGGCGTCAGCTTAGGATAGGTTGGCCTCGACTTGGAGATAGTTGTAGGCTGATTCTCATCAACCCTTACTAATAGAAATGTTCTTTCAATAGTTTGTGTGCCCTCACACAAGCTTTTCAAACTAACGACTCTCTTACCAAGCTATTCAGTACATATACTCATCTTCCCTTCATTAAGTATCCTTGCTTCAAATATAATCCATCCATAGCAACCCTAGACTTGCTCATCGCAACTGACCCAAAGTAAGCATAATCAATGATTGTAACACCTAGGCAATTACTCCATTCCTAACTAATTCACAATGGGAGTTGGGGGATAAATGTTATAGTAGATTTTCGTTGAGGCACTACTAGCTAGAGTTGAGCTAGTTTTACTCAAAGCAATCAACTATGACCAACATTAGCCACTCTAATAGCTTATGATTTATTAATAACAATAGGTTGGCATCTAGATTTACAACATGTTGAAAGAGCTTAGGATAGCTTAGAATAACCACTATGACCTAAATCCATAAGCTCAAATCAATAAAGCCAATCCACAAGGTTGAACATTCAAATGTCAAGACAAAGGTAGGAAAAGTTCGATAGTTATCAAGTAGAATAATCACTCAATTTCCTTTTATCCTATACATTTATCATATGCTTTATTTAACCAAGTGCTACTACCTTAGATTATTGAATTGCTTCCTACTACTCTTCTTTGGTAGTTATCTCCTTACTTCATAAATAACCAAAGAATGGGCAAAATAAAACTCTCTAGATAATTTATATACTTTCCTTTACTACCTTAGTTCTACTTATCCACTTCACCCAAACACTATTGACTTAGGCATTAGAGTAGTAATGCAGGAGAGCCCTGACACACATACCCCCTCTAGGCTCCCTCCCTCCCTCCCTCCTTCCCTCCTCCTCCTCCTCCTCCTCCTCCTCTTCCTCTTCTTGATCCTTAAAGCCTAACATGTTCCTTTTTGCATATTCATACACTTACCTAAATTTTACAACAAGCTCTTTTTCCTTTTTCTTTTATTTACTCTTATTTTTTAGTGAAATATATTAATTTTATTCAATTATATCATTTAATAATTTGTCAATCCATAGGAGCATGCCAAGTGCCCCCTATATGTAACAAACACAAAATTAGGAAACTCAAATCGTGTGTTTGTCAATAAAAATAATTCAAGTTTCGTCTTTGTAAAATTACAATAACACAGGTTATGTATTTGCAAATAACCGTTTTAATATTCAAGATAATATTATTAGCACCATTAATAGTTTAATATTATTCAGAAAGAAACTTACTCTTTGAAAAGATTTTACATTTCATTCTTTTCTTTAGCCTACTCATGGGACTTGAGATGTTAGATGGATAGATGAACCATAATAGATTATTACTCATAGGGATAGTCTATTACATCATTCGTGAATTTGAAGAATTGAACCCTATGTTTAAAATTCTAAATATTTACACTATGAAAATGAATTTATTACCGAGGTAGATTTTTTTACCTTTTTTACAACCATCATCAAGTATCAAAAGCAAAAATAACAAAAAATAAAAAATAAAAAACAAGAAACATTCTAATGCCTAATGGTATATTGTTGAAAGTCTACCATTCTACATTAAGGCAAATGAAAGGTCAAGAGAAAAAAAGAAAACAAAGAGATAGTCAAACCAACACATTAGGCCATCTCATCTTAAGCCTTGTTAAGCTAAGCATCTACCTTCTTAGCTTAGTATAGTCGATAGTATGGATAATATTCAATGATACTTGTACCTATTCTTGTGCCTATTATGGATAAGGCATAACAAAATAAACAAAACAACAAAAAGACATTGAGTTACCTTTATTGTATGTTATACCCTAGACAAGATGAATAGTAATAGTCCCGTCATGAAAATTAATAAAAAAAAAAGAAGTTAATCTCATAGCTACTATTGTAGATATACCTTATACAAGGTGTACTTGACTTAAATAGCTTGAAGCCTCTAGTTTGACACCTGTTAATAACAAAATTTGTAGTGTGGCTTTTCAAAATACTTGCTTAAAATAACCTGTAGTATGATTCTCTATAATATAGTAGTTTTTACATAGGTACTTATACAATCAAAAGTCCTAGAGTTTACGAGAAGTTTACAAAAGCCATAGGTTTTGACATTTATTTACATTAAAGTAGGAAACTAGTAGGCATCCTAGGTTCCTCAATTAGTTTCCACAAACAAAAAAAAAAAAAAAAAGAAAGAAAAGAAACCAAAGCAAAAGATCAAGTTCTCGCAAGTCTTTAAGTCTCCTTACTCCCTTAACTCGACGTATACTAACTTGAGAGTGATTATAACATTTCATCCTTAATCCTTACTTGGTACTTACGAAAGAGTTTATAGGGATGTGAACAGAATTAGCTTAGTAAGTGGGATGGAGACAAAAGAGTACATTAAACACAAACATGGTTTTCAAACAATATATTTTAACTAAATGCAATGTAAGCGACCAAATGAGACATTGCACAATGTTGTCCAATCCAATGTAAGGTTAAAGAAATTACATTCACTTTACTCTAAATCAGATCGAGGATTTCCAACATGGCTTAAACCAGACCAAACCAAGTCTTATACAATGAAGAACATTGCTAAGAATCAACCCACCATACCTAATGGGTTACCGACCTCTAGCTCACTTGCTCGTGCATGCCTTAGAGACCTTCAGTCCCTTACCATGAAGATTCTCTCTTATCATCCTACTGAGGAGGAGAAATAGTATACGAAAGAATGGTAGCTGAACTCTTTGAGAGCTATGGGTTAGTACACCCTAATTTGCTGTATTCCTTGTATTGATACCGACTACTCTCCTACCGAAGATCCATTATTGAGTGATGAGAACCAAGGCCCCATGCCAATTATTACTCAAACCTCCAGTTATCGAGACCTTCCTATAAAGTGATGAGACATAGGCTTCTACTGACTAAGTACTTATCTTTTGACCCCCTACTTCTTTCTTAACATCCCTTACTTGTCTGGGCAACTTTGAGGCTGCTACGTTATGTTCCAGCTTAGTTATTGCACCCATGGTTTCCTTTATATAGATCCATTAGTGAGCTACCACCTATTCCTTTTCACCTAACATTGTACTTTTATTCCTTTTGTTCTTTGTCCCTTTTACCCTTTTCATATATATTAGGAATCTCATTTTTATGTATACATTTTTGTAATTTTCTACATTTGTAATGTTGCCCTTGGAACTTACTATAAATAATATAAACACTCCATTTTTGCTTCCTTTGTTTTTCAAAATTTTTAAAATAAGTTAAAGAGTTATAAATTAGGAAAAATACAAAAAAAAAAAAGAAATTAAGAAAACAAAAAAATTTAAGAAATTTAGAAAAATATAAAAATCATTTGAAAAAGTCACAAAAAAATAGAAAAATCGAGAATCTAGGAAATATAGATAAATAATAATTTTTGATAGGATAGATTTTTATTTTTAGATAAAAAATAAAAAGAGGGTTATTAAGCCTAGGCTTAAATTTGAAATCTAGCTCAAGCTGACCTTATCCATATGTACAATTCAATTGCACAATTGAACAAAGTACAAGCTAATAAGTTAACAGATAAGCATATGAACATAGCATTGGATTTAAGCATGATGTTAGGAGATCAAATCTTGTTAGAGGTAGAAACTGCCATTTTCTTTTTTCCACAACACACATTATACTGCTACGTATTAGGGTTTCACTGTATTACATATCCTGATACGTGGCGACCTCGAATTGGTTGATGTTGACATGGCACCACATGGCATGCCACATCAACACTTCATGCCACGTCATTACCACTTGTTATAGTAGGACACATGGTACGTAGCCATTGGATGACACAGTTAATGCGGCGCCACGTCAATACCCCTTTCCTTCCCTTTCCATCTCTTTCTCCCCTTTTCTCTCTCTTTCCTATGCATTGAAACTCCTAGGCAGCAGTGTTTTGGCTTGAATTTTACCCCTTTAATTTTACAACTTCACCAAATTAATGGTGAAATTGCAAAATAGACTTAAGGCATTATGAATCCAACAACTAAAATCGTCCAAATTCTTACTTTAATATGGTCAAAGTTGAATTGAAAATTGGAAAAAAGTGTGAATGCAAGCTCGATTCATGTTTGAATTACTAACTTCCCAAGCATGTTCAAGCATCGAACAGTACAAGAAGGGTCTTTAAGACTTTGTTTGGAACAATACAAGCATAAAAAATCATCTCACAAGCTCTCTCTCTCTTTGTCAATCACTTCCTCTCTTTATACCCATTACCATTCTCTCTCTTTTACTCTCTCTCTCTCTCAAGCCACCCTTGAAGTGCACCATTACTCTAACGAAGTTCTTCAAGCCACTAGCTTCTAAACTTAACCATAGTTAACCCTTACCATGCCCCTCCTATCCATAGTCCATAACTCCTTTACCACTAAACCCTAACTACCCTTATGGCCACTACGCAAAACATAACCCAACCACCTCATTGACTCAAACTAACACCACCATTGTAATCACTACCTTTAGAAAACTACGACCTAATCCTCATCTCACAACCAGCTAACCCCAAACTATGTAGAACTCTACCACCGCCACTACTTACATTCTAACCATCGCCTAAACAACCCCTAACTACTGTAACATCGTGTCTATCCCTACTATCCTTAATCCAAAACACATAAAAAATGTCTTCCCTATTTGTTTTGGTGTCCAAGTCAAGTTGACCACAATGCGTACCTTATTGCAACTAAACATGACCTAACAACTTGACGACTCGACCAAGATCTACACCTACGACCCAGGTTCGACTTGCATCCTTAACTTGTCCAAGCTTGGCCTTTCTTTTTCTTTCATTAATTGTATTTTTTTTTTCATTTATTTTATTTTTTGTTTAGTTTACTCCCTATAATATGTAAATTCAAATGTAAAATGTTAAAAAAAAAAGAAAAAGAAAAAAAAGAACTAAAGAAAAGAAAAGAGAAAAAAGAGAATGAATTTAATTTTTTTATGGGTAATTTAATCATAAGAAAATAAAAAAAGGGATAAATAGAATTAAAATAAGAGTTGAGAAATAAATTATTAAACAAACAAATTTTAGCCACTTAGAAAATTGTTCTTTTTTTTTGTTGTTGTTGTTTATTTATTTTGTTTATTTTAAAATGTAAATGTAATAGTTAAAAACAAAAGAAAAGAAAGAAAAAAGAGAAAAGAAACCAAAAGAAAAAGAAAGAAGAAGAAAAGAAAACAAGAAAAGGAGAAAAACAATAGTCCATTTTTATTTTTTAGAAATAGATAAAATAAAATAAATAAACTATAAATTAATTAGTGAATAAATAAAATTTTGTTACATAGAAATAATTAGTTTTTTTTTTCAATAAATAAAATAAATGGACACTTTCAAAAATAGGATTCGGCTTAGAATTTCTAAAAGTAAACAACAATTAAGACCCTCTATAATAATTTCCTTAAATAAATTGAATTAGGTAAAAATGTAAACCAGACCTTTTTTCAAGAATTAAAATTAATCAACTCACTTAAGATTTTTTTGAACGAATTACAAAAGTTTGATCCTAAATAGTGGGTATGTAGGAACCCATACGTATAGGGCAACTTAAAATATAAAAAGAAAATTATTTTCCCCCCTTAGTAGTTAATTCTTTAAATCCATATTTTTTTTTTTTGTAAATAGCAATGTTTTCAATTATAGCTTGTAAATAAATGTTATTGGAAGGGTATCTAAAACGTAAAATTAAATTTAGAAGGTTAAAATTAATACTCATTTAGGGTTTAATAGGATAGCTCCTAGATCTAAATCTCTCGTTTTAGAAAACCGTTTTAAAAATTGGTTTTATCGATAGACCGGTAGCTAAATTATAACCAATCTATTTAATTGGTTATAACTTAACTCTCTTTTCTAACTACGGTCAGGTAGGGACTCTAAAAATATTTTTAAAGTTAAAAGAACTAGATTTCTTTAAACCCTAGTCAATGATTGATATTAAACCAATAGGGTTTAATATTAATGGATTTAAAGAGAACTTATTTTTAAAAAACCAAGAGTAAAAAACTAAGCTCGATAGCTTGGCGACTCTATTGAGGATCGCCATAAGAGTTAGCCATTCGACTTTCCAAAATTAAAATTAATCTCTAAAAATCACCTTACTAAGTGTAATTTATTTACTTATTTATTAGTTCATTATTATTTGTATCATAACTACATTTTTTTAGGTTTTGTTTTTTTAACTATTTGGCGAAAGGGATTTATTTTTCTACAAACGTATGGTAGAAATGGTCAAACCTAGATTGTATTAGGACTTTAAGATGAGGGGCCATTGTATAAGCTTTGGGTATTATGGTGTAACCACCACTCAAGGTTGATTAGGCTATCTCCACTAAAGCTTAATGTGACCAATGAAAGTGTATTTTTACAAGTAAGGTCGCACAAGCTTAAAGACCTATAGAACTTACCCTTTATGCATTCACGATATCCAAAATCAATAAATAATCAAGCAAGATGAGAATGAAAATATATAATAGCTTAGGGTTTCCTTAATTTTCCTTATAAATATGTTGTAAATGTAGATTTGTTGTAAATAGGTTTCGTTTGTTGTAAATAACGATTGGTTAATATTATAACATATTTTTTCTTTTGCAATTCCAATTAGGAAATGGCTTATTTATCCAACTTTATCCACTTTAAGGAAAAGTTTTTTAGCAAGCCCATCAGCCCCAAGCCCATCCTAGACCAATGGTTTCAATGCTTCAATCTAAGGGAACAAGAGACCATCATCAACAAGATCAGGCCCATTCTATTACTTCTTAGGGTAAAAATAGAGATTAATTTAATTAAGGCCTTGACTAACTTCTAGAAACTTAAGGAAGTGGCTTTTTGAGTTGGGCCTCACCTAATTAGTCTTACACTTAAAGAGTACACCTAGTTACTTTAAGTCCCTTCCTTCGAAAATATATATACACCAAATTTAGAAGTTAACCCAGTGAATGCTTGTTCATGATTCCTAGGGATTAGAAAAGCTGAAGTGAGGAAAGCCTTTAGAAGCTATAATGGGAACTACATCATAGTGGAAGACTTAAAAGCCTGGTTCGCCATTGAGCCTAAATCTAACCAACAAGGCATCTTCTATGACAATCTTAAAGATTGGGGACAAAACATAATACAAGTCTTTATCCTAGCTGCATTCGGGACTCTCCTATTCCTTAATGGAAAGTTCTTAATCCATTTAAGGGTTGTTGAGTTTATGAGCTAGTTTCTTGAAGGAAAATCATATGTCTTTTACCTTCTTCGCAAAACAAATCAAAAGCCTCAACATTTTGAATGAAAAGAATGATGGCATACTAAAGACCAGCATGGCATTACTAATAGTATGGTTTGTGAGCCACATGAATTGTTATAGGCTTGATCTGATTTGAGGAGAATTTGCTCATAATATTGATCTAATTGATTCTTTTGTCGATAAGGACCATCTTCCAAAGGAAAGTCCACTTACTATTGGGTAGAAGTATTGTGAAACTTCCAAGTTGTAGATATTTTATGGATAGCAAGATAGAGCAACTTCAAAAGGGTAATCCTAATCTACAAAAATTATCAAGCAATATCCTTAGTCGGGATGAAATTATGCACAGGATATTATCCTAACAATATGATCAGACAATTCAGACATATCCAAGATATAGTTTGCAGGCCTCCATTAGATATCACGACCTTAGATTATGAAGACCTTTAGATTCCACTACCACAAATGATGTCCAAACTTTAGGTAATCAAACGGTTATGGGAAACAAGGATTGTCAGCCCAAACATCGATTTAGGAGAGTAGCTAAGAGAAGTGGACAAGCATAGAGTCACCAAAGAATTCTTATACGATTAGCTCTATAAGGTAGGGGAGATCTAGTATCAAGCATTAGAAATCATCCAACCTATACCAGCTAAACCAAATTTTGAAATCAAGACCTATATGGAATAAGTATAAGCTCATGTAGAAGTAATCTATGAAGAGTGGGACATGTGAGAGGATCTCTTTTTGGAATTAAGACAACGTTCTTAGGCCTTGGAACATCAATTGAGGATGATCCAAAAGAGGCTCAAAGAACTTGAAGAAATGGAAGAGCCTAACTTATAAAAGAGGAAGGAAGCACTAACAGGACCTAGCAAGACGAAAAAGGGAACACTTGCTAAGTGCTAGAAGAACATTTAGAAATAGGAATACTCTTCTTGAATGTATTTTCTTTTTTCAAATAATGTAAAAGGGAACTCTAGAAGCTACAAAATAAAAATAATAAACATCTTATTGGTTATTCATTGATTCTATTTCTTTACATTCATATGCCATACATTTTTCACATTCATGTTTTTCATTTGTTTCATTAGAAAAATATTTATGTACTAACTTGTTAAGAAGTGATTTTAAACCAGGTCGCCAACATAGCTCCTAAGTGTCAAACCTTCCAGAGAAGTCCTATCAAAATCGGCTCTTAAACTAGAATGTCTAACTAAGGAAACGATAACACCAACACCAACACCAACACCAACAACAGCAATGTTAACCCCAAAGATGTTAATCCCACTAAGTTGAGGTTCTACTCTTTAGAACGAATAGTGGGGATGATTGCAAATCAATTGAACTTCCTTGTTGGTAGCATGACCTTACTTACGTCTATAGCTCCAACAAATGAAGAAAATTCCAAAGCCTAGCATGGAAAGAATTTTGAATCCCCACCTCTTGAAGCAGAAGAAGCCTACCCTAAAGTCAACCAAACTTTTGAATCCTTTAAGATGGAAGGGGCCTATCCAAAGGTTAACTCGACCTTTGATCCAAACACTTACTTGTTTCTAGTCAATCCACAACCTAAAGCTAATCAAGATAGATTAAAAGAGCTTAAGAGGTGTTTGACCCAACAAATCACAAAGAAAATGAAAATGCTTGAACCTATGATGGTTTTGAGTAAGCTAGTATAACAGACTTCTCTACCTATGACAATGGAAGCTTCCCAAATGAACATATGGTAAAAGCTAGCTAGGGTATTTTATGAGTAATATAAATTCAATGTTAAAGTAGCATTGACCATGATAGACTTGGTTGCCCTGCGAAAAAAGTATAATGAATCACTCAAGGAGTTTGCTTAGAGGTAAAGGTCCTTAGCTGCACAAGTATCCACCCTCATGATTGAGAAGGAGCTGACTTTAACTTTTATTAATTCCCTTGAAAGGCCCTACTTTTCTCATTTGATTGGGTAAGCCTCCTCTAGTTTCACATAGGCAGTGGTCGTAGGATGTCAGATTGAAAATGCTATCACTTCTGGTAAACTACAAGAGCCATCAAATAGAAGACCACCCTCTGTAAATGATGCATTACTAGCTAGCGGTCCCATTACTCGCATGTATCTCTGAAGCCTCCAATCCCTCTCCCGAAGAATTCTCTCTCAACAACCTATTGATGATAAGAAACTGTACATCTAAGAAAGGTAGTTGAACTCCCTGAACTCCCCACATTGTCACACGTTAATTTGTATACTCGATAGTGATGATGCCGACCATTCCATTGTCGAAGACCTTGTGCTGAGTACTTCGACCAATTGTTGTCGAGAATCTCTTGCCGAGTGATGAGAGACTTGCTTAAATGTCCAAGTAGTTTTCTCTAGGTATACTACCATCTCTCTCTTTCCAGCCCCTTTAATACTGCAACATTTTAACCCTTCCCGCCTGTTGTGCTAAGAGAATATTCGTATAGGACTAATGTTGCACTACCAGCTATCCACCTCATCTAGCATTTAACTACTTTTCCATTTTTGGTTTGTTGTCATTTTTATCCTTTTCACCCTTTTCGTATGTACCAGGAATCCCCATTTTGTAAATACTTTCTTTATTTGTAATGCTGCCCTAAGGACTTACTATAAATAGTCCTTTTCTCTTATAAGCTAAAGATAACTTAGATCTTAATACTAAATACTTTATTTTTGTGAGACAATCTTCTCCAAGTCCATACCTCTTACACTCTTATCTAATCTTGCTGAGTAACTCAGGATTAGTGGTGGGTGGACCTTGACATCAACTTATATGTCATGTCAAGTGAGGTATCAAGTCGTGTTGTGTTCGTTGGTGAGTCACATGCTTCAAGCAACTTTACGTTAGCTACTCTTGTTAGATTATAGACCATTTCCCTCTAATTTTCTTCAATATCTCGAAGGACCCATTTCAGTTCAATTCTGCCTAGTAAGTCCTAGTAATAATTGAGCTCCTAGGTACACTAGTAAAGCCTATGACCAACAAGACCAAAGAAGCAACTGTCGACATGGTGAATTCAAACACCAAGCCTAATACTTGGGTCTCCTTCAAAACAAATCCTCCACCAATGTATCAACACTTCTAAAGTTAGCCACAAGTTAGCAGGGTTTTGAAACAGTTCACCAAGATACTGGTTCATCTTAACCAAGTCTTTGAAAACTTGAGAAAAGATAATCTGATTCATTTTGAGCCTCCTAATGAAAGATATAAACCAAAGTTTTTTTTATCCTAACGCCAAATGTTAATATCATTTGGGGAAAGTAAGCCATTCAACTGATTCATACTAGAGATTAATGAACAAAATTCAAGACTTAATTGACGAAGGCATAGTCCAACAGGACTTTGTGGAGGCTCCTGCTCCTAACCACGAGCATATCATCAACATGATATTTGATGACTCAAATCTTGCCATCAACATGATCGGTTTTAACTAAGAAACCAAGGTTTATAAATTCTACAAACAAGAGGAAACAAACTCCAAAGACTAGAAGGTATACCTTCAATGTGCCTCTAACCCTTGAAAATTACAAAAATGCCCCATTCAACTGATACCTTATCACTAGCACTTGATTGAATTGATGGAAAAATTCTAAGAAATCACTTTCAGTTATGTATCGAGGACTCAAAATTAATTTATTGATGCCTTAGCCACTCTAGCATCTATGATCTAGATATTTGGTGAAGTCAAGACTTTGCCCCTTACTATTGAAATTGAAGACAAGACAACCTTCTATTTAGCAATCAAAGGTTATGACAAAAAGCCATGGTACCATGATATTAAAATGTTCACACAATAAGTCACATACCTTGAAGAGGTCGAGAAAAAGGACAGAAGGATGATCAAGACATTAGCTACTCAATTCTTAGTAAGTGAGTCCACTTTATACCAACAATCTTTTGATGGTACACTTTTAAGGTATGTGGATGACAAGGAGGTTAAGATGTTGATGAAAGTAATGCACAAAGGAGTATGTGGCCATCACATGAATGGTTACATGCTAGCTAAGAAAATTATGAGGCTAGGTATTACTAGTCAACAATGGAAAGCGGTTGCATCAAATACATCAAGCATTGTCACTTATACTGAGTTTACGAAAATAAGATAAACACCCCACCTCAAGAATTACACACACTCTTGGCACCGTAGCTTTTTTCAATGTGGAGAATAGATATCATCGACTCAATTACTCTAAAAGTGTCCAATGGTCATTGCTTTATACTGGTCACTATTGATTACTTTAACAAATGGGTTAAAGCATCATCTTACTTGAGTATTACTAAAGGGGTTGTAGTTAAGTTCATCAAGAGAGATATCATAGCTTGATACTGGGATCTAGAAACAATCATCATCAACAACGATACTAATCTCAACAAGAAGCTTATGTAAGAGTTGTACAAACAATTCATGATTGTTGGTCTTATATAAGATATCAAGAGAGGGGGTGAATTGATATTTTTAAACATTTTGAAAAATTTTTTGATATAAGAAAAATAAAGTTACCCCTCTTAACAACTTATATTGGTAAATAGTGATATTTTAATAATTTAACACATAACAATTAATAAAGAAAATTAAAATAGTAAGTAAGGACAATATCGAGCTGAGGATTTATAGAGCTTCAGCTTTCTACCTACTACTCTCTTTTAACTCCACTATTGAAGACCCGGTTTACTTCACGAGTGCTTCTCCACTTGATCTACTAAATCAAATCACAAGAAGATTACAAGCTTTCATTACAAATGGACTTCAAAACACTATGCTCTGTCTATCTAGTCTCTCCATAATCTAGGCTAATTACAGATCTATAGAGTACAAATGTAGTTATCTCAACACTCAACCAACAAATAAAAGTTACAAATTACAAGTGAGAAGAAAAATACAAATCTTAATTAATTTCACTCTAAAGAGAAATAACGATTGTCATATAATTTGAATCAGTGTAACTTTCTGAAGAAGTATTTGAAGGACTTTTTGTGACTTTTTAGAAGGTAGAATTTGATCATGAATTTTTGTGTAACGAAGACTTTTTTCCTTAGAGAAGTATATTTCATTTTAAATCCTTTCTCCTTTTACACTGAAATCTTCCAATGGCTAATTTGTTGAAGATTATCTTCACTTTCATGTTTATCTAACAATTATTTTTTAAAGATAATCCTTAAATATTTTCAGAAGATCTCAGCATTTTGAGATTTAAAAATAGCTCTTCTTATCTTGTTCTAATTGAATATACTTTGATCCTCTACCACCAGATATGCTTCAGATTTGAATTTGATGAAGAGATATACTTTATCAACAACTTCTAGATAAACCTCATATTTAAAATTGAAATCCTACAAAATCTGAAACATCCTTATCCTTATCCATTCTTGTATATATCTTGATTTATGCAAATATTTTTTTTACTTAAAAATAATCCCCATAGATTCTTAATTCCATCTTTAGCAAAACGAGATTAAATGTATTTCCTTAATACACTCAATCTAGTGGAGCTAGGCCTCGTTCAATTTGAATCTGATATAAATTAATTTTCTACATTACTTTTCTAGACCAACTTTCTAAATAACCTTCTGAAGAGTATCGGTCTTCTTTTTTCTAAATTCTCTGAATAAGTTTCTAAAGTGTTGTACCAATTCTTCATATAGAAGCTTTTAAAACACTTTCTGAAGATTTTCAAACTACTCTCTTTTTCAATTAATTCAAACCTTCTGAATACACCTTAATTTGCAATTTTAAACTTTTTGAATACTTATACACTTGTTAAAACATTAGCATTTCTCTCTTTTTGTTATCATCAAAATCCATGAGAGATATCTAATAAGGATCATTCATAGAAACTTTACACCATATCAACCCCAAATCAATGGAGCCTTTGAAGCAACCAATAAAAGCCTAAAAGAATAATAAAAAAAATGGCTGTTACATATAAGGACTAGCATGAAATGTTGCCATTCACACTCATGGCCTATCGAACTTCCATCAAAACATCAATTGGGGCAACACCCTACTCTTTGGTATATGGCATTGAAGCGGTATTACTAGTAAAAGTTGAGATCTCGTCTCTCAAAGTACTATCATAAACCCAACTGGACAAAGCCGATTGGGTAAAGAAACACATCGAGCAGTTGAATTTGATTGATGAGAAAATATTGACAACACTAGGTCATAATTAATGTTACCAACAATGAATGGCTCAAGCTTTCAACAAAAGAATACGACCTTAGAAATTCAAAGAGAGTGATATGGTGTTAAGAAAGGCTCTACCTAATACATAAAACTTTAGAGGAAAATTTGCCCCCAATTATAAGGGCCCTTACTTTATGAAACGAGTATTACCAAGAGGGGCCCTAATTTTGTCTAAAATGGATGGTCCAAAATTAGGAGACCCTATCAACGCCGATGTTATCAAGTTGTATTACCAATAAGAATTCAAAGGAAATTTTTATTTAAAACATGAAAATACCAGTTGCTTTGAATGTTATTGTAGTCTAATTTTCATTCCCTACAAGTAAGTTGGCATCCTTGGCAATTATCAACATTGGCATCATCACCCCCTCTTCCTACCCTACTAAACAGTCCAGCTCCCTTACTCTATTTAATTGAACCCATATACTAAAAAGATGAGAGAAGTTAAAAAGTGAGATATAGAACATTGGTAATTGACAAAAATTTTTTAAATACTTTATTGCAAACTGACCCCCTTCGATGGGGAGTTTTATTATTTATTTTCAAGGTGAGGAAAAATCTAGATAGACAATCACTTCATGGTAGAGATTTACTAATCAAGAATTAGGGTTTCAATTCAAAAAAGTTTTGAAAAGGCAACTAGTTGACTGAACAAAAAATAGTAGGTGGCATTCTGTATCAGGTTGATTTCTATAACTTCTCTAAAAAACTAACAAAATCTTAGAGGCCCCATACTGAAATAAGTTAGAATAAAGGATAAAAAAATTGAATTCTTTTAGAGGAATGAGTTAGTCAATTTTTTATAGGACATTTCAAGGAAAGGTTAAACAATTTGGATGTTATCGGCAAGACTAGGTAAGTACTTCTACATGATGTTAGTACATTGATTTTTGAATTTTGCATTTGCATTTAGACTCTATCTACTTGGAGAATAAACAGTGTTTACTTTTTTTGGCAAGCTTATAGCTAGAGTCTCTAGCTAGCCCATAAGGCGCTGACCTAGGTTTTCTCATTCTTTTAGGGTCTAAGCTAGCTTAAGGAGCGCTTCGCCTGCTTTGGTTAGTTAGCTCATTGGGGCATGACTAAGTTTTCTCATTCTTTTATGGTCTAAGTAAGCTCAAGGAGCACTTCACCTGCCTTGGTTAGTTAGCTCATTGGAGTACAGTCAAGTTTTCTCATTCTTTTAGGATCTTAGCTAGCTCAAGGAGTGCTGGAGTGCTTTGCCTGCATAGGTTAGTTAGCTTAGTGGGATACGATCAAGTTTTCTCATTCTTTTAGGCTCTTAACTAGCTCGAGAAGCACTACACCTACGTTGGTAAGTCAGCTTATTGGGAAACGACTAAGTTTTCTCATTCTTTTAGGGTCTTAGCTAGCTCAAGAAGTACTTTACCTGCCTTGGTTAGTAAGCTCATTAAAGCATAACTAAGTTTTATCATTCTTTTAGGGTCATAGCTAGCTTAAGGAGTGCTTCACTTGCCTTAGTTAGTTAGCATATTAGGACACGACCAAGTTTTCTTATTCTTTTTAGGGTCTTAGCCAGCTTAGGAAACACTTTGCTTGCCTTGATTAGTTAGCTCATTGGGGCAAAACCAAGTTTTCTCATTCTTCTAGGGTCTTAGCAAGCTCTAGGAGCACTTCACTTGCCTTGGTTAGTTAGCTCATTGGGGCAAAACCAAGTTTTTTTTATTTTTTTAAGGTCTTAGCCAACTTAAGGAGTGCTTTGCTTACCTTGGTTAATCAACTCATTAGGGCAGGACGAAGTTTTCTCATTCTTTTATGGTCTTAACCAGCTAGAAGAGTGCTTTGCCCGCCTTAGTTAGTCAATTCCTCAAGGTATGACCAAGTTTTCTCATTCTTTTGGGGTCTTAGCCAGCTCAAAGAGTACTTCTCCTACCTTGGATAATCAGTTAATCAGGGCATGACCAAGTTTTCTCATTCTTTTATGGTTTTAGCCAGCTTAGGGAGCACTTTTCCCACCTTAGATAGTCAGCTTATCGAGGCACAACTAAGTTTTCTCATTCTTTTGGGGTCTTAGCCAACTCAAGGAGCACGATGCCCACCTTGGTATGTTAGCTTAAAAGGGCAAAACCGGGCTTTAATTCTTCTTTTAGTCTTTTAGCCAACTCTTAGAGTGCCACCTCTCTCTTTACTAAATGCCTAGTAGGTAGAGCCTAGGATAGCTAGCTAAGGTGCTTCTTAGAAAAAATTCCACCCTTAAGGCAAAGATAATATCTCTTTTATCTTTATAGTAATGTTTTGCTCAAACTTCACTATAAAAAGGAGTGGTTATAAACACTTTATTTTTGCCTCCTTTATTTTTCAAAATTTTTAAAATAAGTTAAAGGGTCCTAAATTAGGAAAAACACAAAAAAATGAAATTAAGAAAAAAAAATTAAGAAATTTAGAAAAATAAAAAAAATATAAAATTTTTTTAAAAGTCACAAGAAAATAGAAAAATTAAGAATTTAAGAAACGTAGATAAATAATAAGTTTTTATAGTATAGATTTTTTTTTAGATAAAAAATAAAAAGAGGGTCGTTAAGCTTAGACCTAGATTTAAAATCTAGCCCAAGCTAAACATCTCCATTTGTGCAATTTAATTGTATAAATGAACAAAGTACAAGACAACGGCCTAACGGATAAGCATATGACCATGTTGTTGGGTTTAAGCATGAGATTAGGGTTTCAATCTTGTTAGAGGCAAAAACTGCCTTTTTTCTTTTCCACAATACAATTATACTGCCATGTGTCAGCATTTCGCTATGCTACGTATCCTAATATGTGGTGCCCTCAAATTGGTCGACGTTGACATGGCGCCATGGGGCATGACACATGACATGCCGCATTAGCACCACTTGCTACGTCGATGCCACATATCACAGTGAGACATGTGGTATGCAACCATTGGATGGCATGGCTGACGTCGTGCTATGTCAACACCCCTTTCTTTCCCTTTCCATCTCTTTGTCCCCTTTTCCCTCTCTTTCCTGCGCATCGAAACTCTTAAGCAGCTGTGTTTCAGCTTGATTTTTGCCCCTTAGTTTTGCAACTTCACCAAATTAATGGTGAAAATGCAAAATAGACTTTGGGTATTATGAATCCAGCAACTAAAATCATCTAAATTATTACTTTAATACGGTTAAAGTTGAATAAAAAATTGGAAAAAAGTATGAAAGTGAGCTTGATTCATATTTGAATTCCTAACCTTCCAAGCATGTTTGAGCATTAAGTAGTATAAGAAAGGCCTCTAGGACTTCGTTTAGAACAATACAAGCATTAGAAATCATCTCATGAGCTCTCTTTCTCTCTTTATTCATCACCTCCTCTCTCTATACCCATAGCCATTCTCTCTCTTTGACTGTCTCTCTCTCTAGCAACCCTTAAAGTGCACCACTACTATAGTGGAGTTCCTCAAGCCACCAGCTTTTAGACCCAACCATAGTTAACCTTCACGGTGCCCCCCTAGCCATGGTCCATAACTCCTTTACCACCTAACCTTGACTACCCTTATGGCCATCACATGAAACACACCTTAGTCACGTCATTGACCCGAATTGACACCATCACCATGACCACTACCCTCAGAAAACCATGTCCTAATCCCTATCTCACAACCAGCAAACCCCAAACTATACAGAACTTTAGCACTGCCACTACCCACACTCCTTCTATAGCCTAAACAACCCTAAACCACCACTACCCACATTTTCTAAACTTATATAGTAACCCTTAATATACCCCCATTATGCTCATTTTACTTAAATTTGACAAGTATTTTACTAGTACTAATTATTATATTATATATTAAGCCAATATATAAGATTATATTAGGAAAATACACAATAAATAGTATGTGATCCCAATTAATTTCACAAAAAATCCTATAGACTCGAAAAAATATGTAGGTTAATTATTAACTATGAATTATATTGAATTAGTTATTATCTATTTTTACGAAAATATTTACGAAAATAGCAATTTTAGCTCAAAATAATGGAAAATAAATAAATTTATGCGTGAGATAAAAATTAAATATTCCAAATATCACTATAAACATCTAAAATTCTAAACATATGGGGCTCATTCATTAATTTCATCAAAAATTAATTATTTCAACAATTCGGTAAAATTGGGAATTTTATTCAAAATAATTGTAAAAGATAGTAAGCATGCTTAATTTCGAAAATTCTTATTACCACAATTAAATATGTATATTATGTGTATTATATACAAAAAATTGAGCTTGAAACAATATCATCTAATATTTATAAAAATTTATTTAATTTTCACCTAAATAGGGCATTTTCTTAAGGAACCCATATTTTTACTAACTATTTATTTAAAATAAGATTACTAAAATAATCTACACCTAAAATAATCCCATAAAACAAAATTTCATAATTAATATATAATATTTGATATTTTTACAAAATTAAATAAATTATAGAGCGAAATTTTGGTTTGCTTAAACCGGCTGCCTCTGACCATTACCTAGCCATCACACCTTATTAGAACATCTTCTTTAGCCACCCTCTATTGGACCTCCAAGGTGCTTCGGGTTAGGTTGTGATTTGGTATACAAACCGCACTAAACCCATTCCTACCCTATTTCTTGGTCTATTTTTATTTTATTTTTTCTAATTTTTTTGAATTTTATAAAATTATGTTCTTGTGTTTTCAAGTTCCCAAAATATTGTAAATGATGTTTGGAGTGCTATTTATAGCCTTTAGGATTTTTTGGATGTAAAAAGTGAAATTATACGTCAATTTCACGTTTTCTTAAGCACTATGTTTCATCCCCTTACTAACTAAGTGTTGACTCTTTATTTTCAATTGATACCAGCTTGACACATCATTTTATGACTCATCCATCCAATTTTTTTATTAATTTTCCATTATTTTACCTAATTTTAGTAATTTATTATTATTATATGTATATATTTAATACATATAATTTATATCACATGGAATACATGCATATTATGTATAATTGAACTTCATTTATTATTTTTGAAAGTTAATTAACCTATTTCTAATATCTCATTACATCTAAATGCTCGAATTTCACGTTTTTTATATTTATCGACTTTAACAATAAATTAACGTTTTCTTAAATTAATATTTTTATATAATTTATTTTGAGAAATTGACTTTACTTAAATTACTTTGTGTAACTTTTTTAAATTTACTGTAATGTTTGAAATAAAATGGATAATTTAGTTTGGCGCCCTAAATTTAGAGGCTCGAATCCTAGGGTTATTAAATTAGCTTGAAATTTTAGGGTATTATACCCAATTAGGATTTATGCCTACGTTCCAGGTTTAACCCACATCCCCCAACTTGTCCAAGCTCGACCTTTCTTTTTCTTTTGTTAATTGTATTATTTTATTTTTCATTTGTTTTATTTTTTAAGGGGTAATTTAATCATGAGAAAATAAAAAATGGGTAAATGGAATTAAAATGTGAATAGAAAATAAATTATTAAATAAATGGATTTTATCCACTTAAAAAATCATTTTTTTATTTGTTTATTTGGTTTATTGTAAAATGTAAATGTAATAGTAAAAAAAAAAGAAAAGAAAAGAAAAAAAAAAGAAAAGAAACCTAAAGAAAAAGAAGAGAAGAAAAGGAGAAAAAAAAGAGTCAATTTTTATACTTTAGAAATAGATAAAATAAAATAAATAAACAATAAAAAAATAAAGGAATAAATAAAATTTTGTCACAAAGAAAAAAGTAGTTTTTTTTTTTCAGTATATAAAATAAATGGACCATTTCAAAAATAAGATCCTATTTAGGATTTCCAAATATAAACATCGATTAGGACCCTCTAAAATAATTTCCTTATATAAATTGAACCAAGTAAAAATGTAAACTCGGCCTTTTTTCAAAAATTAAAATTAATTAACCTGCTAAAGTTTTTGTTGGAATGAACTATAGAAGTTTGATCTTGAATAGTGGATATATAGACACCCATACATACAAAGCAACTTAAAATATATAAAAAAAAATTATTTTCCCCCCTTAGTTGTTAATTCTTTAAATCCTTTCTTTTTTTTTTGTAAATAGGCATAATTTCAATTACAGCTTGTAAATAAATGCTATTGGAGGGGTATTTAAAAAGCAAAATTAAATTCAAAAGGTTAAAAGTGATACCCGTTTAGGGTTTAATATGATAGCCTCAAAATCTAAATCTCTCATTTCAAAAAACCGTTTTAAAAATTGGTTTTATTAATAGATCGATAACTAAGTTATAATCAATCTACCCAATTAGTTATAACTTAACTCTCTTTCTCGACTATGGTCGAGTGGTAGCTCCAAAAATATTTTTAAAGTTAAAAGAATTAGTTTTCTTTAAACTCTAGTCAAAGGTCAATATTAAACAAATAGGATTGAATATTAATCAGTTTAAAGAAGGCTTGTTTTTAAAAAATCAGGAATAAAAGACCAGATACGACAAATAGTCCCTTCTCCTTATAGTTGGAATATCTTACATTCCTTATAAAAATTGAATATTCTTGGTCCTTGCGAGATGTCCCTCTCTAAGCCCCTTTTATACACTCGTATCCAGTCTTGCTAAGTAGCTTAAGATTGGTGGCAAGAGGACCTTGGCATTAACTTATTCATTTTACCAAGTAAAGTGCATTTAGTTTGCTAACCTTACTATCCTATTTTCTTCGATACTTCAAAGGACCCATTTGGTTCTCATCTCTTACAGTAAACCCTAGTAATAACTAAGCTCTTAGGCATATCATATGATTCTTAATATCAAAGCTTGAGGTTGTAACCAAGAGCTTTGTTGCATAGTTCCTTCTAATTTGTTGTTTGTTCTACTCTATTATCATTTGGAAGAAAAAAGCAAGTTGTAATTCATTGTTTGATTAGTATTTTCTATGAGTGTGAGAATTTCTTATATGAAGAGTGTTTTTGTAAAGCTTTGTTGTGAGAATGTGGAATCCTAGCATCTAAGGAGATATTAACGATGCTGAAAGTGATGTTCATGGTCGTGGTTGTGTTACCAAACAAACACTACGTACTATTGATGAGCAAATACAAGACCTTACTACTATTATGGCCAATTTAGTTGTCTCAGTGCAAAGAGTCTTAAAGCCTAAGCTACGAGAGAGAGTTGTCATTGAATACGGTAGAGAAATGAGAGATAGGTTGAGAAGATAAATAGATGAATAGTAAGCTTTAGAGCCAATTCGTGTGAACCAAGCTCCCCCCTATTGTATCGATAGAGTTGCGTGAAGAAGACTTGAGTTGGATGGAGTTGAGGAGTTTAATGAGGAGGAACAACACAATGCTGAAGAGCGTAACTTAAGGGTACCTTAAGGAACCGGGCATCGTAAAGTGTAGATTCTAAGCATTAATGGATCTGGTAGTATTAATGACTACTTAGATTGGGAGGAAAAGATTGAAAAGATATTTGACTTCTATGACTATAGGGATGCTATTCATATTAAAGTAGTTACATTAGAGTTTTCTGGATATGTAGCAATGTGATGGAAAATGTTATAGAATGCATACTAGAGAGCATGCCGAGAGATTCGGATGTGGAATGAAATGAAGACAGTTTTGAGAAATTGGTTTGTTCTAGAGTACTATGAATAAGACAACTTTTGATATCTCTAAGATTTGAAGTAAGGTAACAAGTCATTAGATGAATATGTACAGGAATTGCAATTGCTGATGATTCAATGTGATGTCAATGAACCCGAAACCCAAACCATTGCTTGATTCATTTATGGGCTTGGGATAGAGGTTGGTGATATTGTAGAGCTACAAAGACTTGGGAGTCTAAATGAAGCCATCTAAATGGCATAGAGGGTTGAAAGGTAGAGGCAAAGCTAGACTAGCCGACCAGGATTGTCAAGTCAATTAGACTATAGCCGACTACTGAACAATTTCGAGGTAGATCGCTGAAGATAAGTGCCAAGCCGACTTGAAGAAGGCCAAGGTAATGGTAAGTCGAGGAACTTAAGGTCCAAAGAGATTAAGGTTAGAGCTTAGGAAGGAAGACCCAAGAGATCAAATGCTTTAAATATCTCTGTTATGGACATGTAGCTAGTCAATGTTTGAATTAGCATGTCGTGGCAATCAAGGGAGACAAGCCTCAATTCGAAATTGAGAGTATTAGTGAAGGAGAAGAGGAAGTGGAGGTTGGCCTAACATTACTGGAGTTTCAAGAAGACACCAATGCCCTTATATCTCCTAAAATAGGGGCTAAGCACTATTTTGTTATACACTGATCTCTCAGTACTTTTGTGGCTGAAGGAAATGAATAGAGGGAGAATCTCTTCCATATGAATTACTGAGTGAATGGTAACTTATGCACCTTAATCATTGACTGAGGAAGCTATACCGGTGTTATAGCATAAGGAGTGATGAAGGCCAAGAAGTTGCCAGCCCTTTTACACCTTATGCTATATAAAATTCATTAGTTGAATGAGAAAGGAGGTTTACCTATTACTAAACAGGTTAGAGTATCAATTTCCATTAGCAATAGGTACAAGGACAAAGTGTTGTGTAATGTCTTACCATTGTGCACTTTACACATCTTACTCGGCTAACCCTGGCTATTTGACTTGAGGGTATTATACATTAGGCATAAGAACACTTACATGTTTATAAAAGATGGAAAGAGAGTTATTTTGACTCATATGAGCCTTAAGGAAGTACGAGAGTCTCAAGAGAAGATTACTTAATCTATACAGTGGAAATCCCTAATGATTTCCCATGCTCAACTTTATCGAGAAATTGAAGAGGAAGTGTGTGTGCTCCTTTTAGTCAGGAAACTATTGGAGTTGAGAGAAGTCGAGGGTTTACCTACTGAGGTGCAAACATTGTTATAGGAGTATGTCGACCTATTCCCTATTAAGATGTTGAAAGGTTTACTACCCTTAAGAGGCATTGAACATTGCATTGATATTCAACCTAGAGCTACCTTATCGAATCGACTTGCCTATAGGCTTAATCTCGAGCAGGTAACTGAGCTGAAGAAACAAGTAAATGAGTTGGTGGATTGCGGATATGTCCAAGAGAGCATGGGCCTATGCGTTGTACCAATTGTACTAGTGTCAAAGAAGTATGGGTTACTTTTATGTGGCTCATGAATCACGTATTGAAGGCACTATATGGTAAATGTGTTGTGATTTATTTCATTGACATTTTGGTTTACAATGCCAACCTCATTGCCCATGTTGAGCGTTTAAGATCGGTATTCGACATCCTTCGTGTTGAGAGATTATTCGGGAATCTAAAGAAATGCGTATTCTGCTAAAGCACGGTTGTATTCCTCAAATATGTTGTTTTAGAGGAAGGAGTCCAAGTTGATGACGAGAAAGTCAAAGCTATTCTCGAGTGGCTTACATCGACTAATGCCGCCGAAGTGAGGAGCTTCTATGGTCTTGCTTCGTTCTATTGGAGATTCATTTGAAGCTTTAGTTCCATAAGGACACCATTAATAGAGTTGACCAAGAAGAACTTTAAGTTTAAGTGGTTAGAGAAAGCTTAGAAGAGTTTTGAAGATGTAAAGTCTAAATTGATGTCTATCCTAGTACTCACCCTACCAAATTTTGAGAAAGTTTCTAATGTTGAATGCGACTTGTTTGGAGTTTGCATTAGTGATGTCCTTATGTAGGAACACTAACCCATTTCCTACTTCAGCAATAAACTTAGAGGAGCTACTTAGAATTACTCATCCTATGACAAGGAGTTCTACGCCCTTGTCCAAACAATACAAAACTGGTAGCATTACCTATTGTCGAAAGAATTCATCATCTACTTAAATCATGAATCTCTTAAACACCTCCAAAGACCACAAAAACTTTCTCGGCATCATGCCAAATTGGTCAAGTTCTTAGAAAGTTTTTGCTACATCATCAGGTATAAGAATGGGAGCACAAACACCATGGTTGAGGCTCTTTCTTATCATCATACCCTCATCACAACCATGCAAGCCAAGGAACTAGGGTTTAGCACCTTGCCTGATTAATATGAACATGACCCATATTTTAGGCCCATAGTGGTCAAATTCAACATTGGAGGAGCTATTAATGGATTCTATTTAAACCAAGGGTTCCTGATGAAGGGGAAGCAGATTTGTGTGTCAAGTGGTTTAGTTAGAGAGCTAATCGTCCAAGAAGCTTATGCTAGAGGCTTAGCCAGCCATTTTGGAGAAAAGAGGATGGCTGAAATATTGAAGGAACATTTCTACTGGCTTGGGATAATGAAGGATGTATGCAGAGTTCTTGAGAGGTGTGAGATGTGCAAACATGGAAAAGGAAGGAGAGAGTCGTATGGAGAGTACATACCCTGCTTATACCTAAACGGCCATGGATTGACCTAAGCATAGATTTCATGCTGGACCTTCCTCGACTGTCTAGAAGACATGACTCAATTATGGTGGTGATTGATCGGTTTAGCATGATGAGCCACCTCATTCCTTGCTATAGAACTAATGATACTTTATTGGTCGCTAACCTCTTTTTATAGGAAATTGTGTGACTAAATGGAGTATTAAGAAGTATTATGTTCGACTGTAACTTAAAGTTCTTGAGCTTTTTTCAAAGGACCTTATGGAAGAAGCGCAATACTAAGCTTATGTACAGTACTTCTTACCACCCTCAGACGAACAGTTAAATTGAAGTAGTAAATAGGACAATTAGTAACCTCCTACAAGCTGTTATTGGTAAGAATTTACATGATTAGGACATATACCTACTTGTCATTGAGTTCACTTACAATCGATTGGCTCAAAGTTTGATAAGGAAGTCACCTTTTGAGGTAGTATATGGACTTAAGCCAAACTTACCCTTAGATATGGCTATCAACCTAGCCATTCGATGGGAAAGTCAACCCGGTTTGCAACACACCAAGGAATTCCAAAAGTTGCAACAAAGGGTTACTGAACAATTGGTGTAGACTATGGCCCAATAGAAAGAACAAGAAAGCTGAGGAAAGGGACGAGTGGTTTATAGCCCTAGAGACCTTGTCTAGGCCTACCTCAACAAGGAGTATTTCCCTGTGAAGAGGATGAATAAGCTTTCCCCTAGGTTAGACGAACATTTTAAAATCCCTAAGCACATTAACGACAATGCTTATGAGCTAGAGCTACTCGATGGATACGGTGTATTTGCCACCTTCAATGTCGCTAATTTGACATCTTATACCTAACAAAGAAGAAGACCAATATTTAAGGGCAAATCTTCAATAGCCTTGGGGAACTGATAGGTTACTGACCAGTGGCCTACTTACTTTTGCACACCTTAGAGGCCTTTAGTCCCTCACCATAAGGATTCTCTCTCATCATTCTACTAAGGACAAGAAACAATACGCAAAAGAATGGTGGTTGAACTCCTTGAGAGTTGTAGGTAGGTACACTTTATTTTGCTATATTCCTTGTATCGACACCAACTACTCTCTTGTCAAAGATCCTTTGTTGAGTGATGAGAACTAAGGCCCCACGCCTATTCCTACTTGGACCTCTAGTTATCAAGAGCTTCCTGCCAAGTTATGAGACATAGGCTTCTATTGGTCGATTACTTATCTTTCGACCCCCTATTTCTCTCTCGATATCCTTTACTTATCTTAGTGATTCTGAGGCCACCACATCATATTCTATCTTGGCTATTGCACCCATGGGTTCTTTTGTACGGATCCATTAATGAGCTACCACTTGTCCCTTTTCACCTAACATTGTACTTTTATTCTTTTTTTCTTTGTCTCCTTTACCCTTTTCGTATATACAAGGAATCTCCTTTTTATGTATGCCTTTTAGTAATTTTCCTCATTTGTAATGTTGTCCTAAGGACTTACTATAAATAGTCCCTTCTCCTAATAGCCAGAATATCTTATATTCCTTACAGAAATTGAATATTCTTAATCCTTACGAGATGTCCTTCTCTAAGCTCCTTTTATAAACTCTTATCCGGTCTTGCTGAGTAGCTTAAGCAGCGGGTGGACCTTAGCATTAACTTGTACATTAGATCAAGTGAAGTGTCAAGTCCTATTATGTTCTTAAGTGAGTCATATCCTCCAAACTGTTTCACGTCAGCTATTGCATTTAGTTTGACAACCTTGTCATCTTATTTTCTTCAATACTTCAAAGGGCCCATTTGGTTCTCATCTCTTATGGTAAGCGCTAGTGATAATTAAGCTCCTAAGCACATCAAGATCCTTAACCTAAGCTTGAGGACTAGAGAGCATGGCAAGGTGAGTTCTTTCTTTATACTCTATAACTAAAAAGTATGAGTTGTTTTAGTCTGCTAACCTAATGCCCTGTCCAAACTGAAACCTCTTATGCTTATCAATAGTCTCCAACTACCAACTAGAGGTATCGTCAGACAAAGCTCAACCCATTTGACCATTTGCCTAGCCAACCTAAATCTAAGCTTTATTGAATACATTCGAGCTAAATTCATCTCAGAAAAGTTACTTACTTTGCTCAACAACACCAAGCTATTAGCTCGACTCAGCATCATTACTCAATAACAGCCTAGCTAGCCAAACAGTTTGTTTATTTTGCCAACGACACAACCACTTATCATCCACTACGTGTTTGAGCACCCCCTATGACAAAATCTTTGGTACAAAATGCCCATTTTGCTGGATTTTCATTTATGCCCTTTAAACATTCCTTATACAATACTTATTTTAAACATTACCCTTTTTAGTCTTTTCTATTTGTTGTAGTTGCCCTAATATTTCGAGTATAAATACACATTGTAAATGTAGTCGCAAAAAAACAATTAACCATCATTAATGCAAAATATACTTCATTTTTGTAGGCATTGTCTTTGCTTACTTAATTTACTATTATCCTAACCCTTAAGTAAGGCTAAGTAGCGAGTACTCTCATTGAGTTAACTAGTACATTATATCGAGTTCACCATAGTGAGTCTTGGTAGTACCTTGGTACATTACATCCTTAGAGCTAATCATGGTTTTTGCTTATTTATTTTGTTGTTCTCATTCATTGTAATCCTCTTCTTGAAGCTTTCTGTAAGCTTTGACCCACTACTTACTAATTAGAGTAGAGGTTCGTTGGGTAAGTTGTATTTGAGCTCTCTTGTGAGTAGTGTTTGTATGGTAGTGTGTTGTAGTTGTGTAGAGATCAATTGTGAGTGTTTAAGTAAGTTGAAGGCATAGTAGTTTGCTGTTGTTGTATGCCTTGTTATACTCTATTTTGTGCATATAAAAATAGAGCAAATTTCAATTGGGTTTATTGTTCTTTGGAATAGTCATTGTGTTTACAGTTAGTTTGAACTTTCTTGTGTAGGTAACTATGTGCGCGAGTTATTTAGCTTAAGAGGATAGTGTTTGTTGTTTCATGGAATCTGAGTTTGTTTATTGAGCTTTGTTGAGAGGATGATGGATTTAAGTGTTAACACCGGTATTGGAGATGATAATAGCAATGTTGTCCACAATAGACAGCAACCTTAGAGTACCCCTAAAAGTACAAATGAGTGAATTGATGAGATAGCTAACCTTCTAGCCGATCTTACTAGAGCTATTTATGCATTAGCCTTTCAATTTGCTAAGACCGTACAGAATACACCCTAAGTTACTTAACCTACACAAGGACAAATCCCAGCTTAACAAGATTAAGGTAAAGGAGTAAGAGGACGTATGATGAGAAGAATTGACATAAGTGATTTAGATGAAGAAAGAGAAGAGGAATACAATGAGGAAGAGGAGCAAACTCGAGCACCTTGAGCTACTAACCTTGTGAAGCTTCTAATTCCTAGCTTAAATGGTTTTAGAAACGTTGATGACTATTTGGATTGGGAAGAGAAAGTAGAGCATGTTTTTTATTATTACCAGTATGAAGAATGTGAGAAAGTGAGGATTACTGCTATAAAGTTCTTAAGTTATGCTAAAATGTGGTGAAAGAACTTCCAAATTATGAGGAGACGATAAGGATAGAGGGAAGTAAATATTTGGCCTGAGATGAAGAGGATACTTTGCAATAGATTTATGCCGGATGCTTATTTGCAAGATGCTTTTGCTTGGCTTCAAGAGCTAAGACAAGGAAGTAAGACTATTGATTAATATGTTCAGGAGTTCTAAATACTCATGATTTGATATGAAGTAGAAAAACCATCAACCCGAACAGTATCCATATTCCTTATTGGATTGAGAAGTGACATCTGATATCAAGCAAGTGCACCTATCAGTTTTAATATAGCGGATGTGAGTCCGAGTCAATCCCTCAGAGATTTCGAGTACTAATATTAACCTTAGCCCTATTATCTAACCAGAAAATCTTGTTGAGTTGAATGAATTAAAAATACTGAAATTAACAAACTAACTTAATTATGAGACTTGATTAAGCAATTTAGAAAGCAATAAAACTAAGAACGACTTTAAGAAGGTAATAACGTATTTAGGAATTATTTCCCCTAGTGTTTAACATGTGACCGCTTAAAATATATTCAATTCAATTTCTATTATTCTTGACCGGAGGGATTCACAATTAAATTTAATACCTCTCTCAAGCATATTAATCCTAATCCTAAATTATTTACCGAAATCTCTTCACTTAGTAATATAGCTTAGAATTGCATTAATGTATAATGAATTCCCACACAAATAATTAACTTTACGGAAGAAACATGTATCTTATCTCTAAATACACATGTAATTTTCTCTAATTATGTAAGGATCTAATTACATATGTAATTTCTCAATCAACATGCATAATATCATAGATTGATACCCTAGAAATATCAATCAACAATTAAACAACATAATTGAATCGAGAAAAGATAGAAACTTTATTGAAAATTATAAATCAACCCAAGAGTTACATTAAACCCTAGGTTTCATAATCCTAAATATACGAATTCTAAGCTATCATAATGAATCTAAAAACGAGTTCCATCAAAAACATAAAATAAAACATGAACAACCCCTTTGATTGATGAAAAATCTCTCCAATCTTGAAGTTGGTGTTGCTTTCTCCTTTTTCTTCTCCTTCTCCTCAAGTCTCTTCTCTTCTTTAGTGTCTCTCTCTTCTTTTGAAACCCTAATATGTCCTTTTATAATGTATTGTAAGGTTTCTGTTTTCGTCACCAGATACGGCCTGGGACATGGTCATGTCTTTAGGTCGTGAACTTTCTGACCCTGGCAAATTTTCCTGCATGGACACAACCTGGGGACATGGTCATGTCCCAGACTGTGTAACTTCAAAACTTCATAACTCCTTCATTTGAACTCCAAATTGAGTGAAACTTGATTCCTTTTCTTCATTTTCAATCCTAGAACGCGTTCAAACCTTGAAATCAAAATTTTACTCAATTAAGTATCAATTTCTTTAGAGAAAACAAAAAATGTAAGGGAAATACTATAAAATCATCATATGAAATATGTTTAAAATCAGAGTTATCAAACTTCCCCACACTTAAGCAATTACTTGTCCTTAAGTAAATAAATCAAAACAAAACTTTCAGGACAAGAAATGCTAAACAAAATTTATCACTATTTAGGAAACCGATGAATGAATATACTTGACCTGTAGAAAAGTAAAAAAATCATTTTCAACTAACTTGCAATAATAAAGTCAACCAATTTCACCCTTAACAATGTCATAATTTCACCTGACCATATTCGAATGCTCCAACAATACTTAATACTAAAGTTCACTAGTTAATTTATGAAAGTCGAAGTTTACTCGAGTCATTTAACTAAGGATTCTTAAACTAAAAATTGGATTTAACATCTCGCTAACCAAGAAAGAGTCATAAAAATTTTATTCATTTGACTAAAGTGTATACAATTCTCTCTTCCATCTCACCAAGCACCATAATCTAAAACAAACACATTTTACATCCACTCATCCTTTGATCATCCCCTTAGTTCATGCTTTTGTTGAGAGGTCTTTTAAATTTACCTTATTTAAGCACAATTGTGTTGGTAGAGAGAAAGAATCTCGCTCTTCTGACGAACCATGACTGATTCATACCAACTTATTCCTTATATTGATAGCGGGAAAAAACCTTGCTCTTCTGACGGACCAAGGCTGATCCATATCAATTTTTTCATTAGTATTGGCATTGGGACTCAATCTCACTCTTCTGATGGACCAAGATGAATCCTTACCAATTTTTTATATTCATACACTTGTTATTACTTTTGACCTCCAATCATTGTGATTTTTCAAAGGTTTCTCAAAAGAAGAATTTCATTTGTTTGTTTACTAAAAATTATAGGACTCTTAAAAATTTCTAAGAGAAAGGTATACATAAAAGTAAATTTTAAAAATAACCATGACTAACTCTCAACTAGTGATGTTACTCCAATATCAAGTCTTAAAATCCTAAGTTTAATAACTCGTAACTTTGCCCTCCAAAAATTTGACTAATCAATTCTAGTAAAGTATAATAAGATCAATAATGATCAAGATGACACAGTTGATTTGGCTCAACACTTGTTAATCACCTATTGCAAGTTAACTAAAAAATTAATTGGGTCAAATGTGAATAATTGGTATCCTAAACAGTAACAAATTTATATATATCCCTTCCCCACACTTAATAATGTACAGTGTCCCCAATGTACGACTAAGAAAGCATAGCAGCAAGAAATGAAATAAGAAAAATCATCATAGGGAAAAAGGAAATACATTTATTGAAAAAGAAAATAATACTTCTCTGCCTTGAAGCATAAGATACTCTAGTAGAAAAAGAGTGGCTAATAGCTCAACAATAGCACCCTCATGAGTAGAAGATGATGTAACAGATTTGGACCTCCTTCAAACAATCTACTTTTCATGATTTACCATTGACAACTTAGATCGTGTTGGATTTGATGAAAAAGTTAGTTAATGAAAAGTGGAAGGTGAGAAGAAGATGGAGAAAAAATGAAAGGTGAAGTGAATATGTATTGATGTTTGTAAGTGTTTGAGAGAGTGTGTGTGTTAATTAATTGTGCAGGGCACGTGCTGACTCGTGTGGGTGTTGGGCGAATATAGGTTGGGACACGACCGTGTCCTATGCCCATGTAACTTTCTGTGGCAACGGATTAAAGGGGCCTGGATGGACACGGGTTGGGACACGACCATATCCCATGCCCGTGTAACTTTTTGTTCTTTTTTTTTTTTTAGCCTAAATTCATGAATTTAATTTAAAAAATAAAGGAAACTTAAAGAAATAAAAGTACTTAAACTAGAAAAATAAGACAAAGAAAACTAAAGAGAAGAAAAAAAATGAAACTAAAAGGGAAAAGCCTATGACTAAAATTGAAACAAATAAAAGAAGCAAAGCAATGTTAGATAAAAGAAAAATAAAATGGAATAAACTTAAAGAACTAAAGTGTAAGCAAAGTTAGACATGGGTTACCTCCCAAGAAGTACTATAGTTAACGTTAATAGCTCGACGGGATACGTCTTAACATTCATGATTCTTCATCCAGGTGGAGATAGGACTCCTCCTGTATCTCGCTTTCAAACTCTCCATACGAGCGTAAATTTTCCCTTAGGCCATCGACCTTGCCAATTCCATTTCATTAGTGCATAACTTCTATAGTTTCTCTCCTTATTATGCCACTTATCAAATTCATGTAGCCTAAACTTTTTCATCTTGTCCGCTTTTACCTTAGATGCGGTTGTCATTGGAAGTTTTGAACTTTTCACCACAAAGGCATATTCCAAATGATTTCTTAATAGTTTTGGTTCCAAAGATGGTAGCTTCTCTTTGAAAGATCTTAACCTAAGATCCTTTGACTTATGGAGTTGATCAACGCCCTTCTTGTCCACAATAGATTCATGAACTTTTATTTGAGCTACCATTTCTGTATAATTGGGGTTAGTCACCAAATCTTCATCTCCCTTTTGCAAGCAATAGCTCGAGGAATCCTTGGCAAGCGTTTCCTGCACACATGTAGATATAACGACATTAGTGGTATTAACATTGTGATATATGTCCTCTAGGTCAAGAAATTTGTTCGTTGCCTCTGAAGTTTTAAAAACTATTTCATCATCCCCGACCGGTAATATCAACTTATGCTCACTAACATCAAAAACAGCCCTAGCAGTGGCTAGGAAGGGTCGACCTAAAATGATTGGCACCTCAATATCTTCATCTATATCAAGTATAACGAAATCTACGGGAAAGATGAATTTGTCTACTTGCACTAAAACATCCTCTATGATGCCTCTAGGGTATGTAATATACCTATTAGCTAATTGAAGACTCATGTGTGTTGGTTTAAGTTATCCTAACCCTAGCTTTTTGAACAATTTATACGGCATCAAATTTATACTGACTCCTAAGTCTACCAAAGCATTATCTACTAACAAATTGCCAAGCATACAAGGAATAGTGAAACTCCTTGGATCGTTTAATTTTTGTGGCAGCTTTTTCTGGAGAAGTGCCGAGCATTCCTCGTTCAATGTGACAGTTGTAAGCTCATCCAACTTCCTCTTGTTCAATAGAAGATCCTTTAGAAATTTCGCATAATTTGGCATCTGCAAGATGACATCAACAAGAGGTAAGTTAATGTGTAATTGTTTGAAAATATCAAGCAATTTACCAAATTCCTTATTTGGATTAGTGTAACTTTGCTTAAGGCGTTGTAGGTAAGGGATGGGAGGCTTGTACTCCTCCACTTTCGGTAGTTCCATACTTTCTTTTGATTTTAGTGGCTTTGCATCTTCCTTATGGTTAACTTCTACTTCTTTCTCAACTACTTCCCCACCATCCTTCTTCTTCACTTGTAGTTTTCTACCACTTCTCAAGGTCACAGCATTAACATGTTCCCTGGGATTGACCTCGGTATTCCTTGGGAGTGTTCCCTATGGTCTCTCAAAGATCATTTTTGCAAGTTGACCAATTTGGTTCTCAAGGTTGCAATTGGAAGCCTCTTGATTTCTCAACGATGATTCAATGTTGGATAAGCGAGCCTCATTGCCTTGAATATATTTTATGAGAAGTTCTTCCACACTGGACTTCTTTTCTTGAGGAAGAGGAGGTGGGAATGGTCCTTGAAATCCAGGTAGGCCAAAGTTAGTCTTCCGCTGGCTTTGGTTTTGATTTCCCCATGAGAAATTGGGGTGATTCCTCCATCCGGGATTATAAGTGTTGCTATAGGGGTTATTTTGTTGCTTGGGTGGATTTCCTAGATAATCTACCTGTTCCAGTTGTTCTTATGCTCCATACTCTTGCATACCAAAGTCACTTACATTCGATTGTACTTATTGAGGGCCAACAAAGAGTACATCAATCTTCTTACTCAATAGGTCCACCTTGGCTGCTAGAGTAGTAGTCAAGTCCACATCATAAATTCCCATAGCCTTTTGCTTGGCTCTATTGCTTTCCCACTGATAATTGTTCATCGCTATTCCTTCAATCAGATTTTGTGCTTGCTCAGGTGTCTTTGTGTTCAAAGTATCTCCTGCGGATGCATTAATCATCTGTCTCGTAGATAAATTGAAACCATTATAGAAGGTTTGAATTTACATCCATAGTAGGAGGCCATGATGTAAGCACCTCCTAAGCAAGTCCTTGAATTACTCCCAAGTGTCATATAAAGTCTTTGCTTCCAATTGAGCAAAACAAGAAATTTCATTTCGAAGTTTAGCAGTCTTTGTAGGTAGGAAATACTTCTCCAAAAATTTCTCTACCAATTCATTCCAAGTTGTGATTGAATTTCTTGGTAGGGAGTTCAACCACTATTTTGCTCTACCCCTCAAGGAGAAAGGAAATAGACGTAATCGGATGGCATCATTCGTGGCTCCGTTGATTTTAAATGTATCATAAATCTCTAGAAAGCTAGAGATGTAGGCATTAGGATCTTCATCTTAGAGATCGTCAAACTGAACATATTGTTACACCATTTGTATGATGTTAGGTACAATTTGAAAGTTATTAGCCGCGACAGTTGGCCTTGCAATACTAGAGTCAGCTCCAATAAGTGTAGGTCTTGAATAGTCGGACATCGTTCGATTTGCTTCATTCCCATTGTTAGCCATGTGTAGTAGATCTTCTTGCTCGATGAATTGAGTGTTGGCCTCTTCACCCTCTTCCTTAATCTCAAAGATTGATTCGTCATCTATGGTAGCCACAATTTGTCGAGGTCGCAATCTCAAATTTTGAAGGACAATTCTCTCAATTTCAGGATCAAGTTCTACCAAATCTTCCAGGTTGCTTCGGGTCATGCACTACGAGGGCAAGAAATATAAAATCAATTGCAGCTCTAGGTAATAAAAATAAACAATGAAAACAAAAGAAAAAAAAATGGTTAAAGTAATAAAGCAACTAGTATTCTTAATATCGAAAATCCCCAGCAACGGCGCCAAAAACTTGATATTAGTCAAGTGCACCTATCAGTTTTAATATAGTGGATGTGAGTCCGAGTCGATCCCTCAGAGATTTCGAGTACTAATATTAACCTTAGCCCTATTATCTAACCAGAAAATCTTGTTGAGTTGAATGAATTAAAAATACTAAAATTAACAAACTAACCTAATTATGAGACTTGATTAAGCAATTTAGAAAGCAATAAAACTAAGAATGACTTCAAGAAGATAATAACGTATTTAGGAATTATTTCCCCTAGTGTTTAACATGTGACCGCTTAAAATATATTCAATTCAATTTCTATTATTCTTGACCGAAAGGATTCACAATTAAAGTTAATACCCCTCTCAAGCATATTAATCCTAATCCTAAATTATTTATCGGAATCTCTTCACTTAGTAATATAGCTTAGAATTGCATTAATGTATAATGAATTCCCACACAAATAATTAACTTTACGGAAGAAACATTTATCTTATCTCTAAGTACACATGTAATTTTCTCTAATTATGTAAAGATCTAATTACACATGTAATTTCTCAATCAACATGCATAATATCATAGATTGATACCCTAGAAATATCAATCAACAATTAAACAATATAATTGAATCAAGAAAAGATAGAAACTTTATTGAAAATTATAAATCAACCCAAGAGTCACATGAAACCCTAGGTTCCATAATCCTAAATACACGAATTTTAAGCTATCATAATGAATCTAAAAACGAGTTCCATCAAAAACATAAAATAAAACATGAAAAACCCCTTTGATTAATGAAAAATCTCTCCAATCTTGAAGTTGGTGTTACTTTCTCCTTTTTCTTCTCCTTCTCCTCAAGTCTCTTCTCTTCTCTAGTGTCTCTCTCTTCTTTTGAAACCCTAATATGTCCTTTTATAATGTATTGTAAGGTTTTTGTTTTCGTCACCGGATACGGCTTGGGACATGGCCGTATCTCTAGGTCGTGAACTTTCTGACCCTAGCAAATTTTCTTGCATGGACACAGCTTGGGGACATGGTCATGTCCCAGACTGTGTAACTTCAAAACTTCATAACTCCTTCATTTGAACTCCAAATTGAATGAAACTTGATTCCTTTTCTTCATTTTCAATCCTAGAATGCGTTCAAACCTTGAAATCAAAATTTTACTCAATTAAGTATCAATTTCTTTAAAGAAAACCAAAAATATAAGGGAAATACTATAAAATTATCATGTGAAATATGTTTAAAATCAGAATTATCAACATCTGTGATGTTGTAGAGCTTCAACTGTCTACTACATTAGATGAGACCATAAGAATAGCCCAGCAAGTGGGATGTACCTAGGAGCTTAGTTATCATTAAGGCTAATCGTAAGAGATGAGAACCAAATGGGTCCTTCAAAGTATCAGAGAAAATAGGTTGGTAAGGTCAACAAACTAAATACAGTAGCTGATGTGAAACTACTCAAAGGATATGACTATCTACAAATACAACACGACTTAGCACTTCACTTGATATAATGCGTAAGTTAATGCCAAGGTCCACTTGCCACCAATCTTGAGCTACTTAGCAAGATTGGATAAGAGTGTACAAAAGGGGCTTAGAGAGGGATAACTCACAAGGATTAAGAATATTCATTTTCTATAAGGAATGTAAGATATTCCGGCTATAAGGAGAAAAGGAGAAAGGATTATTTATAGTAAGTCCCTATGGTAACATTACAAACGAGGAAAATTACAAGAAGGCATACATAAAAAGGAGATTCTTAGTACATACGAAAAGGGTAAAAGGGACAAAGGACAAAAGGAGTAAAAGTACATTGTCAGGTGAAAAGGGATAAGTGGTAGCTTGTTAATGGATCTGTACAAAGGAACCTATGGGTGCAGTAGCTAAGCTACAACATGATGTGGTGGCCTCAAAGTTGCTGAGACAAATAAGGGATACCGAAAGAGAAGTAACGAGACGAAAGATAAGTACTCGACCAGCAAAAGCCTATGTCTCTTCACTTAGTAGGAAGCTTTCGGTAACTGGAGGCCCAAGTAGGAATTGACATGGAGCCTTGGTTTTCATCACTTAGTAAAGGATCCTCAGTAGGAGAGTAGTCAGCATTAGTAATAGAGCAAAACAAGGTGTAAACACCCATAGCTTTCAAGGAGTTCAACCACCATTCTTCTACATACTATTTTTTATCCTAAGCTAGATGACTAAAGAGAATCCTCATGGTAAGGTTAAAGGCTTATAAGGCGTGTATGAGTAAATAAGCTAGAGGTTAGTAACCCATTAGTTCCATAGGGTTATTAATCATTTGCCCTCAAATCTTGGTCTTCTTCTTCATCAGGCACATGTGGCATCAAGTTAACGACATACAGAGAAGCACCACAACAAAGCGAACTAGAAAGAAACAAAAGAGAAAGCTAGCAAAGCTCGAGCAGCTATCGAATGGATGTAATGCACAACTCGATCCTACTCGACCTACAATTCGTCAGATATGACACACCGATCTAAACTGAAGGATCACTTACCACTAATCTTTGCTAAAGGGAATAGAGAAGAGTTAAATCATAACAAAAACACTAAGGTTGCTCAAAGTGAGTAATTTTTGTATTGAAGAGATGATCATTTGCATACAAGAAAGTGGGGGTTTATATACCCGTCCACTAAGGTTACTTTACATATATGAAAAGATAAAAGGGTATTCTACAACTAGGTTATATAAGACATACTAAAAAGGGTAAAAGAGGCAAATAATATTCAATGTGAAAAGAGAAAGAATCATTATGGAATATTTTGTTAGAAGACACCTGTTGCTTAGTGTTTGGATGGGAGAAATATGGTATAAGGTAGGCGGAAACAAAGTAACGCTTATAGTCAAGGGCCAACTTGATGTAGACCAGGTTAAGGACCAATTAGTTCTTTAGAAGAGAAGTTAGCTTGATTCGAGATTGTATTCTTGTAGTGGAATTGAGAGCTCACCTTGGCTACTCTTAGGATAAAGCGTTGCTACTGAATAGAGGTGGATCTGACATATGTAAGGATCTGATAGTCAAGTTAGTATAAGATTAGCTGGGAATATGAATCCCCATCTCAGCCATAGCTTAGAGCTAGTATCCTCCGAGTGAGTCCTTAGAGTCCTCTAGCTTAGCTGTACGTGATCAGTCTAAAGGGTTGATTCTTATCAATTGAATTCCTAGAGTCTTTTTGTTATGTCATGCAGTATAAGAAGGGATGAAACAATGTTGTAGTCGATGCTAGCCAAGATACTTGAATTTGGTGCCTTACTTGATCAGTATGAGCATGATTAGTATTTTAGGCCCTTAATGGCAAAGTGCAATGTTAGAAGCATTGTGGATGGGTTCTACTAGCTTGGGAAGATGAAGGACGTACACCGAGTTCTTGAAAAGTGTGAGGTGTGTTAACACGTAAAGGGGAGAAAGGAGTTGTATGGAAAGTATGCATCACTACCTATACTAGAACATCCATGGATCGATCTAAGCATGGATCATGCTTGGTATATCCCAAACTCAAAGAAGGCATGACTTTATTATGGTTATGGTTGATTGGTTAAGTAAGATGAGCTAGTTCATCTCCTAAAACAAAACCAATGATGCTTTATTTGCTGCTAACCTCTTTTTCTGACATTTCACTATTATTCCTTTTCGTTATTTGTCTTATTTACCCATTACATACATTGTAGGAATCCCTTTCTTCTTTATTCATTTTGTAATTTTCCTTATTTGTAATGTTACTCTAGGGACTTATTGTAAATAGTCCCTTTTCACTATAGCCAAAATATCATACATTCTTCTCAAATATTGAATATACTTATTCTTGTGAGATATTTCTCTTTGAGTACATTTTCCTTACACTCTTATCTAATCTTGCTGAATAGCTTGAGGTTAGCGGTAGGTAGACCTTGACATTAGCTTGTGTGTCACATCAAGTGAAGTGTTGAGTCGCGTTGTGTTTATTGATGAGTTACATCCTTCAAGTAGCTTCACATAAGCTACTATGTTTCTTAGCTTCTTTACTTCATTTTTCTTTGTTATTACAAAGGACCCATTTGGTTCCTTTTCCCTACAATAAGTCTTAGTGATTACTAAGCTCCTAGGCACATCAAGACCTAACTTGTTAGCAAAGACTCCTTCTAGGACTTTGATATCTTGCTGGACCATAATTATGGCTTCACAATAGAGTGGCAAGGTGAATACTAAACCTATGAGGGATATTTAGCTAAGGACTTTAGCCAGTTGATCCATAATCTTATACTTTCTTACCTTAAGGATTTAGCGGTGCTGGTTGTGATCAGGGTTGTCTTTTTTTTTTTTTCCTTTGGTTACATAATCTTTTTAGAGGATTCCTCAATCAAGGCCTTCCTCTTTGCTTCATCTGTCGAATAAAAAACTCTACCATATTTCGTGAGTCCATACATTAGGGGAATAGGGGCCTACTATACTTGATTTATAGCCTTATAGTTAAGGTGTGCAAACTTGTAATCTTTGATAGGTATTAAGAGATTAAATGTCAGATTTTTAGTAAGATGGCTTAGCTCTTCTTCCTATTTGTAGCATTGGAACACCAATCATTAGGATTTGGAATCCCTTAGGATTCTCCTCTTCTTTGAACTTTAGGCCTTACGTAGTTGGTGGTGCATTAGCATAGATTGTTGGCGTAAAGGAATAATCTACCAAATATTCATGCTTTCCTGAAGGTATACCTAGGGTATCGATGGTGAGGTCTCCTACTAAACATCATTTTCTTAGCTCCTTTTGATTGTAAATTTTTCTAGGTTTCAAAACCAACATTACCTCTATATCTCCTTTTTTTTTTCACTTCTTAGAGCAATTATTAAATGGCAAGCCTAGTATGGGTTCATTCCCTCAAGTTCATATATTGTAGATAGCCCATTTGCCTTACATTCCATGTAACTTGCTTTATAGTAATAGGGAGCTCGTCTAGATCGATTCCATGTTTAGGAATTACCTTAGTCTTTGTTTGAGAGGAATTGAACTCTATCTTGTTTAGCTTATTGGTCTTATGTTCACTCCTAAGGTCTTCTATGGTGATCATGTTGATTGTGGCCTTAGGATTTTGGAGTGGGTTCCTATTGACATTATGTTTTGGTGGCTCGATAAAGTCTAATTAAATTAATTTAGCATTGATGAGATCATGTATTTTATTCTTAAGCCTCCAATAATTGTCAATCGAGTGCCTTACTTGCCCTAAGTGATAATCACACCTCAAATTTAGATTAGAGTCCTTAAGCTTAAATCTTAGTAAGGTAACCACAAAGGTCAGCACGTTTTCCTTTATAAGCCGCTCGAATACTTGGCTAATGGTATTAGAATCTAAGTGTATTGCCTTATGGGCCTTTTATTTTGATCCTTATTGTCATTCAATTCTTAGCCTATAGAGATAGTGTGCTAAAAATTGGTAATGGTCATGTTGCTAGCTCCCATCATGCTTACTGCAGTATCTTTGGGCTTAGTTACAATGTTGGGGGCATTTGGCCTCTTGTCATGTAAGGAAAGGAGTGTTATCTGTATGGCAATAGAATCTTTGAACTAACTTCCAACTATTATCAAGTCACTGAAATTGGAAATAGGGTGAGCAACTAAGAAATTGTGGTAAGGGTCTCCTAGGCTATTGATGAAGAGGTGGGTCGGGTCTTTTTTTGCTATTAGGGGAGTGATTTTAGCTACTATGCTTCTCTAACAATAAGCATACTCCTTAAATGTTTCCTTAACCCTCTTTGTCACTTTCTAAATATCATACATAGTAGGAGTTGCTTCAATGTTCAACTTAGATTAATTGTAGAATGCTTTGGTAATGGATTATTGACCTCTAGATCTCTCATACGTACTTACCTCCGAGGCCCACAATCCTTCACAAGGAGGATTTTCTCTTGTTAGACTACCAAGGATGAGCTTTAGTATATGGAAGATCTATGGAAGAATTCCCTAAGAACATAGCATGGACACACTCTGCTCTACTTAGACTCTTGCCTAGTTACTGACTCACTGATTGCCGAAGCCGACTTGTTAAGTGCTAAGGCTGACTTACTAAGTACCAAGGCCTACCTACCAAGTGCTAAGTCTAAGAACACAATACACCGAGCTCTACTCTTCTATCCTACTAAATTGCAACATCATTCAATCACCTCGGCAGCTCCAAGCACAGTTCGTCAATAGCAACCTTAACATCATCTTAACTCAACTACAGCGCCTTAAGATCCCAAAACACGAACACATTAATAGGTCACTACTTATTCCCTATTTTTTTTACATTTGTATTGTATTCCTTTTTATCCTTTGTCTTATTTACCCTTTTTGTATGTTTTAGGAATCATTTTCTTACATTATCCTTCATGTAATTTTCCATTATTGTATTGTTGCCTTAAAGGACTTACCATAGATAGTCATTTATACTATCGCTGCAATCATCATATACCTTATACCTTACAAGTTAATGAACATTCTTGTTCTTGCAAGATTCACTTCTCTAAATACATCCCTTTCTTACACACTTATCTAATTTTGCTGAGTAGCTTAAGATTAGTGGTAAGTAGACCATAATATTAGCTTATACATCATATTATGTAAAGCACTAAGTCATGTTGTATTTGTTGGTGCATCATATCCTCTAAGCAACTTCATGAAAGCTACTGTGTTTGTTAACTTATCGATTCCTTCTTTCTTCAATATCTCGAAGGACCCACCATTACTACTTCCTATGGTAAACCCTAGTGATCAATTCAACTCTTGGGCACATCATATAATCCTAGTATTAGAGCTTAAGATTACGATTGAAAGCTAAGTATTGTAGTAGTTACTTCTTTTTATAGTGCATATTTCATTATAGTTTGTTCTTGAGTAGAAAAGTAGACCAAGTCCTTAAGTTACCATGCAAGATCATATTATCAAAGTTATATGTAATTTTCTATCGAAGTAGTGGATTTCTTGAAGTTTTGTATTAAAAATGTTGAATCTTAGTGTTTAAGGAGAGATTAATGATGTCAAGAGTAATGCTTATGGTCATGGTCATATTACCTAATAGACCCTGTGATAGGAATCAACCCCTCGGACCAATCATGTGTAACTAAGCAAGAAGACTCTAAGGACTCACTTAGAGGATACTAGCTTTAGGCTATAGCCAAGATGGGGATTCTTATGCTGAGCTAATCTTATCCCGACCTAACTATCAAATCCTAACATGTATTAGATCCACCCTTATTTAGCAGCAACGCTTTATCATAGGAGATAACCTAAGAGTAGCTGAAGTGAGCTCCTGATCCAACTACTAGAATTCAACCCTGTTTCAAGCTGACTTCTCTTCTATAGAACTAATTGGTCCTCAACCTAGTCTACATCAGGTCAACCCTTACCCATAAGCGTTACTCTGTTTCTGCTTACCTTGTACCATATTTCTCCCATCCAAATGCCAAGCAACATGTATCTTCTGATATAGTAATCCAGAATGATTCTATCTTTTTTTACACTGAATATTCTTTGCATCTTTTACGCTTTTTAATATGTCTTATGTAACATAGTTGTAGAATACCATTTTATCTTTTCATACATGTAAAGTTACCCTAGTGGACAAGTATATAAACCCTCACTTTCTTGTATGCAAATGATCATCTCTTCAATATAGAAATTACTCACTTTAAGCAACCTTAGTGTTTTTGTTATCATTCATCTCTTATCCATTTCTTTTACCAAGAAGTAATGGTGAGTGACCCTTTAGTTTGGATCGGTTGTTGATACGTAATTTCCCCCTACCCCTTTATTTGTATTATTTTTCTTTCTTTTCTCAATAGGCCCTAAATTAGAAAAAACTCAAAAAGTAAGGAATTAAAAGAAAACCCAAACAAAATTAAGAAATTTAGAAAAAATAAGGATCATGGAAAAATACAAAAATAAGCAAAAATACAAAAAATAAGAAAATTTCAAAAAGAAACCCTAAAAAGATAAAAAGTTAGAAAATGAAGTTTAAAAATTTAGAAATTTGAAAAATTACAAAAAAAATAGAAAACTAAAAATGAAGTAAAAGATTTTAGAAAATAGCATATTATTAGGATAGATTTTTAATTTTAATTTTAGTTTAGAAATTGGGCTGTTGAACTTAAGCTTAGATTTAAATCTAACCTAGGCTGACCAAATTCATATTTGCAATTCGATTATACATATGGACAAGGTATAAGCCAATGGCTTAACAGTTAAGCATATGGACATAGCAATGGGTTTGAGTGTAAGGTCTTAGGTTTGAATCTTAGCAAAGGTAAAGAGGCCTTTTTCTTATTTTTTTGGCTAATACATTGCTACGTGTTAGGATTTGGTTACGCTACGTATCCTGAAATGTGCATCATTGGATTGGATGACCTTGTTGGTATAGCGCCACATGGCATGCTACGTCAGTTGCCACATATCACGTGATGACACATAGCAAGTCGAGGTTCATCGAGTTGGCTAACATGGCACCACATCAACACTTTCCCTCAGTTTTCCCCCATTTACTCCTAATTTTCCTCCTTTTTCCTTCTCAAGATAAGCCCACTCCCTCCACTTTAGCTTCAATTTCTATACAAATTCCATACATAGGCACATAGTTTCTTGCATCAATCTCGTATTAAACATAGCATGCTTCGAATTGGTGCTAAGAACAAGTCTAGATTCAGTCAAAAGCACATTCAAATTGGCTTTCAAAAATCGAAAAAAGAAAACTGAATTTTCGATTTTGCATTCAATTCCGATTTCGAGTTTCCTTAGTTTTTGGGTGAAATTCAAGTATAAATAGGGGTTTAGGGACGTCAATGAAGAGGGACAACCTTGGATAACTGCTTGAAATACCCCCTCTCTTACTCTCGCAAACTTTCTCTCTCTAACTTGCTCTCTCTCTCTTTGATTCTCTCTCTCCATTCCAGTTTAAGCCCAATCATTACCATGGCTAAGCTACTTATAGCTTAGGCTCTCTAACCTGATTCCTTTCAACCTCCACTATGCCTCCTAGAAGTGCCACCAAGTTAACCACCACCTGACCCTAACCGTTGCAAGCCATCCCTTCTCAAAACACCACCTCCGACCACCTTAGCCCCAAATTAATCTCACAATCAAACTCCCCACACTCTTAAGCCCTTAGCCCAGTTGGCTAATCACACTTAGCAACTCCCTCCAACACCATCACTGATCGCCACCTCTAACAAAACTACCAAACAACCACCCCAAGTTACGACACTTAACTTACCCTCCCAAGTCTAATCCCGAACACACAAATCTTCCATTACCCCCAAAGAATTCGACCTAAATTGTCCTGAACCACCCCTATCCGACATTGCTAGAGAAGAATTGCAAATGACCCGACCCACGATTAGATTTGCAACCCACGCTCTCCACCTTAGTTTGAACCTCTACCAAATTTCATTTTATTTATTGATTTTTTTATTTTTTATTTATTTGCTTATCTATTTCTTTATTTGTTTCATTTATTTATTCCATGTAAATGTAATCAAATAATAAAAAAGAAGGAAAAAAAAGAAAAAAAAAAGAAAAGAGAAAATAAAAAAAAAGAAAGAAAAAAAGGAAAAAGAAAAGAGTATTTTTGCTTTATTTTATTTTATTTTATTAGTTTAATAGAAATAGATAAAATATAATAAGTAATAAATAAAATAAGATTAATCACTTTAAAAAATTGATTTTCGAAAAGTAAATGAAAATAAATAGACCTCTTTCCAAATTAGGACTATTTTAAAGTTTGCAAAAATTAAAAAACCAATTAGGACGTTTTAGGAATTTTCTTAAACAAATCAAAATTAAGTAGAACGTAAACACGATTGTTTTCAAATTAAAACAAAATCAATCCACTAATTACATAGGCACTTACGGGGCGACGATAAAAATGAAACGTAATTTTCCTTTTTCTTAGATTATTTCATTTGTCCAAATTAGAATAGTTAAATTGAGTTCCACTTTTAAAATAAAAAAATGGTGATTTTTAAAGATTAAGGTTAATTTTAGAAAGTTGATGGTACCCGTAAGGGTTTAAAAGTCCTAACCTTCAGATCCAAATTCTCTAGTTTTTCAAAAAAGTTGTTTTATAACTTAGATTTTCAATCGATAGACTAGTAGCTAAGTTATAAACAATCTATCCAATTGGTTATAACTTAACTTATTTTCTCAACTCCGGTCGAGTGGTGACTCCAAATCTTTTCAAGTTGAAAAACGTGGTTTTCTTTAAACCCTAGTTAAGGATCAATATTAAACGGGTAGGGTTTAATACTGGTCGGTTTAAGGAAGACCTAATTTTATAAAAAGAACCAGGAAGGTGAAAAACCAAGCTTGATAGCTTGGCGACTCCACTGGGGACCCTTAGAGGGTTAGGCATTCGATTTTCCAAAATTAAGATTAATCTCTCAAATCACCTTAAATGAAATTTATTTAATCGTTTTCTGTTATAATTGTGCTAATATCATTTCTAGGTTTGGTTTTATGTATTTTTTAGGGGAAGGATTTATTTTACCGCATCATGAATACATGATAGATACGGTCGAACCTGGGCCACCTTAGGACCTTAAGATGAGGAGCCATTGTGTAAAGTTCTGGGCATAGTAAGGCAACCACTGTTCGATGCCAATTAGGCTACCTCACTTAAACTTCGATGTGACCAAGGAATCGTTTCTTCGTAAACATATAAGGTCACAAAGTTGAAGGACCATTAGAACTTACCTTTCTTGCATTACATTTTAGGGGGTCAACGAATGACTAACAAAGCAGCAACATTATGACAAGATTCGGAGTTTTTTTTTTTTCCCAGTATTCTTCCTAGGATTAATGTACATAGGAGGTGTTGTATATTTTCTTTTCTTTTCTTGTAATTAGTCTTTTCCTTGTAATTTATGCTTTCTTTGTAATGTTTCAGAAATGGCCAGCTCTTCCAATGCCAGGGTTTTCGCTAAGGAGATTCATGTCCACAAACTTACTAACCCAAAGCCTATACTCAGCCAGTAGTTTCAAACCTTCAACCCAAGAGAGCAATAGTTCCTTACCAATAAAATTAGACTCATACTCTCACTAGCTAAAGTGAAGGTTAACATCACGCTAGTAAGGGCCTTAGTCCATTTCTGGGAGCCTAAAGAAGTAGCTTTTCAATTTGGATCACATCTGATCAGCCCAACTCTAAAAGAGTACACCCAAATGCTCTAAGCTCCTCCTTTGGATGAAATATACATCCTAGAACTCAACTTTGGCCTAACCTACATTTTCTCAAAATTCTTAGGGATCCGTAAGATTGAGGTAAATAAGGCCCTAGATGACTACAACAAACATGCCATTAAGATATGAGATCTAGTCCATTCGTTCCAGAATAAGCCCAACTCTAACAAACAAGCTCTGTTTCTTGGAAACTAGAAAGAAAACCGAATCAAGGCCTATGTGCTAGCAGTATTCACCACTATCTTGTTTCCAAGAGGGTCTCTTCTTATACACTTTAAGGTAACAGTGTTAGTGGCTCAATTCTAGGAAGGTAAGTCTTATATTCTTGCCTTACTTGCTGAGTAGAAGGAACCTTAATTTCCTTAAGAAAAGTGGCTGTAGCGATCTCAGGTCAAGTATAGCACTATTAATGGTATGGTTCGTCAGTCACATCAAATGCTTTGGGTTGGACTTAATAAGGGGAGCATTTGCGAATAAGATTAACCTTATTGATTCTTTCATCGATAAGATCAAATTACTAGAAGATATCTTTACTCTTCTCTGGATAGAGGTTCTATGAGATTTCTAAGTAGAAGACATACTATGGACTGCTAGGTGGAGCAATTACACTAGAGTCATACTGATTTGCAAGAATTACCATGTTGTGCCAATTATACTAGGGTCATACTAATTTGCAAGAATTACCATGCTATGCTACCGATTAGAATGAGTTGGTGTACAAGCTACTACCCAAACAACATAGTAAGACAATTTGGAGGAATCCAAGACATAGTTCACAAACCTTCATTAGAGCCATTCACTCTTAATCTTGAAGGGCCTCATTTCATAAAAAAGACATCCAAACTTCACAAGATCAAAGCTTGGTGAGACACTTAGACCGTAAGCCTAAACATTAATTTGAGCGAGTTCATAGGAGAAGTAGATAAACACCAGGTTACCAAAGAGCATTTATACAATCAACTTCACAAGGTAGGCGCAATGTGATGTCGGGCACTAGAAGTCCTTCAAACCTCCCCTGTGTGCCTTAACTCTGAAATGGTGACCTATATGGACCAAATGAAAGCTTGTATGGAGATCCCCCATGACAAGAAAGACAAATGGGAAAACCTATGTCAAGAATCTAGACAAAGGTCGCATGCCTTAGAACACCAGTTGAAGATAGCTTAGAAGAAAATTCAAGAGTTTGAAGAGGCGATTAAGCATAACCAAAAGAAGAAGAAAAGGTCATTTAGCCCACACAAAAAAAGGAAAATTAATATAGATGAATTTGTACCTTTTCCTTTCTTTCATGTAATAAGACTCCAAGAATCTAAAGAAAATAATTAACTTGCCATTCTATTAATCATTCGTCGATCCTCTCCTTTTCATCCGTGTGATTCACTTAATTTCATTCATTTGCATTTTTTTGGAAATTAAAATGTTTGTGTATTAACTTGTTAAGAAGTAGTTTTAACCCAAGTTGCCAAGATAGCTCCCAAACGTCAAACTTTCTAGAGAAGCCCCATCAAAACTTGTTCTCAAACTAGAATGGCCAACCAAGGAAACAATAACACCAACAATGGCAACCTCGAGATTATTGATACCATAGAGTTGAGGTTTTAATCTTTCGAACGAACAGTAGGAAAGAATGTAGATCAACCGAGCTTTCTTGCTGATAGCATCTCTTTGCTTAAGTCCATGACTCCATCAAATAAAGAAAGTTCCAAAACCCAATATGGAAAGAATACTGAAGCCCCACCCCTCGAAATAGAAGAAGCCTACCCTAAAGTCAATCAGGGCCTCAAATCCTTTGAAACAGAAGGGGTATTTCCAAAGGTTAGCCCAACTTTTAAGCCGAATACTTACTCATTCCCGATCAACCCAAAGCCTGAAGCTGACTAAGACAAATTGAAAGAGCTTGAAAAGCGGTTAACTCAACAAATTATAGAAAAAATTAAAATGCTCAAGGGTTATGATGGATTTAAGCACGTTGGCATAACAGACTTCTCTACCTATGATTATAGAACTTTCCAGAAAAGTTCAAAGTACCTAACATTGAAAAATAAAATGGGACTGGATGCCCTAAGCTACATACCCGGTTGTATGTACGCAAGATGGGTAAGTATGCCCAGTATGATCAACTCATGGTCCATACCTTTCAAGACAACTTGATTGGCCCTCCCTTAACTTGGTACGCTCTGTTAGACTTGAATCAAGTGAATACATAGGAGAAGCTGGCCAGAGTAGTCTATGAACAATATAGATTTAACATCGAAGTGGCGCCAACAATGATGGATTTGGTTGCCTTAAGGAAGAGGCACAATGAATCCTTCAAAGAATATGCTCAAGGGTGGAGGCCCTTAGCTGCAAGGGTATCTACCCCTGTGATTGAAAAAGAGCTAACTGCAACTTTCATTAACACTCTTGAGAGGCCTTACTTCGCTTGCTTGATTAGATAAGCCTCTTCTAGCTTTGCAAAAGTAGTGGTAGCGGGGTGTCGAATTGAGAGTGCCATTTCCTCTGGGAAGCTATAAGAGACAGTAGATAGAAGACTACCTTTTACTAAACCTACCACTAGTAGGCCTAGAGAAGCTATTGTCGGCATAGTGAACTCGAATGCAAGACCTAACTCCTGAGTTTCTTTTAGGACAAATCCCCCGCCTGCTCAACCACAATATAGAAGTCAACCATAGGTTAGTAGAACCTCGAAACAGTTCACCAAAGTACCCATTCCACTCAATCAGGTGCTTAAGAAGTTAAGGAGAGATAATTTGCTCCATTCTAAGGCTCCTAGTGCAAGGTATAAGCCTAGGTTCTTTGATCCCATTGCAAGATGTCAGTATCATCTAAGGTAAGTGGGCCATTTAACTAATTCGTGCTGGAGGTTAAAAAACAAAATCCAAGATTTGATTGATGAAGGTACAGTACAATAGGATTTTGTAGAGGCTCCTACCCTAAACGTCAACAACAACCCACTGCTAAACCATGAACCCATCATTAATATGATATCTGAGCACTCATAATCTACCATCAATATGATCGGTCCAAACCTAGAACCAAAGGTTTATAGATTTTACCAAAAAGCGGTCCTACAAGCTAAAAGGTACACATTCTACGTACTTGTGGCCCTTGAAAATTATAAAGCTACCCCACTCAACTACCAGGCAATAAACTAGGGGCAATCAAGCTCACTTGTAGGGGGGATCACTTGCTTCAATAAAATCTATGATCTGAAGGAAGACCTAAAATAGAAGGTCATGTTGGAAATGCCAAGCACCAAACAAGTTGAACATGAAGAAGGATTAACTACCTTCACTAATTTGATCAAGTCTAGCAAGCATAAAATAATGGACCAGCTCACTAAGATTCCAGCACAGATATCCCTCATGAGTCTGTTGATGGCATCAGACCCATACCGAGAAGCCTTATTCAAAACACTAAGGGATGTCAAGGTCCCTTGTGAAATCCCGGTTGAAAGGATTGGCTCTATCACCAATTTCATACTCACCATGGATCAAATTTCCTTCTCCATCAAGGAGTTAGGTGAAGAAGGTACCCAGCATATAAAACCTCTGTTCATAATAGTGAGGATAAATAACATCATCGCAATAACAGTCTTCATCGACAACGGGTCATCTCTAAATATCTGTCCTTTGGCCACCCTAGATCTATTAGGCATCGATACAAGTGCTATCAAACCAAGTTCAACAACGGTAAGAGCTTTTGACAGATCTAAGAGAGAGATAATAGGGGGGATCAACTTACCAGTTGATATCGGCTTACAGATGTTCAACATCCCATTTTAGGTTTTAGACATTCCAAGGACCTTCAATCTATTATTGGGAAGGCCTTGGATACATTCAATAGGGGCTATACTGTCAACTCTTCACCAGAAAGTTAAGTTTATCTCTAATGGCCAAGTCATCACAATTCTAGGTGACCAAGATTATGAAATCTATAAAGAGATGGCCATACCCTATATTGGTACAGAAGAACAAGAGGACTTTAGGCTCTAAATGTTTAATAAGGTGTGCATGATCACCAATCAGTAGAAGGAAGAGAGGTTAAAATTCAAAGAAGGCCAGATTAGGACTTATGGGTTAGGATACATTCCAACCTTGATGGAAGAATTGCAAAGAATGCAAGCCAAGGGTAGAAAAGGTGACAGGTTGTATCACGCTCCAATGGCCTTCCCTCCATTGTCAAAAACTTTCATTAGGGTTAAAGCCTAAAACTCAAAGCCCATTAAAGAAGGCACTTCTAACAAAAATGAAGGGGCTAGCCTATTCAACAAATCTTAGTACTTAAATAATTGGTTCTCCATCCCTGTGAATAACAATAAGTCTTCCCTAGGGTAAAGGATGAATCATGATCTAGTATTTTATGGAATTTGAGAGTTCTCCATCCTTATTGATGATTATATAAGAAAGTTGTAGATACTAATGATTTGAGCCGATGTGAAAGAACTAGCAGCCCATACAGTGTCGAGGTTCATTTCTAGGCTCAAGTATGAGATTTGTAATATCATGGATGTATAGAGGTTTTATACATTGGAAGAGGTTATGAAGATAGCGTAGAGGGCCGAAAGGCAGAGAAGAAGTGTTTCGAGCCAACTTAGGCTGACATTTTCGTTAGCCCCAGTACTACATCGACTTATTTAAGCTGAGCCAAGGAGACCATACCAAGTCGAGGAAAGGAGTGATAGACTTGATGACAGTTGAACAAACCAGTTGAGCTGAGCCAGTCAACCGAGTTTATCTAAGGTTAGGCTGACTCCAAGAACATACAAGAAAGGGCAAAGCTTCGGACGAAAGACCAACGAGGTAAAATGCTTTAAATGCTTAAGCTTCAGACATATGGCTGCTTAGTATCCAAACTGATGCGGCATGGTGCTTGAGGAGATGTAGTGGATGGCATCGACGAGAGCAAGCTTAAGAAGGAAGAACATATGGGAAAACCTGAGGCTGAAGAGGAAGAGGAGACTTGTATTTATGTTGACTAAAGAAAAGTGATGACCTTAATCTTGAGGCGAGTACTGAGTTCCTTACCAAAATTTGAAGAGGACCAAAAGGAGAATTTGTTCCATACTAAGTATACCATCAAAGGCCAATTATGTACGATCACAGTGGATGGAGGAAGTTACACTAATGTGGTTACACAATCCTTTGTGTAGAGGTTGGGTCTACCAACCTCAAAGCATCCCCGACCTTACAAGCTGCATTGGCTTCATGATAAGGGTGCTTTACACATGACTAAACAAATGACCATACCATTCAATGTTGGAAATGTATAAAGGGATGAAGTAGTATACAATGTTGTTTCCATGAGAGCTTCACATCTATTGCTTGGACAACCTTAGTTATTCGACTGATGTGTTATGTATGATGGTTATAAGAACACCTATGCCTTTGTTAAGGATGAAAGGAAGATAGTATTGCAACCCCTAACTCTATCTTAAGTAAATGAAACCCATAAGCAACTCACTCGAGCTAGTAAGAAAATAGCCCTAGTGATGAGCCATAGAGAGCTTTGATCTATTGAGAAGGTTGATGAACTGATGTTCCTATTGGTTAAGAGATTAATGGAGATAAAGGAGTTACAGAATATTCTAAAAGAGATCTAAAGCTTGTTAAATGAGTTTTTTGACTTGTTTCCAGAAGATTTGCTTAGAGGACTACTATTGATTTGTGGCATAGAGCACTCTATTGATTTATAGCCCGGCACTGCCCTATCGTATCAACCTATGTACAGGATGAACTTTGAGTAAGCGGCCAAGCTGAAAAGACTGGTGGACGAACTCATTAAGCGAGGATATGTAAAGGAGAGTATGAGCCCCTATGCTATACTAGCTTTGCTTGTTCTGAAGAAGGATGGTTCATGGCATATGTGCATCGATAGTTGAGCAATCAATTGAATTACTGTCAAGTGTAGATACCCGGTACTAGGGCTCAATGACATGTTAGATGAGCTTCATGGCATAAAGATATTTTCAGAGATTTATCTCCAGAGTAGCTACCACCAAATTCAGATGAGGTCGAGCGATGAATGGAATACTTCCTTTAAGACTAGGTACGGACTCTACGAATGGTTGGTTATGCCATTTGGACTTACTAATAGGCTAAGCACGTTCATGAGATTAATGAACCATATAATGTGGCCCTTAATTGGAAGATGTCCGTTCATGTACTTTAATGATATATTAATATACAGTGCCAACTTGAACGACCATGTTCAACATCTTCACGAAGTGTTTAGTATTTTGTGAATTGAGAAGTTGTATAGAAATGTGAAGAAGTGTATGTTTTGTTAGAGAAAAGTGATATTCCTAAGGTTTGTATTGTCAAGGGAAGGAATCTAGGCAAATGAGGAGAAGATTCGAGTTGTTTTAGAATGGCTGATGCCGAAGAATGTCATTGAGGTTCGAAATTTCCATAGCCTAGCTTCTTTTTATAGGCGATATATTAAGGACTTCAATACGATAGCCGCCCCATTGACCAAGTTGACTAAGAAGAGTGAAAGATTCAGGTGGAATGACCAAGTTGAATAGAGCTTTACAACAGCCAAGGAAAAACTCACCTCAATACTTGTCTTGTCACTACTAGATTTTGATAAGCTCTTTGAATTAGAATGCGATGCATCAGGAGTTAGAATTGGTGTTGTCTTGATGCAAAAGCAACAACCTATCACCTACCATAGTGAGAAACTTGGTGGTCCTACCTTAAACTATTCTATATATGAGAAAGAGTTGTACTCTCTTTACCAAGCCCTTACTGTTTGGCAAAATTATTTGCTACTGCGATAGTTTATTATTTATATAGACCATGAGTCTTTGAAGCATCTGAGGAGTAAGAACAAGCTTTTGAAGAGATATGCCAAGTGGTTGGAGTTCATAGAAGGTTTTTCGTATGTCATTTGGCATAAGAAGGGAAGTGCAAATGTGGTTGCAGACAAAACTATTGGGATTCTCACTCATCACTAAGTAGTATGCTACTGACCCTCCATTTGGTCCCGTTATTGAACAATGTCAAGAAGGGGTAGTAGTTAGAGGATAGTATCTTAAGGATGGCTATTTTTTTAAGGACTGCAGGATATGTATTCGAAACTATTCCATGCGTGAGCTATTGGTTAGAGAAGCTCATAGCGGAGGATTATTTGGTCATTTTGGGGAGATTAAGATAGTGTTCCATGCGTGAGCTATTGGTTAGAGAAGCTCATAGCGGAGGATTATTTGGTCATTTTGGGGAGATTAAGATAGCCAACTTGTTGAAAGAAAACTTTTATTAGCCTGGTTTGGCTAACAATGACCATAAGGTAGTCAGTAGTTGTAAAGTATACAAGCGTACTAGAGAAACCCATAGAGAGTACATGCTATTGCTAACACCCCCTTTACCTTAGGCTAACCTCAGCATGGAATTTGTCTTAGGGTTGCCTCGAACATCTAGAGGTAGAGATTCTATTTTTGTTGTAGTGGACCGCTTCAGCAAGATGGCACACTTCATTCCATGCCATCGAACTAACGATGCTCTACATAACGCTGATTTGTTTTTGTAGGAGATTGTTTGACTACATAGGGTACCAAAGATTATTATCTTTGATCGGGACATAAAATTCTTAAGTTATTTTTAGAAGACTCATTAGAGAAGACTTGGAACCAAACTTATATTCAGCTCTAGTAGCTACCCTTAGATTGATGGCTAGATTGAAGTGGTGTACAGGATGTTAGGTAATCTGCTCAAAGCTATTGTCAGGAAGAACTTGAGGGATTGGGATCTGTGCTTACCTGTTGTAGAGTTCGCATACAACCGGACTGTCTATAACACTATTAGGAAGACTTTATTTAAGGTCGTTTATGGCCTTGACCCTACCATTCCCCTAGATATGATTGGCACCCTAGCAACTATTGAAGAGAGTCAATCTAGAGTGGACTAAGCCAAAGAATTACACGAGCTACATTAGTCTGTAATTAGGAAGATCACCAAGTTCAATTAGAAGTAGCATGAAATTGGTAGCTGAGGTTGCTGAACTATTTCTTTCCACCTAAGAAACTTGTTATGGATACATCTCAATTGAGAATGATTCCCACACTTGAGACAAAACAAACTATCTCCTCAAGCTAATTGTTCATTCAAAGTCCTAAAGAAAATCAATCATAACGCTTACCAAGTCAAGTTACTTGATGATTGTGGAGTTTCTTCCACCATCAATGTGTCCACTTGGTAAGAAACTCCATTGTGGTGTTTCTCCTTATGTCTAACCCCAAAGATGCATCACCCTATGAACTACTAATGAGTAATTGTAATACCTTGCTGCTATTGTGGTCAACTTCGCTATTTCTATATAGAGGGTAGTAAAGACTAGGCCATAAGAGAGAGTTGATAAAGGAGGTCGAGATATGAGAAAGAGATCGAGAAGTCAAATAGTTGAACCTAGAGCACTAGAAGCTGTTGTTATGAACCTAGCTCTACCTCAACATGCTGAGAGGTTTACAAGGAGGAGACTTAAGTTATATGATGTTGAAGAATATGGTGAGGAGGAGGAGCAATATAATGGATTTGAAGAGTGTGAGCTTTATGCTCTTAAAGGAGTTGAGCATCTTAAAGTATAGATTCCAATCTTTAATAAGTCTAGTAGTACTAGTGACTATCTAGATTTAGAGGAGAATATTGAAAAGTGATGTGTTAAGCATGTGCACTTATCAGTTTATAGTATAGCGGATATAAGTCCAAATGTCGATCCCTTAGAAACTTTGACTACTAATACTCACCAAGTCTCTATTATCTAATCGACAAATTAAATTTCAAGAAACTTAAGAAAGTGAATCTAAATTACTACTAAAACTAATTTAAAGATTAACTAAGACCCAATTCAAGAATTAACACAAAAGTAATTCAATTGGAAATTAATTCAAGATTTAGTGTTATACTTAGATCTTGCGTCCCTTAGATCTAATGTGTGATTTTCCTAAAGATAATCTAATTCATTCTTTATTCTTTAATCTTTCTTCACTAGGAGAATTCTCTACTAAAGTTAATCACTTTCTCGAGCTAATTAACTCTAACACTAAAATCACCTATTAGAATCTCTTCTCAATAGCATGATTTAAGATTGCATTATCGAACAACGAATTCTCTACACTCTAATTTAAAATTCTGAAAGAATCTTCTAAATTATCTCTAATCTTGCAATAATCCTCATCAACTATTCCTAGATCTAATCTTATAAGAAATCTCTTGATTCTCTTATAAGATATCAAACTCTAGATTGCTATTCGCGAAAATAATAAACTAAATCATAAAGCAAACATAGTTGAATTAAGAAAATGATAAAGAACTAAATTAATCAAATACTAATCATGTCACATAAATAGATCTAGGTTTTACAAGAACTAGATATCAAAGATCTACTTACTATACATCATAAAATAATAATCGAAAATCAAAGAGTAGAGAAAAATAAAAGGATGAATTGTAAAATCTAAAGAAAAATTAAATCTTAAAATCTTCTTTGCACCTTCCTTTCTTGAGTGTCTTTAGCTAGAAAAACTCTCTCCAATTCATGTCCAACAATTTCTTCTTCTTAAATAAACCTTAAAAAGGCTTTATATATGAAGAGATGAAAAAAAAAATATAGGTTAGTTAGAAAAGACATGACTAAGGACACAACCATATCTTTTGGTTGTATACTTGATTATGATTTACATTTTTCTCTCTTTTTTTTTTTTAATTTGGAATGGATACGATTGAGGACATGGTTGTGTCTTTTGGTTGTGTCCTAAGTTGTCACAGTTGAAAATTAGCTCCAATTTTTCCTAGAAACGATACATTCATATCGTTCGGTTGTGTTAATTTTCAAACCTTCATAACTTGCTCATTTTAACTTCGATTTAAGTGAAATTTATTCCTTTCTTCTCGTTTTCTTGCATAAATCATTTCAAAAAACTAGAAAAATAAATTTTACTCAATTAAGTATTATTATCTAAAAATCCACTCAAATTTCAAGGAAAATCATAAAAAATCACTTAACAAAATATGTGCAATTAAGAAATCATCAAACTTCCCCTTACTTAAGAATTTACTTATCCTTAAGCAAATAAATCAAAGAAAGATCTGGACAAGAATTCTTAAGTAAGAAATAATCACTACCTAGGAAATTGACCAAAATTTGCACTTAACCTAGAAAGACTAAACTTGCAAATTCAATCAATTTTCTTTAAGTAACTTCCTTACTTTTATACTCAATCTTTTTTTTCCAATATCCAAAGGACACAAAGTACTAAAGTTCACAAGCTAATCTATGTAAATTAAAGTTTAACTGGATTATTTAATCAAGGATTTTCTACTTAAGATCACATTTAACATCTCACCAATCAAGAAAGACGCATAAAAATTTTAACTTACTTAATTATAATGCATATAACCCTCTCTTCAATCTCGCTAAGCGCCATAATTTAGAGTAAACACATACTACATTCACTCATCCTTGATCATCCTCTTAACACATGCTTTTGTTGGTAAGGCTTCAAATTCATTGAATTTATGTTACTAATGAAAGGCCATTATGTTGATAGTAGGATAGGATCTCGCTCTTCTAATGGACCAAGAATGATCCATATCAACTTAGCCCCCATATTGGTAGTGAGAAAGAACCTTGCATTTATGAAGGACTAAGGTTGACCCATGTCAACTCATTCTTTAAGCTTATCTTGGCATTGGTAATAGCATTTAACCTTGCTCTTCTAAGGGACTAAGGTGAATTCGTACTAATTTTGGCCTTTGTTTAATTTTTTCATTTGTATCACTTTTTACCTCCAACTATTTCAAGTTTTCAAGGGTTTCTCAAAAGATAAACTTCATTTATTTGTTTACTAAGAATTATAGGGCTGTAAAGTCATATAAGAGGAAAGTATACATCAAAATAAGCTTTAAAAATAATCATGACTAACTCCTAACTAGTGATATTGCTCTAACCCTAAGAACTAAAATCTTAGGCTAAATAATCTTTAACTTAACTCCACAAAGATTTTACCTATCAACTCTAGCATCGTATAAATCAATCATTATAGATCAAGTATTCAAATTACATTCGACTTAGTGGAAGTTATCAATTTCCAATTAATGTAAGTTAATAAAATAATAAAATTGGGTTAAATGTAAAAAAAATTGGTCTCTTAAGTAGCAAAAGTTTCTATAAATTTCTATATCTCCTTCCCTACACTTAAAACCATACATTGTCCCTAATGTAGGAATTAAGTCACATAATGGAAAATAAATTAATCAAAACAATCGTAGGTAAGACAGTATAAAAGTGGGAAAGAAAAATTGATACTTCCTTGAAAATTTGAGTAACACAATTCATTAGTGCAAGCAATCTGAAGTTTGAAGTTGTCTAAACAAAATGTAATCTCTAAGATGAGCTTCAAAGTTCCAAGGTATTGACTCCACAATCCTCCTAATCAGAGGCATTATTCATGATATCATCCTCATTTGCATCCTCTTCATATTCTTCATCCTCCTCCTCATCATCAACATCTTTAGCTAAACTCTTCTTTCGAGCTCCTTCCTCTTAACTTGTAATTTAGCACTAAGTACCATGTTTCTTTACAAAAGAAAACAAGATTCAAGTCAGATTTCTAATAAACCAAAGTTTTCTACAGTCAGATTAAAGAAACAAACCAAAAATCATGACTCATTGTGGAAAATAAACATTATAACTTGTTGAGGAATTTTTCGAATACTTGGTATGCATGCAAATTGTAGTTGCATTCTTAAGAAATCTTTCATCTAATCCTAACAACTATTGTTATAAAAGAGATTCTAAGCATGCTTAAACTCTCAATTCCTCAATAACATGAATCAATAGCACTTGTATGTTGATTAAATACTAAAACCCAAAGTACTAAAATGAAGAACAAGGTATATAAAGCAATGACATCTAGCACTATAACTGAAACATTCAAGAATTGCATGCCTCTAGTAATGTACTGTACATGATATGGTCATGTCACAACTTTGTGTCTTTTAAAATCTAATTGTAGTGTCTAATTTAAAAACATGATCGTATTCTTCATGTACACCACTACCCATCTCTCAAAATTCATGAACACACACTAAAAATTACTAACATACATTCAAATCCTAACTACTCTATCATGCATAAGAGTCCAATCTAAGTGAATTTTATAGAAAAATTAAAGAAAAGGAGAGACCAAGAACTTACTCGAATTCTTGATTATGATTCACGTTTGTTTCTATTCTTTTTTAAAACCATAAATTATGCAACTGAGGACATGGTTGTGTCTTTTGGTTATGTCCTATGCTGTAACAGTTGAAAATCAGCTTTGCTTGCAAATGACACAATCATGTCGTTCAAATATGTCATTCTTTAAACCTTTATAATTTGCTCATTTTAGCTTTGATTTGAGTTAAATTTGTTTCTATCTTCTATTTTCTCATATACATCATTTTGAAACTTAGAAAACTAAATTTTACTCAATTAAGTATTATTATCTAAAAATAAACTCAAAATTCAAGGAAAATCATCAAAAATCACTAAATAAAATATGTGCAATTAGGAACTCATCAAAAAAATATTTAACTTCTACAATTATGAGGACTCGGTGTATATTTGAGTAGCTGCTTTAAAATTTTTTAGGTATGCAGCAATGTGGAGGAAGAAATTACAGAATGTGTGCTAACGAGCTTAATGTGAAATTTGAACGTGGAACGAGATAAAGAGAGTTTTGAGGAGTTGATTTGTACTAAAATATTATGAACATGAAACATTTCGATGTCTTCAAGAACTCGAGCAAGGTTACCAATCTATGAATATGTTCGAGAGTTCCAACTATTGATGATCCATTGTGATGGTGATGAACCCGAAGCATGGAAAGTAGCAAGGTTCATTTCTAAACTAAGATCTAAGATTGGTAATGTAGTGGAGGTGTAAAGGATTGGAAATATAGATGAGATTATTCAAGTAACACAAACGGTTGAAAGGTAGAGGAGAAATAAGCTCAGCTGAGCGTAAAGTAGCAGACTTAGCTTGCTGAGCAAAACTAATATGGTGAGTCAACTTAGATATGATAGAGCTTAATATAGTATCAAGGCAACCACTAAGGTGCAATGCTAAGTAGTCCTGATGATGGCCAAGGGAAGACCAAGGCGAAGAGCTTGAGGTCAAAAAGGACCAAGGTCAAAGCTTAGGTAGGAAGGCATGAGAGATAAAGTGTTTCAAATGCTTGGATACATAGCAAGTTAATGTCCGAACCGACATGTTATGTCCATCAAGGGAGAGAACCCCCAATTCGAAGTAGAAAGTGTTAGTGAAGGAGAAGTAGAAGAGAATGTCGAGCCGTGTTTTGATGAGTTCTTTAAAGATCCTAGGCCCTTACCTAACTCGAACTGGGAAAGCGATATCTCAATTTAGTTTTTCAAAGAATTCGTAGTGCTAATGTTGCAAGGGAAGATGAGTAAAGAGAGAATCTCTTCTATATGAATTACTGAGTGAATCGCCTTCTATATGCTTTGATCATATATGGAGGAAGTTATACCAACATCATAGCACAAAGAGTGGTGAAGGCTCTAAAATTGCCAACTTGTCCTCATCTTAAGCCTTATTAGATTCACTAGCTTAATGAGAAGGTAGGATTACCTATTGTTAGGCAAGTCATAGTGCTAATTACTATTGGTGATAAATACAGGGATGAGGTGTTGTGCTGCATCCTACCTATGTATGTCTCATACATACTATTAAACTAACCATGGCTCAATGATTTAAGGTACTCCATGATGGGTATAGCAATACTTATATGTTCTAGAAGGATGGCTCATAGAGAATGTGCATTGAGAGCCGAGTAATCAATAAAATCGCTATTAAGTACTAATATTTGATCCTACGACTAGATGATATGATTGATGAGTTACATAGTGCATGAATATTTTCAAAGGTTAATCTGAAGAGTGACTACCTCCAAATCTGCATAAGATCGAGAAATAAGTGGAAGGTTGCTTTCAAAATGAAGGATGGTTTGTTTGAGTGATTGGTGATGCTATTTGGGCTTACAAACCCACTGAACACCTCTATGCAACTTATGAATCATAATTTGAGACCTTTGATTGGTAAATGTGTTTTTTTCTACTTTGATGATATTTTGGTATATAGTACCTACCTCATTTCTCATGTCACGCACTTAAGATCTGTATTTGATATCCTTTATGCTGAGCAATTGTTTGGCAATTTGAAGAAATATATGTTCTATTAAAGTGAAGTAGTATTCTTCGGATATGTTGTCTTTGGTAAAGGAATCAGAGTTGATGACAAGAAAGTCCTAGCTGTTCTCAAATGGTTGACGTTGATTAGTATTGTCGAAGTAAGGAGTTTACATGGTTTAGATTTGTTTTATCGAAGATTCATTTAGAACTTTAGTTCCATAACTACCCCATTTGAGAAGGTCTTTGAATTGGAGTGTAATGCCTTAGGAGTAGGTATTGGAATTGTTCTTATGCAAAAGCATTGACTAGTTGCATATTTTAGTGCGAAGCTCAAAGGTACCACATTGAATTACTTAGCATATGACAAGGAGTTTTATGCCCTTATATGAGCACTTTAGAACCAGTAACATTACCTATTACTGAGAGAGTTCATTATCTATATAGAGCATGAATCTCTTAAACATCTTAAAGGATAACAAAACTCTCTCAATGGCATGTGCCTGGAAACCTTTTGTTACATCATCAAGTACAAGANATACTAGGTATATTCATAAAAATATACATATATTCATATAGTTTATTATACTATATTAATTCCTTTTATAGATTACTTAACTTATCTTTAAGTCCCCGTCGCATTTCGAGCTCGATTTTAAAGGTTCCAACAAGTATTATGCTATATTATATAATTACACTTCTAAGGCTAAAATTGGGATTTTGTGTTATTATTTGTATAATCTAACTTCACTAGGTTACTTCAACTAACTTTTTTAACTTAGTTGTAAAATTTGGCCTCAATTGGATAAGTTTTTCCTAAATGCCCTAAATCTAGGTATGGTTATCATAAATACGATTTTAGAGGCTTACAATTGGGATATATGCCTACCATCATCAAGTTTACTTACAACCACTCTACTCATGGCTCGATAGGAAGGTCACCTTTTAAGGTTGTCTACGGACTTAACTTGAACTTACCCTTGGATATGATTATTAGTTTGACCTCTCAAGGAAAAAGTCAATCAAGCTTGGAGTGTGTTAAGGAGTTTCAAAAACTATATCAGAAGGTTGCTAAGTGATTAGCTAAGATAGTGGCCCAACAGAGAGAGCAAGGAAGCTATAGTAGAAGGTGAGTTATTTATAACCTGTAAGACCTTGTTTGGATCCACCTCAATAAAGAGCAATTCCTAGGGAAGAGAAAGAACAAGTTATCTCCCAAGTCAGACGACCTTTTCAAAATTCTTCGACACATCAATGACAACACTTATGAGTTAGAACTGCATGAAGGATATAGAGTATCTCCAATGCTTATGAGTTAGCATACTTTATTAAGGTCGGGCTGGTGAGCTTATCTTGGAAGGTCTTAACTATTAGATGAACATACTTGGTGTATTTGGCCATTTTATGTTTATAATATGGGGTATATAGTAGAGGGCATCCAATTCCATCATACTTTTCAAACTCAGGGACCTTGAATTTCTCGAGGAAATCACTTTCTAAGTGCTTGGGTAATTATAAGAGGTTCTTCTTTTCAATGATGTCGGTGGTTTCAAAGGCCTTGAGCTTCTCTTCTACCATTTCAAGAAGTTCTTTCTTAAGTTTCTTAAGGTGAGTGTTAACTTCAAGTCTCAATTTAATATCCTTAAGTTTAGGTAGTAGAGTGTCATTACCAATCTGCCCTTCAATAGGGTTGGGCTGCTTATTGGTGGAGAGTGACTAAAGTTGTTCCTTAACTTGTTACAAAGTCTTCTCATGATTTTCAACCCTTTAGTCATATTGTTCAATAATTTTGGAGTGAGAGCGAGTGATAACTAGTCTTTGGACAAAGGTTTGTTACTTGGGAGCAATCTTCATTTCCTACAAGAGGTAGAAACAAACTTAGGAAGTCAATTTAAGTTTTTAATTTTTTCTTTGTTCTTTTATTTTTCTTTTCTTCTTTTCCCTCTCTCTCTCTCTCTCTTCTTTTTTCTTTTTTTTTTCTCTCTTTTTTTCCCTCTTCTTTCTTCTTTATCATAAAAGTAATGTAAAATAACAAAATGGAATTAATAATTTAAAAATGCAATGAAGACACATAGATGCAAGTATTGAATTGGCAAGTAACTTGTAATGTGACAAAGCCATATTTTGTTGAAGTTGAAAATCAAAGTTTGATTACATAACTTTACTTAGAATAAGAAATTTTGCTAACCTTAGTACTTACAAGAACATTTTATTTAAAAGACATGGATCCTATTTTCTAATTTAGACTCTTGTTCTTTTTTTCCTCAATTGGCTTAATTCCCCTTTAGTACTCTTCCTTTTTGCAAGTTGGCTAGCTTTTGCTAGGGTTTCCAATTCCTTGATCCTTTCTTGGGCCATTATTAGTTGGTCCATAAACCTCTTAACTTGATGGTTTGTCACATCATACAAAGCTTTCCAAATCCTCCTTAACCTGTTTACATTCTCAAAAATGACTTCCACTCGAGCTTAGACTTGATCCATGTAAGTCTACATTTCTAGGCTAAGATTAGTTGGTACATGTTGGAGTACATTGGGGGCTCAATATTGTTTATAACCTACCTACTTGAGGTGGTGATAGATATAATCTCTAGTAGCTTGATACTTCTTTGTGTAGCCTTCTAAGTCTTCTAATTAGAGTGTTGGAATCACAACTCGTTTGTCTTAAAGTCTTTGATTCTTAATAATCGAGTACATTTTAATCTACTAGTACATGTGGTCATGAAAATTTAGGGTCATCCGCTCAAATGATGGTCGATAGACTATGCCTTGAATGGGCTTAGCTTGGTGAACTACAATAGCCAAGTAATATCGAGTACACCAGTTAAAGCCAATTAAGGGAATTGCTTCATAATCCTTGCAATTTCATATCATCTTGTTTGCTAAATACCATTTAGTTACCCATACTAAATCTTCTACACTAAAGTTATAAAAAATCTCAATCCAGTAATGACTTGAGGCCTCAGGTAGCTTAACACTTTAGGACTCAATGAAGTCAACTTTAACAGCAAATTCTGCCTTATGGAATTTGAGCTAGTGTACGACCATGTGACTAGCGAACCAAATCATAAGCAAGCTTAAATTGGTCTTCATATTCTTATTACCTCTTGTCTTAAGATGGTCAAGAGACCAAATTTGTTCAACTAAAAGGGTCAGAACATAAAACTTTCCTTCTAAGAATTAGGCCATTATTTTGTAACCCAAAAGTAGATGTAGACACATAATTTGTTAATAAGTTAGTCCTTATCACGACTAGGATGTAGGCATGGCATTGATTGCATTGCCATTCTTGATACCCTCTAGTGCAAATTTCTTGCTTCTCTAGATACCTTGATTTTCCCATAAACTAATCTAATAGATCATACATCTTAATGGAAGTTCTATTACATTAAGCCAAAACTCGATCCATTTTAGTTTTTTATACCCCTAATAGTTTGCTGCAGATGTTACATGGGCCCTTTTTGAGGTTTAGAACATATATCTCATCCATGTTAGACGAAGCCCTTAACAATTGAACATACTCCTCTATGATGGGGTTTAATTGGAAGGGCCTGATATAGAAGGCTACTACTTTAGGATTCCAAATACGGAGGTCAATAGAGACTTCAAGCAAAGACATGATGGGCTCGACTTTGCCTTTGAAAAAGTTTTGTAGTTTAGGGATACAGAGTTGGAGTCACCTTTTGAGTATGGTCTTAGAATCTGTAGGATTGTTGATGTAAGCCTTCTTCTTCATGACTTAAAGGCTAAACAACTCTCTCCATTACAAGGAAAAGAAAATTAACCAACTACAAAAAAAAAAAAAAAAAAAAAAAAATTATTACATTATGGACAATATTACAAGGATACAAAATGTACAAAAATTTACAAAGAAATTACAAGGAAAGAAAATTTAGAAAGACATAAACTAAAAAAATTTACAACTTCCTCTTTGATGGGCTTGCTGCATTACATTTATTTGCCAATCCTTGAAAGAGAATCATGAATGCAAATTTTGGTGGGTTTCAAAAAGTCCCTAAGTTTCAAAAGCCTTACATGGATTATTGGCCTAATTAAAACTTTAGTAGGGTTGACCTAATCCCTAATCGGCTCTAACCAATAGTTACACCATAGAGTTTGGGACTTACACAATGGCCTTCCCCTTATAAGGTCTTAGGACATACCAGGTTCAACCTTCTAAATGTACATCATGATCAACATGGCCACTCTCCATTTTTCCTTTTCTTTTTTCTCTTGCGTCACTGATACCCAACATTAGTACAACTATTTTAAAAAACACTTAATCATGTACAAAACTAATATTTATGAAAAAAAAAGCCCCTAATAGTTATATTATGGATCTTTTATAGCTAGCCTACTAAAGTAGTACCAAGTAGAGTTGCCAATCTATTGAGCTAAAAATTTGGTTTCCTTCTTTTCTAATCTAACTTATACTAATCTTGACCTACTAGTTTAAGTTCCTCGACCGTATTAGGAATAAGCTTAGATTAAAAAGAAAAAAAAAATTGATATAACATGGAGTTGTCACTTAATCAAGTTAGGAAAATAGTGAAATTAAGGCCTTTAGGTAGATAGGCTTTAATTTCGACTACTGGTCTATGGATTTTTTCTTAAAGAGAAAATTTAGAAAAAAGAAACTATAGAAATGAGCTCAAGGACTAACCTATTAAAACTAGATAAGGTTACTATAAAAGATCCATAAATAAATAAGATAGCCTTTTAACTCTTTTCGAAATAAAAAGAAAAAGTTTCAATAAGGGAAAAAAATATTTTTTTTATATTTTTTAAGGCTATCTAAAATGACTATATATCTGCTAGTTAGGATCGCACCATTGTATTCCTTAGGGTATTTCTATAAAAACTTTAGTGAGTTAATCAATTTTATTTATGAAATGTTTTACTTTAAGTATTTACATTTTAATTAAGTTTAGGAAAAATTTATTTATGTCTAACTTTTTAAAAAAATTAGGAAATCTCTCATTTTTAAAAAACACACCAATTAGGTTTTTTATTTTATCAAAAACCTTTTGTAGGGTGATAAAAACTTTTTATGAAAACCTTTCTTTTATTTTGAAAAGAGGTTTAGTACATAGAAACTAAAAGATATACAATTATATTACAATCACAAAAATCATATTTAGAAACAAAAAATCATGTCTAGGAAAAATATTGTACAACAAATTATCATAGAACGTCAAAAAAACAAACTTTGTTATATATATATTTAAAAGACCTTTGAATGAAACATATGGTAAAATTCTAATATTTATGAACAAACACTCAATCATCGAGAATAATAACAAGTACTTTACAATTTATTTATAAATCATCAAAACATTTTGTATAAATACAAAGAAGGATTTTGACAAAATATTTTACGTTCAGTCATCAATCCTCAAGCTCAACATCCTTTTTATTCTAGCTACGTAATTCTACAAACACATTTGCTCTACACACTCAACATTAAGAAAACATCAATAAAAGGATTATTATACAACAAGAATTGTGACCAACTTATCAAATCATTAAAATCAAAATCCTCTTTTTTATTTTATTCACCAAGAACAAACACATTTTTTTATACAATTAACATTACAAAAGAATCAAACTCAATAATAAAGAAGAAATATAACAAAAACTTTACAACTTAAGCATAAAACTATCTAATATAACACATATAACAAGGTTAAAAGGGTTATTTACACATATCATGCATTAAGATTCATCAAAATTCCAAGAATTTTAAAAACGATTTAAAGTTCTAAAAAGTTATCTCATGCAGTAACAAACTGGAGGCCGATTTAAGGGGTTTTCAAGCGATTTTCGGCAAGATGGTGGTGATTCTCAACTCTTAACTTTCTAACCTTCAAAAGGCCTCTACCAATTTTAGAAGAATTGATGCTTACTCCTTTGATTATCTCAAAGAAACTTGGATTCTCTAGAAAAATCCTAAACTAGCTCTTGTATTGAAACTATGGAAAATTCTCATATTTTATTTGATGATTCTTACAATTGCTTCTTGGGATGAGTAGTAGAGGGCTCTATTTATAGTATGGATTTTCATTTGGTGGTTGAGAAACATCCCTTTTTTTTTTGCATAGGGAAATTAAATCTCTTTATATTATGAAGATTTTATTCGTTTTTTATTTTCCCCTTTTTTTCATTCAATTTGAACACATTTTAGTTGCAATCTTTGTTAAATAAATGGTTAAAATCCTTCATTTATGTCTTATTGCCAATTCGACATATCAATTTCGTGATGGGTTGGCCTTTAGGAGATCTAATTTTCTATTTTCTCAAGGATGTGCTGCACTTGTTTAATAACAAACTTCCTTTTTATTTATTTTTTTTCTATTGGGTCCAACTTCCTTTATTTTTTTTTTTTTAAGATTTTTAAACCAAAATAATGTAAATTTGTTGCCCTTTGTATTTCATATTTTTTTCCCTAATTTTTAGATGAAACATATAGGATCAAATTTGGTAGATTCAATAAGGTATTTTAATGGCATGAAACTGCCATTTTTAACTACATTTGTTCATTGAGTTCATGTTTAGGAAAGAAAGGATGGCTAAGAGGGAAGGAAACTGGGCACCTCACTTGCCACTAATAAGTGTGTGAAACCATAGACTTATTTAAATGATTTCTCTAACAATTATATGTGGTTTAATAAATTGTTTAGCAAAAGTTTATGAATTTTTGTCAAAATCACATATAAATTTCTCAACATAATTATAATTTATATTATTGTCTTTTGATGCTTAAAAGTAGTATATATTTAAAGAATTTAAACTCTTCTCATTTTATCTTACAAGTCCTGAGGCTACCATGTAATGGTGGCCTTAATTCATGAAGCCAGAAATGAAGAAAAAAGTAAAGAAGGAAACCTAGAAATTATAACTACTAGCATGACGATAAGCCTATCTATTGTCAAGATAGTACTTAGAACAAAATTGAATCAAATTGTAAAACTAGAAGGGTATACCTGTATGACAATACCCAATTACTATCACGACGGTATAATTGACTCTTCAAGTGAAAACACACCATTTCATTAAAGGAAAAGAAGAAAAGTACATCATATGTATCCACCATCATGATGGTACTCTTGCTTATAATCATGCTAGTAATGACCTGACATAAAATCCACTTCTTCTTCATTTTCTACAGATTTTGGCTTTGGAATTTTTATGGTTTAAGGCTCTAGTTTCCACCATTTCTCTCCTCTTTAAGCTCTCTTAGGTTACTTTTAGTATAGTTTTATAATTTCGATGGAGTTTTCTTACATTTTTATGATTGTAGCATAAACTATTTGTGGATTTTAGCTCTTTTTAAGGTTTGGGTTTATGGATTTCCATTACATTCATGGAGATTGTTAGGAAAATCTTTAAGAGCTCCATTGTTGAGGTTAAGGAACTCGGTTTTGTAATGTTTCTCATACTTTTTCCATGTTTAATGCAATGCTTATTTTCATGTTCATATGTATTATGAGTTGAATATTTATTTTCCATAAATGTGATAAATGTAACTTATTATGCTTATGAGTAGTGTGTAAACATGATGAAGTAGCTGATTGATGTTTTTGTATTGTGATGGTGTAAATATAGAGTTTTACTTAGTTCTATGGTATAATTTGGTATAACTTAATTGTTGAATTGATATCGAGCTAGATAGCGTTTCCCACACATTAGGCCTCCCTACTTATTATCTTAATAGGGTCTATAGATATCATAATAGGATTTGAAAACCCCAAAGATTGCCTAAAATTACTAATTTGACTGGGTAATTCTTGAGAATTAGGACTCAAATCCTTGCACTTACCTTGAGCTAAAAATTGGTTGAAATGAGAAATCAATTCTAACATAGTTATTTAAAGATGGAACTTAAATAACTAGTTGATAGTGTAGAAGTGATATTGATAATACAATGCCCTTACTATATGATAGAATCTACAAAATGAGAGTTGGATAAATTTTGTGAGTGTGAGTAAAATTCATGTTTAAACTATCATAAATACTCTAATAGCAAGGCTACACCGATCTTAGATGATTGTTTACTCGTTGCTAATACATCTTTTATAAATAAACTCGCATCCCAATATCAAGAAATTACTAAAATCTACGCTTAATTCAATTGTAGTTCTTACTTCTATGTAGATAACTTGCATGTTCTTTCCCTTAAAATTGCTTAATCGGTTGCCTAGATTACAGTAGAAATACTAAAATCTAGTACTTAGTTATCTTTCTAATCTCTATTCTTTCCTTCATTGTAAAATGCGACCTTGATGCTCACCATATACTATAAATTGATTGGTACGCTTGCTATTAGCTTACGATTTCCACAAATATTTTTCAAAAGGTTGCAAGCGAGTTCAAATTATTGTATAGTGTTGTCACTATTTTTAAAAGGGGCAAATTTTATACTTGTGTGTGATATTGTCAAAGGTGATCGCAATACTAAGTTTTTTGTGCCATTTTTAGAGAAGGTAAAGAAAGTGAGAGTTAGCTAATGTTAGATTAATATTTCTCTCTAAGACTAGGCTTAAAGAAGAATAGATTTAGTTGTAGTTAGAGTTAGTTTTGCATGCTTATTTTGTTAAGAGCTTTTTACGGTATTTTTTTTTTTTTGTTGCTTCGTAACACTTTTGAAGAGGTTATTGGCAGTTTAAGTGATTACTTAGAGAAGAGATAAAACTCTTACCATAAGATTTGTATTGGGTTGAGATTATTGAAACCCTTTGTATTTAGCCTCCTAAGATTACCCTTGTGTTGAAATTTCAAAACCTTTATTGTCTTATACCAAGAAGAGGAATTACTGATTCTGAATTGTTATTAGATCTTGAAGTTAATAGAACATTTCATAGATGACTACAAGAAAGAAGAAGATTTGTTGAGATGGAGAATTTGAACAAAGGAAATGGATATGGCGTTGGTGTAGAAATTGGTGTAAACATGGATGATATGAATGGAGAAGAATATTAAAATGGATTCAATGGACAAAATGGCAATGTAAATAGCAATGGGCTAAGTGGTATGAATGTTAATGGTATTGGGATTGAAAACCACAAAAGTTTAAGGGAATACACAATACTAACCATGGACAGTTTTGTGCTAGCAATAGCGTGGCCTACTATTCAAGCCAATAATTTTGAGCTTAAACCTGCATTGATACAGATTATGCAAATTAACTAGTTTGGTAAAAGTGCTTTAGAAGACCTAAATGAACACCTATAAAGCTTTCTTTAGTTGTGTGCAACATTAAAAAGTAACAGTGTTTCTGAGGATGCTATTTGATTAAGGCTATTCCCATTCTCCTTGAGAGATAAAGCTCGAAGCTAGTTATATTCTTTACCAACTCATTCTATCACTACTTGGGACAATTAGCCTGAAAATTTTGTCAAGGTTTTTCCCTCCATGCAAAGCAATGAAGATGAGGAATGACATGACCATGTTTCGCCAATATGAAGGAGAGTCTTTGTATGAAGCATAGGAATGGTACAAGAAGATGTTGAGAAAATGTCCACACCATAGATTACCAATCTGGTTACAAGTTCAAAAGTAAGCTGTCTAAAATCAGGCTGTTTGTAAGAAAGGTCATGGAGAAGAGGAATGAAAATAAGGATATTCATGTTGATTTCAATGATTTGAAAAATGAATTTGCTAAGGAATGGAACAGTCCTCCCTATTGGTTATTTAGCCAAGCTAAAGATGAAGACGCTAAAGAATGGGCCAAGAAATATCCTAACTTCCATCTACTAAAATGATTATGAAAAGGGTCCAGCAGAGGGACATAAAACCTAAGCGCTAGGTAAGAGGTAACCCACCATAGTTTTATTTAATTTCCATTCACTTTTCTTTAAGTTTTTCTAGTTTTTTCTTATGTTTTGAGAAAATGGCTAAATAAAATTTTAAATCTAAGAGGACTTAAAGAGCGAAAGGAAAATAAAGCAACTCAGCTTAATTCTTAAGGCAATCTTATTCTAACCCTACCTTTCTATTTTACATTTAAAGATAAGTTGAGATGGTAGGAGAAATAAAAGTTAGTGGTAGGGAATATATGGAATGGATTAAAGTTGTAGCTACGCTTTGCTAAATTGATATTGCATTTGTGTTGAGTATTTGGTTGCTAAGTTTATTTTATTTTCATCAAATCTCTAAGTTGTGTGAAAAAGAGCAAGTAACTTTTGTTTTGTTGTGTTCATGAATGAGGAACAATAGGAATGAACTTATTACAGTACTGTAGAATTAATGGACAAAATCTTTGGATTAGATTGTTACCCTTTATATTTAACTTTAGGTTCATGAGCTAAGAATAAGATAGTGCCACTAGTTAGAGTTAGCTGTTTATTTTTTAGAAAATTGATTTTCATGTATTGTACTCTTTGAATTTTCAAGTAGCTAAGTATAAGTGTTAGACAAGATACTGAAATTGTTTTGGTCTTGAAAAGGATTACTCAATAAAAAATAGAATGAAAATCGACCAAAATTCTAAAGTTGAGGGTAAACCAAACCAAAAAATTTTAAAAAACAAAAATGAAAAAGAAAAGAAAAGGAGAGTGTTGAGCTTGGTTTTTCACCTTTCGATTCTTTTTATAAACAGATCTTCTTTACACCGATCAATATTAAATTCTACTTATGTAATACTGGCCCTCGACTAATGTTTAAAGAAAACCAGTTTTCTTTTTTAATTTCTTAAAAATGCTTTTGGAGTCACCATTCAATGGGAGTTCGGCAAAAGAGTTATGTTATAACCAATTAGGTGGATCGATTATAACCTAGCTATTGGTCTATCAAATAAAACCAATTTTATAAAAAAAAAAACGGTTCTAGAAACTAGAGATTGAGATTTAGGGTTTAGGAATTTTAAACTCTTACGGATACCATTAAGTGTCAAAATTTAACCTTAACCTTAAAAATCACCTTTTAATTCCATAAAACAAAACTTAATTATTAGTTACTTTAATTGGATAACTTAAGTAATCTAAACTAAAAAAGTAAAATTAAGTTTTTTTATTTTTTATATTCGCCCTATCCGCTATTCAGAATCAGACGTATATAGTTCTTTTAATAAAACTTAAGTGGGTTAGTGGTTTTTAAATTTTGAAAGGGAGTCGAGTTTATGTTTTAATTTTTTTCAGGTTTATTTAAGGAAATTTCTAAAAAAGGGTCCTAAATTGGAACTTTTGAAAAATTCTAAAATGCCCTAAATTTGAATATGGATTGATTTATTTTTCTTATTTGGAAAAACGTTTTTCTAAGTGATAAGACAATTATTCATTCACCAACCTATTTATTTTTATTCTTATTTTATTTATTTTTCCTTATTTATTTATTTTAATCTTATTTATTTATCTTATCTATTAAACTAAAAAAATAAATAAATAAGTAAGGTACTTTTCTTTCTTTTTTCCTTTTTTTTTTCTTTCTTTCTTCCTCTTTTTTCTTTTTTTTTTCTTCTTTTTTTTTATTTACATTCATTCTTATATATAAAAAAAAGACAAAACAACAAGAACTAAGTAATAAAATAAAAAGAAATAAATAAAAAAAATTAAAATTGAGCTTTGGAAGTAGTAGGCGATCGTAGGTTAGACTTAGAGATTGGATCGGGTCACAAGTCGAATTGCCAAATCAGGTCGAGTCCTCTCCAAGCTTTCCTTTAGCAACTTACCTAAGTTGATTCTACTTGATTCAGCTACCAAAACAAGCGAGTGAAGGGTTAAGGTTTGAAGGTGGTTTAGATGGTTTTTTAGAGTAGCAGATGACGATGGTGGAGCAGCATTTACGGTGGCAACTGCTGGGTGTGAATGGAGAGTATAGTGAGGGGTTTTAATGTATGGAGAGTTTGATCGTGTGGTTTGTTTGGGTTGAAGAGGGTTGAAGGTAGTGGTTCGAGTAAGGAGCAATAAGGTGGTTAAGGTTTAGGGTTAGTGATGCATGGTGTAGCTAAGGGGTACGGTAGTAGACGAGGGTGGCTATGCCCGGAAGCTTGCGGGGTGGTAAAGCTAGCGAGGGTGGTGGCATTCTTCGAGGATGGTTAGAAAGAGGAAGTCGAGGAGAGAGAGAGTGGCAATTGAGCTAGAGTGAACAAGAAGAGAGAAAGAGCTTATAGGTAGTCTCTCTATTCGTGTATATTCATGTTTATCCCTAAGCCCCTTATTTATACATAAATTCACTTAGCAAACAAGGAAATCAGAAATTAGACTGGAACGAAAATGTTTAGATTTTCAATTTTTTTGCCAATTTTGGAGCTAGATTTGAATGCATTTTTTTATTAAATCTAGATGCATTCTTTGATTCAATTTCAAATAGGCCACATATGGTGTGAGATTGATGCAAGAAATTATGTGCCTATGAGTGAAATTTGTGCAAAAATTGGATACAAAGTGAAGGGGGTAGGCTATTCTTGACTGGGAAAGAGGAGGAAATCAAGGGAAAGAAAAAGAAAGAGAAGGGAAAGTAAGAGAAAAGCAATTGATGTAGTATCTATGTGGTCCTAAGTCAAATGTGTCGACCAACTAGATGTTGCTATGTCTCCTAAAGTAACATGTGGTAACTAACGGGGCATGCCATATGGCATTACATTGGTAAGCATCCAACCCGATGCTACCATGTATCAGGATACATGGCACAATGAGATATTGATACGTAGTAGTTTTTGATTATCTAAAAAAATAAAAAGCTTTTGTATGCCTTCACTAAGATTTAAACCCCCCACCTCAAGCTTAAACCCAATGCTAAGTCCATGTGTTTATCTGTTAAGCTATCGGCTTATGCCTTGTCCATATATGCAATTATGGACCAGGTCAGCCTAGGCTAGATTTAAGTCTAAATCTAGGCCCATCGATCCTACTTCTAAACTTATTTAAGATTAAAAAAAAAAATCTATCCTATTAAATTTTTATTTTCTAAATTCCCTAAAATCTTCTATTTTTTTCAATTCTTTTCTATTTTGTTGTAACTTTTCAATTCTCTAAATTTTTTCAATTTTTTTATTTTCTAAATTTCTTATTTTTTGTGTTTCTTTCTACATTTCTTTTTTTTTTTTCCAAATTTCTTTTTCTTTTGTGCTTTTTCTTATTTATCTATTTTTTTTGAATTTTTCTAAATTTCTTAATTTTTGGATTTTCTTTAATTTTCTATTTTTTTTTTATGTTTTTCTTAATTTAAGACCCCTTATCTTATTGAAATGACAAAATAAAAAGGTGAGGGTGGGGGTTGTAAAAACTAGTTGTCTACAACTGTTCCTCTTTGTGGTGAAGTTTGGATAAAACTTTGCCATAAAGACAAAGAGACACTATTTTTACCCCAAGAAACATTTTAAAACGACTAACTAGCTATCTTAGACTAGATCTACTAAGGATTTAGTGAATAAATGAAATCTAGTTGTGCCTTTCTAGGCTCACTAAACTAGGTAAGAGTGTTTCTAAGCGATAAGTAACCTTACTCTGGATAGCTAAGCGGAAGCATTTCTTAAGAACTAGCAACCCTAAGATGAGGTCGATCTAAATGAACTAGTCGTGCCTCACTAGGCTCACTAACTTTAGTAAGAGCATCTCTCTAGGACTAGCAACCCTAAGCTAAGATCGATCTAAAGAATCTAGTCGTGCCTCACAAAGCTCACTAACCTTAGTAAGAGTATCTCTTAGGAACTAGCAACCCTAAGTTGGGATTGATCTAAAGGACCTAGTCGTGCCTCATTAGACTCACTAACCTTGGTAGGAGCGTCTCTTAGGGACTAGTAACCTTAAGTTGAGATTGATCTAAAGAACATAGTCGTGCCTCGTTAAGCTTACTAACCTAGCTAGGAACATCTCTTCGTAACTAGTAAACTTAAGTTGAGATCGATCTAAATTAGGCTCACTAACCTTGGTAGGAGCGTCTCTTAGGGACTAGTAACCTTAAGTTGAGATTGATTTAAAGAACATAGTCGTGCCTCGTTAGGCTTACTAACCTAGCTAGGAACATCTCTTCGTGACTAGTAACCCTAAGTTGAGATCGATCTAAAGAACCTTGTTGTACTTCACTAGGCTCACTAACCTTGGTGGGAGCATCTCTTAAGAACTGGCAACCTTAAGTTGAGATCGATCTAAAGGACCTGGTCGTGCCTCACTAGGCTTACAAACCTAGGCAGGAGCATCTCTCAAGGACTAATAACCCTAAGGTGGGATCAATCTAAAGGACTTAGTCATGCCTTATCAGGCTTACTAACTTAAGCAAGAGCATCTTTCGGGGACTAGCAACCTTAAGTTGGGATCAATCTAAAGGACCTAGTCATGTCTCACTAGGCTCACTAACCTAGGTAGAAGCGTCTCTTAGGGACTAATAACCTTAAGTTAGGATAGATCTAAAGGACCTAGTCATGTCTTATTAGGCTCGCTAACCTAAGTGGGAGCATCTTTTGGGGACTAGCAACCCTAAGTTGGGATCGATCTAAAGGACCTATTTGTGCCTTTCTAGGCTCATTAACCTAGGTGGTAGGGTCTTTCGGGGACTAGCGACCTTAAGCTTGGTCTTAATGTTGTGCTCTATGGGCTTTCCAAAAGGAACTGATGACAAGAAGTGCCCTACGGGCTTGGTAAGAGAAACTTGGTGAAGGGAAATGCCCTATGGGTTCAATTGAGAGAAATTGGTGAATGCCTTATGGGCTTGCCAAAATAACTTAGAAAAGAAGCTGAGTTAAGATCGGGTCTTCAAAGGCTGGCTAAATACTAAATGGAGAAGGTGAGTGCCTTATGGGCTCACTAAAAGATCTTGGTGAACAAAAATGCCTTATGGGCTCACTAAAGACCTTAAAGAGAGTTCAATGGATGAGAGGTGGAATAGCCCTTTTAAGAGCTGGCTAAGATTAAACTTGTCCAAAACACTTCCCAATTCGACGAAAATATTTACAAATAAACCTTTTGGTGAAAACCATTTACGTTAAAAAGACATTAGAATGGATTGAAAACTTGGCTACTTGGGCCGATATGGACGTAGAATAAAAATACTTTCTCTCTCTTTTTATTTTTCTCTTTTTTTCTATTACCCTTTTTTTTTCTTTCTTTTCTTTTTTTCTTTTTTTTAGTTTGCTAATAGGTAAAGAATCCTTCCTTAATAATCACATGGGGCCTCTTATGCTCTCTTTAACTTAGATGGTAAGCTACTTGGTGAAGCCTTGTGATTTCAAACACCCTCATTTTTATTATATTATTTTAAGGAAAAGATAACTCATGACTAGTTTAGTAGAAGAGGACTTCCTTGCAAACTCTTGGCCTAGATTACACTCTTGATTACAATCCCAAAATTATAGTCCATTTTTCATGTGATATGCCTTGATCAATCCATTAAGTCTTTTTTGGTTTGTCATTATGAATTTAGGCTTTTGGTCTAAAGGTGACTAATGAAGAAGCCTATTTTGAAAGAAATATTAATCTCGAGTGTATAAGTCATGAACATTAGGAAAAATTAGAAATATACTTGCCTTAGTTTCAAAAACGACTTTTATTAAAGATAAATTACTTTTTAGGATCGGAAGAGATTTTATTTTGTAAGGGTAGTACTATGGGCAGGAAGGCCTGGTGTGATTCAGCATAAGAGAGGCTTTAAAGTGGATATAAAGCTTTTAGGTTTTTTAGCTTAGATTCTGATTTAGACCCTTATGTCTTTAGGGCTATTTAGGCTTTGACTTTTGATTTGATTGCCCCTACTAGGATATGGTATGGCTTTTAACTTACACTTGGGCCCAATTTTCTAACCACTTTTTTTCATCTTTTTCTTTTCTTTTTTGTTATTATTACTTTACTCCACTATTCTCTTGCTGTTCTTTCTATTCTTTTAGCCTCAAGAATGTTTGTCTCCATTGCCAAGATTTTGCCTTTTAAGTGATTCAAGGCCTTAAATCCATAGATTTCTATTATATGAGCTCAAGTGAGGTAAGTATAAGTTTAAGGTGTTTAAAAAGGATATGGCTCTTCTTCATTTCAAAAGAAAAATGACTTATCAAAAATAAAAGTTTCTTTTGAATTTAACATCACTGAAGCAAGCACAAACCAATTTTATCCTCCTTTCCTTATTAATGACCTTAACCTCTGAATTGCCCTATTATAGGGTGGTTCTTGATAAGGTTTAATTTAAAAATTCGTCAAATAGGTCCAATGGGGTGAATAAGAGATGATTGTGTTTAGGATTCGAGAATGAATGCCTAACTTCTTTTTAATCTACGTGTCACATTCAAAGTGGACATTCTTTAAGGAATGAGTCCAAAGTATCCTCACCATTATATCGCTCAACTCTCAAAGTGTTTCAAGTTAGTGTATAGAAAATAATTTGCCTCTTTTCATTCTAAACCTTTTAAAATTGAGTTACCAATTCCTTTAGGAGATTTTATTTATTCCAATAACATTGCAATCATTCAATTGAAATGGTAATTATATTATTCCAACTATTATAAACTTTATTGAAAAACAACCTTCTTTGCCCTTACCTTAACAAGCATCCAATTACTTAAAACAACCCATGACCTTATCAAAAGGCATTAGTATACTTAAAGGGAACGGAGCTTTAGGCAACTCAGTTGAACTACTCCCATGACTTAAAGAAGGACTGACTTGTTGTAGCTCTAGCTGAATGACATTTGCATCAATCAAGTCTTGAATCTTGTTTTTCAATCTCCAGTATTTTTCAGTAGAGTGCCCCTTTTGACCCATATGATAGTCACATATTCCTTCTGTGTCAAAGCTACGTGGTTTGTAATTCGAATTAGGGGCTTCATAAGCTATAATCCTTGCTGCTTTCAAATGATGAAAGATTTGGATAATTGAGATCTTTAATCAAGTGAACTGTCTCCTTTGAGTCCCTAAGGCTTGTTTCTTCTCACTTCTCCTTGGCTCTTTTCTTGTTAGGCCTCCTTTATCATTTGGGTTTACTGACATTTGATCAATATTGAACATCGAGTGTTGAAATCTTATAAGCATGGGGCCTATTGCCATTTCTAAATCTATAATGCTCTTTTGTAGCGTAACTACCTTTTCTTCCAAATTCGAGAGTCTTCTTTCCAAGCTTAAATCTTGGGAGGGTGGGAACAAGACCTACTATTGTTGAGCCATCTAATGTATCATCCTTTCTAGGGTAGCAAGTCTATCATTAGCCATGTGAACTTAGTTGGAAGAATTATTTACCAGTTAGCAACTTTTCTTTTCCTTCTTTTCTTTTTTTTTTTTTCCTCCTTTTTTTTTTAAGTTAGAGAGAAAGATAAAGCTTTATTTTATAGAAACTAAAAAAAAAAAATCTAAATAAAGATGGTAATTTTTTTTTTTTTAGTTTTCTAATTACATTTCCTTGAGTGAGAGAGAATGAATGGTTAGATAAGTTCTATTAAAGGATGATCTATAAAGAAGGAAAGAACGAATAATGGTAGACTAAAGAGAAAAATTTTATTTTGGAAAGATCAAAGTATAGAGAACAAAACAAAAGGGAGCTTAACAATTATTCTTAGTGAAACTTAAAATTTATTCAAAGCCCTTTAACTACATCTAAAGTTTCTAATCTAACTCTCACAATTGGGTTTTAATCTTGTCTACCATTTCTAAAGCCCAATTCATGGTCCTCTCACTTTTTTTGACTTAAGCTAACAGGGCACTATTAGAGGCCGCAGCACTCTTAACCCTCTACTTCCAATAGTTAGCTTCAGCTTATAGGAGCTGCTCATGGATTCCTAGGGCATCTGGTAATCTCTTGACTCTGATTATTCTCTTGTTGGTTACCCACCATTCTTAGGTCTACATATTTCATGGATACGAATCAATCATCAATGTAGCAAAAGAAAGCACATGAAAATATGCAAATGTTGGGATCGTTTGGGTTAGTATATTACTCCCTTAAGTTGCAAACCTACTGTTATTTTCAGAAACTTGATTGCATTAAAACTCTTAAACAATTAGTAAGGTTGCAATTTCTTAAGGGTATTGTATTAACTAAAGCTTATAGGGGAGTATATGCAATTAGGGTAGGTTTTGAAAAAATCCTTAAGTTTTGTGACCTCACTTGTTAAAGAACATCTTCATTGGTCACATTAACCTTAAGTGAGGTAGCCTAATTAACCTCGAGCGGTAGTTATACCATGATACTTAAGGCCTATACAATGGTCTCTCTCTTAAGGTCTTAAGATAGTGTAGGTTTGACCGCATCCACCCTATATCTTTGATGCAACAAATAACCCTCCCATATCGCAATGCGTGTGATAAGCAAGATAATAGTACAAACATGGAGTTAATAACAAATAAACAAAAGCTGAGAGTGATTTCTAGGGGGAATATAGGGAAAAAAGCTTCAAGTTTGTCTTTTCTATTCTCATTTGCCACAATGTTGCCCTATTAGCTATTTACCAAACCCTGAACAATGTATGCAAGAAGGGTGGGTTGTAGAGACCCTTAAACTCTATGACCTCATGTATTTTTTACAAAGCGATTCCTTAGTCTCATTGAAGTTTAAGTGGGGTAGCCTAATCGGCCCCGAACAGTGGTTGCCCCACTACACCTAAAACTTACACAATGGCTCCCCGTCCTAAGGTCTTAAGATGGCCCGGATTCGACCACATCTATAATACATTTATGGTATAAGAAATAAATCCTCCCCCACTCAAAATAGTTAAATATATAAAACTAAACCTACAAAGACATTAATACAATTATGATACAAATAAAGAACAAATAAGTAAATAAATTACACTAAGGTAGATTTTACGGATTAATTTTAATCTTGGAAAGTCGAATGGTTAACCCTCTTGACATCTTTAGTGGAGTTACTAAGTTGTCGAGCCTGGTTTTTTACCTCTCAGTTCTTTTTATAAACAAGTCTTCTTTAAACCAATCAACATTAAACCCTACCCATTTAATACTAACCTTCGACTAGGGTTTAAAAAAAACATTTTTCTTTTTATAATCTTAAAAATGCTTTCGGAGTCGCCACTCGATCAAAATTAGAAAAAAGAGTTAAGTTATAACTAATTGGGTAGATTGGTTATAACTTAGCTACTGATCTATCAAATAAAACCAATTTTATAAAAAATGGTTCTAGAAACCAGAGATTAGGATCCAATGATTAAAATTTTAAACCCTTACGGGTACCATTAACTTTCCAAATTTAACCTCAACCTTAAAAATCACCATGTAATTTAATTAAACAAAACTTAATTATTAGTTACTCCAATTAGATAACTTAAGTGATCTAATCTAAAAAAGTAAAATTAAGTTGTTGTATTTTTTATCGTTGCCCCGTAAGTACCTATACACTTGCCATTCAAGATCAAATGTACATAGTTCTTTTAATAAAACTTAAGTGGGTTAGTGGTTTTTAAATTTTGAAAGAGTGTCGAGTTTACATTTTTAATTTAGTTCGGGTTTATTTAAAGAAATTTCTAAAAAAGGGTCCTAAATTTGAACTTTTGAAAAATTCTAAAATACCCTAAATTTGAATATGGATTGATTTATTTTTCTTATTTGGAAAAATGTTTTTCTAAGTAATAAGACAATTATTCATTCACCAATCTATCTATTTTTATTCTTATTTTATTTATTTTTATCCTATTTTTTATTTTTTCTATTAAACTAAAAAAATAAATAAACAAGTAAGCTACTTTTCTTTCTTTTTCCTTTTTTTTCTTTTTTTTTTATTTACATTCACTATTATATATATAAAAAAAAAAAGACAAAACAACAACAACTAAGTAATAAAATAAAAAGAAATAAATAAAAAAAATTAAACTTAAGCTTTGAATGTAGTGGTCACTCGCAGGTTAGACTTGGAGATCGAATCGAGTCGTAAGTCAAATCACTAGATTAAGTTGGGTTGTCTCCAAGCCCTCCTTCAGTAGCTTGCCTAGGTTGATTCTACTTGATTCGGCTACCAAAACAAACGGGTAAAAGGTGTTTTATGTGTTTAAGATTAGGATTAGGGAGAGGAGGGGTGGGGTGGTAGGTTCAATGCCTTAAGGTTTGAAGGTGGTTTAAGTAGTTTCTGAGAGTAGCAATTGGTAATGGTGGAGCTGCATTTATGGTAGTGACTGCTGGGTGTGAATGGAGAGTCTAGTGTGGAGTTTTGAGGTATAGGGAGTTTAGCCATCTGGTTGGTTTGGATTGAAGAGGGTCGAAGGTGGTAGTTCGAATGGGGAGCAATATGGTGGTTAGGGTTTAGGATTGGTGATGTACAGCACAACTAGGGGACACAATAGTAGATAAGGGTAGCTAAGCCTAGAACTTAGTGAGGGTGGTAGTGTTCTCCGAGGATAGCTAAAGAGAGGAAGTTAAAGAGATGGAGTGTAACAGTTAATCTAGAATGAATAAGAAGAAAGAGAGAAAGAGAGCTTATGGGTAGTCTATCGGTTCATGTGTGTTCGTTTCCGTGCCTGAGCCCCCTATGTATACACAAATTCACTTAGTAAATAAGAAAATCATAAATCGGACTTGAATGAAAATGTCCAGATTTTTGGTTTTTTTTACCGATTTTGGAGCTCGATTTGAATGTGTTTTTGACTAAATTTGGACATGTTTTATGATTCAATTCGGAGTAAGCTACGTAGAGTACGAGATTAATGCAAGAAATTATGTGCCTATGCATGAAATTTGTGCAAAAATTGGACCTAAAGTGAAGTGGGTAGGCTATTCTTGATTGGGAAAGAGGAAGAAATCAAGGGAAAGGGAAAGAAATAGAAGGGAAAGAGAGAGAAAAGTAGTTGACATAGTACTAATGTAGCGCTATGTCAGTCATGCTAACCAATCAAATGTTGCTATATCTCCTTACATAACACGTAGCAACTAATGTGGCATGCTAAGTGGCGCCACGTCAGTACGTGTCCAACCTAATGTTGCCACATGTTAGGATACGTGGTGCAATGAGATCTTAACACGTAGCGGTTCCTGATTATCTAAAAAAATAAAAAGCTTTTGTATGCCCTCACCAAGATTCGAACCCCTATCTTCATGGTCAAACCTAATGCCAAGTCCATGTGTTTATCCGAAGCCGTTAGCCTATGCCAAATTGCACATATAGACCAAGTTATCCTAGGCTAGATTCAAATCTAAGCTTAGGCCCAATGATCCCATTTCTAAATTTATTTGTAATTAAAAAAAATCTATTCTATTAAATTTTTATTTTCAAAATTCCTTAAAATCTTATATTTTTTTCTACTTTTTTGTGACTTTTTAAGTTTCTAAATTTTTTAATTTTTTAATTTTCTAAATTTTCTATTTTTTGTGTTTCTTTTTAGATTTCCTATTCTTTCCAAATTTCTTATTTTATTTTGGTGCTTTTTCTTATTTATCTTTTCTTTTTGTATTTTTCTGAACTTCTTATTTTACTAAATTTCTTAATTTTTGGATTTTTTTAATTTTCTAAATTTTCTATTTTTTGTGTTTCTTTCTAGATTTCCTATTCTTTCCAAATTTCTTATTTTATTTTGGTGCTTTTTCTTATTTATCTTTTCTTTTTGTATTTTTCTGAACTTCTTATTTTGCTAAATTTCTTAATTTTTGGATTTTTTTAATTTTCTATTTTTTTTTTGTGTTTTTCTTAATTTAGGACCCCTTTTCCTATTGAAATGACAAAATAAAAAAGGGAGAGTTGGGTGAAAATTAGGTATCTATAGTTGCTTATCTTTGTGGTGAAGTTTGGATAAAACTTTGCTACAAAGATAAAGAGACACTATTTTTGCCTTAAGGAAGATTTTAAAACGACTAACTAGCTATCGTAGACTTGACTTACTAGGGATTTGGTGGAGAAATGAAACTTAGTTGTACCTCTTTAAGCTCACTAACTTAGGTGGGAGTGTTTCTAAGGGATAAGCAACCTTACTCTAGAATTGATTTGGAGAACCTGCTTATGCCTCTTTAGGATCACTAACCTAGTTTGGGATGCATGAGTAAAAATTGACCATAAGTAAGAAAATTGAAAAATTTTGTGAGATTCAAGTAAAGAACAATCCATTTTTGTCATATTTTTCTAAATTACGGTTGGCTTAAGGGAAGGATAAGGACTATATGCATGTTGATCAATCCATAAATTGTTTTAGCCTTGCTCTCCCTTGGTGACAACTTATTCGATCTCGAGTTATCCAATCTTCAGTTAAATAAAAGGCTTAACTTTATGAACCATAGATTAATTCATTAATTCTCTTAGAAATAAAATTAGGCATGCTTAATCATTTACTTAGCTTTCATGAACAATTAGTTGCTTACCAAAAGCTGAATTGAAAAATGCACAACTTAGTTGGCATAAACTAGACGATAGACTTAACAACCAAAGAGTAAAGAGTCCATCTTTTACCTATTGTTCTACAAGTGGTTTAAGCTTACTCGAGGACAAGCAAGTTATGAAGTTGGGGGTACTGATAAGTGTGTGAAACCACACACTTATCTAAAAGATTTCTTTGACAATTATATGTGATTCAATAGACTTTTGAGCAAAAGTGTATGAATTTTCATTAAAATCATATATAATTTCTCAACATAAATGTAATTCATATTTTTGCGTTTTGATGCTTAAAAGTAGCATATATTTAAAGAATTTAAACTCCTCTTGTTTGATCTTATAGATCTTAGGGCTACTGCGTAGTAGCCCTAATTCATGAAGCCGAAAATAAAGGAAAAAGTAAAGAAGGAAGCCTAGAAGTTATAACTACTACTATGATGGTAAGCTTATCTACTGTCAAGATGATACATAGAACAAAATCGAATTAAATTGCAAAACTAAAAGGGTATACTAGCATAACAGTACCCAGCTACCATCATGATGGTATAATTGACTCTTGAAGCAAAAAACACGTCGTTTCATTAAAAGAAAAGAAGAGAAGTACATGAAAAGTATCCACCGTCATGATGGTACGCTTGCTTACAGTGATGCCAATAATGACTTATTATAAAATCCTCTTTTTCTTCATTTTTTATAGATTTTGGCTTTAAAATTTCTAGGGTTTAGGGTTCTAGTTTATGCCATTTCTCTTCTCTTTAAGCTCTCTTAGTTTACTTTTAGTATAGTTTTATGATTTCCATGGAGTTTTCTTGTACTTTCATGATTGTAACATAAACTATTAGTAGATTTTAACTTTTATCAAGGTTTGGGTTTATGGATTTCCATTGCATTCATGAAGATTGTTGGGAAAATCTTTAGAACTCCATTGTTGAGGTTGAGAAGCTTGGTTTTGTAATGTTTCTCCTACTTTTTCCATGTTTAATGTAATGTTTATTTTCATGCTCATGTGTATTACATGTAAAATGTTTATTTTCCATGATTGTGGTAAGTAGAGCTTATTATGCTTATGGATAGTGTGTATACATGATAAAGTAGTTGTGGCTATTCATGTTTTTATATTGTGATAGTGTAAATTTGGAGTTTTACTTAGTTCTATGGTGTAATTAGGTATAACTTGAGTATTGGGTTAATATCAAGCTAGATAGCATTTCCCTCACATCGGGCCTCCCCCCTTGCTATCTTAATAGGGTTTAGATATAGTAATAAGATTCAAAAACCTCGAATAGAACTTAGGATTCCTAATTTAAATGAGTAATTCTTGAGAATTAGGATTCAAATACTTGTACTCACCTAGAGCTGAAAATTGGTTAGAATGAGAAATCACTTCTAACATAGTTATTGAAGTAATGATGAGACTTAAATAGCTAGCTAATAGTGTAAATGAGATACTGATAATACAATGCTCCTATTACATGATAGAATTTACGAAATGAGAGTTAGATAAATTTTGTGAGTGTGAGTAAAATCCATATTTAAACTATCATAAATACTCTAATAATAAGGCTACAACGATCTTAGATGATTGTTTACTCATTACTGATACATCTTTTATAAAAAAACCCACATCCCAATATCTAGAAATTGCTAAAATCCATGCTTAATTCAATTGTAGTTTTTACTTCTATTTAGGTAACTTATATGTTCTTTCCCTTAAAATTGCTCAATTGATTGGTTAGATTAAAATAGAAATAGTAAAATCTAGTACTTAGTTATCTTTCTAAACTCTATTCTTTCCTTTACAGCAAAATATGACCTTAGTGCTCACTATATACTATAAATTGACTAGTACACTTGTTGTTAGCTTATAGTTCCCATAAATATTTTTCAAAAGATTGCAAGCGAGTTCAATTTATTGTATAGTGTTTTCACTATTTTTAAAAGTGGCAAATTTTATATTTGTACGTGGCATTATGGAAGGTGACCATGACACCAGCCTTACACATGCATGCATCACAAATTATAAGGGTATATGAGGTGACCTTTTATTATTTTTTTTCTTTTTTCTTTCTTTCTCCACATGGTGTGCTTACATGGGACTAATATCCAAGCCCTAGAGCTCTTACATATAGAGGTCTGGCCTTAATGTTATTATTGCACACTCTAGAGTGTACATTAGAAAGAACCTCTACTTCTAATGGTTGTAGACACCTCAAATACAACATACTTAATCCTTTTTTGGTACAACTTGTCATTAATTATTGTAAAGTTGATGGCCTTATACATACGCCTTTAAGCCTACTTATTATCTTGAGGTAAGACTTCGTACTTCAAATAGTTAGTAATATGGTTGTCCAAAAGTACTCCTTATCCTTCTCTTACACTTCCAAACATTTAAGCTACCTTTTCATACTCTTTTTTAATAGATATTCTATAGAAATCCTTTCTTCTTAGTTCAGTAGACCTATAGAAGCCAATTTAGACAACTTGTTTGTAGCATAATTTTCTATCCTTAAAATCTATACCAATTTCCAAGCTTCAAACCTAATACCCGATCATGTTCTCATCCTTCGCCATGCTGTCCCCCTTAACTTAATTAACAACCAATTGGGATTCAAAATAAATATCTAGATGCTTAGCTCTAACTTCTTTGGCTAAATCCTTCTTTGCTAAGAGTGCCTCATATTCTAACTTATTGTTGCTAGATGGGAAACCAAATTTTAAAGCATAAGAAATTCAAGCTCCCATTAGGGCTTTTAATATTAGGCCTGCTCTACTTCCTTTACATGTGTATGATCTATTGACATACATTGTCTAAGTCATCTCTTCACTTGGCATAACATATGCTTCGTTCCTCATAAACTCAATGGTAAGATGTGCCAAAATCTAAGCCTTAGAGGCCTCTTTAGGTCGATATTAGATCCCTAGAGCACTAGGCTCTAGTGCATACTTAACCATTTGACTAAGGCATTTGGCTTTTGTAGAACTTGCTTTAAGGGTTGATCATTGAAGACCATAACTTGGTGAGCCTCAAAGTAAGGTCAAAGATTCCTAGCTGCTACAATAATGGCTGAGACAAACTTCTCTAACTTGGTATATCATAGCTTAGGATCTTATAGAATATGACCAACGTAGTAAACTGGTTTGTGCATTCATCCCTCTACTCGTATGAGTACAAATGAAAGAGTTCAGTCACTTATTGACAAATATCAATAAAAGGGTTTAACCTTCCACTAGCTTTGATAAAATTGATGGCTTATTTAAGAACTCTTTCAAAGCCTAAAAGGCCTGTTTTCATTTTGTGGAATGGATTTCTAAATACATAAAAAAACTTCACACACCTCTCTACACTTTTTGAGACAAATCAGTTCAACGTTGCCACTCTGCCAGTTAACCTTTAGACTTCTTTAATAGATTTTGGTGACTCCTTATTCAATACAACTTGAACCTTCTCAAGATAGGCTTCAATTCCCCTTTATGTCACCATGAAGCCAAGAACTTCCTTAAAGACTCTCTAAACATACACATACACTTTTGTATGTTTAATTTCATATTGTGTTGTTTGAGCATGTCGAAGGTTTCTTGTAGGTCGGTAAGATGCTCATCATTAATTTTACCATTGATGACCATATCATCTATGTACACCTCTATATCTAAGGTTTAAACATCTTTATAATAAGCCTTTAGTATGTGGTACCCACATTTTTCATCCTAGATGACATAATTATGTAACCATATGTCCCAAAATTAGTGAAGAAAGAGGTATGTACTTCATTAGAGGGGTGCATCTTGATTTGATTGTATCCAAAAATGCATCCTTAAAGCTCGGCAAGGCATGTCTTGTGGTTAAATTGACCATCTAATCAATATAGGGCAAAGGAAAGCAATCCTTTGGTAGTACTTTATTTAGGTTGGTGAAGTTAACGCACATTCTTTACTTCCCATTTGCCTTCTTAACTAGCACACAATTAGCTAGCCAAGTGGGATATGGTTCTTCCTTGATGAAGTTTACCTTTAACAAATTTTAAACTTTCTCTTTTATAGTTGCTTACCTCTCCGAGGCAAAGTGTCTCTTTTTTCATTGTACAACCTTAGTGGTTAGATCAATGTTTAGCTTATGGGTATTTACATCTTTAGGAACTCTACGCATATCAAATGGAGACCAAGTGAAAATATCCTTGTTAGCTTGGAGGAAACGTACTACACTTTGTTAGAGGCCAGCTAGCATTTAAGCTTCGATTACTTGCAAGCAATTACTTATACCTTATTCTATGTGGTAGACTTGATCCCTCTTTAGAGCTTTCAAGTGAAGACCTTTGGCTAGTTGTTAGTCTCGATGACATGTTCCTGATCTAGTTGGGGTCGAAAATTTTGCCTTTTCATGAGTTATCGACACTACCATCTTGATAGTGTTGATGATAGGTCAGCTTATGATTTCATTGTAAAGTGAAAGATAATTTACTATGACAAAGTCAATTTCCTTTTCCATAATGTTCTTATTATCCTTGATCTGAAGGGCTAAGGTACCTATGCTCAAAACTTTTATTGGTTGATTATTAAATCCATACAAGTTGTACTTATACTATTATATCTTTTAATTCTCAAGCTAGGGTCGCATATGATCAAATGCATATTTAAAAATGATATCGATTAAACTCTTAGTATCAACCATAAATTTTTTTACTTCAAATTTAGCTATTTAAGTCCTAATGACTAGTGTTTCATCATGGGGGAATTGAACCCTTTGCATATCCTTGTCTAAAAATGTCATCATGTCATCTACTCTATGCCTTTTCCTTCTAAGGTTCATCACATGATCTCTATATATATTACCAAAGCTTACTATAGCCAAAGTATTTCCTCCTATTGGACCACCATAGATCACATTAATCACTCCTCTAGGGGCTTGATTGTCTCCTCCTTCATTATTTTGAGTTGCTTGCTCTCAATTATTAGGTCAGGCATCATTCTCTGGAGGTCGATGCTCTACCCTTCTTCTTTAGGTAAGTCATTCAATCCTTTCTTCTTTACCTGTAATGAACTTTCTCAAATATCCTCTCTGGATAGCATCTTCTAATGTATTCATCAGGCAGATGCACTCATTTTTGTTATGACCACAATCTCTACGAAAGTCATAGTATTTGTTAGAATCTTCCTTATGAGATTGTTTCTCATCTTTTTTGGCTAAGCTAAGAATCCTTGGTTTCACATTTCCATTATAATATCTAACATAGGTTGCTTCAAAGGGGTATATACGGAAAAATTTGGAATTGGCCTTTTCTGATCTCCTAAAGGTTGAGTCAATTTATATCACAGGTTAAATTTCTTTTCAAGGAAGTCCCTTATGGATCTTCTCTCTTTTTTTGGCCTCCTCTCAAACTTATCCCTCTTGAGCTCTCTTTGAGCCTATATCTAATCTTCTTAGCATATAAATTTTTCCAACCTCTTAGTAAAATTGTCTAATGAGGTCAAAGGATGCTTAGTAGGAGACTTGAAGAAGTCCAAATCTTCCCCAACACCTTTACAAATGGCATAAGTGCTACACTCTTGCCATAAATTGGTAATCTTGATCGTCAACTGATTAAACCTAAATACATAATCCTGAGTACTTTCGTTAGGCTTATGCCTAATCGAGGTTAGAAGCAAAGAATCTTTTGCTAGAGGCTTGCATTGCCTAAATTCATCAGCTAATTAGTCGAAAGAAGAGATTAGGGCTACTTTCTATAAGTTGAACTAATTGCAAGCAATCGCATTGAAAAGTCTATGCAACTCTTTTAAAGTACGGAATGTATTCAAGTGATCATTTAGGTCATTTTTCCCATCATAAGTGTCCAATTAAGGTAATCGAACACTTAATGGGAGAACTTCATTCACAACTTCTTAGATAAAGGGGCTCGATTTCCTACCCCTTGTATCTACTTCTTTTTTGAAAGTTCTTTCTATTGCTAACTTCCTAATTTACTCTTCTAAATCTTGTTAAATAATATCTGCTATTGTTTTTTAGGGTAAACCAATAGCTAGATGCTCGATCTTCCCATTAATGCATGTTTAAGGCTATCCTCCAGTGTGAGATTATGTTGGTGTTTACTGAAAGTCCTTCTCCATATGAGTTTCTTCTCATTGCTACTAGGTAGTTTCATTTACCATAACGGCCTTACTACATAATTATAGTAAGGCTTCCTCACAATCAAGTAGTTTGGCTTCTCCTTTGATTACTTCTAACAAAGGAGTAGAAGAAGAGGCAACAACATGTTTATTGGGTTTCTACCTTAGTTCTTTGTTATTAGCTCAAACTTCCTAAAGTTCTTTAGCAAACTTAGTGCATAAAACTTCTAATTATGCAATGCATGAGACTACATCATTTTGATCTTGCATCGGAGCAAGTTGATCATAAACTTCTACCCAACACACTTTTAGAGTATGTTGCTACAGGGATCCTTCTTCCTTAGTTGTATGGAGGGCATTACTCCCCTCCAACACTTACCCCCCCATCTCGAATGGTACGCATTGTTGATCTTATCTAAGTTACCATTAGGTTTTTAAAGAATAGATGATGCCAAATTGTTGATGCTAAAGTTAGTGTTATGAAGCATTTAGATACTAGTTGAGTTGAGATTTCGCAAAAGAAAGAACATTAGGCTAAGGGGGATGTTAAGGTGACTCTAACGTCGCCACTCCAATGCCTTAGTCGGGTAATTATAGGAATAAGGAGAAATCAATGAGAATGTGTAATATAGGAGTGTCCAGAAGAAGTTTACAATTGTCTTTCGAGCGCTATTTATAACGGTTGATTATTCCCTACTCAATAACTATTACCTTTGATATATATGCATATGCCTTGTTTGAATTTCAAACCACTCCCTAATATTAGGGGATGTGGATGGAGTAGTGCTGGTTAGTAGGTAGTTGTTCTTGTAGGAAGCTTAATCACTTATGTACTTTGTTCAAATTTGAATTCTTTGTGGTTAACCGAGTCTTAACAAGTTGTATGTGGTTCTATTGAGATGATTAGGGCTAATTTGACTTGTTTGGGTCAAACTGCTCTTTACCATTTAGTTGTGTCCAACTCACTAGCTTTCCCAAGTTAACCAAACCTTTAAGAGCCAAGCTAAAAGAGGTTAGGAGTGCGAAAGAAAAAGGAACTGAACATGTATAAGCAAATTGGGTGTACTTTGGTATAGCTTAGTTTAGGCCTTAAGGAGTTCAATTTAGGTCTTAAGGAGAAATTCCTATCAACAAATACTACATTTAAGGTATGAGATCAACTTTATGCTTTGAATATTGATAGTGGTGGTTATACGAATGTTGCATCTATAAGACTAGTCGAGCAATTACAATTGTCAACCTTTTTATATCCTAAACCATATAAGCTACATTCGTTAAATGAGAGAGTATCATTGCATGTTACAAAATAAGTATTGTTACCAATTTCTATTGAGAGTTATAAGGATGAGATATTTTGCAATGCGTTGCTAATGTGTACTTCACATATTTTACTATGTCAACATTAGTTATTTGATGGAAGGGTTATGTATGATGGCAATAAGAATACCTATGCATTTGAGAAGGATAGTTGACTCGTTACCCTTATACCCATGAAAATGAGGTAAGTCAGTAATATGCAAACCTAGTTGAGTCGTCGAACCAAGAAAGCACTGGTTATAAGTTGAATTGAGGTTTAAGAAGCTATCAAGGTTGATGAGCCAACTAATACAAATATTGTTAGAACAAGAAAGTAGGCTAACTTACTTAAGGAAGTCTATAAATTGTTGAATGAATTTGCTAATCTATTCCTAGGAGAGTTGCCAAGAGGATTACCTCTAAAGTAAGGAATAAAGCATGGAATTTACTTATAGCTAGGAGCCGCTTTGCTAACTCAATCAGCTGATTGGATGAACCCTAAGCAAGTTGCTGAATGACAAAGATAAGTGAATGAGCTAATTGATTAAGGCTATGCTAGGGAAAGCCTAAGTCCATGTGCTATGTACACATTATTGGTTCCTAAGAAGGATGAAAATTAGACAATGTGTGTAGACAATTGAGTTGTTGATATGATCACTATCAAGTACATATATTTGATCCCTAGACTTAAAGTCTAGATATCATGAAATATGTACATAAGAAGGAGATGAATGGAAACCAACCTTTAAGACGAGGCATAGGTTATGTGAGTAGCTTGTGATGTCATTTGACTTGTCAAATGCCCTAAGTACTATTCATAAACCATGTGCTGGGGAATCGTATAGGAAAATTTATTATGATCTACTTTAATGACACTTATGGGTATAGTCTTTGTCGAGCCTAGCATTTTCCTCCCAGTTTCTATAAGTTAGTTTTATTTAAATTGACCAGTATTAAACCCTACCCTTTTAATATTGATCCTTGATTAGGGTATAAAGAAAACCAGTTTTTTAATTTGAAAATTATTTGTTGTCACCACTTAACCATAGTCGGGAAAAAGAGTTAAGTTATAACTAATTAGGTAAATTAGATATAACTTAGCTATTAGTCTAACAATAAAACCAATTTTGTAAAATGGTTTTAAAACTAAAGATTTGGAACTGGGGGTTAAGAAATTTAAACCCATAGAGGTACCATTAACTTACCAATTTTAATCTTAATCTCAAAAATCACCTTTTAATTCTATAAAATAGAACTCAATTATTTAATTGAATTGGATAACTTAAGTAATCTAAACTAAAAAAAAAAAAGGAAAAATAGGTCTTTTTAATTTTTTACCATCTCCCTATAGGTACTTAAGTACCTATTATTTGAGATCAAACGTACGTAGTTCTTTTGGTAAAACTTTAGTAGGTTGGGTTTGTTTTAATTGGAACATATGTCGAATTTACATTTTTAACCCAATTTGGTATATTTAAGGAAATTTCTAAAAAGAGGTCCTAAATTGGAACATTTATTTTTTGAAAAATTCTAAAGTGCCCTAATTTTGAACATGAGTTGATTTATTATGCTTATTTGAAAAAAATGTTTTTCTAATTAATAAGACAATTTGTTTATTCACTAACCTATTTATTTATTTATTATTATTTTTTATATTATTTATTTATTATTTTGTTTTATCTATTTCTACTAAACTAAAAAATAAAATATTCTTTTTCTTTTTTCTTCTCTCTTCCTTTTTTTTTCTTGTTTTTCTTTTCTTTCTCCTTATTTTTTTTCTTTTTTTTCAAATTTTCTTACATTACTATTTACATTTAAATAAATAAATAAAAAAGAAGAAACAAGACAAACTAAAGCTAGACCAAGGACTAGATCAGGCTTGTGGGTCAAGGTACAGGTTGGAGTTAAGTGCGAATCGAACTTAGGTTAGATAGTAAGTCAAAACACAAATCTGGGTCGACTTCAAAATCCTCAATAGTAATGGCAGCGGTTAGGCTAATTCTAACACCAAAACAAATGGGGGAAGTGTTTTTAATGTGTTTTGGATTGGGGATAGTAGGGGTAGGTAGGATACCGCAACTTGGGGCGGTCGTTTTACGATGGTTCAACGTTAGTCAGATGTGGTGGTGGTTGGGTGGTGTCATTGGGAGTTATTGGGTATGCAATGGAGGTTGGGACTTGGTCTTTGTGATGTTACGAGCTTCGTAGAGGTGTTGGTTCAGCTTAATGTGGAGATTAAGATGGTGTCTCAAGCTCAAGGTTGTGGTGGATTAGGGTTTAGTGGTGGCGGCTATGGAAATGCTGCAAAGAGGTACGATAGGCATTGGTTGTGGTTAGGTTAGTGAATTAGGAGGTTGAAGAAGCTTGATGAGTAATCAATTTTGCTCAAGGTTAAGTAGAGAGACAGAGTCGAAGAGAGAGACAGAAAGTGTCGCTAGAGAGAGAGAGTGATTGAATATGACAAAAAGAGTGTTTGTGAGTGAATTTAATGCTTGTGTGTAATTATGTATGTTTTGAAACAAACCTAAGACCCCTATTTATACACCAAATCAACTCAGTAAGTGAGGAAGTTTAAATTTGGATTAAATGAAAAATTTCAAAATTACAGTTTTTTCTGATTTCTAGAGCTCGATTTAGGCCTGAAATTAATTGAACTTGATCTTGCTTTTGGATTAGATTCGAAGAAGGCTATGTCTAGAATAAGATCAATCTAAGAAATCATGCATGTGTGTATGGAATTTGTGCTTTATGCCAAGAAAGTGGATGAAATTAAGGGAAAAAGAAGGGAAAAGGAGAGAAATTCAGCTGACGTAGCACTACATTAGCCGCATTGTCTAATCCTAGGGTGTTACATGTCCAATAGTAATACGTGGCAGTTGACATGGCTTGCCATGTGGTGCTACGTTAATGTCAGCCAATCCGAAGCTACTACATATCAAGACACATGGTACAGTGAAACCCTGATACTTAGCAATGTACTGTATGTCCTCTAAAAAAGAAAAAAAAGGCTTTCTATGCTTTTGCTAGGATTTGAACCCTTAACCTTATGCTTAATCCCAATGCTATATCGATGTGTTTATCCATTAAGCTATTAAATTATGCCTTGTCCATATGTGCAGTTAAGAATAGGTCTGTCTTGGCTAGATTCAAATCCAAACCTAAGTCTAATGGTCCTTTCCGTAAATTTATTTGAATTAAGAAATCTATTTTATTAAACTATTGAAAAATTTTATTATTATTTTTAAATCCCTCTTTTTTACAATTTTTCTATTTTTTGTGACTTTTCAATTTTTCTAAATTATTTTGTTTTCTTTTTCATGTTTTCTAAATTTCTTATTTTTTGTGCTTTTTCCTTTTTTTTTTGTATTTTTCCTAAATTTCTTATTTTTTGTTCCTTTTCCTATTTTACTATTTCTTTGTATTTTTCTAGACTCCTTATTTTTTCTAAATTTCTTATTTTTATTGGATTTTCTTTAATCTTCCATTTTTTGTGTTTTTCCTAATTTAAGACCCCTTATCCTATTGAAATGAAATAAAAGAAATGAGGTAAAAATTAAGTGTCTTCAACTGCCCCTCTTTAACCTTATCACTGAATCATTCACCTATTAGCAGAAAGTTCACTTTTATACCATTTGTAACGCCTTAGGCTAAAAGTAATGAATGATCAAGCCAATAAATACTAATGGGCTTATTTCAATCATTTGGCTTAAAAGTTTCAAACTTGTGTTGATAAAGTATTTACAACCATAGCCTTATAAACTAGTACCACCACAACCTCTCACAATCCATGTAGGACACTTAACCATGAGATCTTACACCTAAGCTAGGGGCTTAGCAAATATGGTCTACCGAATCCTCATCCACTACCCAACTCTAGAAGGAGTCAACTTGTTATGCTATGCAAGTCTAGCCATACATTTGAGCTACTATGAGTTCAACCTTGGCCATTCTAAGTTGCTTAATAAACCCAGACCAACTATGCTAACTTCTTCTAGAGACATCCATACCTTCCAAGCATAGAACTATTCTAAGTTCCAAATTGAAGACTCCAACTTGACCAAGGGCTCAAAAGCTGCTAAACTTATCCTAGTGAGTTACAATCCATTTTGTAGTAGGTCTACTAGCCCTTCACATGGAGATATATACCCTACTCCATGCAGTCGTTCCATTAGATACTAAATGTTCTATTTTATAAATTTACCTCTTTCCTTTTGTAGCATGAATGTAAATATAATCTTACCCTTTTTAGTAATTAAAAATGTTAATGTAACCTTAGTTGCATTGAGTATAAATACCCTATTAATAATATTGTTGTAATAAGATATTACTCTTTCATTGAATGAAATTTCACTGAGTTATCCTCTCCACTCCGTATGCTAAGAACCCTAATCGAGCTCATATCAAGCCCTTAAGTAAGGTTTGTACAACGAGTGATAAGTGTGTATTTTAAACACTCATCTCTTAGTAAAATCCTACCAATTTTGTGTAATTTATAGTAATTTCATCATTTTGTTAGTATAAAATTAATAAAGTACATATATGATAGGTCAACATAATAAAATATTGAAAAATGATCAAAATTAAGGTATAAATGACTAATATTGTGCTCACATGCCTTTATTACAAGTGAATGTGATTTTTCTCATATTTGATTTTCCTACTTGTATTAGGAAAAATGTATGGAATAGAAAGATATATACACGATTTATTACTAGTGCAAAAAGAACAAGAAGCGGAAGCCAGATTGGAATCACAATGCAAATGTATATCACAAGACATCCATTTTTCAATTTTCATTCATGTCCTAGGAATTTTAACTTGCAAATTGAATGGCTAAACATGTAGACCACAACACCAAAGACTTTCTCATAATTCTATCTGTAAGCAATGCATGAGAAGAAAAGAAGGGAAGGTCCACTGTAGACTAGACACAGTAGATCATTTCCTCCTTTTTATAATTGCAAATTAATGTTAGGAGAGTGAGCTCACCATGTCTTGACCATGCCAAATCATACCCCTTCATTTATGCTTATGATTCATACATGGAAGAAACGGACGAAAGGCTTACGGTGGATTGATTTTACCAGATCACTCCTCATTTCTCATTTGCAAATCACGCCTGAGAAAAGCAAATATAGATCCTCCTCCCCTTTATTTTTAAGAGCAGATGGTAGATAAGATAGAGTTTTATTTTCTTCCCTTTTTCATTTTCGTAGCCACAGTTCTAGACCTTTAGGTCTTCTTATTTTTATTTTAACTTTTTTTAGTTTTTTTTTTTTATTTTCTATTAATCAGTTGATAAATTTCAGTTTTTTAGGTAATTTGTAAGCGCTTGGAACACATGTAATATCTAGTTTATGCTACATTCATGGGTTGCAGCTTTTGTACTAAAAAATTGAGTTTTCTCTAACCCTCACCTTATGAATATTTTGATGTTATTGAAGTTTATATTATATGCTTTTAATGTTATATCTTTTTTTTTTATTTATGTCAGTTGTTGATATTATGAGCTAATTTTTAATATCGGGGTTGTGTGGACTATGGAATTCAATGGATTTATTATTGCAGTTGGTTTATTGATATTATGTTGTGTATGAAAGTGGAAGCTTAGTTAATTTTATGGAACAATTAGGTATTACTTGAGTGTTAGGCTAATATCGAGCTAGGTAGTGCTTTCTACATATTGGGCCTCTATCCTTGTTATCCTAATAGGGTCTAGTTATCGAAATAGGAATTGAAAACCTCAAATAGAATCTAGGATTCCTAATTTGGATGTGTAAACCTTGCCACTTAAAGGACATGTAATTAACTAAGAGTACTTTTTGATCATTCCCATAAATCAACTAAACTAAGAACTAAAGCTTATATTTAGAAAATAAACCTATTTTTTTTTTTTAACTTAAGAGCTTATCATTGATAAAAACTTGACCATAAGAATAACGAAACCTAAGTCAACCAGAACCCTAATCCTTAGAATAATTAAGGACTTGTGACCCTAAATAAATAATTAAAAATATAATTTGAACAAATTTTATTTAACTCTAGAAAATTGAAAATTGTAAAATATCTTAAGAAGCAAATCATAACCTATGAATTAATTTAAGAACCAAACCCTAAAGGAATTACATTTAAGACAGTTCCCTTATTTTCCCTTATAAGCTATGTTATATATGAATAGGCAAACCAACCAATCATATTAAATAATTTATCATTTAAGAGTTAGAATCACCTATCACTTGATAACTTATCAAAAGCTTGTGATAAGACTATTTCCATATCTTACTATAACTTATACTAAATGAGGGTAAGCTATCTTATCACATTATCTATCTAATTTTAAAATAAGTGGAGAGATAAGGCCATACTCTTACGAGACAAGGCCATACTCTTACAAGACAAGACATGACCGGTTGAAAAGAAAGGAAATGGAAGGCCATACCTTATCATTTAACCATCAACCCATTGTCTTTCACAAGCACTATTTGCCTCTTAATGCATACATCATCCAATCATTTCAAAGTATGACTCATGTACAACGTAAAAGACAACAAAAAGGACTTGTTTCGAACCCTCATGGACACACATTCAAACTGACCCTCTCTCCCCCATTTTCTCTCATCTTTTACTCACTTTTTCAAACTTCAAACACACAAACAAAAAGAGAAACCAAGCCCTTCAAAACCATACCTAATCGCTATACATACATACTCACATTCACGGCACAAAAGTGCCATCTTACTCCTCCATTTTAGTCTGCCCAAAAGATCATCCTAGGAAACTTTAGGACATAAAAAAAAAAACTAACCTCAAGCCCCAAAGTTGTGGCATCATAAGAAGCTTGCAAAAAGTGAAAAGGAAAACAAGGACTAAAGGAGGACTCTTAGTGTACCAACACCTTTCATATTTTTTAAGACAATTAAGCTTTTAAATTTGAAGTGCTATATTATACCATGCCTAAGAGTTGATACATGTTCATAAAGATGTTAACATGTGTATAAAGTAATAACATAGCTAATTTACATTAGGTGATAAACTCGTGAATTTTTTATATAGAAGTTAGATTATGAGTATACTAGGTTTAGTATAACGTAGGATACATATCTAGTACTTAGAATAAAAGTTTATAACTGGAGAAAATCATGAAATATGTACAAGAAAGGTAGACAAGCATGCTGGACGTAAAGCATTTGAAGGGTGTTTAGATGTTACTTTTGTTTCTATTTGGTTTTATATGCTTAAATCTAGTTTTAGGTAAAGGAAAAACCACTACATAATGTTTTTATGAGGAAATGAACTTTTGGTGATGTAAACTAAAGTATAGAACTTATAATAAGTGTGTGATCTATAATTTTTACTTAGTACATAAGCTAAATAACCTTCTTATGGAAGAGAAGTTGAGTTGGAGTTAGAATATAAGTAGTGTAACTTCTTGAATTACCACCTATACTTAAGAAAATGATGAAAAAAATTGAAAAACTAGACTGGAAGCCACAAATCCAAACCATACAAATCTAGAACCCTAAGAAAAATCACCTAGAAATACAACAAAACAAAGTAAACAAAGTGAAAAGGCCAACCAAAGCAAGTATAGTAAGTGTTTAAAGCCTAAAACTTAAAATTGAGCCTAAAAACACCAAAACAAGCTTAGAACTTCTAATTAAGCCCTCAAGAAATTTTGACCAACACCTTAATTAAATAAGAAAAGTTGTTTTAAGGCCCATAAGAAGTCCACATAAGACTTCTTAAGCCCAACAAAGTCACCAACTTTAGTTTGAACCAAAATAAGCCCATTTGACCATATAAGCCACTTAAGAGTCCAAAAAAATATTAATAGCACCAAGGTCATGAAAGAAGGATAGAATCTAACCTTGAAGAGTTCTTTAAGCTTAAAATAAAGTCCAAAGTCGAAGCTCAAAAGATTTCCTATGATAACAAAAAGCCCAATAACTAAACTAAGCTCAAAAGAGCACCAAACCTTGAGGACCGCTACTGTTCTAACTAATGAATAGAATTGCAATTCTTATCTTGAAAATCTAACTACACTATGTTAAAGTACACTCAAAAACGATGAAAATCGACTTTAAGATCATAAAAATCGGATATAAAACGAGAAAGTTACATATGATTGAAGTTTTAGTACAATTGGGAAGAGTTTGGGAACTAAGGTAAAAATGTAACTTAGAAGATTTTAGGAATGCTTTCTAATTTTATTTCTAATTCTTATAGTATCATATGTATGATATTTGGGGGCCCTATTGTTGGAGAAGACTTACCCTTAGACTAGTACAACTAAGCTATGGCTAAGTGAGTGATTCCTGATGACTATATGCTTGGTTTTGTTTATGGTATAGATGCACTTAAATTTATATAATGAGCTTGAATGTAGGTAGGATATAGGAAATGCATGTGTGTGCTATTGTGATTAAACTCCATGATTTGCTAATCAAATAATGAATGGATTTATTTATGATGATAGATAGATATATATCGTTGTCATGGAATGTAATTGTTCGATCATAATGAAAACCAGGTTAAATAACTATTTGATTAAGGAATTCAATGAGTCATGCATTTCTAATGTTTTCATTATAACTATACCGACTACCACATCACGTGAAAGGTGAGAAAGTGTTCACAAGAGGGGGGCTTCTTACTAAGATTAGGCAACAATATGCCATTTTTATATATTATTGAGTCTTATTCCTAACCTTCAAGCTTACCAAACACTAGGGGATGCTAACCACTAGCGAAGGGCCGTAACTTGTGACTTCTGCTTAGGGTGTGTGTTTGTAGATTACGGAGGCCACCACAACATTAGACTTAAGATTTTGGCACAAATTTAATCTTTGAAAAGGAAAGTATATTTTTTGTATGAAATGTATAGTTTGTATATATTATATATATGTTTGAGTTAATTTAAGCACGTTAGTGTAAGTGTAATAAAAACCCAAGTGCTAGAACCCGATTGATGGTTTGTGTTGGTTAACTAGCTTCAACCCCAACTACAAGAGGTGTAATTCTAAGTTACATGTAATTCTTAGGTTGCTGCATTATTGTTTAGCACTTTGAGTGTTCATGCATTCTTATGTTGTGCATTTAAAAATATTTTTTGTGTGGCATGATGGAAGGATTAGCTCACTAAGTATAAGCTTACACTCCAACAGTTTTTCCCTTGTTGGTCGAGCGAACTAGGATAGGAGTCAAGTGTGAAGTACAACCGTTGAGTAGCATGTGGTTGATTAGAACAATATGTGAAACAACTAATCTCTTAATTAAGTCTAACATCTTTAGTAAGTTTTAAAATTTTAGGGATTGTCCATCATATTTCATTATTTTTGCAAGGGATACCAATTCTTTATGGTCTTGATAGACCGTTGATGGATTGAGCATTTTTAGCTATTTATTAAGTTAGTTGTCTATAATATAATTAAATATGAATATCAAATAATTGGTTAGAGTTTTACAACCTTTGACTTATAAGACAATTTTCATACCATTGGTATATACGTGTTATGAAAATTTTATGATAATCCTACTAGGCCCCTTATAGAGTCCTTATAGGATGGATAATTCTTGAGAATTAGGGCTTCAATCCTTGTATATACCCCAAACTAAAATTTGTCAGGATGAGAAATCAATTCCAACATGGTTATTTAAATAGTGACATAACTTAAATAACTAGCAATTAGCATAGAAGAAAGATTGGTAATATAATGCTCCTACTACATAAGAGGTGTCACATCACAGAAGTAGATTGAATCTAGTGACTGTGGTTAAACTCCATTTTGATACCAACTCAAATATCTTTAAAACATGGGAATAATGAATTCAAAGGTTTAATGAAGCACAACCATACCTTAAATGTTTATTGAACTTCACCCAATAGTTGCGAGTTACCACAATTGCATTTAATTTGTTTTGATTTCTCACTATCATCTTAGTCTAGTTACATAATTTACTCGTTCTTGCGTCACTTTGGTTAGAATAGGGTTGATATAGTCTAGTACTTATATCTGCCTTTTATCCTTTTCCTCTATGTGAAACAATACAACCTTGGCGCTCACCCTATGCTATAAATCAACTAGTATGCTCATCATTTTTCATGGATTTCACAAAATATTTTCTAAAGATTACAAGTTAGTTTGATTTATTTTATAGTGTTTCCACTCTTTTTAAAAAGGGGAAATTTTTCTAATTTGTACATGACATTGTGGAAGGTGATAATTAGACTAAGTTTTTAGTGCCGTTACTAGGAAAGTAAAGAAAAATAGAAGACGTGTGAACTAATATTAGATTTTTGACACTTTTTGAGACTAAGCTTAGTGTAATGTAGTGTAAATTGTAGTTTTTAGTTATAATTGCTTGTCATTCTTGTTGGTCAGCTCAATTTTTGAAAAATCAAAAGTTGAGGAGGTTGATTTATGCTTATTTGTTAAAAATTTAATTGAAAGATTGAAACTTTATGAAATTCTACTAAGAAAATTGATTTTTGGCAAAAGCTTATGCCTTATTGAGTTCAATTACAAGTAAAAATTGAAGCTTTCTATCATTTAGTTGAAAAAGGTTAGATCTTTGAATTGTGTTGTATTATTTGAGTTGAATAGATCATAAAGCTTAGATCTTTTGCTTATATTGCTAGATATATTATGCTATTTGCTGGAACTTTCTTTATAGGAATTGTAGTTTGGTGGTATTGATATTAAAAGATTTTTGGGGTTGAGAATTGTATTGTTGGTGGATTACATAAAGAAGAATGAGGTTTATGCATAATGTGTATTGGTACCTATGGAAATGAACATGATCTTATTGATTGTCTTAAGTTTAATCCTAGTAGTTTACCTTCCACTACCACAATCCTTCACTTTCCTAGTGCTCCATAAGGAAGATACATAGACACTGCTCCTAATTATTCATTTTTCATGATGTGTAAGAAATGTAGAGGAAAACATTAGACTTATGAGTAAAGGATTAGGAGACATGTTGATGGATTGCTGACCTCTAGACGCATTACTTACACCTACCTTTGAGGCCTCCAATCTCTCACTAGGAGGATTCCCTTTTGTTAGCTTCTTGAGGAAGAGTGCTTGTATATAAGAGAGCCATGGAAGAACATTCTAAAGGCCTAGCTTGGACACATCTTACTCTACTTAGACTTAGTGCCAAGGCCACCCTACTAAGTGCCAAGGCTAACTTATTGTGTGCTAAGTCTAAGGACACTATATATCGAGCTTTACTCTTCTAGCCCAATAAATTGCAACATTATTCAATCACTTCAGCATTTTGTAGCACAGCTCATCAACAATAGCCCTCACATTAACTCCGCTCAATTATAATGCCCCAAGATCCCAAAACATGACCCAATCATGGCTTGCCACCTGTCATTCCTTTTTCTAATATTATACTATATTCCTTTGTAATATTTGTCCCCTTTTAGCAATATACTAAACCAATATTATTGTATTACCCTTTATTGTAATTGCACATAGTTCCTTATTACCCTAGGGACTCGCTATAAATATTCCCTTGTCTTTTGTAGCTAAAATCATCTTACACCTTTTAGTTAATGAATATTTTTGTTCTTCCGAGCGACCCTTATCTAAGTACATTTTCTCTTACACTCTTATCCAATCTAGTTAAGTAGCTTGAGATTAGTAGTGAGTAGACCTTAATATTAGCTTCTGGGTTATATTAGGCAAAGTACTAAGTCATATCGTATTCGTTGATATGTCATACCCTCTAAGTAACTTCATGGATGCTACTATGTTTGCTATACCATTCATCCCTTCTTCTTCGATATCTTAAAGGACCTACTTAGTTATAGCTTCTATGGTAAGTCTTAGTGATCAATTCAACTCCTAGATACATCATATAATTCTAGTATTAAAGCATAAGGTTATGACCAAAAGCTTAGGGTTAAAGTATTTTTTGTTAGTGTATATATTCTGTTATACTCTATTTCTCAAGTGGAAAATAGAGCAAGTTCTTAAGCCATTGTATGAAATCGTATATTCAAAGTTTGTGAGAATCTTCTATTGGGTAGTAGAATTCCTAAAGTTTTGTATTGAGAATATTGAATCCTAGTGTTCAAGGAGAGATTAATGATGTTGAAAGTGATGTTCATGGTCATAATCACGTTACTTAATAGACCCCGTAAACTATTGATGGACAATTCTAAGACCTTACTACTATTATGGACATCCTAGCTACTGCCAATATCAACCCCAAAGATGATGTGAACCAGTCTAAGGACTTGCATAGCTGGTCGCAAAGATGGGTCCAAGCTTATGGAAAGCCCGAAAGGAAGGGTGAAAATGCATGTAATCAACAACGAAAGTAAAACTAACAAACCTTCAATCCACTACGAGGATATGATACACCAAAGAACTACCGATGACTCATGGCTCAACTCGATGTGACACACAATTTGGTCCAATGAAAGTACTCACCACATAATCCTGCTTAAGAGTTAAGATAAGAGTGAAGTAAGCAATGGACAACAATGATCACAAAAAAAGGGGGAAGTATATATTCAATATCAAAAAGTGTAAGAAGTTGTGGTTACATGTACGGTAAGTATTTATAACCAAAAAGTTAAGGCATCCTACCCCAAAATGGAAAAGACTAAAAGGGTAATGTCCAAAAGACGTAATGTATAAGGAATGATAAAGGGTATAATCGAAAATACAACACAATGAGTATCTCGTATAAAGGATTCTATCATATGATGGCTTAAATACATGACTCTCTATGGATAGATGACTTTTTGGTAGAAAATACAATTTATATGATTAGGTTGGTGACTACTAAGTAGAGGTGGTAAGTTCGCTATACTAAGCTGAGCAGACAATTTTTCCAAGGTGAATTCAACTCAAATGTATTCAATGTGGCTTAGATTTAGGTCAGTTAAGTGGATGGTTGGATGGGCCAAGCTGATGTTCAAGTGTAGGTCAGGTTGACAGTTGGGGACAATCAATAAGTATGAGAGGGTTTAACTCAACCAAGGCATGAGGTCGACAGATTGTAGCAACTTGGATTCCTTAGTGGTAGGACATAAGGAAAGAATTCACTTGGCTATGCTTTCCTCAGTAGTCTGATTCCTATCATCCTTGCTGGGTTGATTGTGATTTAGGATTAAATTAAACTGGTCTTCATCTAAGTTCTCCTCAAGTTAGTAAGGGTTAAAGTCAGCAATATTAAATACATCTAACATTCTAAAGTCTTTTGGAAGCTCTAGTTGATATGCATTATCATTTATCTTCTAGAGTATCTTAAATGGTCCTTCAGCTATGGCAAATGACTTGTTCTTTCTCTTATTAGGGGATCTTTCTTTGCTTAAGTATAGCCATACTTGATCACTAAGTTGAAACTGCTTATTCTTCATTCCTTTGTCTCTCTCCCTTAGCTTCCCAACGGCTCGATCAATTTGTTGGGTGACTCTTTAATAGATTTGCTGAATGGACTAAGCTCTTGTCCTCGCTTTTAGATCTTCATGGTTAGGGGGTAGCATATAGGTGCGATGAATGGTTAGTTTAGAGTTGAAACCATAGACAACCTCAAAATGGGTCATGCTCAATAATGGCATGTACTATCTTACTAGTCGATTAAATTCTTCGCTACTATAGCTCGAAGTAGTGATCCTAAGGTATGGTTGACTACCTTTGTCTAGCGGTCAATTTGGGAATGGCAAGAGATGTTAAACAGTAGTTTGGTTCCTATTTGATACCAAGGGGTTCTTTAGAAATGGCTTACAAATCGATCTCTATCCGATACGACACTCCTTAATACTCTGTGCAAGCAAACTACTTCCCACAAAAATAAAGAAGTAATAGCTGAAGAATTGTTAGTTTTAGGTATGGGGTATGAAATATACCATTTTGCTGAATCTACCCATGATAACCATTTCAAAATTTTTGCTTCATACAATTTGGGGTAATCTAAGGACAAAATTCATACTCAAGTCAGCCCATGGTTTGTTCGAAACAAGTAGAGGCATTGCCTTTCCTTATTCTGCTTAACTTTTTGCTTTCTTGCAGTTAACACATCTCTTAATCACACAATGTATTTCACATTTCATCCAAGGTTGGAAGAATCCATCATTTAGTAGCTCATATGTCCTCCTTTCTCTAAAGTGCTCAGAAAATCCTCTATTATAGGCTTCTCTCACCAGTAGCTCTCTAATTAAGTAGGTTCGTACACACAATTTACCACTTTGGAACAGATAACCATCCTCCACATAGTACTCATCTACTATTCTTCCTTTTCCATAGTGCTTATATATAGGACCAAAATGAGAATTATTCTGATACTGTTCTTTAATGCTTACTAGACCTGCTCAATAGGCCGAACTGGCCTTGAACTATAGGTTCACAAGCTGGTTCCATGGTGAACTGGCCCATGTGTTGGTGGTTTCGGGTTTATTTTCCACCTTTGAAGCTTTTTCATTTTTTCTCATAAATTGTATAATATGCTCCAATCTAAAGATGGTTAATAGTTACTAATTAATAAGCTACTAATAAGCTTCTTAATCCAATTAGCCAAAAATTCTCATGTTGTGTTGATTCCATATTATTACATTTACCGATGAGCCTTAATTATCTTTCTCCCTACAAATCAATTGAGATTATACAAATCGTAAAATAAATTTTGGAAAAATGAAGTGCTTCTTTTTCAACCTCTATTAAGGCATTTGTTAATGGTACCCAAACAAGAATCATGGGGATATTATAAAAAACCTCCTAAAATATGAACAAATGTACATGTACTTTAACCTTTTTAATAGTCAAATATTTACAAGCTACTTTATTTTATCTTCTTTTTATTTTTTACATAAACATATTGCAACTAACATGATATGTAAATTGGATTAGAATTTTGGTATCTAACCTATTAACTTAAATAAAACTATTTTTTTATAAAACTTAATATGATGAATAAATGGTTAAATCCACTTAAAATTTTTTATAAATGGTTAGTCTATCACCATAACTTGTGTTAAGCAAACGAATCCTAAAGACATATTAAGGAGGGGTGATTTCATACCAGTTTTTTGTTTTTTATTTTTTATTTTAGGTTCAGCAAGCCTTAAACCACTGATTCTGACGGTTCTGCCTAATTGAACTACCTATGCCCTTAAGGCCCCACAATTCATTTGGCAGTTCAATGGTCAAGCTAGTTCAGGGTTTGGAACTTAGCCCTTGCACGGGTTTAATGCTTATAAACTCGAACAATCTAGTCTACAACTTAGTGAGAAGAATATGTCTCCTTGATAGAGCATCAATAACTACATTATTCTTGCCTTACTTGTATTTAATGACAAAATTAAATCTCTTTAGAAATTTAATCCATTGAGCTTAGCATTTGGAAAGCTTTGATTGACTCTACAAATACCTCAAGGACTCGTGATCTATATATATGACAAATTCCTTTGGCATAAGATAATGTTGCTACATATGAAGAGCTCAAATTAGAGCCAAAAGTTCCTTATCATAAGTAAAATAGTTTACTTGCACTCCTTTAAGCTTCTTACTATGATAAGCGATAGGTCGGCCTTCTTACATTAGCACAGCTTCGATGCCGACACCTAATACATCGTATTTAAGCTCAAACACTCAGTCAAAGTTAAGTAGAGCCAAGACTAAGGCAAAGGCAATCTTGCTTTCACCTTGGTAAAACTCCTCTCCTCTTTCTCTCCCTACTTGAACTCCACATTCTTCTTTGTAAACTCAATCAGAGGTACTACTATAGTATTAAACCTTTGGATAAAGCATTGGTAGAATGATGCTAATCCATAAAAACTTCTCACCTTAGCATAAGAGGTTAGGGTTGCATTCAACAATGGCTTGTACCTTCTCTTCATCAACTCTCAATCCTTTTCCCCCAACCACATAGCCTAAGAAGATCACTTCTTCCTAATAGAAAAAATGCTTCTTCAAGTTTCCAAATAATCACTCTACTTAGAGGACAACGAAAACAGTTTGGAGACATTCAACATATATTACTAAGTCAGCATTATTGATAAGGATGTCTTCAAAGTTGAAAATGATAAACTTTCCAATCAAGTCTCTCAAAACATGATTTATCAGTCTCATGAAAATGATTAGGGCATATGATAACCAAAAAGGCATGACCATCCACTCGTATAAACTATTTTGAGTCTTAAAAGCAGTCTTTTGTTCATCCCCTTGCCTCATTCAAATTTAGTAGTATCCAAACTTCAGATCAATCTTATTAAATACCCTCATACCACTCAATTCATCCAGCATATCGTCTAGCCTTGAGATGGGGTATCAATACTTGATTGTAATTTTATTAACAACTCTACTATCCGCATACATACGCTAAGTGCCATCCTTCTTCATTACAAGTACTGTAGGAATAGCAAAGGGACTAACACTCTCTTTTACATATCCTTTTTCTAGTAGTTCATTGACTTGTCTTTAAAGTTCTATAGCTTGTTTAGGGTTCATCTAATAAGCTGGTTTGTTTAGCAGGGTAGAACTAGGTACCAAGTTAATACAATGTTCAATGCCTTTGAAAGGGGGTAATCTCTTAGGCAACTATTCTAGAAATAGGTCAGCATACTTATCTAATAGTTCTTTGACCTCTATGGGTAGCTCACCCCACTCCTTCAACTTGACCAATTGCCTGATCAACAAAAGGTTAGCACATCAACCTTAATAGCTTCTTGAAGTTTGGCTCTACTCAACACTAAAGCCTTCTTCAATCTTTGAGCTAATTTGGCTTGTAACTTACTTACTTGATTTAAAGTCATAGGGTTTAGGGTGATCTTCCTACTATTCTTTTCAAACACATAGGTACTCCTAAATCCATCATACATAACCCTTCGGTCAAAAAGCCTAAGTTTGCCTAGTAGCACATGAGATGTACACATAAGCAATACGTCACAGAGGATTTTATCAGAGTAATTCCCAATGGAAATTGGTAGTAACACTTACCGAGTGACATGAATTGCTCCCTTCTTATTCAACCAATGTAACTTATATGACTTCGAATGTAAGATGGTTAGCAACTTGAGTTTCCTAACTAGGTTAGCAAACACTACGTTGGTATAGTTCCCGCTATCCACTATGGGCACATAGACTTAGTCATTCACTTTATAAGTGATGTGGAATAATTTCTCTCTTTACTCCTCCTTAATAAAGGGTTCCAAACTCATCACACGTCAAACAACCAGAGTTAACTTATCTAGGTCTTTCGTAAGCATGTCTTCCTTAATCAAGTTGGCATTAACCTCAACCTCATCTTCAACTACTTTTTCCTCCTTTGGTTCCTCATCTATGCTATCTATTTCAATCTTCAAGATATCTCCCTTGATAATCATAATCCTTCGGTTTGGACATTGGGCAATCATGTGCCCAAACCTTTAGCATTTAAAGGACTTGATTTGGCTTATTTCCCTCCTAAATCCTTGTCCCTTCTCATAAGTTCTCAATGGCATTTCATTATTAGTTGGTCAGCTCTTCTATTTAGCTTTGACATCTATCCTTTTGGTCGACTTAAAACTTTGTTAAGCTTGGTAATTTTCCTGAGTAAGTCGATTTGATTGACCTGGTCAACTCATCGAGGGTCGGGTTGGCCTATTCCTTCTTTATCACTCTATTCGTTGGGTTATTCTTACAGCCTCATCCATTTGTAGTGAACTGTTAGAACTTATGATATCTCTAATGTTGCCTCTCAACCCAATAAGAAATTTGGATATTGTTCGAGCTGATGGCTCATCTACATTACAGTGACTCATAAGCATTTGGAACTCTTGAACATAATCATTAATAGTTCGGTTCCCTTATTGTAGCTCCTAAAGTCTAGCAAAAGTATCCTATAAGTAGGTATATGGTATGAACCTATTTTTGAGGATCCTTTTCATCTTTAACCAAGTACTAACCTCTTTGTATCCTTCTCCCCTCCTTATGTCTTAAAAGTTCTTCCACCATAATGTAACATACCTAGGAAATTCTACAATGATCCTCATATTGATAAAAGTAAAAAACACGCTCAACCTTTTCCTCCCAATCCAGATAATTGTTTGCATCCCCAAAACTATTAAAGCTTGGGATTTAAAGCTTTACATGGTCGGCAACTCGAGGTGCTTAAGCTCGCTCTTCTTCCTCATTATAGTCTTCTTCATCATCATCATCCATATCACCCAAATTAATCCTTCTTTGCACTCATTTTCCTACTCTCTACCTTGAACTTACCGAGCTAAGATCTATGCTTTAGCAGGTCGAGTAGCTTATGGAGTATTCTATACGGCCTTAGTAGGTTGATAAGCTATTGCTTGAACAGTTAGAGTCAAATCGGTTAAGAGGTTAGCTAGCTCATCAAGTTGTTCATCTATACTCTTGAGGGTACCTTAGGGCTATCAACTGTAATGGACAACACCACTATTGTCACCTCTAATGCTGGTGTTAACATTAGGATCCATCGTTCTTTCGATAAAACTGAATAAACAAACTTAAAATCCTAAAAAAAAAAAAAATTCCCTTCTCAACTCAAACAAACCACACATACATTCCTTCATACGAATGTTCAAGCTAGCTATTAATAAAGCGAATGGCCTTAAAGAACAACAATATCCAATTAAAACTTACTTTGTTTTCATATATTTAAAATAAGGCAAATCAAAGTATATAACCACAATGAACTACCACTTGTTCTACTTACTTAAATATACACAACTAACTTCTTAAGTAAGTACAACATGCTACTACAATAATTTCTCACTAAAAAGTTCAAACATAACATACCCAAACAAATCTCTACTCTGATACCAAGATGATACTAACTGGTTTAAGGACTAACAAGGCTGGCTCCAAAGGTAGGTCTAAGCTTGTGGAAAGCCCAAAAGGAAAGGTGAAAATGCGCGCAATCAATAATGAAAGTAAAACCAGTAAACCTTCAATCCGCTTTAAGGATATGATGCACTAAGCAACTATCAATGACTTATGGCTTAACTCGATATAATGTATGAAGTAGTTCAATAAGAGTATTTACTGCCTAACCTTACTTGAGGGTTAAGATAAGAATGAAATAAGCAATGGAGAACAATGCTCATGAAAAAGGGGAAGTGTATTTTCAATATTAGAAAGTGTAAGATGTTGCAGCTATATGTGTAGTAGGTATTCATACCTGAAAAGTTAGGGCATGCTGCTTAAAATAGAAAAGACTAAAAGGTAATGTCTAAAAGAAGTAATGTATAAAGAATGATAAAAGGTATAATTGAAAATACAACCAAAATAGGTATCTTGTACGGAAAATTCTACCATATGATGGCTATGATACGCTGTTTTTTATGGATAGTTGACTTTCTAGCAGAAAAGACAATTTTTATGATCACGTTGGTGACTGTTGAGCTGAGGCATTAAGTATAAGTGGTAAGTTAGCTGTGCTAAGTCGAGTAAACAATTCTTCTGAGGTGAATTCATCTTGGACATATTCAACATGGCTTAGATTCAAGTAGGCTGGATAGGTGGTGGGATAGGCTGAGCTAATGTTTGAGTGTAGCTCAAGTTGGTAGCTAGAGACAATTAATGAGTATGAGAGGGTTCAGCTTGGCCAGGTCATTGGGTTAGCAGATTACAGTAACTCAAATTCCTCAATGGTGAGACGTAAGGAAAGAATTCATTTAGCCATGCTTTCTAGCCCTTAGGCTTCAGTTCGAGTCAAGGGTTTAGTGATTTGATTCCTATCACCTAAGGATTGCTAGCCTTCTTCCACCTATTGTTAAACTCCATCTAAGATCATCTTTATTAGGATGCATTAGGTCTCTACAAGCTTCTAATTGCCCTCATCCATCTCTTTGTCCTCTAAGATCGTTTCTTGCTAAGTTACTTAATGATAGGATGGTATACTTAAGTTCATTCATAAAAGATTTGAGCAGATCTTACTATAAGTCAACTTGCGACACAATTGCCCTCTATAGTGATGTCCTCCTTCTAGTGGCTACTCCATTAAGATTAAGCTACATGAGTTGGGGCTCCTAATACAATATTCTCTCTTGCAACAATGTCCTTCTCTGGTGGGTGCTCTTCTAAGCTTAACCTATATGAGCTTTTTCATGTCAACATGAACTATCTGCTCATTAGATACATTAAGTAGAATTTAGGTGGCTCAATGAAGGTTGGAACGTAATTGCTCTAATACCACTTGTCATAAGATGAGAGGTTCAACTCTCATAGGGTACTCGTATGGCACTTAATCATCCTCTCTCTTCTCATATTTGTTAATATTCTAGATGGCGAGCTAACCTTGTCTTCTTATTTATTCCTACACTATTTCAAGTCCATCCTTCTCAAAGAGTGCTCTCTAACGTTGGCAATAGAAATGTATAAGTAGAGTGGATTATATGAGTTAGCTCATTTAACCAAAAAAAAAAAAATGCAGGTTGGCTAAAAATTTTTTACCTGCTTAAATATGAGTATTTTTAACATGCTCTGTTTGACTTATAAGTTAACATAAGTCAAACTCGCAGTGTAGTGAGTTGACTTGTGAACTTGTAATAATTAAATTAAAAAAATAAAAAGAACCCAAATGGACACACTCTTCTAGTTCTGAATTCTTCCGTTCTAAGTTTCCACTACTCTTCACTCGTCAGTACTCTTTTCATTCTTTGCTCCACCTCTTGCAATGATGTCCTTCTCTGGTGGTAATTCCTTTGAACATAATCTATGCAAGTCTTTTCATGTCAATAAGAACTACCTACTCATATTTGCTAGTATTATGGATAGCCAATCAACATTCTCTTCTTATTTATCTTAAGACTGTTTTAAGTACATCTTTCTCAATGAGTGCCCTCTAACATTGTCACAAGTCTCTATATATTTTAAGAGGCTTAACTTCATAACTGGTTTTGGTTTATCACGTCTATCATCAAAAGAATGATATCAGCTTTTAACCAATTTGCTTACAGGAGGATAAAACTATCTTTAGAAAATACCTACAATGTGAATAAATTGTTTGCTAATGCCATTCATCACATAATACGCTTGAGTTAAACACTTCACTCATCTTCAAGCTCTTGAATTGTAACATGCAGCATATAACAAGTCAACAATCCTATGTAGGTTGGATTATTCAATCTATGCCCTTTTAATCCTTCATACGAGCTTCATAAGTCAGTTTATAGTTCTTTGGGCTTCGAGCATAAATGCCACAAGTGGGGAATAGCACTCCGAACATGACTCTTGAGTTAAGGATAGCTCATGTGGCAAGATGAAGATTGGATTTAAGTAGATAATTATGAAAAAAAATCGAGTTTAGACTTCATTAGGTCAAGTCATGATCTCTGTAGGTCTTGAATGTTTTGGGAGCTTAGTTTCCAAAACAACGTACCAATAATCTCTCTCTCAATATATAGATAACTTGTATAAAGATAATAAGATTAAATAAAAAAGATATTTTATTTGTATATTAATATTTAAATCGAAATTATAAATTATAGGACTTTTACGAGTACAAATATTATAAATTAAAAGGTACTAGGCAATCCAAAAATCCATTTATACTGAAGTAGATACAGAGATCGAGTCTTCCTTGAGCTTTTCGGCCAAAATCTTGTCCTTTAATTGAAAAAAATAATAATATACAAAGCCTTCTTTGTTAAGCAAAGAGTTCAAAACTTCTCAACACTTTCTCTCTCTTCTCACATCTACCACATCCAATCATTAACTCCACTCCAAATCTCCCACCACCATGTCTGGCGGTGGAACCAACGACCTGCCGTCTCCGGCGGGCCTTCCCACTGGAGGAGAGTTTCTCTTGTCCCTCCTCCAAAACCCGCACCAGAACCGCGCGCCCCAATCCCAACCACCACAACTACAATCCCAACTCCAAAACCTAACCCTCGATCCAGCGGTGGCCACCCTGGGTCCCACCCTCCCCTTACCCACGACATCCAACGGTGGCCGTGATCTCGCCCCTCCCTGGCCTCACACTCTCTCTCCTCCCTTACAACCAAATCCTTACCCCCACAATTACTTCAACTTTTCTCCTCCTGGGAACAATTTTCACGTAAACCACAATTTTCCTGGAAAGCTTCCATCTTTTGATGAATTTAGGAGATTCGGGTTTGATTTGAGAGGAAGGGTTGCACCACCTCACACTCTTGCTCATCACTCAAAGCAGCACTATGATCATCAACAGCATGATTATCATAATATAAGGTTTGCTTCTAGTACGCCTAGTGAAATTCACTCAATTTCAATGTTACCGAATGGAGGTGATAGTAAACTTGACAGTTTAAAGTTGGGTTCTTTAGAGGAGATAGAAACTGGGTCGGTGAGTAGGAATTTTATTAATAATAGGATTGAGAACAGCGGGCAGTTTGCTAGTCAAAGAAGTGGTTCGGGTTCAAATGTGAATGTTAATCTGTATTCTCATGGATTGCGGCGGGAGAATTTTGATCCTTGGGAACAGGATAGGAAAGTAATTGGTAAGGGAAGGCAAGGTAGTGGAGGGAATCAGAGAGGCACCCCGCCACAAGGTTTTGGAGGTAAATTGAGTGGAGGGGATAGGGACTTTGGAAGAAGGAGATGGGTTGGGGATGGGGAGAGAAGCAGTCATAAGGAGTTGAATCATATGAATGTTGGTTGGAGTAATGGAGAGGTGAATTTGAGGAAGTTTCCTTGCGATGATGGGAGAGAGCAAAGTGAACAATCATCACGGGTGAAGGGGCTGATTGGGCAGCTTGAACGTCCTGGTCCACCAGCTGGGAGTAATCTTCTTTCAGTTTCTCCATCTGACGCTGAGGACTCTATGTCGGAGTTGGCCCGTGAGAGCGGTGAAGATGATACTCTAGGTAATGGTGATTTTGATGAGTATGTTGAGAAACTTGCTGATTCGTTGTTACATGAGGATGAACTTGATGGGAAGAATGGTAAAAAGCAGCATCGTCGTGATAAGGTATTATATTGTTCTTATCATACCTTTTTATGCATGCTATACAGGATAACCTAGTCAAATTAAATGGCAATGATGTTAGAGACAATTAATTATCAGCTGCTGCCTCATTGATTTGGTGTCCTTATGCAATGGAGAGCTCTTTGCTTGCCTTGAAAAAGTAATGAATAAATATTAGGATTATAGTTGTCAAGATCGCAATTTTACTTATGCGATTTTATGAGTTTATGGTTTCAGAAGATTGTTTCGATTAAACTTGTATATAAAATCATTTTTTTTCAGATTTTACATGTCAAATTTGATAAAAACTTCTGTTTTTGATCGAGTTTATTGATTTTGCATATATGAATTCAATGAGCCAAAAGTAAAAAAATATAATTAGATTTCTGTAATCTTATTAACGTTAAGGCATTAAATGATCTTGCCCATCATATTTAAATTTTTTTTTTGTTCTCCTAGTCCCTTCTTTAATATTCATAGTTTTCATATGGGTTTTAGCTTTAATAAAAATGTTTATAAGAAAACCATATATGTAAGTTTATACCATTAACAATTCAAAATAAGTTGAAATATTTAGTTTTCTTTGATTCGCTATTTTTTCAAACAAAATGCTAGAAAAAAAAATAGTTTTGACCTTATTTATCCATATTTTGTGAATGTTAGATTATAGAATAATAACTTATTTTTAATGGAAAAATAACATAATTTCTTCATTTTTTTAATTATATCATATATTTCAAGTTTTTTTGTAACTACTATAAACAAATCTTTAGTTTTTAAAAGTTCTTTTATATAGGTTGTACAAGCTTACATTTCTATATCTCAATTTTACGTTTTAATTCTACATATTCTGTAGTGATTCAAGATAGAATCGTGAGTTTGATTACCTTGATTAAGAATCGAGGTTGAATCATGTTATTTCCCATTAGAATGCCATCGTACTTGTAGTCCTTGTGTTCATAGTAGTTGTGGTGGAAATGACTAGTGTCAAGATGAATATCAATGTTACTCTATCACATATCATTGCCAGGATTTTAGGTCAGACACTAGAGGACAGCATCTCCTTTCCCAGAGAATGAGGAACATAAAGAGATTCATGGAATGTCGCAGTGACATACATCGATGGAACGCTCCTTTTCTTGAAATTTACGAGTCTCTTATACCACCAGAGGAAGAAAAGGCTAAGCAGAAGCAGCTGCTAGCATTACTGGAGAAATTAGTCAGCAAAGAATGGCCTGGAGCTCAATTATATCTCTATGGATCATGTGCAAACTCATTTGGAGTTTGCAAGAGTGATATTGATGTTTGCCTTGCAATTCCAGATACAGAAATTGATAAATCTGAAGTTTTGCTGAAGTTGGCAGAAATTTTGGAATCAGATAATCTACAAAATGTTCAGGTGAATTATATGACCTTATTCCATTAATCTGCATGATACTTTTTACAGAAGGTACTTTACAGCATTAATACTGGAGAATTTACTTTTCTAAATAAAGAATACCAGAGAAATACATGATTGTCTAACATATCTTTGTTGGACATTAATGGAAGCATCTGCTGGGATCTGTCAATTGCTGCTGGTTTAAATCTTGCTGTTAGTTTTTTCCAAAATAGCAGCATCTGGATGTAGGAGCCTAGTCTAATGTAAATAGTCTTTCTGACAGTACAAAAAAGGAGTTATATTCTATTTGAGGATGAGAATGTAATAAAAATTAGTTAAATTTTGAAGAGAAAATAAGTTCTTAAAAACTGATCTGTTACTTCAGTATTTAATTGACGTTTATATCACCATCCAAATATAGCATTACACATTGAACTGAATGTTAATACATCAACTTAATACAATTTAATGAGATTGCCTTGCTCCTAAGATGCCTTTAGCCTGGGCTATAGAATATCTAGAGCTATTGAAGAAATGGTTTCCTATTCAGGATGGGTATCATTTTATATGGATTGCTAGTCTGAGGATCTAAAGACACTAATATCTTTAAGAAGATTTTATTGCTCATGATATGAGCATGTTGCTGGTGGAATATAGGCAAATTCACATTTCCTAGTATGCTAATGTATTACTCATAGGCAACTTTTCTTATGCATGGGCTCTTAACTTCAATTTATTTGCAGGCATTAACTCGTGCTAGGGTCCCCATAGTGAAGTTAATGGATCCAGCTACTGGGATTTCCTGTGATATATGCATAAACAATGTTTTGGCTGTTGTAAACACAAAACTTCTTCGAGATTATGCTGAAGTAGATTCAAGGTTGAGGCAGTTGGCTTTTATTGTGAAATATTGGGCAAAGTCGAGGGGAGTGAATGAAACATATCATGGAACTTTATCCAGCTATGCGTGAGTTTGCAGCTTTAAGTTCTTCTTTATGATTACAAGAACAATTTTTTGACAGCAATATTATACATATGTGCTGCCTGGAACTTGAGTTGGAAAACAAGATAAAACCATGATAAATGCTATCTTTTTTAGAAGTGAGAGTTTCTCATATTTACGAAGGCAATAGTGAATATGTCTATCATTTTCATGAGAAGTAGCATATGTTTTCATAATTTATGTCTATTTTCATGATGGGTAAATATTTACATGTTCTTTGCTCAGGTATGTGTTGATGTGCATTCATTTCCTGCAACAGCGTAGACCTGCTATTCTTCCATGCTTACAGGTAGAATCCCTTTTTTTGCATATTTAATTTCATAATCCATTACCTTTTGTCAATCTGTTCAAGGGGCATCACCTCTACTTGTTAAGTTGTTCCTCCATATTCTGTTACTTTCCCTTTATATTCTAGTGAACGCTGTGTGTGTATGAATATTCTACCTTAGTTTCTATTGGGTCACTTTTTCACGAGAATGCTACATGCACACATATTATTGGTTTGCTTTACTTGTAAATCCACCTTATTTCTTGGGTAAAACCATGCGTCCTTTGAAACATCAACATTTTTGCTGAATTTACTTGATTCTTGGAGCACTAGTTGAGAAATTGCTGTATGGATGCTGACCTAATGTGTGAAATATCTGATTGAGCTTATACATATCTTGCCAGCAGCATAGTATATATTAAAGAAAATGAAAATGTAGAAGATTGATCTGTAAGATATTCATTGTTACTTATTGAGTTATTTCCTAACTTCCATTTCTGCAGTGGAATATTGAGATAAAATTTGGTTTAAGATTTGGACAAGGAAACTATTTTATTTAAATTCTTGTCAGGATGCATTCCTAAATTAAAAAGAAAAAAAAGAATATTGAGGAAGAATTTTAAAGAGTCTAATTCATCTGATTGGGACATGTAGTTTTCTCAATGCTCACTACCATGCCTTTGGGCCAAATTACCATGAAGCATGATATTGTCACTTTGATCAGATGAATATCAACTTCTACTGAGATGATCACAAATATATACAACACCTAGCAGACGGAGCACTCACAATGTATATGCTAATTTGACATAGCTAGTGATATGAAAGAGTAAAGGATGGAAATATAGAAAAGAAACTAACATTCAGAGTAGGTGAAATGTATTGACAATACAGAGCTACAAAATATTTATGAATACTATAATTGTAGTCCTACAATCATACAATTGGCTTTGGCCAAAAAAATATACACATCAACTATATTAATTGTCATAACAGTTGAATGAAATTGGTGGAATATTATGTCTGCGTATGGTTTTGACAGAAAAGAAGATTATACATAAATAATGTTAGTATAAATAAAAGAGTGTTCACTCGAAAAATCTTCAATAATGTGCAATTTTCGTAGACTAAAATGTTCTTCCCCCCTAGAACGTAGACCCTCATGTTGTCAATTGATAGCATTATGAAATACATATTATATTTTTAAAAATTGTGCAACATATACATGTGTATATGCTAATTCTGTAAATATATTAAATTATGAAGATAAATTAACTGTTATCCCTTGATTGCATAAGAGTTTTTCTAAATTTATGTTAATGATAGTTTTGCCATCATTTTCCTATTGTAGGCTGAAAAATTTGAAATTTACCCAGAAGATGATAAACTAAATATTATAGTATAGGAGAGTCATTTTGATAAAGACTTCATGGTATGAACCAAATTCCAATATCATAAGCTATTTATGTTCTCAAGTGAAAAGCTTTAGTTTAATATTCATTTCCAATGAGTTAGCACCTTTTATAATTAATCATGGGTAACTTATGAAAATTGTTTCAAGGAATAAATAGTTGAATAAAAAGGAAGATTAATCATAACACAATGCTGCATATATAATACACATGATTACTACAAATCACAAATCATTAAATTTCTTAAAATACAATTCATTCACTATTTGCAATATGGAGTGACATTTTATGCATCCTGATCCATGTAAAATTGAAGTGAAGATACTCTTTAGTTAACGTAACATCTTGCATGTCTTTTTCTCGTTTTCAAGATAAATAAGTTACTACAAGAAGACAACTTAGAAATCAAATTAATTAGAAATATATTTTATGTTCATAAAAATTGAAACAATTTTCGAATATCCCTTTTGTAACATAATAAAGGATAAAACACAACATATGCTAATGATGTATACTAAAGGTTAAATATATCAACTACTAATTTTTCTTTCTGTATTTTTTCCTTTTTATTTTTTTTCAAGCGCTGCATTGACATGTGAACTTATTGTATAAAATAATTATATACATGCAAAAAGGAAAAAAATAAATAAAATATGCCTGAATTTCTTCTTCTATTGTGCAGCATTTCATGAAACCGATTATTAGCCAAACATTACAGAATAATGTTTAAGGATATATTTGCTTTACTCCTGAATACGCGGACTAAAGACAGAGATGTATTGTTACAGAGAGCAACACTACCAACATCAATATTTTTATATCATGTTGCATTGTAACAATTAACATATCTAAATTTTCTTTAAATAAATATATTCATTAAACCATCATTTGTGCTAAGAAAGACCATTGATTGGTCATATAATTTTGCCAGTTTTAAATTACAAGGTTGACATGAGAGAAAATAGTTTGTATCTTCTTTTTCCACTTAAGACCTCTTTTAGTTATTGAAAAGTAGAATAACTAAGTAATTTCCACATTGATTATCATGTTGTACAAGCATTAGAAATTTAACATATACTATTTATTTTTTAGTTAATATAAATGATTAATAACTGCATGTAGATTATAAAATATGGCACATGCATGTACTACACAGACAGCCCTAATACTACCTGAAAGTTGTCTTTTATATGTCAGCTCCTTTATTACAATTTTTTTAATGGGGCTTTTTAGCTTTCTTCAAATCATATGGGAAGCATCTTCTGAAACACCAAATATTTTGCAATATTTAGTATTATAGCTTTTCCCTCTCCTCTTTTGCAGGTATTTAAATTGAGATTCAAGAAAGAGAAGCAACCATAAAAATATGAAATGTTGGAAATGTTATATTGATGACAAAATGATGAAGGAAATAAAATTGATGGATAGGAAAATAACTTCCCGTTGGCACATTGATAAAAACTGCAGCCCATGTTGATCAGAAGAAACTGCCACTCTCATGTGCATGAAATCTGTCCGATATTTTTATTGCATGATGGGAATTATAAGGTAAACAAAGAAGCTATGTATTTATTTAGGAAACGCAGAGGGCATTTTTGGAAATTTGAAATAAAATTTGCTAGATAATCCCTAAGACACCAAAAGGGCTCAAGCCCTTTGATATTACAGATAAGCGCTTCTAAGGTTTCAGAGTTAAAGAGCAATACCTACATAGATGCACTCTGAACTAACATCTATTTATTCCTTGCATTTCCTCCTATAGCTTCATGCCAAAGAATATGTGCTTGGGAGTTTAGGTGGACAAAAGGAAATGTGTGGAGAATGTGTGCCTGGGGAGTGTATGGCATTGTGGCAAAAAATTGCTGAATGAGTGTTAAAGGATCAGCTCCCACCCATGGATTAGAAGATAATTTTTTCTAAGAAGGGAGAGCATTGTTCTTCTTGTCTGTCTATGTTTGCATGATTATCATTGGAATGTTTCATTTTATTGAATCCTTAAGTGAGCTAAGGGAGCATGCTGGGACAAGAAGTAACGTAGTTAAATGGTAAATGTGGAAAACTGAAAGATTGGGCTGACATTTATAAAATTTTATGTCAATCGTGTGTTTCAGCCATCAAACTATTGCACCTAACATTTGCTTTATAATTAGCTATTGGAAATAAAATAAAAGCTAAGAACTAGTAAAGGGTTTATATTGAAGAAGCTTTTTAATGGAAGTTAAACTTCTCCAGTTGCAGCCAAATGCTAAATGATAAATAAGGGAACAAATTCACATAAAACATTGAAATTTACTGTTCCCATTATCCTGCTTGCCCTAGATATTCCTCTTTGCTCTTGTTTCAAAATCTCATTTCATGTATATGTTACTGCATCTAAAGCATTTGGCAACAGATTGTAAGAACTGGCTAGTCAAAAAATAGCATCTGCTGGACACAAATAAAAATGCATTTTGAAAGGCCTTCTTTGGTTTTATAATGAATCACCTTTTTATTTGCATCATATTCAGAAATAGGATCATTGGTGGTACTTGTAGTTTTCATGTACCCATTTACTTTTTCCTTACTTTATTGGGTGAATTTGACTTGTATACGTGTTTCAGGAAATGGAGAAAACGTACTCTGTGACTGTTGATGATATAGAATGCTCTTACTTTGATCAAGTGGAAAAGCTTCAAGGTTTTGGATTGCGAAATGGGGAAAGCATTGCCCAGTTGGTTTGGGCATTTTTCCATTATTGGGCATACCGCCATGATTATGCTAATTCTGTTATCTCTGTTCGTACTGGAAACTTGCTGAGGTGAGTTTCACATCCAACACTTGATAGGTGTCGCTTATATTGGAGCTTTTGTTGATGCAAAAGAGGAAAAATAAAGGAAAAAAAGGGTATGATACTTAAAATTTGATATTTTCACTTCAAGAATATCAATTTTTAGAATGAATAAATACACAGATTTTGACTCTCTTTAATCAGTTGTGATGGTGGCAGTGCTAAACTAGTGCATGAATTGTAAACATGGAATTGATATATGTGTAGAATTCCATGCTTGGGTTCACTTAGTGAGATAAAATCTTGGATGGTTATCAAGGCTTTGATTGTTTTAGCGATAAATTGTTAATTGGTACTGTGACCGGGCTTCTGTTTGATGGGGATTTATGCTCTCATTCTGCAGTCAAGTCACAATGTGAGATATATGACCTCGTGGATGCACAATTCAATTAATGTAATTCAATCTTTGTATGTCTGCTTAACCATTTATCATTTTTGCAGTAAGCAATCGAAAGACTGGACAAGGAGGATTGGAAATGATCGGCATCTGATATGCATAGAGGATCCATTTGATACCTCACATGATTTGGGTCGAGTAGTCGACAAATTTAGCATAAAAGTTCTCAGGGAGGAGTTAGAACGGGCTGCTGAGATAATGCAATATGGTCCAAATCCTTGCGCGGCGCTTTTTGATCGTTATGTCCCCCCCAGCAACCCTTGATGATATTGGGGCCAAAATTAATTAGTGTGATGATTGGGGTATGTCTCGTATATCTTGTAAAGTCTAATCTTTTGCTTTTAGTGGAAATGCCTATTTGTAGCATGTATTTTTAATATAAGCATATGGGGGAATCTCCAGGTTATTATGGTTTTGCGGTTTCTCGTACCTAGCTAATTGTATATTAATCTTAGGTTCATCTGAAGGAAACTTTCCTTTGTTGTAATGCGATATTTTCAGAATCCCTAAGAACTTTCGTTTTCCCCTTTTTGGATTATACGTTGGAAGTTTAGTTACTACTACATTGCATCTCATTATTTATACTAGTATTCTTCTGAAAAGTATTATTATGTAACTACATTGCATCTCATTATTTATACTAGTATTCTTCTGAAAAGTATTATTATGTACACTTGCTAGAGGCAGAAAAAATGGAATTTAGTTTTGGATAGATGTTGGACTTCTCTCGATTGATGGGTTAAATCTCAACAACCGTAGTGTAAACCAAAACGGGCTATTCATCAACATGATAGGCACAATGTAGTGCAAGAGAAAGAGCCTACAGGCTAGGGCATCTATCTACAAGAAGAGGGCCGATGAGAAAGTGGATCCATCAGAGAAGAAGAGAGGAGGGGGGTAACGAAACATGCTTTTAAGATCAAATGAGTTATCCATTACTAGAGAGGCATTTTGGAAAGGGGTCATACTTGCTAATCAAGTGTGTGGCAAATGCTGGATCAAATAAAGATTAGCAACTCCAAAAGAAAAAGAGGCTTTAAAATTTCTATACATAAGGTTATCCCGTAAATCAAAAGTCAGTTTTCTGCATTTGTTTCATGATAGTTCCGAGTCTAGCGGAGATTGTTGTTATATAAATGTAACTGGAACTTGTTATTTGTTATTTTCTGTTTTATTAAATATTTTCGACTTATTGTTATCATTCATGTGTTCTATGAAATGGAAAAAGAGAGAGGAAATAAAAGCCCAGCAAAGTGTTTCTCCGTAATTTTCTCTGTAAAAGAGTTATCTTGTTGCGGACCAAATCAGGATTAGGCTTGAGGCAAATAAGGAAAATTAAACTACCTCTCAGTAAGACAATAAATTTTTATTGGGGAAAATGATCTTGCTCATCATCAATGATGTATTGATTTTTAACGAAACATGCTTTTAAGATCAAATGAGTTATCCATTACTAGAGAGGCATTTTGGAAAGGGGTCAGACTCGCTAATCAAGTCTCTTGCAAATGCAGGATCAAATAAAGATTAGTAACTCCAGAAGAAAAAGAGACTTCAAAATTTCTATACATGAGGAAGGTTATCCCTTAAATCAAAAGTATTTAAAATAACAAGAGGTAAGCCAAAAAGAAAGAAAAGAAAAAGGAAATAAAAAGCAAATGAGAAAAAAATAAATAAAGAAAGAAAGAAGAAAGCAAGCAAATGATAGAAAGAAAAAAAAAGAAAGAAAAATATAGAGAAAAAAAAAAAAGGCAAACCAAAAAGAGCTTGCGCTGCTCCTAGGCCTTTTGAATGTTTTCCAAATACACTAAACCCAAGGTATCCTAAATCCATCAGGGCATAGTTTCAACATAACAGCATAGGTCAAAAGTTATGGAACCTTTTACAACTTAAAGCTCTTCTAGTATGAGCCCAAATAGATCAAAACACAAGCTTAAGACATTCTAGAAGCTCAAAAGCCCTTAAAACCAAAGCTAAGATATCTCCAAACACATTGAGCACAAAATGTTAAAACCTTTTCCTTAAATACAATAGACCTAAAGTTTGAAAGCTTAGCAAACCAATGAGCTCACACCTTTTAGCAGGCTCCTTTAATTAAGGAAAATTAGTCTGTCTTAGTAATATTCATCTATAAAACTAGGGCTAGTATATTTTGGTTATTCCTAAAGGTTCTTAATTTGTAAACCTAAAATGGTTAATGATATAAAATCTTCCAAATATTTGGATTTGACATAAATTCCCTTTTTTAAACCCTTTATCAAAGGCCTACATTATAGTTTCTAAAAAGACTTAGTAAATTGACTCAAGATGTATTGCTTTCAACAAGGACCACTATTTTTGTAATTAGAGTCCTAAGTGAACATACACCATAGGAGAGTGAAAAAGAAATAAACGATTCATTAAAGGGTACCATTTCCTAAGTGGGAAACTAATGCCTTAAAAATTCAAATGAATTAGCCCATACGTGGAAACAATGCCCTAAATCTTAAGAAAACAAAAGAATCAAGCCTAAAGAGCCAAGAAAATGGTCAATTTTATACGAGATTATCATTGATGTGTACAACCTCTTTTAAACAAGTGAATACATTAAGGGATTCTCCCAAGAGATTCTCAATTATGTCTATAGTCTTATAGCTAAAAGGACAAGGTGGTAGGCTCAAGCATATAATGGTCAAGGATATAAGGTTGAATACTTAAACAATGCCAAAATTTTTGAAGAATAATACCAAAGGAAAGGGGAAATAATTTCCTTCAATAAACGAGTTTCAAGCAACATTGTCTAAAGGGGCAAGATTCAGGCCCATTTATGTTAATATATAAGTTCATCGAAGTTATAAGAGTTAGACTCATCCCCTCAAAGTGAATTCGCATTTTTACGCAAAGATAATATCTTCCATTGGCAAAACTTAACCTTTGAGCCATTATTTAAGTAAAAGACTCTTGAGTAATGGGCCAAGTCTACCATTTATTTGTAATCCTAAGATTTGGTGAAATCTCTTACTTAATGGCAATTTAGCTTTCTTAAATAAGAATACTTTTTTTAAAATAAAGTAAAGAATATATTTTAAAAAAATGCAAAATGCTTAAAAAAATTGTTTCAAGAAAACAAGAAATAAAAAATCTATTTGAACTTAGGTCATGAGTGAGCTCTTTCTAAACCTTATCAGGTGACCAAATAGAAAACCTAAAAGGTAAGTTAAACTTAAACCTATAAGATTCTACCCAAAGCTATTACGTGAAACCAAAATAGTACCAAAGTGTAAGGTGGAAGATCTTTTAGATGGCTAGCCCATTAGGTGTTATCCCTTTATAGAAATTTTTTTTGGATAATTAGCTCACTAAGGCTTTATCCCTTTAAGTGAAACCTTGGAATAGTCAGCTTATCAAGACACTATCCCTTCTAAGAAAAACTTTCAAATAGCTAATCTATTGGAGAGCTATTCCTTTTACGAAAAAATTCTAGATGGTCGAGCCATTGTGACATTATCTCCTTTAAGAAAGATTTTGGATGGCCAACCATTAGGTTGCTAATGTGCTTAGGAGCTGAGTTGATCACTAGAACTTATCATAGGAAGTAGTAATAGTAAGTCTTTCAAAGTATCGAAGAATGAAGGAATGGAAAAGGTTTATAAACACAATGGCTTCCATAAAGCTACTCGAAGGATATGATACCAATAAACACAACACAACTTGGTATTTCGCTTGATATGACTTACAAGCTTATGTTAACGTTCATACTTCACTAATCTCCACCTACTTGGCAAGATTATATAAGAATGAGAGAAGGAGGTATACTCAGAGAAGGGTATTTCACAAGAATAAGAATATTCATTAACTTGTAAGGTATTTAAGATGATTGCGGCTACAGTAGAAAGGTTTATCTATAGAAAGTCTTTTAGGGCAACAATTTAATAATGAAAAGTTACATAAAAGACAATGTAAGAGGAGATTCCTAATATGTTCGAGAAAAGGTAAATAAGACAAAGGACAAAAAGGAATATAGTAGAAGTGTCAGAAGGTGGTAGCTTGTCAATGGGTTCGTATTGTGAAATCTTGAGGGGTTGTGGTTGAGTTGAAATGAAGTAAGGGTTGCTGCTGTTGATGAACTGTTCTTGGAGCTGCTAAGGCGATTGAATGACGTTGCAATTATGTAAGCTAGAAGTGTAGTGACCTTAAACTCGAAACTCGGTATGTTGGCCTTGGTACTTGGCAAGTTGGCTAGTCAACGACTAGGTAAGAGTTCAAGCAGAGTAGGATGTGTCTAAGTTGGGCCCTTAGAGAGTTCGTTCACAGCTCTTCCATGTATAGAGCTCGTCTTTGGTAGGTTGATAAGAGAGAATCCTCCAAGTAAGAGATTGGAGGATATGGAGGCAAGCGCGGGTGATGGATTTGAAGGTCGGCATTCCATTAACCACTACCCCTTTCAAGAAAAAATCTTTTGGATGGCTTGCTCATTACGATGCTATACCTTTAAGGAAAAACTTTTGAATTATTGGCTCGATAGGACACTATGCCTTTAAAGAAAATCTTCTGGAATGCTAGCCCATTGAGGCACTATCCCTTTTAAGAAAGAAATTTTATACTGCTAGCTTATCGGGCACTATTATTGAATTGATAAGTTCCCATATGATTTTGCTAAGAACAATACTATGCTAAATAAAATTAATTATGGTTAGTATTAATCTTTACGATCTATAAATACATGATTAATATAAAAAAAGTTTGAATTATATTGTTGGTATTTATATTGGCATAATATTTTAATAAACACAAGATTATTGGATTAAGTTTAACTAATAAGATAGCTTGGAATATTTTTGGCACTTGAAAACTAGCTTTTTGTTGTTCTATTATGAACCAACCAGTTAGTTGCCCCAAAACCATCCATTTAGTTGCATCAAACTTACCGAGGTCAAAAGAGTGTGTTGAATCGTGTGACTAGCAGCTTGAAGACTGTTTGGCCAGTGATCCCATTTGAATGGACCGTTTGATTGGTCTACAAAAAGTAACCATTATAGAGCATCAAAAGTAGAGTTAAGTTGGATTTTTTTGAGAAGCTATAAATACAAGTTGCTGAGAAGTTAAAGGAAAATGAGTTGAGCCAAAAATTTGCTATTATTCTTTGTGTTCACTTATCCTTCATTCCAATTATCTTGTATACTTAAATAGCTAAATTTCTTATAAACCCTAGTACAATGCAAAGGGATTTATATTGGTAAATACTTTGAGAGAGTGTACTATACTTGTGATTGGAAGTTGAGATTGAGAAACTTATGTATGTAAGATTGGGTGTAGGCTCTTAAGCCATTAAATTTAAGTTCAATTACAGTGATGTATGAAGTTCTCAATTAAGGCATTGTATGTCCATGAAGACTAGAGGGTAGTCTGAATTTCATATTAAATCCAAGCTTGATTCTTTCTATCTCTATCTCTTTTAATTTTTGTAGATTTATTCATTGTTTCTTTACTATTTTATCAGTTGTGCATAGTTATTTGAATTAGAAATTACTTGATTGTAAAAATTTGTAAAGAAACTTAATTTACCCCCTTCTTGAGTTCCTAATGTAATATTTCATTTAGTATCAAAGATAGATCTCTATATTTTGATTGCTTAACTACATTATAGAGTAAAGATCGTGACATTAAATGAATTAAGATTCATGGAAGGACAAATGATTAATATACTACAACTTTTAACTAGTGGAAACTATCCCTGTTCAAAGTGTAGAGTGAAAATCTTTATTAAGGCACAAAATAGAAAGCTTTAGGATGTTATAGAAAAACGACTTATTAAAATAGAGGGTTGTAGGCCTCATATAAGATATCAAAAGGGGGTAGTGGTTGAATTGATATCTTTCACAAAAATGGAAACTTTTTTTTATTTTAAAACCAAATCCCCTCTTAATAACTTAAATAGCGTAAGAAGTAGGTGAGGATTGATTGGTTAACTTTTGGTGCAAAAATAACATAAGTAATAAAATGTAGGAAATAAATAGGAGAGAAAGAAGATTAGATGATTGATTTATAGAGCTTTGGCCATTTGCCTATTGCTCTCTTTTATCTCCACTACTGGAGATCTAATTCTTCTCACCAATGTCGCTCTATTAGTCTAGTCTTTTTATTAATAAAAAATAAGTCAGAGGTTATAAGGATATCTAGTTGCTTCTCTTTCCTATCTCATTACCTATCCTTATGCTATTCAAAGGACTATAGAGAACTCCCTAACTTCACACTTACTCAAATACAATATTAATAATGTTTACAAGAAAAATAAGATGTTACAATAAAAAATATGTTTACAAGGTTAGCACAAAAACAAGAATAATGAAATAATAAATTTGTTTTCGCTTAGTTTTTGACTAAGTTTCTCACATAGTTTCTAATAGTCTACATGAGAGAATTTTTGAAATTTAGTTCTAATCTTGAGTATATATATCTTGTTTCATCAACAACTTGACTTATATTACATTGCTTTTTAGAATAACGACTATAAATGACTAGTTCAAGATATTTTTGGGATTTGACTTGTTCTTCGAATTTATCTCCAAATTTGAAATTCAAATCCTGAAGATAAATATTGTGAAATTTGTCCAAAAATACTTGTTGCATTTTTTCTTAATAAACTCCATCAAAAAGCTTAAATATATAATTAAAACTTACCCTTTCTATAGATAAATATATCCCACACATTTTGAAATTAAAATCCATTGCAAATCTCCACCATATCTTCATAATTAAAATTCAAAAATATATCTCCAAAAATTCTATATGTATTTTTATCCCTTAGCTTCACCATATCTTATTTGAATTTGAATTCAAGATATTTCTCTAAGCTTAATCCATATCTCATTCATTTCTCCTCAAATATATCCTTAAAAAAAATTGCTATTTGGCTAATTTTTTTCCCTTTATTATCTTCACTAAAAAGCTTAAAATATCTACTCAAACTTTAACTCATGATAAATATACAAATCCCACTTTATTTGGAAGAGTAATCCCTTGTAAATGTCTTTTAAATCTTTAAAATTAGAATTTAAAAAAATATCTTCAAAATATTTTTGCACATATCTTTCTATCATATCCATATCTTCATTTTCTCCAATTTGAATTTGGAAACCAACATATCGTATCTCTTGATTTATAATAACTCTTGGATATTTCTCTTGCTAATTCCTATTGAAATAACTAACATGCCATGTTAAAAATTATTAAAGCAAATCCACGACCACATCTACTTTAGTTAGCTCTATCTAATACTAGGATAGCTTGCTCATGTGAAAAATAATAATGTTGCTACTAAAGTTGATTTATTCCATAATCCGAGTCTCATACTTCCATATCAGCAAGTCCATTAATCATCAGATTTTTCTTAACCTTTCTAAAGCTTCGAAATTTACTCATCCTAACATAATTGTACACTTGATGTTTCTAATAGCTTTGCTTCCATATTGACTTGAGTGTCTTCTATAAATATTTAATTTACCTTGTCAATCTCACTATTGTGATCCTTTTAGAAAAATCCAATCAAATGTGAATTTCTCTTAAAATTCCCATGAATTAAATCCAACCTTAGTGAAATGGAATTGAGCATAATACCCAAATATACTCAATAATGTAGAGTTAGGTCTTCTACATATTTGTCTAACTTAACTTATTTAGATTATTTAGAAAATAGTTTGGTAATATCTTCTGATATCAATTCTATTCACTTCCTACACTTTTATGTTTTTTGCTAATACACTTTGTAACATACATTTTGACCAGTACAATTCTAAACTTAATTTTCTTCCTTGAATTGATTTTATTCTAAAGTTGACTTGTACACTTGTTATTTTTGTTAAACATACTTTAATCTTTTTCTAATGAGATTTCTTTTAGAATGCATCACTATTATATCGTGATAGATTTGCACACTTTCTAAATATATTAGTAATAACATATTACATGTTTTATTATCATCAAAACCAATTAAGAGACTTAACAAGAGAAAAGAAGAAAATGATTATATCAATGATGATTGGAAAAACGTTGATTTAAATGAAATCGCTATAAATATTTTGCATTGGGTTATGAGTGAAAATGATTTCAATAGAATATTTACATGCACAAATGTTAAAGAAATATGGGATGAATTAAAAGTATATATGAAGAAACATTTAAAGTTAAAGAGGCAAATATAAGTTTATTGTGCGGTGAATTCAAAAGTTTCAAAATGCTTCTAAATAAGACAATTGATGAGATGTACAAGAGATTCATTGATATTGTAAATTCAGTTGATGGTGCTTAGAAAGAAATTTTCTAACTTATAAATCAATTTTAAAATACTTAGGTCTCTTCCAAAAGAATGGGAAGCTAAGAAGACTGCCATTGAAGAAGTGTATAATCTAAAAGAACTGTTGAAGGAGCAACTTTTTCGAACTTTAAGACGCATGAGATAATCAAGAGATATGGAGAGGAATCTAAGAAGAAAGCCATTGATCTTAAAGCAATTGAAACCAGTACTAGTGACAATGATGATGAAGAAGATGAAGATGAAATGGAAACAATAGCTAGAAGATTGAAAATGTTCATGAAATTTAATAAGAAATTAAAGAAGGACAAAATTGGTGGTAAAAATACATCAAAAGCAATGAAGGAGAAGAAGGAAGTACTAAAATGCTACAATTGCCACCAACTAGGATACATTAGAGACTATTATCCACTCTTTAAGAAAGGTGATAAGGTGATAAAGTGCTAAAGAAGAAAGCTATGGTAGTTACTTGAAGCGATAATGACTTAAGTGATTTAGATAAGGATCTTTACCTTTTGGCTTTAGAAAATGAGGTATGTTCTATTTCTTAATCTTCTTATGACGAATTGAAGGATATGTATGATAATTTGCTAAAAGAGTTTGTTAAAATACAAAAGAAGAACAAGGTCTTAAAGAAAATGATGAATGGGATAACTAATGAATTTGATATATTCAAACATGAATATAATAAAGTAAATATTGAAAAGGAGAGCTTAATAGCAAAGAATGAATACTTGAAATTGGAAAATGAAAAATTAAGGATTGAACATGAAAAACTAAAGGAGGAGAATGAAGGGGAAAGAAAAAGGAATGAGAAAGTCATAAATGAGAATAAAGAGCTAATAAAACAAAATGAAGAAATAAAATCAAGAATTAATATAATTGAAAATGAAGATGCATGTATTGATAAGTTAGCAAACTTAGAAATTGAAAACAATGTTTTAAAATTTAATCTAGATGGTTGAAGACAAACTATAGTAAAATTCGTTAAAGGTGAAAAGAACTTGAAAAAGCTTTTGTGATAATAAAGATTAAGTTTGGAAAAAACCGAGCTTGGCTATAGTAAAAGCAACATTCATGTGAACCTTGCGAATTTTACGTTTTGGACTTATAATTGAATTTGAAGAACCAATGATATTCCCTAAGCTCAATCAAACCAAAGAAATTAAAATTGATAAAATTTTAAATCGAAACCTTAAAAATGAACTTGAAAAACCCTAAAAATAAAGTTCTATAAACCCTAATCGCATACAAAGACTCTAAATCCTAGTATACGTAACCATAAAGTAAAAATCTAAGTTGAATAAAAACTTTAAACCTTAAACCCTAGAGTTATAAAACTTTAGATTAAACTTCAAACGTAATGAAAACCTTAAATTAAAACATTTAACTTAAATTACGTAAACCACATAAACTCAATAATGAATGATAGAAGATATTTACAAATAATAACAATTAATTAAATTCAGTCAATTAAAGTAATAAATTAATGGCATTACTAATTTATCTTGAATGATATATTTTCTCTAAAAGTAACACTAAAATCATAAGCATACCTTTAAATCCCTCAAACCCACATAAAACCCTAAAACGCGAGAAGCCCTCAAACAAATTAAAAACTCTAATTTAGTGTCAAAAGCCCTAATTTAATTAATAAACTCTAATTATATAGCTACATTACTAAGTAATTACTAATAATTTACTAAATTGTTGGAATAGCCCTAATTTTCCTTCTAAAATCGTAATCAATTACTAATAATTCATTTCAACCCTTAAAAACCCTAAATTAATTAGTTAAAATGATCTAATAGGCTTTGATTAACTTAATTAATAGTGAAAAACCGTAAACTATGTTTAACTATGGTTGTCTACTCTAGTAATTAGAGTTATAAGCTTAAATTACATTCTAATCATCTACATACATTCATGTATCATAATCAGTTAAAGATAATCACAATTAACTATACAGGACAAGATAATTAGTTGGGAAAACAATGGATTACTCACCTTAAGTAGACAAACCATTGCCTCAATTGGCAAAAATCATAAAAAGCATATCAGTCTCCACTTGTGCTTGTATCATGCAACTAAGAATGGAAGGGATTTGTTTCCCACTACACTCACTCATAATAAACCTCTTCTTTGACCCCTCCATTTGGATTTTACTCCATCTTCTTCCCTAGAATAAACCCTAGAAATACTCTCTAAACACACAACCTAAAAACAAAAGAAAAACAAGAAGGAAGAAAACAAGAGTAAGCTTCTCAGACCTAGTTGCACACCCAAACGCCCTAAGCTATAACTCCCTAACACTACCTCTAAATGATACAAAACCACTTGCATTTGAATCCTCTTTCATCCCCTTTATTGTCAACAAACATCCTTGACCAAAAGAGTTTGTTTCATTTGCCAAAAATAAAGTGAAATGAGACCCTTTGAATTTCCATTGAGGTAAATTTGTACCTTTTCAACTTTCTTTCTAGTTTGAATTTCTAGGCATGGTTCTTGGGTTTAAAAACTAAGGAAAAAAATTATTAAAATGGCACCTTTGTTTACCATGTTCATTTTCCCATAAATGTGTATTTTTTTAGATTTTAGTGTAGTAAACATGTTACATGTAACTTTAGAAGCACATAAGTATAGTAAGATGATAACTTAAAGAAAAGTAGAAGAATCATTATCATATCTTCATTCCCATGCTAGGGCCAAAACATATGTATGTATATCTCCACTATATTTTTTATTTCTCATATTTATTTTCATAAGAAATAGTTTTAGGTGTATTTTAGTGGTAGTTTGATACATGTTCTAGCAAGTTAAGTACATAATGTTTAGAAAGCCCTAAGAAATCATCTTAGACCACCTCAAACATGTTCGACAACATGTTGTAAAATGTTTATTAATAGATTAATCATATGATTAATTAAAGATAATTAAGATTTAGGACTTAATCTTACAAGATAAGAGGCTAAACAAGGTTTATAGTAAATAGTTTGGCCTAAAAGAGACATTAGGTTAAGAAAAACCCACTTGAGACCCAATAAATCATTAGCATCAGATTTGAAACACTTAGTAAAATGGGTTATTTAGTGGACCTATTGGGATATTTGGTTGATTGGAATAAGTTAGAATAAGTTTAGGGTCCTAAAATGCAAATTAGGCCTAAACTAACTTAGTTAGTAATTAGGGCCTTAGAAATATGATTAGGAGCCCAATAAATAAAAAGAACCAGATATGAATCCTAATAGAAAATGGAATTATCTTAAGGGCTTTCTTGGGCTTAAACCTAAAATAATAAGTGGAGTTGAGTTTAAGGCCTTAAAATACAAGATAAGCTTAAAAGATCTTAAAAAAATAAAAAATAAAGCCTAATAACTTAGTGATTAGATCTAATCTCTAAATTAAAAGACTCATAAAATAAAATATAGAAGGCTCATTAAGTCCAAAAGCCCATTAAGATCATCCCCAATAAGGCCTTTAGTAAGGCCTTAAACTAGTAAAAAGGGTTTATTTGGGCTACAAGAGTAATATTAAAGCCTAAATTGAAAGCTATGAAATTTAGACAAAAATTTAAACTTAAAATGCTTAAAGAAAAGTCTAAAAGGTCAAGTGTAAGGCCCCAATACTTAAAATTAAGCCCAAACCCCAAAACTAAGCCTAAACCCAAAAGTAATCAAACTAACACTATTGACCAACAAATTTGTTTGACCTAAACCAAATTCTTATAGGTCTAAACATTGAAAAAGGACCTCACCAAATGAAAGAACACTAAAAAACAATAAAAATGGACTATAAGAATGCAAAAAACAAACTTAACTTGAAGAAATTATAGTGAAACAAGTTTAAACAGTACTTGGGGATTTATGGTAGGTTACAATAATTATGTAGACCTTTAGGTTCTTAAAGAAACCCCCTTCCAATTACTTACATATATATTATTATGTTTTAGGTAACTTAGCTGAAGTTTAGGACAAGTAGGTGAGTAGGCTAAGTGAGGGAGTTTTGACAAACTACTACTTACTTGTGTTTGATAATTGCTTGATGATCTATTGCTTGCCCTTGGTTGCCTATTGAACGACTAGTTATTTTGTATGCCAACATCCATGTGATCGCCTTATTAAAATCGGTAAGTTTAAATATTTAGCCAAATTAACTAGACATACCTATTGCATGTTAGTGATTGATTAGTTGGAGACTTGGATGTCTCTAGCTTTGCCAAGTTTTCTAAAAAAAAAGAAAAATTTGTAAAAATGCAATTTTGAAATGCTTTACGAATCAAAGAAAGATTTATCAACTTAATAAGTACTCATAGTGTCTCCTGTGACATTTTACTTATTGAGGTAAAACTAGTAGACCATCTTCAATTAATTGATAGCAAGTTGCTTAAGTTGGGACTCATATGGTTTAGCCTGTGGGGCATTATGTAAATTTGTTGATAATGAGCTCATGGGACATTGTATTGATTGTTGATAGTTGATAACCCTAGATGGGATCTACCTAATTAATTAGTATGGTATTCTTGACTAAGGTAATAGTTGAGTTCCTTTTATTGGGATGATACCAACAAACAACCTCATGTGGGTAAGGTGAGGTGTCCCGTGCAGTTAAATACAGGGGATAATTGATGTATAAACAACGTAAATTTACACCTTCCATAGTACTAGAGCCCCATGGATATGTTGCTTGCATCCACCATATGTACATTCATTTTGTATGTAGCTAAATTGCATATTTATTAATGATGCTTGATAACTTGCTTGAACGGTAGTGGCAAGAGACGAACTCACTGAGTTGTGGTATGCTTACTCCTAATAGTTCCTTTTTGCAAGTAACCAAAAGTTAGGAATGGGCTAAAATTAGAGTACAAAGTGTTCCTTAAGCAGCTATAATAGATAGATGAGATTACTTTAGTAGACTATATTAGTTAAGCTAGATCATTATAATATTTAGTAACTCATGATGTCGTTGAAGTTTAATTATCTCATCTTATTATTTGGTATGTAATTTCAACTCTCTATAGTCTTGGTGGACTGTAGATTGTTGGGTACATTAATTACTGTTATAAATAAGTAAATGTAAGTAAAATAAATAAGCACCCTTAGAAGCTTACTTGTTAGAATCTTGCAACCTTTAACTTATAAGGTGGTCTTTATATCATGGGTGCACACATGATATGAAAACTTTAGGAAAAACCACCAAGCTCCCATTTGGAGTGCTACAATTCACAAGTCTTATAAAAGTTACTTTGTAAAAGTAACTAATAAAACTCATATCCATTATAGGAGGTATGACCATATTGCACATACTTGTGCAATAAGGAAGAATACCAACTTGAATTGCAAAGAAAAGATGATTTGTGTCCCCAAAGGATATGGTTATATTCTTACAACTAGCTTGAAAGGACCTACACTCAAGTGGATACCAAAAGGTTAATTTCCTACTCTTGTAGGGACCCTTAAGGAAGAGCAATAAATGAATCTTGGATAGCAGATGCTCTAGACACATGATAAGAGATGCTACTAAGTTTACAACACTAACCTTGAAGGATATAGAGACTGTTACCATTGGAGATAATCATAAATTCACCAACTTGGGTGAAGGTAATATTCTCATTAACAATAATCTTGTAATTAGGAATGCTTTACTTCTAAACAACTTGAAGTATAATTTGTTTAGTATTAGTTCATTATGTGATGGTGGATATAAAGTTACATTCCTTACCAATAAGTGCATCGGTGAAAGAATTGAGAATGATTAAAGTAATTTTGAAAGGTATAGACAATGAAACATTTACAAAATCAACTTTGATAACTTTTCTAGTCTAAATGAAACTTGTCTATCTGTTTAAAATAATAATAGTTGGTGGAGGCACAGAAGATTAGGGTATGCCAATATGGAACTCATTTCTAAACTTGTTAAAAAGGATCTTGGTAAAGGTTTACTAAAAGTTAATTTTGAAAAAGACAAGATATGTCAAGCATATCAACAAGGAAAGTAAACAAAAAGTTCTTGCAAAGCAAAGGATGCTATCTCATCTTCCAACCATTACATCTATTACATATGGATCTACTTGGTCCTATACAAACCATGAGTTTGGATGGAAAAAGATATACTTTAGTCATTGTTGATGATTTCTCTAGGTATACATAGGCCTTCTTTTTTGCAAGTAAGGATGAAATAAACCATGTATTCTTTAAATATTGCAAAAAGGTCTAAAATGAAAAAAGCCTTACAATTGCCTCTCTTAAGAGTGATTATGGGGTAGAATGTGAAATGTTGAAATTGATGATTTTTGTGGTCAAAATGGAATAGATTACAACTTTTCGACACTTAGAGCTCCACAACGAAATAGAGTTGCTAAAAGGAAAACTAGGACTTGAATTGAAATGGTTATGATAATGCTTTGTGAAAACAATTTGCCAAAATGTTTTTAGGTAGAAGTCATTAGTACCGCATGTTATATTTTAAATCGTGTTTTTATAAGATTGATTTTGAATAAAACCCCCTATAAGCTATGGAAAGGCAAAAGGCCTAACATTTCATGTTTTCATCCATTTTGTACTAAATGTTATGTTATGTTCTTAACAATGGTAAGGAACAATTAGGCATGTTTGAATCTAAATCAAATGTGACTATTTTTCTTAGATAATCTTTGACTAGTTAGGCCTATAAGGTAATTAACCAAACAACTATAGTTGTTTAAGAATCTAAACATGTGTTTGATAATTCTTTGCCTTTGTTATATGAATAAACCAATACTGAAATGAATGATATAAGTGCTCATTTGGAAAGATTAGACTTAAATAATGATCAAAACAAAACTCTTGAAAAATATATTCCTAAGGAAGATAATAATATGAATAAATCTAATTTAGATTTCCTTAGAAAATGGCGGTTTGTTAAAGATCACCCTAACAATGGCAGTTTGTTAAAGATCACCCCAACAAGATAATTATATGAGAACCATCAAATAGGGTGTTAACTAGATCATCCCTTAGAGATAAAGAACCTAGTATTCCTGTCTCAAGTTGAGCCTAAAAATATTAATAAAGCTCTACAAGCAAAAAATATTCAATAGGTATTACACACTATATGTTATATATATGTAGCATGTGAATACCAATAAAATGTTGACATGAATATTAATAGTAGTAATAGTTTCCAAATCTATTACCACGTGTGATTTGCAAATAGCATATGTGTTAACATCTTATTGATATTTACGTACTATATATACATAATATGTGGTGTGTTTACCCATTGAATCCTTTCTCCTCTACAAGATGAATTTTAGATATAAGTAATGTAAGAGGAGCTTAATCAATTCAATTAAAGTGAAGTATGGGATCTAATACCTAGACTTAGTGATAAATCGATAATTGGAATGAAATGAGTATATAGAAACAAACTTGATGAAACTAGTATAACAACAATGAACAAGGTTAGAATGGTTGCTAAGGGATATAACCAAGAAGAAGGGATAGCTTTTAATGAGACTTTTGCTTCGATTGTTAGATAGAAGCCATTAAGATACTTCTAGCATTTGTCACCTTTGAAAACTTTAAATTGTTCCAAATGGATGTTGAAATTGTAATTCTAAATGGATATATTAAAGAAGTATATGTAGAGTAATCTCTAGGGTTTGAACATAATGAATTCCCTAATCATGTAGTTAAGTTAAACAAAGCACTCTATGGACTTAAATAAGCTCTTAGAGCTTAATACAAAAGGCTTAGTAGCTTTTTGATAAACAATGGTTTTTTAAGAGGCAAACTAGATACAACATTGTTTATTAAGAACCACTAGTAAAATATATTAATTATTCAAATATGTATAAATGACAGTGTGTTTGAAGTTACTAACATGAACCTACTAGATGAGTTCATAGAGTATATAAAGAAAGCGTTCATAATGAGCATAATGGGTGATGGGGCATATTGCACTACTAATAGGTAAGTGTACCTAGTCAAGTTATAGTGTAGTTAAAATGAACGTGAGTTCAAATATCGATTTTGCATTGAACCATGTGTGAGAACCTAAGTTAATAGCAATTCACCCTAAGTTTTCCAATTATCTAACTTAACAATATAGAGATAAATGTGATGAAGAAAGATAGTTAAATAAAGAACAACACTTTAAATAAGAACAATAAAATAAATAAGAACGAAACTAAATAAACCAAACTAAAATAAGGCAAGCACAATTCAATTAAGAGAAATAACACATAATCCTTAGTAAATTATTGTTATCTACTACCTAGTTTTATGCAACCATTTAATCTCAATTGTTCTATAGACCATGGAGATGCCTAATCTGAATTTACCAGACTCTTGTCTTTAGCCTTTTCCAAATCTTGAAACCCTTTTTACTTGAATTGCTTCTTAATAGAGCATCTTAAGATCTCATTAAGAACTCGGATCCTACTATTAGGTTAGTTGCCTAAGTTATCCTAATTTGAAGAAATCAATACCTAATCTCTTAGTATACCCAATTCCTCTAATTACACTTCTTTGTTAAACTCTAGGACTTATGTCTTTATAGTAAACTCTTACATCAAATTAGTAACTTGGGTAAATATTAATTGACGGTAATAAAATCGATGTAGTTAGATCATCAAAGAACAAAATCATAAATTGAATAATAAGATTGTTGAAAGATGATAAAGGCATATTTTACTCATGTTTCAATGTGTGAATTATGTAGAATTGTTATTGATTTTATAGAAATCATTAAGAAATGGTACTTAAGTATTCTCATTTGGATATTTCAAGTCTTGGAGGATTCAGAGTGGAAATACAATCAATTTAGAGAAGTTTTACACAATCAAACAAAGTCCAAATTGGTGGCAGTTGGCCTTGGGTCGGCCTACACTCTACATCGGCAACTTTAGAGTTCTACATTGTCGGCCTTGACTTCTACACTGCTGGCCTTCAGGAAGACAACACCCATTCAAAAGCCAACCCTTGTTTTCTTTATAAATAGCCATGTGGTTGATATTTTAGAGGGATTTTTACATCTTCTTTAGAATTAGAGAGTCTTAGAAGAAGTTAGGTTTTATTTTAGAAGAGTTTTTCTTTTGAATTTCATGATCATTAAGAAGACTTCACTTTTGCTGTGGAGATCATCCTTGGAGTTGCAATTGAAGTTTTGATTCATCATAATTATAGAATTGGTGATTTCTATACTATTTCTATTTATGCAATTCTATGATTTGTTCTTATTTTTAATCATGAACCTTTTTACATATCCTATTATTATATTTGCTTTTATTTTAATTTCCATAGCTAGCTAAGTTTAATTTATGGGAAATTGATGAAATCCTAGATAGCTGAGATGATAATTGTATTTATGTTATAGGGTTAATAGATATATGGGTGATTCATGATTGCAATTTCTATTATTTCAATTATAATTATTTAGTTGTTATAATTGTTAGAAACACCATTGATATGAGAGTTGATATAGGGTTTATTAGAAATTCTTGATTAAACTAATTAGCTAATGCGGGAGTGACATTAATTAGAAATTATCGAAGGATTAATGCGATGTCTCGAGTTAATTATTTGTTAAGACATTAGGGATAATTGATTTAGAGCATTAGTTGATCATAGCATCGACAAATGTATGATCGTAATTTAGAGCTTACTGTTAATTAGAGATAAGAGAGCTGACTAATTAATTAGAGGTTTAATTCCTTAATTTCAAGGCATGATAATTTCACTTGAATGACCGTATAACTATTAATCTATCTAACATGATAACAATTTGATTTGCACAATTAGGGTAGATTCGGTTTTTTCCATATTCTCAATTGATTGCTTTATTTTAGATATATTCTCGTAATTTTCTTTTTGACAATTTTAGAGTAATTATTAGATTAGTTAATTCACAATTCAATTTTAATTGCCTAAATATTGATAAGAGCTATCATAGGTTTAGTAATTTTATAGTTCTCGAGGGATCGATAACTTTACTCATTTTTATTACTTGATTTCGACCTAGTATACTTGCTGGAATATTTGCGATATATATATATATATAGTTTAAGCGAATCAAAAGAAGAACTATATTTTGATAACAATATACTAAGAACAATAAAGGAATAATGTCAACCCCTTAAACTTATGTATCGGATTTTGAAAGCCCATAGTTTTATGTGTTAGATTCCGTATAGATAAATTAGGATGTATATCAAAGTTAACCGATTAAAGTAATACTTCACATGTGGGTTATAAGAGTTACATGATGGCATGTTGTGAGTTTTGAAAATTGATATAAAATACAATGATAGAATTATAATTAAAAATAGATAATTTTATTAAATTATATTATATTGTAACTTATCTCGTGTAAATTAGGTAACGAAAAATAACTGAACTTTAGAGATAAATTATTTTGACACAAAAATTATAAAGTGACCTAAAATAATATATAAATATAGTTCTTATACCTTGGGTATAATTATTATATATAATTATATATTTAGAAATGCTTAAAATACCCTAAAATATGGATAATTACCGAAAAATTAAGGAGAAAAATAATAAAAAATATCAAAAAAATGTTAAACTATTGGATTCACATTTGTTTAGGACATGATTTAGCTATGGATAGCTATCACTAGATTATTTCACCTTTAGGACACATATACATATAATAAGGATAGGTATATAAGGCATTTTAGTGAGAGAAAATCCCATTTCTACATTCTAACACCTAGAAAATATCACCATTTCTCTCTAGAGCCTTATTTAGTCCCTTAGTATCGTAAGAAAATTATAGGAACAGGAAAACATATGAGGAAAAAATTTCAAAAAAACTTAGAAGTAGAATTGTGCAAACCAAACTTGATCCATGAACACTAGTCCAACAAGCACTTGGGTGTGAACCACCATCACCACCTGATTGTGGTGGTGGCAGCAAGGAGGGCTAATAAGGTGGTGGTTGGAAGTTCAATGGTCCAATGAGTTGAATTTTTACCTGATTTTCCTTAAAATTGTAAAAATATTAATTTACCTTCAAAAATTATGGAAAAATTTATTTAGACATATTTTTATATATAATTTTATGGAAAAATGTCATGTTGCAAAATTTTTAAGTGGATATAGAACTTCCTTAAGAAACTAAGCAAAATTGATTAATTTTCGAAGTTTACTTGAATGATCTTATTGACATAGTTTCAAAGCCAAACTTTTTATAAAGAATCCTTATATTGCATGTAAGCATTACAAGAAGAGCTTTAAGACAAAAATGATTTCTATAATTTTTAGGGATTTTTTAGCCTCTAAATTTGATGAAAAATGCTATTTTTCTTGGAGACATTATATAATTAATTTTGAGGAAATCCTTTGTATCAGTTCTAGAGTTAATTCATGTTATATTATACTGTGGGATATGATCTAGAGTTGTGTGGATTAAGTTGAAGTGTAGTTTTGTGCAAGTTGGTAGATATGACCTTAATGTGTTAATAGGTAAGTATGTGAATTTGAGGAATTTAGTAATATGGTGTTATCTGGTATGATAAACTTGATAAATGAACATGATTTAACATGTCTTTAATTTGGAATATGATGTTGGATGAGTTATAACGAGTAAATTTGTAAAATAACCTTATTCAAAGAGTTGTTTAGAAGGTTCGTCTAGTAGGAAAATAAGCTAATTCTGAGATCGGAGAGTTGTCTGATATGAAATACTTGGTTGACATAGTATTTGCAAGTTAATTAGAGGATTCCTAGTTAATAAGGATGTTTTTAGATACTTCTTCAAAGAGTTCCTAGTTAACGAAACTGTTTCCAGATACTTTCATAGAAGGTTTTAGAATAAAAAAATTGTATTAGCACTATTGATCAAATACTTGTTTAGAAGGTTCTAAGGCAAAACCTACATTAAGTTTAATGTTTAGAACCTTGTTTAGAGACCTTAGTGACAAGTTAAAGCTTACCCAAAGACTGAAGAAACTTATCTAAACTGTATGTAAAACATTAAAAAGCAATCATATACTTTCCATTCAGCAAAAACTAAAATATTTATGTTGATTGTTTAGGGACTTATAAAGGGATTGAGCAAGAATCAAGATTAACTCGTATCAACAGTAGGTAAGTTATGATCAATGTTTCATGGCATGTTGAAGTATCATATTAGGATACTTGGAGAAGCAATGATGCTTGTCTATGGTTGTAGCTAGATTGTTTGTGCGAGTGCTATATATATGCTTGTGATATTGATTGACGATTGGGAGTTGAGCACCAAGTGCTTTTTTCTACTTGAATATATCATGTCTAGCATGTATGAACTTGGTTGTTCACTTTATAATCTAGACTAATCTTAAGTTGACTAAGAGCTAACTTAACATTCATGATAACTCAATAGGGGTAACGATTATGTTACTAGACTAAATGTTAACACTTTGATGAGAATAGCAAAAATTATCATTTTCCCACCTTTAGTCAAACTAAGTGACAGGAGAGGGGGTCATGATAAGGTTGAAAACCATCATTCAAATGTTGTCTAGGAAGGAGAGTGTTCTTCATTGCACAAGCTCGGATTTAGTCTCATAATATTGCATTGAAACTCCTTAAAATCAAGGTTAGAGTGAACAAAATTTCTCTAACTTCACAATTGATTGGTTAAACATTGTAGGATGATCTATCATTTGCCTATTGCATTTGCATTTAAATAATGATTGAACAAATATGTTTGTTAACGTACTCTTGTTACTTTGTCTCTTCTTACCGAGCTAGTTGAGCTTACTTCCCAATAGATTGTCTTACAGGTGTGAAGTAATACTCAAAGATGCCTCGTTACAATCATCTGTAGGTTAGTTTCTATGGGTTGGGGAGTAAGGAGTTGAAATCTAATGAATGGCTCAATGTTCATGTTGTTTTTTTTTTTTTCCTTTTGTAGGAAGACTATAAGGTCTTCTCGGGAGGCCTTATAATTTTCGTTGGCTCGCTAATATATCTATGATATGTAATGAAGTCTTCTTGTAGAGTTATATGGTACTTTTGAAAACCTTAGAGCTTTTGATGTAAATAAAGCTATGTAAAGGACATAGACGATTTGTAAATATAGGAACCTATATTTTGTAAAAGTGTTACTTCATAGGTATTATATATTATAGGTGCCCATTAGGTTGTTTCAAAGCTGGTTCAGTTGTCGATTGTTTTCTGTAAACTATACTTATGTTAGTAGCTAAGGTGGATAACTTCTAGTCTAGGTTAGTTTACACAGCAGAGCTATTACGATTCCTTAGGTTTGGGGAGTAATAAATAACATAATTGAATTTAAAAAAGGAATAAAATTGAGTGACCTCCAATATAATTTTAGCCTATAACTCTTCTAAAGGAGGCCCTCTTTACGAACCTAAGCCAAAGTGTCTATATATAGGTAGTGAACCTAGGTTTATAAAGAAAACCTAACAAAAATAGAAGATTCATACATCATAGCATGTCCATGGGTAGGATACATGATAATAGAATGTGGGTGTATACTTGTACTTCATCTAAAATCTTCAAAACTTGGTGAAATTAATTGACAAACTTGCCTATGGTCTTTACTAGGCTCCATTTTCATTCGTAATTCTTCCGCTCCAATCCTTGATCAATGTTTTTTTTCCAAATTAACTTTGAAAATTAATAAAAACCTTCAAAACTTCATAAAAATGCTCTTGAAATCCCTAAAAATGAAATGTAAACTAATTAAGCTCAAAATATCATAAAAATAACTAAATTAACATCCAAAATGAATGTATACTAAATTTGCATTATCAATGAGCAAACTCAATTATTTTCTAGGTCTCCAAGTAAAAAAAATTGAAAATGGACTATTCATAAATCAAGCTAAATATATAAGAGAGCTTTTGAAAAGGTTTAAGATGGATAGTTTAAAGTTAGGCCTCCTTAATGAGCACCACTTTAATACTTGATAAAGATGAATAAGGTAAATTGATTTGTGAAAAACTCTATAGAGGCATGATAAGAAGCCTATTGTACTTAATTACTTCTAGACTTGATTTCATGTTTGCCGTATGCTTATGTGCAAGATTTCCATCTTTCACTTAAGTGTGATAAAACACATCTTCAAGTATCTTACGGGCACTATTAAGATCAGCTTATGGTATTCCAAGTATATCTCTTTTGATCTTATAAGATAGTATGATGCTGACTTTGCTAAATGTATAGTTGATCAAAAAGGTATAAGCGACATATGTCACTTTCTTGGAAACTCATAGTATCTTAGCATTCAAAGAAACATAGTTCTATGGCACCTTCAATCGTTAAGGGTGAATATGTCACTATCAATAGTTATTGTGCTCAAATTCTTTAGATGAAGTAAACAACACATGATTGTGGTCTCAACTTCTCTAAAATCTTAATCTGTTGTGATAATACAAGTGCCATTAATTTTACAAAAAGTCCAATCCAACATTTGAAGACTAAGCATATTAAGATTTGATATAATTTCATTAGAGATCATGTCAAAAACAATGATGTATGCTTAGAATTTGTTGATACAAGTAATCAAATTACTAAAATTTTTACCAAACTCTTGAGCAACAATTGTCTTTGAACATTGAGAAGAGAATTGTGAACGATCATGTAAGATGAATACTAAGACACAATGAACTAAGATAATGATTTTTGATAAAATGGTTTTTTCTTTGTTTCCATCGGCTTACAACATGATATTAGGTTTTAGAAACATGCTCACATAGGTTTCCTAAATAAATTTTATCATTTGACATGTTTTGTGGGCATTTGGATTTATACATGTTTGTTAAAGTATTCATATGCCCATCTTGATCATTTGATGTTTTTCAAGATGGATATGTACTCTTACATATTTATTTTAGCCTATAGAATATGCTTGATTGGTTAGATTACTTATATTGTGCCTCAATGCATTTTTGACCTCCCTGAACCCCCAAATTGTGCTTAGGTCTTCTAGTATGCACACATTTATCAAAATTAAATTCTCAAAGTCTAATTTGTGAACACATTTTTTCTATGCTTATGCAACTTGTTTAGATGGTATTTTCTTAAGTTATGCATGAGTTCGTAAGCTAAGTGGCACTCTTCTTAAGTTGGTGCAATCTCAATGTAACCACTTGATTGGTAGATCCCTGATTTTATGGATGGTTGCATCAAGCATTCTAACCATATAATACCCCTTTGAACCAAGCGGACAGTTTAGTCTTTACCAACCAAATGGTTTATGGACCGTTTAACTAATAGATCTTAGACTACTTGACTAGGAGATCTTAGACTAGTTGGATAGTCCATACAGGTCTTTTGTAGGCATATATTGTATGCAATTGTACAGATGGTTGAAATCCTGCTATCTAGCCGATTGCTCTAGATTAGGGCTTTAGTCTTCATTCTTTTCTTTCTTTCTCCTCATTGCTCCTTTGCTAGCCGCACTAAACCTTCTCCCCACCATTCAATCGATCATCCTCTTTCACCATTTTCTCGCAAAAAATCCTCATTTTCATCACAAATCAACTTACTTCACTCCCTTTCCACAAGTCTAACACCTTTTTCTTCTCAAATCACAGACTTTTCTCATTAAAACCCTAAGTCTCTTAAATCTCTCTAATGGCGAATAGAGGTGGACATTCACAAGGAGGTCCTGGAAAGGGTAGGGGGAGAAAGGCTCTAATTGTTGATTTTAACAACCACCTCTTTCCATCACTTTACTATGCTTAAAGGTATGAAAAATTTCATCTCTTAAAAGTAGATTATGGTAGGCATTTCAATGAAGATGTATTGAATGCCTATGGGATAATAGGGGTAACACCTAATGGAAAACTAGATATTATAGATATTGCAAATGGAGTAAATGAAGAGATTGTTAAATATTTCTACTGTAACTTGACAGATGATCATGATAGTGATGAAAATTTACTTGTTGGTACGGATACAAGCGATCATAGGAGGTTATGGCTTTATAGTAATGTGTACGGGGTGATGCATCTTTGGGGTCATACATACGAAGAGCACCACAACGAGAATAGATGAAAGGAAAAGATTAGCAAAGTCTATTAACTACTAGTTAGATGTAATGCACTAATGGACTTTACACAACCTAATCATCACATTGATATAATGTACGAGGTTCAGGTTAGGGTTACTTGTAACTAAATCTTGCTAAAGGAGTTGGATAAGAGTAAAGGAAGAGAGGATACTACCAAAGGGAAAAGTTCTACACTTTAATACTCAATATCTTGATGTTTGCAGCTTAGAAAATGCAGGTTTTATATACTCGGCCTCTAAGATTTATAGGTGGAATAAACAAAAGTAGATAAATTACAAGTGTACTAAAGATTCCTATGATACATGCTAAAAGGGCAAAATTTACAATAGATTATGTAAGGGAATAATTTTGGGGTCATGTGCCAGGATACGTGTCAACTTCTTATTAGTGACTTTGACTAAAGCAAGGAAATTAGATGCTCAATTGCTCTTGATTAACCTTAGTAACTCAAGAAGCTTGCCATTTAGAGAACTGCTGGGCATAAGTCACTAAAGCACTAGATAAGTAAGCCAACCTAATCTGGATTAGGTTGGTGCTTGGATATTTGATGTACAGTGCTAGGGTTAGGGGTTAGATCTACTTGGGCGAGTTGACTAGACAACTTAGTGTCTCTTAGCTTGAGGGTCTTCAACATAAGGCTAAGGGTTAGGTAGGGGATCATCTGGGTCATGCTAAAGTACATCAAGCCTTAGATGTTGATGGACTCCTCATCCTTCAAAGGTTCTTGAGATAGAATACGTAGGGTGAGCCTTTGTAGTCCTTTAGCTCAACTTTGAGTGATGGGTTTGAGTAGTTGATGCCTATCATCTTCTAAGGGGCTAGAAGGATTTGACCTCAAATCTATGGGTTCTTTTCTTGGCTCTTCTTCTTTAGTTGGTTAGTAGGGAATTAGGTTAGATACATCTAATGTGGAGGAGATACCATAGTCTTTAGGTAGTTTAATCTTGTAAGTGTTGCAGTTAATCTTCTTAAGTACCTTCAATGGTCCCTTAGCCTAAGGAGACAAACTTATTCTTTCTTAGGTACGGGAATCTTTCTCAACAAAGGTGGATCCACTCAAGGTCACCTAGGTTGAAGGAAACAACTCGGCATCTATAACTACTTATCTCTTGCTACTATTCATTAAACTTTGCAATTTGCTTAGGTACATGTTAATGAGGCTTGTGGAGGTCATGGGCTTGATTATCTCCTGATTGACTCTCCTCAAGAGCTATTGGGGTATTGACCAAGTCAAGAGGGATGGTCAAGTGGAAGCCATAGACAACCTCAATGGGGGTCTTTCCAATGAAATTGTAGTCAGTTCAGTTGTAAGCGAACTCCATAATTAGCAAGCACAAGTCCTAATCCCCCAAATTCTTGCCCACAACATCTCAAAGTAGTGTCCCTAAGGTCCTATTCACCACCTCAATTTGACCATCACTTTGAGGAAGGTTATTAGAGCTGAATACGAGCTTTATACCAAGTCTTTGCCATAGTATCTTCTAAAAGAAGCTTAAAACTTCATATTCCGATCTAATACAATGAACTTTGGGACTCTATGAAGGCGAAAAACTGCAAAAACAAATTAGCAATATATAAAGCATCATTAGTTTAGTGAGAGGGGATGGAGTATGCCATTTTGTTGAAGTGATTCACAACTACAAGGATTGAGTCCTATCTTCTAGATGTTCAGGGTAACCTTAAGATAGAGTCCATGTTGAGGTTAGCCTAAGGTATAGTAGGTGTGTGTAAGGGTATGTACACTCCATGAGTATCTGTTCTTCTCTTCGCCTTATCGTAAACTTCACAACTACCAATGACCTTATAGACATCCTTAGCCATACTCTTTTAGAAGGTTAGCTGTTTTAGTTTTGCCGAAGTGTATAGATAAGCCTCTACTGTGAGCTTCTTAAACTAATAGCTCATAGGTGAAACAACTCTAAAAGCACAATTGTTTATCCTTAAACAAATATCCATCCTTCAAATAGTATTTACCAACTGCAACATCTTCTTGATACCTTTCAATAATCAAGTTGAAGTAGGGGTCTTGAGCATACTTACTGGACAATGAGGGAGAATCCTAATAACTTTGTTTGTAATGTGGTGAGAAGAGTTCGCTGTCAAGAAAGAGCATCTATAACTACCTTAGCAATATCTTTCTTATGCTTGATAACATATGAGAAACCTTCCATGAATTCAAACTATTTAGCTTACCTCTTCGATAGCTTGTTCCAACTTTCAAGGTGTTTCAGGGACTCATGGTCCATATAGATGACAAAATCTTGAGGTAACAGGTAGTGTTGCCACACAATAAGAGCTTGGAAAAGAGAAAAGAGTTTCTTCTCATATATTGAATAGTTCAGGGTAGCACCATTGAGCTTCTCATTGTGGTAAGCTATAGGTCAGCACTCTTGCATTTAGACTGCACCATTAACTACATACTATAGTCTACCATTATAAAAAAGGGCAACAAGGAGCTGCCTAGAAGAAGGACCCCTAACTTTACAAAATTAGATTATACACTATAGTTTAACAAATCAAAGTAGCAACACCGCCAAGTTAGACCATACACTATAGTCTACTAATCTTACAACCCGAAGGGGGTCGAGTCGTAGCAATACCACTATGTAATACGTGAAGATCTGAGATCAAGCATTATCCTTGATTAGGGGCCTTTGGTGTACTACACAAGGCATTCACAACTATAACTTTCTCTTAGTAACTAGTATTAAATAATAACAGAACATATAAATTAAAGTTGAGCTATCTAAATGATAACTAACAAAACATAGATAAGCAGGAATGTTAGGTTTCCCCTAAATTAGACATATAGTATTAAGATAAATCACCATAACTAGTCTATGCTACTTAATAAACTAAAGATACTTAATAATTGGAAATTAAAGAGAGTTCATATATATATATATAAATGAATGGTTTGCTCGAGCTCTCAACTTCTTCACATCCCAATTCCAACTGGTGCTATTGACTTCGGGCATCCCATGGCTCAACTCCAACCACAAGTCCTACTGCAACAATAAATTGTAGGGGGCTAAGCTCGACTACTTAGTGAGTAACCTACCTACATTACAATAAGTAATATCAAGTAAGTTACTTAACAAGTGTATGAATGCATGGTTAAACATATGCAATGCAGCAGTATATACAGTCTACCAGTAACTATATATAGCATGGTTTTAACGCTCATCGTTGCTTAGGTTAGGAAGTATTTTGGTACGTCAAGATCCAAGTATCCACATCCAATTCGAAGTCTCTTATCATCAATATCACTCTCAATAGTAGGTACGGTACAACATCAAGCAGAAGGCAGCACTCCCCGGAGCTAAGTAGTTCTCCATTGTTGAGGTAGGAACATGTCATACGAAGTATGTCATACGATAACAACTTTCAACACACAAAATACAGTATGAATCCTCTAGGCATGATCCCCTGTTCTACTGCGTAATGTTAATGCCCATATTATCATGTTATAAGATGCAATGCATGTTTGGCTTAATTAGGGGTTAAATATTCATTAGTCTGGTTCATAAGTGACCAATCATAATGTACAGATACTCCTAGACCTTAAGCTCAAATGTAGCAAGCATATAATATTCATATGAACTTAAGGTATTTTTGTAAACAAGGTCAATCATATCAAACACATACAATTTCCCATTTGCCCCAACATGCAACAATTTCAGTTATGGGATATAATTAAGTATTCCACTAACTATAAGTACAAACAAATAAAGTAGGGGGCAATATACTCACTCAGCCATGATGCTTAGCAGTCCCAATAATTCTCTACAGTGTCTAAGGCAAACTCCTCATCCCCTAAAGAAGATAATTAAGTTTTATGAGTATTCTATTTGTATCAATTAACTAGGCTTACTGTTCAATATCCCGAAGTTAGTTGTTTTTGTAATTTAGGCATATCTTCTTTGTTCTAACTTCTTTTTCGGTGATCATATAGTCGTTTTCATCATTTTTGAATGTTCTTTCATTTGGTGAAGTTATTTTTAAGTTTTGAAATCAGTAAGTTTTCTGTTTGGGCCCTACAAGGTTGTGGGCCCAAGTAGTGAATTGGGTCATTTTAGGATTTGGGCCTAGTTTTGGGCCTTGGGCTTGGTTTTTGACTTTAGGCTTTATGTTTAATAATTTTAGGCTTCTTTTAAGTATTTTAAATGGGCCTTTTCCACCCAACACTTAAAAGTTTTAAAGTGAGCCTTGGTGATGCTCATATAAGTCTAAATGGGTCTTTTTACTAAATTTAGGGATTTAGTGCACCAAAGGGCTTATGGGGGATATCTTGGATGGGCTTTTAGGTTTTGTGGTCCTCCTAAATAACTCTTCCAAAGCCTTTTATCCTAGGGTTCAAATCTGGTTATCTAGCTACATGGGCTCCTAAATTGGTTCTTTTAGGCTTTTTTATATCTAGTTCACTATTTAGGATCTTGGGCTCAAGCCCACTTGTCTTTTTAGACTTAAGCCCAACATTGGACTTAAGTTTATCTCATTTTTAATATGGTTATAGATCTATCCATTATGGTTCTTTAGGTTATTAACACTATTATTAAGCCTATAATCACTAACTAAGCTAGTTTGGAGCCTTAACCAAACTTTAGCCTACTTAACTTAGTCAACTAAGTCTTAAACCATACTTAATACTAAATAAACATGTCATTAAGCTATTAAAATAAAGGTTCTAGATCTGATGGGTCAAAGAAAGTGGTGGCCAAGAGTGGTTTCTAGGGTCAAACTTTCCATTTTCATGTAACACTTGATTTTTATAGTGTTTTGACTTAAGTAACCTATGTTTCTACTAATCTAAAACCATAATCATTTCATAAAAGTGTGTAAAAATGTGTGTAAGAGCATATATAAGGGGCAACATGAATGGGGAATAGGGGTTTCATCAACCTACTTCAATATTTTCTATTAGCAATTATACTACTCTACACAACTTAGCCTATTTGTGTTATAACTTCTATTAAAGGTGGTTTTTCTTGTACTTACTTTTGTGGACCTTCTAGAAAAACCATAGAACTTCTATGGAGTTTCTGTGAAAGAACTTTTAAGAAAGAAAACATTGGTATCTATCATTATTTTGCAAGAAAACTAAGGAAAACCTAACCTAAGTTGTTACAGGGGCAAAGTGTGGAAAGCCTCCCTTTATGGTTGTGTGCCATAAGCCTTGGTGTGTGTAAGGGGGTGTGAGCGTGTCAAAAAACAAGGGGAATGTGTGTATGAGGCATGGGACTTGATTTGGAGTAGTAGTGGTGAAGATATGGGGGTTGGTGCTTGGGTGGTTGTTATTCGCCGATAAGAGGAAGAAGAAGGAGTTTAGGCTTGATTTTTGAGAGAAAGTTTAAGGGATTTTTTAGATGTGTTTTAGGGTTTGAGAAAATGAAAAATGAGGGAGGGGGAAGGGGATAGCAGGTCATGGAAGTGAGGGCATGGAGTGGGGACAAGTGGTGAGCAATTTTGGAAAATAAGGACAAGTACCAAATGGGGACCATGTACTTCATGTGCCTTTTGCCAATTTGAGTATGATCTTGTCTCCTAAGAGTACAAGATATTTTAAAAAGGGATAAGAGTTTGTCTTTTGGTCATTAATCATGTTTGACTTGTAGCTAATCAAGATGTAATGGGGTTGGTTAAGGATTAGGGTTTGATTAGGGCAATTGGTGGTGATTAGGCATGATTAGGCTAATTAGGTGCGATTAGGTTGTGTTTGGGGTTTGGTTGGACTTTGACAGTATAATTTATCTATTCTAAATGCCCTACACGTGTACTTAGGGTTCCCTTAGGGTTTGGTGCTCGTTTATGGTAATTTGACTCACGTATGAGCTTAAAAGTTAGGGTTCGAATCGCTTAGTACTACCGATCGCTTGTATTGATCGATTCAACCTTACTATTAGTATTTAATTGTGACATTAAGGTATTTGATCACTTAATTAGCGTTAGATGATCATTTTAGGGTTTCAATAATGTTCTAGGGTTTTATTCAAGTATTAGGGTTCTTTCTTGTTTAGTTAGGTTTTTAGGGCTTACTTCAATTAGGGTTTTGGTTGAATACTTAGGATTTGATTCCTTTACTTTAGTATTATTGTTATGTTTGGGGTGGTTCTAAGGACTATCTAGGGACTCCCTTATCCAATTATGCTTTTGGGTTATCGAAATTTCATGGGATTTACAACTAAATTGGACTATTAAAATAGTCACAATGTTCGAGCAATGTAATCTATATGATTCCAAAAACTGAGTTCATAAAGCCATGCTTTTTCTATAATCATTTAGAAGTTTCATTTTGAAAGTTTTGACCCGTAGGTCCCTTTTTGTGCCATGCCATGCCATGATATGCAATAGCAACTCAAGAATATTAATCAGCACAATCAATCTTCTGGTTTTATTTAACCAAGTGATTTGATTCTAGTTTTTAAACTCTCCCTAGTGAAATTCTATTATCTTTCTTAAGGTTCACTTAGGTGAACACCTAGATGATTGAGTTGGTAATCACTTAACTTTCCTAGTTAGCACAATCATTCGTAAGCGAAAATCATCGCCCAATATGACAACATAACAGTTTAACTAGAATACAGTTATTATCATTCAAAATCAACATATCAGCATCCATTATAGTAACATATTAATTTACCCAAGATATACCCATATTCAATTAACATAGTATCAAACAGTACACTGTGTTATGAGTAGCAATATATCTACTCTAAGCATAGGTTAGATCCACTTAACTAGATTTAGTACTAGTGCAAAATCCTAAACTTCATGACGTGGTCTTTCCTTACTTATCACAGCTATGAAAATATGATACAATCTTCAAATCAAGTATTGGTCGAACCCGAACTATTATATGCTTCCATTTCTACGTTTTTAAACTTCATTTGATCGTATCTTACTCATTTCTTATTCGATTTCAGTAAACTTTATATCATCATGATTGTTATTTTGAGTACTATTAATATGTATTAAGAAACAAGATTGAACAATATTTTCAAAAATCCAAAAATACCCTTTTGTATTACGAATCGACCGTATGTCATTATAAATTTGTAATTAACTTAAATAAACCCTAAATATAAATTAAAAATCCTAAATTTCCTCATTTCCTGAATTGGTCAGCATTCATTATGTATCTAAAAATACTAATCCCTTGCATTTTTAATAAAAATCACATTAATACTAATTACTATATCATATATTAGGCTAATATATAGGTTTATATTATGAAAATACATAATAAATAGTATACGAGCCAAAATAATTTCATAAAAAATTCTATCGACTCACAAAAATATGTAGTTTAATTATTGATCATCAATTACACTAAACTAGTTATTATCTATTTTTATGAAAATAGTGGTTTTAGCTTGGAATTACACAAAATTGGGAAAAATAGAAAAATTTAAGTGTGAGATAAAAAATAAGTATTCCAAATATTATTATAAACATCTAGAAATAAAAAGATGTAGGGCTTATTGATTAATTTCATCAAAAACCAATTATTTCAATAATTTAACAAAATTGGCATTTTTATTCAAAATAATTATAAAAAATATTAAACATGCTTAATTTTGAAATAACATCTTATAAAATTTATAAAAATTCATTCAATTTTTGCCCAAACAGGGCATTTTCTTAAGGAATCCATATTTCCACTAATTATTTAATTAAAACAAAATTACTGTACTAATCTACACTTAAAACAATCTTAGAAAACCAAATTTCATACTTAATTGACAACATTCGATATTTTTAGCAACTTTAACAAATTATGGGCGAAAAATTGGTTCACCTAAACTAGCTGCCTCCAGCCACCACTTAGCGGTTGCACCTTGCTGGAAAGCCTCCTCTGGTTACCCTCTAATGAACCTTCGAGTCACTCCAATTTAAGTTGTGGATAACCTATTGAACTGCCTTAGACCTATTCTAACCCTATTTCTTATTCTATTTTTATTTTATTTTTTTCTATTTTCTTCCAATTTTTTAAAATTATGTTCTTGTGTTTTTAGGTTGTCAAAATATTGCAAATGAGGTTTGGAGACCTATTTATAAGCTTTAGGACTTTTTTTGCATGAAAAAGTAAATTTACATATGTTAATTTCACGTTTTCTTAAGCCATTGTCGAGCTTGGTTTTTCACCCCCGTGTTTTTATAATTAAGTTTCTCTTGAAACTGATTAGTACTAAACCTTTACCCATTTAGTATTGTCCTTCGACTAGGGTTTAAAGAAAACCAGTTCTTTTTTACATTTTGAAAGTACTTTAGAATTGCCACTCGACCGGAGTCAAGAAAAAAAGTTAAGTTATAACCAATTGGATGAATTAGTTATAACTTAGCTATCGATCTATTAATTGAATCATTTTATAAAACGATTTTTTGAAAACTAGAGATCTAGAGCTGGGGGCTAATTTATTAAACCCTAAACGAATACTATTTTTTAATTTCTCGAATTTAACTTTGCTTCTCAAATATACTCTTTTTAATTTCTAAAACAACTAATCATGTTACATGTGACTAAAATTAATTAATTTACATGAATATCTACAAAAATGGAAAAAATAAAAATTTTCATATTTTAAATTGCCTCATAGTGACATACGAGTGTCTATGTACTTGCTATTTGAGATCAAACTTCTGTAGTTCATTCACCAAAAACATAGCAGGTTAAATTGATTTTAGTTTTGAAAAAAGCTGAGTTTATGTTTGTTACCCACTTTGATTTATGTAGACACCTAATTTTTGCAATCCCCCCTTTATTTTTTAAATTAGGTTATAGGGTCCTAAATTAGAAAAAGTTCAAAAAAATAGAAATTTAAATAAAGCCCCCAAAAATGAAGAAATTTAGAAAAAATAGGAATTCTAGAAAAATATAAAAAGATAAGAAAATAGGAAAAAGTACAAAAAAAAAAAAGAAATTTAGAAAAAAAAAAAAGAAATTTGAAAAGTCACAAAATAAAATATGGTATTTAGAAAATAATAAATTTTTAGGTTGCTTAAATAGAATATAATTTTAATTTCAATTTCAATAGTTTTGAATAAAAGGCTATTGGGTTTAAGCTTAGATTTGAATCTAGCTTAGGCTAACTTGGTCCATATGTACAATTAATTACATATATGAATAAGGAAAAACCAATAGCTCAGCTGGATAAGCATTTGGACTTGATATTGCATATGACTTGGAGACCCTGGGTTCAATCTATGAAAGGTGAAAAATGTATCTTTTATTTTCTTTTCTCACTTTATCGCCATGTCATCGCCACATCACGGGCTACGTCATCGCCACTTCATTTTCCAACTCACTTCTAAGTGTGGTAAACACACTCTAACACACTCCGGCACATTCATACATGCATAGCTATGTATTTAGCACCACATATTGTCCAGGTTCGTTCAATCCAAAATTAGAAGAAAATCATATTGCATTTAATTTTTTCCATCCTTAACATGACCATAACACCTATAAATAGAGATCTACTATTTATTTTGAAAACACAACAAAAACTTCAAAACACTTTAGAAAAACAAAAATCGAAGTTTTCTCTCTCTAGCATGATTCCTTTCTCTCTAGGATAGCACTCCTTACGGTGTTTTTATGAAAACCACCACCATCGGATTTCTTGAGTCAACCAAGCCAACTCCAAGCCATTTTTGAATCAATCAAATCACCACTATGTGAATAAGATCTCTCTAAGATTGATCCAAGCCAAAGTGAGCCGACTCAAGCCGAAGTGAGCCGACCGAGCCGACCCAAGCCGAAGTGAGCCGATCCGAGCCGTTCGAGCCAATCTGAGCCGACTTAGTTTTTCTTTTTTATTTTTTATTTATTTATTCACTTGTTTATTTGTAAATGTTATAAATGAGAAAAAAAAAAGAAAAAAAAGAATGAAAAACAAAAAAGAAAGAGAAGAAAAACAAAAAGAAAGAAAGTAGTCTATTTATTTATTTTAATAGATATAGATAGAATAAGTATAAAATAAATAAGATAATATAATAAAAATAAAAATAAATAAATAGGTTAGTAAACAAAAATCATTTTCACACTTAGAAAAATTGAGTTTTTTAAAAATAAATAAAAATAAATCAATCAATTTTCAAATTAGAATCATTTAGATTTTCCAAAAATAAAATTCAAGTTAGAACCCCTTATAATCTTTTCTCAAATCAACTCAAAATGGGTAAAAATGTAAACCCGACAATTTTTCCAAAGATTAAAATCAAACCACCCACTAAAGTTTTTTATAAAATAACTACGTGTGTCTGATCCCGAATAGCGAGTATGTAGGCACCCGTACGCAAGTATGGGGCGACTTAAAATATGGAAAGTTTTGTTTTTTTCCATTTTTAGATATTTATGTAAATTAATCAATTTAGTTGCATGTATCATAATTAGATGTTTTTTAGAAATTAAAAAGGGTATATTTGAAAAGTGAAGTTAAATTTGAAAAGTTAAAAGTAGTACCTGTTTAGGGTTTAATAAATTAGCCCTTGGAGCAATGGTGTGTGCGGGTTCATGACAAGGGGGTTTGGCTGTGTTGGAGTTGGATTCGTACGAGAGGGTGAGGTTAAGGAGTGTTTGTGGTCGTGTGGCTATTGTGAGGGGGTAGCTTGTGTGGTTGTGCGCATAGGTGTAGTGTATAACCGAGAGAGAGGGGGACATCGATGAGTTTAGGTGAGAGAGAAATAAATCTATCTTAGAGAGAGAATGAGGGTCTGTATATTTTTGTTGTGGCTGTTTAATAGATAGAGAGAGAGTCAAGAAGGTAGTTACATCAGTGTGTACTTCGGCGAGAGAGGGTCGACGATGGGTTGGTGTTCGGTGAGTAGCTGCATGGGTGGGTAAGGGTCGAGAGTGGGTATATGGGGCTTCGGTTATAGTAGTGGTCGTGACGAAGAGGCAATGGGGGTTGTGGTGAAGGGGGTTTGATCAGCGCGTTTGGGTTGAGAGAGAGGGAAAGGCTAAGAGAGGTCCGAGTGGTGGAGAGAGAGAGTTAAGAGGGTATGGTTATGTGGTCAAGGTCGTGTTTGACTTGTGGGTCACGTGGCCAATGAAGGGGGAGAGGGTTCAATCTGAGAGAGAGAAAGGGGGTTGGTTGAGAGACAAAGATGGTATAAAGAGAGATACAAAGCTGAGAGGAAGTGATCTGTTTGGAGAGAGAAAGAGGATTAGTTTTCCAAAGAGAGACAGAATTTGTTGTTTGTATGAATGTGTTTCCATTTGCTCTATGTGTATGTGTTTTTTTTTTTTTCAAATCAAATCCCCTTCCCCTTACCCCGTGTTGTGTTTGTTTTCTTTTTTAGTTAGAGCTACCCCTTTCCTCTTTTTATAGTATGATTTTTTTTTACTAAAAGAGAAAGTGAGGGGGAAAAAAGGAAAGGGGAGAAGGAAAATGGGGAAACAAAGTTTGTTGTTATGGCAAATCACAATGCACTACATGTTACAATTAGACAAGTGACCTAGTGATGTTTTGACATGCGGAATATGTGGATTTAAAAATGAAAAAGATAAAAAACAACTTTATACCTCCATTGAGTCTCGAACCCCTGATTTCTAGCTTAACCCATATGTAAAGTCCATATACTTATCTTTTAGGTCGTTGGCCTGTACTTGGTCAACTGGGCTAGATTTTAATCTAAACTTAAGTCTAATGATCCTTTACTTAAATTAAAAATCTATTCTATTTAAATTACCTAAAAACTTTTATTTTCTAAATTTCCCATTTTTTTTCTATTTTTTGTGACTTTTCAAATTTCTTATATATTTTTCCATTTTTTGTATTTTTTGTGCTTTTTCCTATTTTTCTATTTTTTTTGTATTTTCCTAAACTTTATATTTTTGGGTTTTCTTATTTTTCTATTTTTTAATTTTTTTTTTCTTAAATCTCTTATTTTTGGGGTTTTCTTTAACTTTCTATTTTTTTTTTTGTATTTTTTCCTAATTTAGGACCTTATAACTTATTCTAAAAATAAATGGGAGGAAAAAAATAAGGTGTCTACAACCATGTATCATTCTCTCCTTAACTAAGTGTTGACTCATTATTTGTAATTAATCCTAGCTTAACACATCATTTGGTGACTTACCCATTCAATTTTTTTACTAATTTTCCATTATTTTACCTAATTTTAACAATTTATTATTATTATTATATGTATATATTTAAACATATAATGTATATCGCACGTAATACATGTATATTCTATATAATTCAACTTCATTTATTGTTTTTGAAAGCTAATTAACTTATCTCTAATATCTAAAAGCTCAAATTTTATGATTATCGATTTTATCGATAAATTAATATTTTTATATAACTTATTTTGAGAAATTAACTTAACTTAAATTACTTTATCTAACTTTTCTAATTTTGTTGTAAAGTTTGAAGTCAAACTGATAACTTAGTTTAGCACCCTAAATTTAGGAATTTTGATTCTAAGGTTATTGAACTAACTTGAAATCTTAGGGTATTACAATAATGATGTCTTATATGTAAGGAGCATAGATCATTATCATGCTTTTTACCCTTATTTATTATTTATTTACATTGCTTTATTACTAATTTACTATTTACTATTCTATTTTTACTTTTTACTACTTACTTTTACTCCTAAGGGCAAATTGGTCTTTTTCTCACATTTTATCATTTTAATCCTTGGAAACTGCTTTATAATTGATATCTTGACTTTTATCTTATAATAAATAATCCTTTTTACTACTTATTAATAATTTCTACCTTCTATAGTTTATATATATATATATATATACACACACACACACACATACACACACACATGAGGCACCTAAGAGAAGTTACCTTAAATGATAGCTATGATAAATATTATATGAAAGTGATTGATAAAATGTTGATGAGATGATTTATTTAATTTCTTCTAAAATAAATATCATATAAATAAAACTTTTTTTCGAGAAGAGAATAGGCCCAAACTATATATAATAAAAATTTCATTGCATCTTCTAAATATTCATTAAACTTGATTAGATCATTATCATTATTATCTTTAACTTGCTAAGACATTAAAACATTAAATATTAATTAACAGCAAACTCTTAAAATCATTTCATGATAAAAATTTTCTTTCCTTTTACTTTCAAATATTCTTTGTTTGTAATTTGATATTAAATTTAGATGATGTTCAAGGCAAGCATTAAAAAACTTATCTTGGCAAGTATTCCTTTTAAGATCATTAACAATATTTTCTGAATATTCAATTTGAATTTTCATACACATTTGATTATATCTACAATTTGCTATAAGATTTAGATAATGATTAATATAATTCTTTAGACCATACAAGATTAAATCATAATCATGAAAACATTAAATAAACATAGAACAATATTAAAGTAACATAACCACCTGATAATATTATCAACACCTAATGGGGTCTTATAATATTAAAAGAACATTAACATGAAACATGAAATAACATTAAATAAACATTATCACCATAAGTGGCAGAGCCAAGACTAATGGGGTATTATGTATATATAAACATTAAAGAACATTAAAAGTAAAAAACCATTAAATAAACATTAAAAGTAAACCACCGTAGGCAGTATAAGTTATCGATTATGAGGTTTTGTACATAAATATAGGAAACATAAACGTATAAATCTTATGGAGTTATACCCATATAATGATGGCGATTCTCCTTATAAGATAATCAAAAAATAATAATTAAAACAAAACTTTCATTTTATTAATTTGAAAAGTAGTTACAAAACAAAGAGCATTACATAGATCATTTGCTCAAAGGAAAAACATAGAAGGAGAAACATTAAAGGTATAAGAAGAACATTAGGTATGGTCTTATAACTAAGGATAGAAGCGTAAGAACACTTTCCAATTATGGGAAAGGGGAAGAAAAGAAGAGAAAGAATAGAAAGATGGAAAGATTAGAAAGGATGGAAGAAGATTAGAAGAACAATAGAAGAGAGGAGATGAATATTAGAAAATTCGGATAGAGAGAATATTATAGAAGAAAGGCTTGCTCTTTAGTGAAGAATGAGGTCTCTTTTATAGGAAAAGAGGCCTAAACATAACACTATTCATGAATAGTGAAAGTAAACCATTATGGCAGATAATTATGGAGGAATAAAATCATTATGTTAGATAATGGAATCTAACATCATTGTGATAGCATGATGACATTATGCACTCTATTACATATGATGTTACGTATTTCTACTAGTATATTATAGTGCAGAATACATCTAAAAATACAGATATTGAAAAATACAGTTATTGAACATTCATGGATCCACTAAATTTATCCCATAGAAATCATCTTCGTTGGTGTTGCCACTATGATAAGAAGTTGATTTTGAAGCTAATCCATCGATTTATTCATTGAGACTTATTAATGTCTTCTCTAAAAGTTGCTTCATTTGTTTTAGAGAATTCACATTTGCCATTGAAGACATAAAAAATCCTTTATCTTGGAGAAAAGTAATTTGATTGCCATGATTGTTTAAAACATTAGAAAAATTTGTTAAGCATTAATCATTTTTTATCCAATTAAAGATAGCGTTTTCCTCAACTTTATCCCTTATTTTGAAGTTGTCTCACCATTTAATTTTATATCTTCTTGTTAATATGATAGTCCCAAGGTTATAACATTTTTTATGAACCTTTAGAGTATAATTTTTCATAAAGACATTATAGCTGTTGCAAGCTTTTTCATGGATTATGTCAATTGTGGCTTTGAACTCATCCCGCCAATGTGCAAACCAGTAGGGTAGATTTTGAGAAGAACATTTGTCAAAGAAGATCAACCAAGTGTCTGATTTCTTTAGATTCATTTGAAAGAATGAATTCCACTAAGCTTACTTATAATCATAGTAATTATAAGTGACTCGGTAATTGTGTTGTGCTTCCATTGGAGATAATTGGAATTTTTTGGGCATTGCTAGATGACTAGATCCACTCCATTCATTAATATTCATAACCTTATGTATCCTAGCAATTGAATAACTTATTAGTCCATTAGATTTGAAATGTCTAAATGAAATTGAATTTGTTTCACTCATAATCCTTTCATAAAATTCAATTGGTTTGTAAAAGTCATAGGGAACATAATTAAAATTGCGAGTAAAAATCTTTTTGGCATAATCATATGGATCCTTTTCAAAAAGATTTTTCTCAACTGAAAAAACATATTTGAAAATTGATTTGATAAAAAATATTGATATTTGAGGGGTAATTGCCTTAGCAGAAGAGGATGCCACCTCTGTTATTTGTATATTTTGGTTTATCCTTTTAAGTGGAGTTATCTCTTCCACTTGTTAAGTCTCTAAAACCATTGATTGAGTTATTGGAGATGTCATTTGGGGTTGAATAGCCATTGCTAAAGACTTGAGGAGTTCTAAGTTTATTGGAATACTAATCGGAGCATTAGTTGGTTTTTGTGGTCTATTTTGTAGTATCATTTGGAGTTATTGCGGATTGTTCATTAGGTTTGATTGATGGTTGTTCATTGGGAGTCATTGAGGAAGAGGATTCCTCCTTGATCATTAGTGGAGCATTAGGTTTGGTGGCTTCAAGCCATGATCGGATATTGGTCAAGCCTTTCTTTTGGAGTTCCTTCCCCTTTCCTTTATCCTTTTTGGGAGCTATTTCTCTATAGGAATTCACGAGTACGGAAGTTAAGAAGGGAGTTGTATGATCTATTAACATGCTTAATTTCAAAATAAAAACAAAATAGATAAAATTAATTGCCATCTAGCAAAAAATTGTTTAGATGCAATATTTTGGACATCTTTTAATAAAACATTTTTAGCAGATTTATAATTAATTCTTAAAAGAAATTTATTATTTAACAAATCTCTTTAAAATTTGGAAATTGTTAAAACAACAACTAAAATTTCTTTTTTTGATTGTAGAATAATTCTTCTGACATTCATTCTAATATTTAGAAATAAATTGGACAATACATTCATTATCATTTTGTTATTGTTTGAGTATGCCTCCAAATCCTATTTCAGATGCATCGGTTTCAACTATTTTGGATAATGATGGATTTGCTATATGAAGACTTAGGATTTCATTAATTTTTTCTTTAATTTGTTTGACTACATTAATATGAATTTCAGACCATTGAGGAGGGTTCTTTCTTAATCTTTGATAAAGTGGTTTACACAAAATATTAAGATTAGAAAAGATGTTAGCAATATAATTTAAACTTCTTAAAAATCTTTGGAGTTGATTGTTATCCTTAATTTCATTAGGAAATTTAGATATAAATTCTATTGATATTTGGATTGGAATTATGGTACCGTTATTTACGTGAAACCATAAGAATCTAATCTTAGTTTGAAATAGGCTAATCTTAGTTGGTGACACAACTAAACCATTCTTTTTAACAACATTAGTAAAAATTTTGAATAGGCTTAAAATGTTGGTCTATATTAGATGAAAAGATTAAAATATAATCTATATAGACAACTATGAAATTTGAATAATTATTAAAAATTTCATTCATTATTTTCTGAAATTCAGAGGGAGCATTTTTAAGTCCAAAGGGCATAACATTCCATTCGAATTGACCAAAAGGGATAGTACATGCGGTTTTATACCTATCAAATTCTTTAATCTGAATTTATTAAAATCCAGATTTCATATTAAATTTTGAGAATATTTTAGCATTATGTAATCTATTGAGTAAATCTTTTCTGTTAGGTATTAGATGCCTGATCCATTTTAGAGCATTATTAAGAGGTTTATAGTTAATTACTAATCTAAGTACATCTCTCTCAATTTTAGCATTTTTATTAACATAAAAAGCTAAACAGTTTCAAGGAGACTTACTTTTACGAATTAGTTTTTTATTGAGCAAATCATTAATCTTATTTTTGCAATGATTTAAAACTTCATTATTCATTTGGGATGGTCTTACCTTAGTAGGAATATTTTTCTTATTAAAATCATTTTCATAAAGCAAATCTATAATATGGGATTTATGATCCCAAAATACATTAGGTAATGTTGAATATATTGAATTTTTAATTTCTAATTCTAAATTAGAAATCTTTTTCTTTAAGATTTCATTGGAGATTTGAGATTCAATTTTCTTGAATTCAAGATTATTTTTTAAAAACGTTAAATGCTTTTCCTTACATTCAATTAAGTAATTTAATTCTGAAATTGAATTCTCTTCTATTCAAATGTCTAGTTTGAGATTTCAAGACAAAATTGAAAACAATTTTCTTCTTCAAATATTGTGTCTCAATGCATTTATCATTAACAGAAAATGGTTGAATTAAATTAAGAAAATGAGTTCCTAAAATGACATTTTGCTTTAAATTCTTGACAAGAATAAAAGCGGTTTTGTATGAAACATTACTTTTCAAAATTTTAGCATTGGATAATTTGAAATTGATTCACAATTTGTTTCCTGATGCAGACATTGGAGATTGGGTTGTCTTTTCAAAATATTTTGTTGGAATTAATCCTTCTTTAATGCAATTTACATCTGTAACAGTGTCAAATAGTGCAGTTGTTTCTAAAGCAAATTCATTATTAATCTTGATTGTGATATTAATAATCCATTTTCTTATTATTACTTTAACAAGTTGCATTAGTTATTCAGAATTATCAAAAATTTGTTGAACGTTATTATTATTTGAGGTTTTTGCATTAGTTTCAAAACTGTTGTTAGAATATCCTTGAATGGTCATTTTTTGTTTTAATTGAAGAAATTTTTTTTGAAGTTTTAATTGCATAAATTTTAAATATTTTATTTCTTGTTTTTGAATATTAATTTCATTATGAAGATCATTTACAGAGATAGGTTTTTTCTGTAATTTTTTTCCTCTTTTTAAAATGTCTTTTAGTTTTTCAAGCAAATTACTTGAAAGCGGAAAAATGGTTTTATTAACATTTTTTAAATAATTAAGTTTTTCATTATCATTAAACATTTGATCAATCTTTTGAAGTATTTCTTCTTCTTCATTAATCAAAACATTTAGTTCTTTTTCATCTTTAGAAGATGTTGATGTTGATTCAATGCCATTGACTTGAATTCTATCATCACATTCTTCTTCTGATGTTACAAGTTCATTGTCATAGAAAATTAGTAAAATGTTATCCATTGTTTGTTCATCAAGATTTAATTCATTAATTTTATTATTGATCTTACAGTAGTTTGCCTATGAGCAATTTTACAACATTTATAGCATTTTAATTGTTTATACAATTTTCTCTTTTGTTTTTTTATCCTTTTTCTAATCTTCAATTTTTTCAAGTTTTTTGAAGGATTTTTTCTTAAAATTTCTTTTAGGTTTTTTATACGGACATTGTGAACATCGTGAGTGAGAGTGTTTTACATTGTTTTTCTTCTTTTTATCAATAAAAGAAGGATTATATTGAGCATAAAAATCACTAAAACTTTGGTGTTTCATGCGGTGTTCATTTTTTAATTGTTTTTGCTGCTTAATTGTTGTATATAAATTAGTTCCAATTTTGTAAACATATGATGCTAATTCTCCATATGACAAATTATTATAAAGAATTTGACCATTATTTTCTTCCTATATTTTATTCTTAGCTTGTTCTCATATTAACTTTGGTAAACCAGTTAAGAACTTTTCTTTCTAGAAAGGTTGCTTACAATCATTTTTAAGAAGAACTCTCTAAAATAAGATATCTTTATATTGATGGAATTCTCCTAAGGATTTATATTTCATATTGGACAACAAATCTAAGGTTTTATCCTTAATATGTGAAGGATCTCCTACGAAATGTTAACTAATTGAGAAAATCAAAGTATTAACCATGTCTTGAATTTGTTCATTATTTTCATCAATAATTCTTATTCCATTTTCATCAGTTTTATATGATATTAAGATATCAAATCGTTGTTCCTCAGTGAAATAATTATCTCACTAACCTTTTAATTGTCTAGTAAAATAAAAAATTAAAAGGAGTGCTACTTGATAATCAATAACATTTGGAATAGTTTTATTAGTTTTAGAAAATATTATCATTTGATTAAGAACATTAAGAATTTTTTACTCTGAGTATCCATCTATGTTCCATTCATTAATGGATCTTGCAGTATACTTATTCTGGTAGTTATCATTCTTTACTTCAAAAATTATATCAGGAAGAGTTACTCTCTGATAGTATAATTTTTGAGATTCTTTCCAATTAATTTTATTAAGTTGATCATTAGACTCCTTAGTGTTTAAGTCTCTTAAAGAAATATTAGAAATTATAACATTAATTGAATCAATATCAGTTTCATCAAGGACATTAAGTTTTTCTGAAGGAGTATTATCTATAATAATACCCCTTAATTTTGATGAGTAAATTAGTGTTTGCATTTTTAAAATATCAATTAGTTTTGATGGAGATGAACTTTCTTATTTAACCATTTTATTTTTTATCATTCTTTTCCTATCATCCAAGACTTTTAGAAATTTATTACTTGAATTTTTAAGCATTTTAAGAGGTTTAAATAAATGTACATTTTTATTGGTTTTATTAGTTAAAGTTTTTACATTCATTTTATCTATTTCATTATTAATTACATTTTCCATTCTATCTAATTGTTTTCCTATTGTATGTAAATGTTAATTAATATAATTATTTTGGTTTATTGTCTTTTTAATTCCTAAGCCTTTCACTTTTATAGTATTTTTAAAAGGCGTAAGAGTTATTTCAGTGTTTTTGTGCATTGTTTTTATATTACTAAGTAGTGGATGATTTAATTCTATTATTTGTTCACCGCTTAATTTCCATTTAAAACATTCATTTATAAAATTAATTTTTTTAGGTTTCAAATAATATTCTTAAAACCATTTGAAGAAATATGTTTGAGTACCAATTTCTTCCATAAAATTGCAATATTCATCTTTTATTTGTTTAGCGATATTTTTAAAATTTTGTAAATACCATTTTCTAATTTTTTTCATTCTTAGGTGAATTAAACTCTTTGTTTAGAATAATCCTATTTGGCTCAAAATTTTTTTCTAAAACATTGAGTTCTAGATCACTTAACATAGATGGTATAGGTTCCTCATGTTCTGGTTGATTATTAGGATGGTAAACTAGTCTAGTTATACCTGACCTATTGTTGACTATACTAGAAATTGAAGAATTATCCTGGACATTAGATTGAACATTTGACTGAACATTAGATTGAGCATTAAATGGTGAATAAAATATAGGTAGAGATGGAGGTAAATATACTAATCTCCTAGAAAAGGATGACATTAACCTTATTTCTAAAGGTCTTCTAGGTTGATCAAATGATCTTCTAGCAAATTGGATGGTAACTTTTCCATTTGGACGTTGAACTACATTTGATGGTTCAATATTGTAAACATGTTGTTTTGGAAGTGGATTTTCTACTTCCTAATGTTTAGGTAGGTTGACCTAACTCCATTAAATCATTTTTGGTATCGATACATTGGCTTTGGCTAGGTCAGTTTTAATAAGAAGAGTTTGACTTCTCTTATAAATTTTATAGGCCTTAGAACCAAAAGTAGTTTTCATTAATTTAAAATAAATTCTATAAATTACAACCATTGGTAGAGCACCTTCTATCATTCTATAATTATGAGTTTTAATTTGAAGAATTAGAGAACTCATTATGGTCTTATCCTTAAGGCTAAGGGTGATATTAGGATGACTTTCAAATTGAATTGGTCCACTACTAAGGTTGGCTTCTATTGTAGCATGTATTGATATTTCATACACCAATTTCCTAGTATCTCTAAGGGACATAAACACTGAAGTGTCAAGACCTAATTTAGTAAGAGGTTTGGCTCTTACTTGAACTAGACTTATATGTATATAATTCCATTCTTTTGCATATCTTTTAATTGAATCATCATTTAATAATTTTATTGTGGTTAAGCCATTAAGGACAGAGATATATTTTTCCTCTATGGCTATGACATAATCATTTTTACCAAAAATTTTCCATTTAGCCATTTGGTAAATTTGATCATATGATGTTTTAGGAATTTTCCAATTATCTATTGCCTTATCAAAATCTTTCATATAAATTTGATCTCTATTATTTAACATAGATTCTTTTGTTTGCTAAGAGTAGCAAAACTAGAAGAGGACATAGTTCTTTTAAGTAAATTCATATTTTCAAAAAAGACTTATTTATCTAATTTTATAGATTCAATTCACAAGACTAATTTTGAAACTTATGTTGTGATTTCCAATTTATGACTCTTTTGCTACCCTTAACTTAATCAAATGGGATTTACGCTAAGCTTCAGTAGGCTTATCATAAAACAAGGGGTTCCTTACAGAAATCATCCCAAGTGACTGGTAAATATAAGGTGTAGATTTTCACACAAGATATCGTCTCAAGAGAAAATAAAAACTAATTTAGTAGACTATATACTCTCCCCTTGGCTTTGATACCATGAGGCATATATATATATAGTGTTGTAGTATTAATTTTAATTTTCTTTACTAGGTAATTGTTAGGTTAAATTATTCTTAGTCCCCTAAGTTTTCTTCTTTCGCTAATCTAATTTCTACTATCAGTCCTAGTGCTTTCTACTATTATCAACTATGTAAACTCTAATTTTACTGATGGGTTGATGTTCCTGGTCAATCTCATATTCTAGGGTTATGCCATTGGTGATTGAAATTGTAAGAGCCTAAGGTTTAAGGTTTGTATCCTTATATTTGTTTAAGCAAGTTAGTAAGCCAGATAGATTTTGTCCATAATTTGTGTTAATCATAAAGAATTATGCTTATTTGTTTGTTATTTCATTTGCAGGTGTTTTTGAAGCATTTGATAGTTTATGGAGATTTTCATGAAGTTTTTGAGCTTTAACAAAGAAGTGCATTGACCAAGTCATTTAATGAAGGAATTTCAATCAAGAATTGAAGTCTAAAGAAGAGGATACATGGAAACACAACCTATGCCTAGGTCGTAGAGCTCTTGTCAAGGAATTTCAATGAAAAATACAAGTTATACTTGAAGAAGAAGAATACGCCCAAGATCATAGTCATGTTTGTAAGGCATGTATATGCAATAATTTGTGAATCTTTTATTTTTAGAAAGTTTCCTTTGTAAACCTAGGTCTAGACTCTATAAATAGGTCTTTAGGCTTAGTATGCAAGGAGAGCCTCCTTATGAAGAGTTTGTAGGGTAAAATTATGTAGGAGCTCTTTCATCTTCTTCCTTCCTTTCTTTTTTTTTTTTTTTTCCATGTCATAATTTTTATTGTTCTTAGTAAATCATTATTGAACTCTAGTTTCTATTGCAACACTTTTTTCTTTATTCAATCTATGATATTGCTTTTGTGACAAATTGTATTGATTTGTATTATGTTTAATTCAATTTTACCAGTAATTGAATTAATTTTTAAGTCAATTATAGAGTTTGTAAGATCATGTAAGAGAAGGACTGATACAATTATAAGTAATTGAATAGGATAAGTGATTAAGTCTTCAATTTCTCCAGATTAGGTAACCTAATAGATGGATTGGAGATCTTAATACAATCTTAAGATACTTTATTACATAAGCAATTTGGGTGTAGAGACGTAAGTTCGATTAGTTCATATTAGGAATCTCTACGATCTAAAAGTGCAATTAAGATTAAAAGTTGCATAAAACTATGTAGTAAATAACAAGATTTACTAAGGATTATATATTTCTTTAAATCGATTAATCTTATTTATTTTGTTTACTCTTGCATATTTTAATTGTTCTTGTTTATTTTATTATTCTTATCTTATTTATTGTTCCTTGTTTATTTTTATTTGATAGAATTATTCTAAATTGTTAAGTTAAATAATTTGTGATTTAGGGTAAATTGCCAGTAATATAGGGTTTTTTTCATATTCATGGTTCCCTCTAGGATCGACATAAGGACTCAAATCCATTGTACTATACTATAACTTAATAGGTACACTTGCATGCTATCAAATTTTTGGCACCGTTGTTGGGGAACCAAAAGAGTGAAACTAATGAGGATATTAGGAAAAATCCCTTTTTAGCAATTATTTTGACATGTTTTGATTTATCCTTCTTATTTCTGGTATTTTCATTTTTTTTTTGCCACTAACTTTTGAATTATTTCAGTATAGGCAACAAGGGAGTCTAATGGGAAATACTAAACTAAATCCCAAATTAGTTGGGTTAGATTAAAACTAAGGGAAGGATTAATTCATTAAGCTAACAACGTTGAACAATGACGCTTCTTAGGAGGCAACCTAAGTTATTTCTATTTGAATAATTGTTTATTTTAGTTCTATTGATGAGCTTGAGTTATTATCATTTTTTCTTTCCCTAAATAAACAAATCCTACTCTATTAGTAGTCAGTTATTAGAATTTGCAATAACATTGATATTGAAAGTTGATAGTCTTACAATTAAAGTGTTTTTCACTTAAATTTTGATTTATAGCAACTCAATCTATTGTATTTATGATCCTTTGAACAGTGATTTCTTGTAAAGAAGCAAGGAAAATTGACAAATTTTGAATTCAAGAGTTAGAGGATTACCGCCAAAGTTTACACCCATGAACATGCCCATGATCCCTTAGAGATGAAAATAAAGAAAAAGCATGAAATAGAAGGCTGAAAGGATTATGGCCATCATCTTGCCCATCATCCTTACCCATGATAACACCTTAGATAAGCAAGCATATCAGGAAAGAAACATGTCTAGAGATTACAATCATATTCACCTTTGTTGTTGTTCTATGATTAAAAAATCATGAGTATTTCACCTCCTATTCATTCTAAACTTTCACTCTCTCTCTAAAACAACATACACTCTCACTTTCTCTCACTATAAAGCAACAGTACTTGCAATTTTTGCAAATTTTTCTTGTGAAATCATCAAATCAAAGGTACATACAACTTAGTTTACACTTAGATTTGCTGATTCATTAATTATTTAGAGTAAGGATTGAATTGTTAGTTAGGGTTTGATTGAAGAATGTGATGTTTGCATGCATGTTAGTCTTTAGTTTTAGGAGTGATTATCAAGTTTTTACATGATAGAAACCCTTTATACATTGTCCATTGAAGATTACTCCTAAAGTTGTGATTTTAGAGTTTAGGAAAAGGAGGAACATGAATGTTCCTATATGGATGAAGAAAGAAGAAGGGGACATTGTGATAAACTCTTGAATTGTTTGAGCTTATTTATGATGAACTCACATTGTTCATAGTAGATTTGTGAAAATGCTCTTGGATTACTAAGATTCTATGAGTATTCAATTGTAAAAACAAGAATTTCCACTAGTAAGCTATAATTTGAAATTGAAGAGATTATGAACTAAGGTAGAAAGTCTTTGTGTTCCTATTTTCTTAGTAGTTCATAAATTAGTGTTGGTAACAAAATTAATATTGTGATGTTGAATTCTATGATTGTTGGATTGATATAGACACAACAAATTCTTTCTTATCAATGCCTCTAGAAATATGGCATTAGATTGAATTCAATTGTTTTTCTTTGTTTTAAACCATGCCTAGAATTAAACAAGCTACTAGAAAGGATAAGTCTAACTCCACTACACATCACCCTATGCTTAGATTCGATCAACTATGGCAAAGAAAGTGCTACAGTAAGCTGAGCAAGAAGGGAATTTAGGGTGAACGTAATAGCAAGTTAGGCGAACTTCGCACAAATGAGGTATGATTTCTCTATTAGGCAATATATGTACATTATTCTAATGACCCTGATTAGTAGTTTTAGGTAAGATTAAAAGAATGATGGAGAAATTGATAAAGAGGAAAAAGACTCTTAAGAACGAGGTGAGGCATATCCAATTAGTTGTAGAGGTGCTTTTGACCTACCACAAGAACCCCCTACTGCCACTTGCCTAAGACTTTGAAGATGAGGATATATAGGAGATAGTAGAGGAAGAGGAGACAATTGAAGAAGAATGAGTTCACTTTTAGAAAGAGTTAGTTTATTTAATTTTTATTCTAATGATTGTATTGATTCATGCTAACTCTGCCCAAGAGCTTAGCTCAGTGTGAATGCATAGCTTGCATGTGTCATCCATTCCTCTTCTTATTGATCTATCTACTCTAGCAATGGATGATTCTATTCCATCTTTTACATATGTTCCTCTTGTACTACATTCTTCTTCTACTTCGGGTTCCATTCATCCTATGGTGCCTTGGAGTCGTGATGGTACCTGGCGACCACGAACATTCTCTTTAATGTAGTCCACTCCCATGATCTTGAAATGCATTTGTTAAGCATATAGCCTTTCTGATGGAAGAGTAAGCATTCGGTATAGAAGATCTGTCTTTCTGGTTGTTAGTGCTATAAACTTCTCTCTTTCAAATTTCCCTTCTTTTTTCTAGGGACCTACCTTGCTAACTCTCAAACTAGTCGTAAGGACTCGGCATTACCTTTCCTTGATTGTAAGTTGGAAATTCATTCATCTTGCTTCTCCCCAGATTGATATGTCTTCTTCTTTCTGGGCTTACTTGCCAAGCCCTAAAGATTTGACTAGTAGAAAAACCACTTACAAACTATTCAAGGAAATCTCAAGACGAAGAGTGTGTATCATTGGACTTCTTGCATGCCTTTATTATGCAAGAGTAGGAGGATGATTTGGGATTAATCGCCACTGCAGTGGTAGTTTATAGACTGATAATTTTCCATAAATAAGGTTTTGGGGTACATTGATGGCAGAATGATTTACTTCTTTCACTACGTCATGTACAGAGTTAATACTATAACAACCATTTTAGTTGAAAGTTTTTGGTCTTTGAACTACTGCCGAACCAAAGGTTTAGAATCCTCACCTAGAAGGAAGAAGTCTGGGGAGCCAAGTCACTAACTAGAGGAAAGGATACTAGAGATGGGATCAAGCCTACACTTGATTCAAGGCTTTAAAGAATGAATACCGAGCTCAAGGGAATGGTAATCTACTTACCAATTTATCCTACTCTTCCTTAAGGCACGGTCTCTTTTGGCTATTTGATTTATTTTTTTAATCTATTGATAGTTTTGCGGGGTGAAGAACGAATATTACATGTTCGATTTAATAGCTGTTTAATTTTTCTTTTTAGTTAACTTCTTTTTCTTTTGTAGTTTGTTTTTCTTTTTGTTGTAAAGGAAACTTCAAGCTTGAATAGATTGAATGAAATTCATGACTCTAGGCACGAAAATTTTCATAGTTAACGCCATCAAATTAGGGAAGTTTTAGATCTTGTTGCATCTCTTTTCCCTTCTTATTTATATTATCCTTTAATGATTGTATACATTAGGGACAATATGGCACGATGGGTAGGCCTGTGGTGGTATAAAAATTATATATGGTAATGAGTATGAGCTAATTAAATAATGTACACTTAAGTCTTTTTGTTTTTGGATTGAATTTAGAAATTTACACCTCTATATGTAAATGCATAAGCAATTTTTTTTTTTTTTTTTTGGAAATTTACTTGCGACTCTTTATGACCTTAGTCTACTTTGCTAAATTTGAACAATTAAATCCCTACGATTTAGAGTTCTTTATTACTTAAGCTTAAACTTAGACTTAGGATCTAGATAGATATTGACAAGTTAACAATTAGTTATTTGTATTTCTAAGCTTAACTTTAGAAGATGGCTATCTATTTCTATTTTTTTTGCTAAATTTTTTTAATATTTAATGAACAAAGGAGACTCATCCTTTGAAAATCTCTTAAAATATCAAAGTAATTAGAAGCATAAGAAAAGAAAAGTAAATGGAAAAAATTGATATGGATTGATCTTGGTCCCTTAGAAGAATAAGATTCTTTCCCACTGCCAATATAAAGAAAATTAAATTAAAAAAAAATACTAAGGATTGGCTTTAGTCCCTCAAAGGGGCAAGGTTCTTTCCTGCTGTCAATAGAAAAATAAAGGCTAAATTAGTAAGAATTGGCCTTAGTTCATCAGAAGAGTGAGGTACTTTCCCAATGCTAATGAGCTCCAATAATTGAATCAAATTAAATTAAAAAGCATTCCAATAAAATTTGAAAGAAGTAAGGAGACAATTGGAGGATGAGTTGATGTAACATATATCTAGTTTGAGTTTTTGTAACAAAAATAGTTCAAGGAAGATTTCTCTCCTCTTGAGTTAGAGTGGTGAAATTCTCATAACTCCTTAATTTGCTAATGTTTGTTTCGATCTCTACTTTACTTTCTATTTAAGCAACAACACTAACTGTAGATTTTTTTTTATTAATTATTGAAATTTAGTAGCTTTTCAATGTTATTATCTAAGTGCTCTTAGGGCATTATAAAAAGAAGAAAATGGTGACTTTGAAAGAAATTGTGAAGTCAATGATTTGAGGGCGCACTTGTCTAAGTTATAAGGAAATTGATAATTTGACCTTTTAGTTGCTTTACTTAAGGAAAAACAAAAGCTTAAGTGTGACGAAATTTGATAACTCCCATTTAGCATACATATTTTAGGATAATTTTGTATAGATTTTGTCTATAATTTGTGTTAATCATAAAAAATTTGAGCTTATTTGTTTATTATTTCATTTATAGGTGTTTTAGAAGCATTCAACACGTTTATGGAGATTTTTATAAAGTTTTTGAGCTTTAACGAAGAAGTAAATTGACCCAGTGATTCATAAGAAGGAATTTCAATCAAGAATTGAACTCCAAAGAAGAACATAAGTTGAAACATGGTGGTGTACCTTGGTTGTATAGCTCTCATCAAGGAATTTCATTAGAAAATACAAGTTACACATAAAGAAGAAGAACATGCCTAAGATTACAGGTGTGTTCCTAGGACATGTGTTACGCCCTAAAGTAGTAGAGTCGTAATAATTCCATCGTGTAAACCATTTTAAGATAAAAACTGACTATATATCTGCAATTTTAGACCTGATTTACATAAGGCATCCACCACTTTGAAATAAATAGTTCATCAATTAAATAAATTATTAACCTAAGAAAGTATGAAAAAATATATATATACTAGGATTCAAATATTACAAATAATGTTTGCAAGGTTTTATTATACTATATTTCCTAAGTAATACATTATTCAAAAATAGAAGATTTTAAAATAAGAGTTAAGACCTTAAAAATATATCTATTCTTCAGATGTATTTTCTTATTCCTTAGGATCCAACAGTTGTTAGCTTTAAGGTAAATATAGGCTACTTCCTAGCTAGTACCTATAATAACGTCTATAGGGATATAAGTAACCAACAGCTTAGTAAGTTGCGATTGGGATTTAAAACTATACATCAAACACAAGTAGGGTTATTAACCAAATTAATTATATGTAATGCATGTTTAAGCAAATGTCATCTTACGATGTTGTCCTGGTCCATTCCGAGATTAGAGAAATTATACTTGCCCTAATCTAGATTGAGGAGTTTCCATTTAATGCAATAGCTCATGACTAAATCTAGGCTTGTGCAATAGAGACACCACTCCTCCTTTGACTACCTTCGAACCATCGACTTCACCCTTGCTGCGACCTCTTGACCTATCACTTAGTTTGACTAAGAATGAAGAAGGGATCAATTATGCTATCAAATGTTATCCCTTTCGAAGGAGTCGGTATTTGGCCAGAGAACCCTAATGTTTCCCTTAATGGGTTGCTATTCAGGTTCGATTTAGAATTCCAAGTTATATATTTAATTAGATTTGGTTTAAGTTGTTCATTCATTTCAAACAAATCATACAAATACAAGCTAAAGCAGCAAATCATAATCATATCATCAAATTTAAAAACAAGCACATACAAGCATGCATACAGTCAACTATCTAGCAAACACAACCAAGTATAATTTCAAACCTCCGGGTGCTACAAATTAGTACTGCAAAATACAGTAACGTATTAATCTCTACTTATCTGAACTCTTTGCTTACTCTCTTAAGGTGCAACTTGCTTAGGACATCGCCAATCATCCCTATAATATAAACGTTGTTTTAGTTTTTACATAACTGCCATAGATTAGTTTTATTGTATAGCGCTTATTTTTATCTTTAGTTTAGGGTTTTAGTATACTTAATTATTTAGGTTTTTAAGTCTCTTACAGTTATTCTGAATTTAGGCTCGGTTCTGATTCGATTTTGGATTTGGTTTTAAATTGAGTTTTACTTCAATTTTTTAGGACGATTTTATATGCGAATCGTAGAAATTCATTTTAACCCATAATGTAAAATGAATCACATCATTTTTTAGTATCCAAAATATAATATTTAACCCCTAACCATTATTTTAATTCGTACGATATACTCCTTATTCTAATTTAACTACTAAATTTATTCTCTATATGAGAAAATTTTATATTTTTCATATAAACACCTAAATTTAAGTCTTTTACCAGATTTTGTATATATTCCTACTATTATTATAATATCAATTTTAACCTAATATTATTTTACTCATTAATTTCTTATACTTATATATTGTACATTATCACCTAATATGCATATAATGTCCACAACTAATATGTACATAATAACTACATCTAATATTCTCATCACTTCAAATATCATCTCTCAACATAAACTAATATCTGAAAATATCTAAATTCTTCCCAAATCAGAATTTATACCTAATTACCTTAAATTACAAAATTAACTTAAAATATAATATTTTTACCTATTATATATATACTACATAATAACCTAATAATTACATTTAACATCCTAAATGCTACAAATATCATACTACATTAGAATTCAACATCCTAAAACACATAATTATGTACTAAACCTATAATTACCTATTTAATTACTTAATTAACTCAAAATCACCCATTTTATACGTTATTTTAAAGCCAAAAAATCATCTAAAATTTTTGAAAATTACTTTTGGGAAAAACTCTTTATAGTACTATAATATGTATCCTAAATAGTCTACACAAAAATTTTGAAGTCAAAACTACATTCCTAAGGTCATTTATTTCCAAATTAAACAAAACTTGGGTTTGCGGGATTTCTTAAGGATAATATATTTCTAAACATAAATTCATCAAACTAAAATTTCTCCCTAAATCTATATACTAAAATATCCCAAAATAACAAGTTTCATAATTTTTCAAATATTTTTTTATATTTTTAACAATTTAAATAAAATTGGGAGGAAATTTGAACTTACCAACGTTGGTTGCTTCGGTCACCAAGGCCTTATTAGCCATCTTAGGCACTACCACCACCGTCGGGTGATGGTGGCCATTCACTCCCAAGTTGTCATTAGGTATTGGTTCGACTTATAGCCTTTATTTGCACACTAAATTTCTAATTTTTTGTAAAAATACTCTCGCCACTCTTTCTGATTTCTCTCTAATTTTCCTAAACTCCTAACATATTAAAATGATTTCTAGAAGAGGCTTTCCAAATTTATAGGGCCGATTTGATTTTTTTCTTCCAATTTTCACTTGATATTTGTCCCTTTTCCTCTTCTACTCCACTTTCTATTTGCCTTAATTTAATTGGTTACTTTTATTTCTTCAATTCCAACTTGCCAAGACCTACTCTAGATATTTCCTCATTTTTTCTTGATTTTTATTTAATTATTTATGAATTTTTTTAATTATTTAGTATTATTTTAGCATATTTTGAGTATTTGAGGTAATTTCACATATTTTAATCGACACATAAATACATATATGGTATAAATAAATATTTCTAAATATTATTTATGTTATTTTATGATTTTTAGTGTATATATTATTTATATCTATCAATTTGTTAGTTACCGAAACTCATTTTACACATTTTTTGATAAATAACTAGAAGTTTACATATAATTCAATGTTATAATAATTAATTATTTTATCACTTAAATCTAAACTCACATGATAACTTTTACTAATATTCTAGCTTCATCGTAAAATTTTGGCTTAATTGGACAATTTGCTCAATCACCTTAAATTTTATGAATTAAATCCCAAACACTTAATTATGGGGCTTCCAAAATGGGCAAGTAATAATTTGTGATCTTTTATTTTTAGAAAGTTTCCTTTGTAAACCTAGGTCAAGACTCTATGAATAGGTGTTTAGGCTTCATGTGCAAGAAGAGCACCCTTAGGAAGAGTTTATAAGGTAAAATTATATAGGGGCTCTTTCATCTTCTTCCTTTCTTTTATTTCCATATCATAATTTTGATTGTTTTTAGTAAATCATTATTGAATTCTAGTTTCTATTGCAACATTTTTTTCTTTATTCAATTTATGATATTACTTTTGTGATGTAATTGTATTGATTTATATTGTTTTTAATTCAATTTCACTAGTGATTGAATAATGTTTGAATCAATTGTAGAGTTCATGAGATCCTATAAGAGATGGGCGGATACAATTAGAAGTAATTGAATAGGCTAAGCGATTATATATTTAATTTCTCCGGATTATGGCAACCTAATAGAGGGATTCAAAATCTTAATGGGATATTGAGATGCTTTATTGCAAAAGCAATTTATGTAAGTATACTTAGGGTTAAAAATTAATTAGATATACAAGTTCGATTAGTTCATATTAGGAATCTCTTTTGTCTAAAAGTGCAATTGAGATTAAAAGTTGGATAACACTAGGTAGTAAATAACAAGATTTGCTAACGATTTTGTATTTCTTTAATTTAATTAATCTTATTTATTTTATTTACTTATTTTGTTGTTCTTATCTTCTTTATTGTTCCTTTTTTTTATTTGGGATAAAACTAGTACGAATACTTGAACTTTCATATTTTTTTATTTCAATACCTAAATTTTAAACTTGTTCATTATAATTCCCTAACTTTTTAAATGTGGCAAATTGTTATCTTTATTACAACGGTTATTATTATAAAATAGTAGAACAATAATATAAGTACATAAACTTTTATTTTATTTCCATTTTAGTACTTAAACATTATTATTTTTTATTTCATTTTGGTATTTCAATTTTTTAAATTAAAACAAATAAGTATTCTTTATAACAATCGTTATAACAGAAATACTAATTTGTCTTATTTAAAAAGTTGTGCTATTAAAATGAGCAAGTTTAACGTTTAGTTATTACAATGAAAAATATATGAAAGTTCAAGTACTTATAGTGCCTTTATCTCATTTGTAGAATTATTCTAAATTGTTAAGTTAAATAATTGGTGATTTAAGGTAAATTGCAAATAGTCTAAGGTTTCCTCATATTCACGATTCTCTATGGGATCGATACTCAGACTCAAATTCACTTTATTATACTATAACTTGTTAGGTACACTTGCCTACCATCAGTTACTAACAAGCCCAAGCAGGCATTTTTGAGTTGTAGGCGGTTGATTGCTCATATTCTTGTGGTTAAGAATGTGCTTTTTCCTACTCCTTGTATCCATCATTGATTTAAGCCATTCACCATGAGACAAATTGGTAAAGGTGGTCGGAAACTTGATAAGAATAATGGTTTGATCCACAAACAACCCCTTTTCCCCCTTACTAAAGCTACTCCTCAAGGGCTTACTTAAAATGTTGGTCAAAATGAGGAAGAAGAAGAGGTTGGTCAAAATGAGGAGGAAGTAGATGTTGGTCATGATGTTCCTTAAGAAGCTCAATCTCACATTCCTTTGATTGGTACTTCTCAAGAAGGCTCTCAAGGGCCCATTTCTACTTACATTAACTAGATGGAGAGTTGTTTGTGCCATCATATTTATGATAGAATCTATCAAATGAAACAACAGCTCTCTTGCTGGTAGGATCATACCTTTAATCCTTTGTTCTAACACTTTCAATTGCAATATCCTTTTCCTTTACCTCTTGTTGGACAATATATTCAGTCTCTACCTCCTCCTCCTATACATTTTGATGATCTTCCCTTACCCTTAATTGCTTAGCTCTTAGATTCTCTATTAAAATTTTTTTATATTCACATGTTTATTGTTGGACGTATATGTTTCTCTTATATTGTTCAGCTTTTTAGCCTCTTACAATTATGTTTTTAGATATTTAGTCATATGGGCCTTCTTAAGTTATGTGTGTGTGTGTGTGTGTGTGTATCTTTATGTTGTTATAATTGTGTCTTGCATATCATTACTTAGTGTTAGTGTAGCTAGTGTTGTGGTTATTGTTATTGGTTTGCTGTTACTATGATGGAGATGTAGGATTTGTAATTGGTTTATGACTAGTTGTGGTGATATTTAAACTTATAAATGGAGAAATGGTGTTTGCATATAAGAAGTCCTTTCTCGTTTAATTTTTCATCTTTTTGTAAGGAGCATATCCTAAGGCTTAGGCTGGGATTATGTCAAATTTTTTACTTGAATTTTCCATCCTCTTTACTACTTAGAATTACTCATCTTTTTGATAAGGCCAAAGAGGAAGAAGAATTCAAGTCACATATAGAGTCACATTCAATTGGTGAATCTATGTAGATCTATGTAGAAACAAGCTTAAAGTGATCAAGTGATTAAGTGCCATTACTCCTCACATAAAGAGTCACATTTGATTGGCTAATCTATGCAGAAACAAGCTTAAAGTGATTAAGTGCCATTACTCCTCAAAAACTTGTTCCCCTAAAATTAACATACTTTTGATCTTATTTCATGCAAAATTTCCTTTTGAAACTAGATGTTCAATTAGGGGGAGTTTGCATTGCAAAGTCTTGACCTCATAAAAAAAAGGGTGAGATTGTTGAACCGATGGGTTCCCATATGATTTTGATGAGAACAATACTATGCTAAATTAAGTTAATCATAATTAGTATTAATCTTTGCAACCTAAAAATACATGATTAATGTAGAAAAAGTTTAAATTATATTGGTGGATATTGGCATGATATTTTGATAAACATAAGATCATTGGATTAAGTATAAGTGATGAGATAGCTTAAAATATTTTTGGCACTTGAAAAACAAGCTTTTTGTTGTTTTGTTACGAACTAACTAGTTAGTTGTCCCAGAATCGTCTGGCTAGTTGTACTAGGCTCATTGAATTTAGAAGGGTATGCTAATTTGTGCGATTGGCAACTTTTAGATCGTTCAGTCGATGACCTTATTTGAATGAACCATCTAGTTGGTTTGCACAAATAATAGCCGTTATAGAGCATTGAATGCAAAGTTAAGTGGACCAACGGTTGGATTTTCTTAAGAAGTTATAAATATAATGTAACACTCGACAATATTAGCCTGCTAGCTTTTGAGTAGTTCACATCTTTTATAGAAATATATATACTTATTAGTTAAGTCAATAGATATAAAACAGTCTATATTAGCTTTACTAGTGATTACGAGGATATGGATTTTGACAATAGAATAATGAATATAATAATATTGTTAGTGATATGAGATAATATGTAAAAGTAATTTATATTCATTTACAATAATAAAATATGTACCTATAAATTAATAAAAAAATTTATTATTAATTGAAAAATTTATTACTTGAGATACATTCTAGAAATTAAGATTTATAATAACTTTCTTGAAAAAAATAAAATAAAATAAAATAAGTAATTGTATAATTTTAATATCTCAAATTAATCTCATTTATATATAATTTCGTTAGAATTATTAAGCTTATTGAGTCTCATTGCTATAATGTAGAGTTTTGTCATTTTAGATATAACTTATGATAAATTTTTTAGAACCAATTATATGATCTTAATAATTAATATTAATGAGTAAAATATCATATAAAATATATATGAATAAGTTCTAAATAATTAATAGAACTTAACTATATATTGTATTTTACTAATATTTTTACTAATAATCACATTAAAACTCACTCAAAATAACAATATATGAGAGAAAAAAATTGTGATTATAAATTATTCTTTACAAAAATGTTGACGGTGAAAAAAAAAGTATTCTTTGAATATTCTAGAAATTAGGATAGGTATTAAATAAAATATAATAAATTTACTAAAATATCTTAAAGAAAAAAAATTAATTAACTAAATAACCTTAGAATCAAGCAGTGAAATCGCTACCTTTATATATGGCTTTTTAGCCATTTGGCGAAGAGATAAGGAAGAGATGAGAGAGAGAGAAAGAGAGGAAGAGAGGAGAAAGAGAGAAGAGAGGAAGAGAAAAAATGACGAAGAAGAAAGGAGGAAAAAAAAAAAAAAGAAGAAGAAGAGGAGGAGAAAAAAAAAAAGAAGGATCAAGAAAAGGGGAGTAGATAATCTAATTTTTTGGTATCTAATATTTTTAGGTAATCTTGTTTTTAGTTTTTATCATATTTGGTGATATTATATGACTTAGGCTATGATATACCTACATCAAGACTAAATAATAATATTTTACTAAGCTATACTAGGAAACTAATACAATAAATTCTATTTAGATATGATAATATTTGTTATATAGGTAAGATAGAATTAAAAATATCATTTAGGAGTTGTCTTTTAAATTAGAACATGTAGTATGTATCGTTGAGTTCATACGAGCATAACGATACTAATTTTACCAAAATTAGATAATTTTAGGTAATAAAATAGGTATTTCTACTATATTACTATTGTAGTACTATGATGACTTTTCTATAATTAAAACATAATTTAATTGATTAAAGATATGGCTTAATATAGTCAAAACAACACATTATAAATAATAGGATAACTACACATATCAATAATATTAAATGACTTATATGATAAAGCAGTAATAATTAAGTACCTATATAAATATGACTCTATATGAATAATATACTCCATATACATATATATGTATATAATTTTATTAAAATAATTGCCTAAATAATATTTCAATTGAGTTGTATTATATTACAAAATGCTACGTAGAACCCTAATATTTTGGTAGATCTTATGAAAACTAAATCTAAGTTTAATGCATATGGGATTTTGTAGTGAATAGAACGTTAACAATATAGACCCATTGGAGTGAGCGTTAGTATAGGTAAGTAGGATAAATGCTTCATAGCATTTTGGAGTATTATTTTAGAATATCTGAAGATTTTAGTATGTATTTTCTTATGATTGCGGTTAGCTATTTATGCATGTGTAGCGCTTATGTTTGGGATTCGATTTGTTATGATGGGAGTTGAGCTCCATGTTGTGGTTATGTTATGAATATTATTATGGTTGAATTGTTAGGGCTTGGTTAATCCTACCGAAGGAATGAAAATGGAATGGGTTTAGTGAGGGGGTTTAGCGAATACAAGAAATGGGATGTCCAAACAACACAAATAAAAATAAGTAATCAAATGAAATATCTAGGTGAGGAGCAGATAAGCTTAGCCTTAGCATTTGGGTTGGGTTGGTACCCCGAATCCTATCATTCCCTCTCTCTTAGAGAAGTTTTGGCTTGAAACTTAGTAATTGGTGGCTCCAAATCCCATGGGATCAAATACCAACTTGCAAAAATGAAATGTAAATATAGAAACGTATTCTAGCTCTTCTATTAGTGTTATCATCAGCTAATGCTTCTCCCATTTGTCATGAGCCCTATCAACTAAACTCTTCTTTAAGGATCCTTCCTTCTATTCATCGTATATCTGATCAACATTTTCCAAGTAGCCTCAGCAACTATCAATCAAGGGGAATAATACAATTGTTGGCTCAAACATTATGTGATGAACCTGGGGAATTTAAACATGTAAAATCTCAAACTTCTCTTCTAACTCAAGAATCCTTAAAGCTTCACGTGCTCTCAATGTTGGCTTCATAACATCATGCTCGGTAGCCTTCTCCCCTTCCACTTCCTCACAACTCAATGCTTTCTCCTTCCATCTATACACTTCAAATTTTTCCAATGTGAGAGTACTAAGGATAAGAACAACATAACCAACATAGGAATATCCATTACCATGACCTTGGAATACACCAATATACAATCTATAGCATCTCATAGGTACAATACTACTAAAAAACATTTTTCTTCTAAACAACCTCAGTAATGGATCAAAATAAAAGAGTCACATTTGGAAGGCTAATATAGTAGTACTTAGGATCGTCAATAGTACTAAGTGTCATTAGTAATGGGATCATGTTAGGAATAGGGGTGTTGAGTGGTAATATTTCTTAATGTGTCTTCGGGGTCATACACATGGAGAGGCACCACAATAAACAAAAACAAGGAAATAAAATAGGGATTTTAGCAAATTTATAAGCTATCGAGCTGGATATGACGCACTAACAAGATCTAACACGACCTAAGACTCGTCGGATGTAACGCATCGGTCTAAGTAATAGGGTTGCTTGCTACAATCCTTGCTAAAGGGATTAATAAGAGTAGGAAGAGGAGAGTTTTCCAAGAGAAAAGTCTTAAGAGTTTTTCATTAAAATATAAAGTCTCCCTAAAACCCTATACAAGTGTTCTATTTATAAAAAGTGGTAAAGTTGTAAATAAATTAAATGACTAAGAATGTCTTAGTAGCAATTCTGTAAATATAAGATAGACATGAAGCTAATTACAAGTAAAGTAGAAGAAATAGAGAATCCGAATACATAAGTAAAATAGATAGCTAAGTGAGATTTTCGGGTGAGGGCTGATGTTGGATTTTGAGGAGTTATTTAAGACCTTGGAGCTTTAGCCTGGGCAGACTTGAGCTTCTAGACAATCTCTCTTGCCCGAAGCCAATTTGATATGCCCGTGGCCAACTGAAGTTGCCAAAGCTGACCTCGAATGGCGGGTCGACCTGATATGAATAGTTGACCTAACATTGTCGAGGCTGACCTCGAATAGCAGGACCAACCTGACATGGGAATAGCCAACCTATTTTGGTTCAACCTAGCATGGCTGAGCAAATATGGAATAGTCGAACAGTCCTAGCATATTGAGCAAGTTTTGGCTGAACAGACTAAGGCGAGCTTATCGATCTTGACAAAGCAAAGTAGATGGTTAGAGTAGGATAGAGTTGTTAGATTAAGGTAGATCACACCTAAGTAGACTTGGAAGGGTAGAGTAGATCGTACTAGAGTAGGGCAGGGTGAATCTAGTATAGTAAGGAAGACTTGGCAAAACAGGGCACAAACAGTAAGCTAAGACATAACTTGCAGAGCACGTCAGGTTGTCCAATATTCCCAGAGTTCATAAACAGGTCTATAGGAGAGCTCGATTTGGATAGAGTAAGGCGTATTCAACTTTATAGTCCACGTCATCGAATTGGTACCTGGAATCTTATCACTTCTTGTCCTTTCTTTTTCTTCTCTTTAATATTCTTTGGTTGAGTAATCCTTTGTCACCTTCTTTCTTTTTTAATCTCCTTGACCTTGGCTAGTATAACCTCTAATTATCTTAACACATAAGGGAAAATAAGATTTAGTGCTTGGTAATAAGACTTTACTCTCAAGCCTCGCGTATTGTGATTCCTAAGTTGAGCCTTACCGGCCATATAGGATAAATTTCAATTCTAAACCACCTCGGAATAGGCATAATGGATGGCATTACAATCAACTTGGAAATTATTTGCGAAATAGTTGGCTAGGTAGTTTCTTGAACAAATAAGCTCATCAATTCTTGATTCGGTTTGCCACACATAAATTTTGATGACATAATGGCTCGATAGCAACCAGTTACACTTATACATGCACAAGCTTGGATGCATGTGGAAATATTTCGGCACTAACTCATACGGGCTTGGCACTTTAGCTTATACACATTAGAACAGTTCGGTTAGTTTTGTACATAGCACCTTAAAAGTTGGATCACACGCACACTAATACGCTGCACTTTCAAAGTAGCATACACTCGTGGCAACTTGACAGTTTAATATTGGACGGCAACTAGCTTGAAAGAAAACTACTGGACAACTTGAAACTTAGTAGCATAGAAATCAATAGTTCGATAATTTTGCTTGAACAACAATTAGTTAGGTAGCTTCAAACATATGTGCTAACTAGCTCAGAAAAAGGACAGTGCATTACTCTCCAAAGTTATAGTAGCTCAGCTCAATTTAAACATACGAACTAGATAGTGGCTGAAAAATCGAAGAGCACGGATAATCACTTTGAATTGATAGTAGCTCGGATTAGACACTTCAACTTGGTAACTTGGACTTCAACACTCAATTCGGTTCGGAAATTGCTTGAATGGTAGCGATCAGAGCCTCAAGTTTAGCTCAGAAATGATCGATGCTTCCTTTGATAAAAATTAGATCGCTATGTGCTCGTCAATCTTCCAACTTAGCTCGGTCAAATACAATTCATCAGCTCGACCACTGACTACACTAGCAAGCTTGGCATAATCAGTTTAGTAGCTTAGATCTACACTTTCGATAAATTCAGTTCGGATAAAATCCTATGAAGAAGCTCAGCAACTTGCAGCAACTCAACTTGGACACACACCAATTAGTTTGATAATGAATTTGGTTTGTTCATGGTACGAGACACAGCTCAATCATCCACACTTTAGCTTCAGCTCGGTGATTATGCAACAGAGCTCGGCCTCGGCACAATTATACAAAGCAGTACGCCACACATTCAGTTGGGTATTTATAGTTGATTAGCAATCTTAGTGAAAGGCACTTCAGTTCGGCACATTATCAGCTACACGCAATAATAAGGTCGGTTGTTCGGCAATCTTTAGGGGACAACTCAGATAGACGCGTTTAAAGCAATCCAGCAGTGGGTTGAGATCATGATAGCAGAACTAAGTCGGTTCAGTTAATACCAAATGCTAGTACGGAGCTATCAAGCTTAGCACACACTCATAACAACAGTTCGATAACGGTTCTTAATGGCTCAGAAATTTGCTCACATTTCAGACACAAATTAAACATAGTCAATAGCAACTTGGACAAGTAATTTGCAGTCCAATAGTTCACAGTAGCTCGGAAATAGGTTCACTCCACTTCGGCTCGACTTAAAGAGTAGCTTGGTCTGGACACTTCCAGTGCTCGAATCTTCGTTAGCGCGACAGCTTGGCAAGATTTATTTATCAGTTTAGACACACTCCTCTAGCTCAGTTCCGACACTAGAGCTTTAGCTTGGATACTGAGTAGAACAGCTTGGCAACAGCTTCTCTTCACTATAGCACCTCTCTTGAAAGCGTAGCAGCTCGGAATTTAATCTAGAAAACTCGATCAAATAATGGTGATAGCTCGGTACTCCTTGAATCGCAACACTAAACTTGGTTAGCTCAGCATGGATGGAGCTCACAGCAGTTCGGCGAGTGAGCAGCTCAGATTAAGAGTATCTTCAACTCGGCAATGTAATTGTTCGGTAGCTTGGCACTTGAGTTATTAGCTCGGAAAGTTCAGCAAAGTTACTTAGGTCGGTACTTCTGATCGTAGTAGTTCAGAGCTCGAATCACTACTCCAATTTACTTCTGCACTTCAATTCAGCATGTGGAATGCACAACCAGCATACACACAATGGCAAACTCACCTCGGCACTGATAGCACAACTAAGCCTTCAGCATAATCAGCAGCTAGGAAATTGAGTACACGACACACACTTCAGCTTAGCACCGATCAAGGTACGAGCCACACACGGTCACTAAGCCTCGCTACTATAGTCCCCCATACACAATCCATGACAGCTGTGATAGAGTTGCAATTACTGATTGCTACTGCCGTTTACGATGGAATAGTAGCACACACACCTGCACCTTTCACTCACAACCCACTGCACATGTTCAAAGCTCTGCCAATTCTACGACCAACGACACCTAACATAAAACTTTGCCTCTAGCTTCGCGATACAGTAACCATCACATTACTAAAGCACCTACGACAATAAAACCGAACACCCACTAAACAAGTTGAGTACTTAAATCGAATCCACTGTAAGTCCCTACTGTTGCGCGAAACAACACTATTATTAATTTTGGGTTAATACATCTGTGTGCATGCAAGGACACAATACAACCACCACACAAGCTACACAAAGTTACAGTACACGCATTTTGGTTAAGACTCACACAACAACAACATAGCTCTAATACTAACACAACTACTACAATTTTGTATTCAACCCAAAACCACAAATACCACGCCAACTATAGGATAGGACAAACACAACAATTAGCTTACTTGAACTGTACGGTAATAGCACATCCTCTTAGGCCCTTGTGCACTTGATTCCAACAACCAAAGCTACTGAATCTTATCGACCCACTTCTCTTTGACTAAAACCTTACCATCAAAGTAGTTTATACAATCCACGACTTCATTCAAACAAACCCCAATCAACAATTCTTCCAATTCCCATGGGTCAAGTAAAAAACCCCAATTTTAAACCACTACAACAACTTCCTCTTGACCCAAATCTTGCTACTCCTTGTTTTCTCAAAGAAACCCTAATATCCAAATTTCATTCCCAATGTTTCCTTCAAAACGATGGCTAAAGATGTCTATCACAATAATAATTCAGATAATATAATAATAATTAAGCTCCTTTTGTAAGTCCAGTGATGAGTCTAAAGCATTTAAAAATCCTTATCTTTTGAAGACATTGTCCCAAAAGTGAGAAATCCCCACTTTCTTCTACCATCAAATCATGAGCAAACAATAGATTGAGCTTTGGTGTCACAACACAAATAAACCAAATCCTTTTATTGTCAAACCTCTACTTTGATACTAATGTGATACATCATGCCAAGAACTGATAAGGGCGACGATATTAGGGTGGGCATTTTCTATTGAAGGAACGAAAATGAAATGGGTTTAGTGAGGGGGTTTAATGAATCCATCAGCGACCTAGTTAGATATGACTCTCCAACTAAGTCCCACATGGCTTAAGACTTGCTAGGTGTGATGCATTGGTCCAAGTACTAGGGTTACCCATTACAATCCTTACTAAAGGGATTGATAAGAGCTAGTAAGAGAGAGCTTTCTAAAAGAAAAGACTTAAATGGTTTTTTATTAATGTTTAAACCTGTTTAAAACCTTACATACACGAGCTATTTATATGTAGTAACAAACCTGTAAATAAAGTAACTAAAAGGATGCCTTAGTGGCATTCCCATAAATACAAAATAAACAAGAGGGTAATTTAGGAATAACACAAGAAATAGGACATCTAAATAACACAAATAAAAATAAGTAATCAAATGAAATATTCGAAGTCTTAGCATTTGGGTTGGGTCGGTACCTCAAATCTTATCAAATCACCCTAAAAATGAACTAACTTAAACTCGACTTTGCATCTAACCCAACATGCATCACAACCTACTAAGGGTAACAACTAAGATTCTCGAGAGAAACGTGGACTCTCTTTGATGAGAATAGCTAAAATAGTCTTTTCCCATCCTTAGTCGAACTGATTGACAAGCGAGGTGGTCGTGGTAAGTTAGGGTCCATGGTTTGAAGGTGGTCATGAGAAGAGGGTACTCTCTATTTCATAAGCCTTGATTTGGTTTCAATTTGCGAGTACATGATGTTAAACTTTTCAACTCGGATTAGAGAGGATACAATTTCTCTAATCTCATGATAGATCGAATAACGTCTTGCAATGGCATTTACTCTTATACACACTACATTTAACTAACTTAGTTGAAAACCCTGCTTGTAATGTACTGAATTTATACTTCTGTCTTTGTCCTATATACTAAGTAAGTTGTCGCTTATTCCCTTATAATTTGTTTTGCAGATTCTAAATGGATTACATGTACTTACCCAAAACTAGTGTATTAACAAATTGGGATGGGAAGTGAAGCTTAACAAGAATTGTTGTTCTTAGTATTGATTTTCCTAACCACACATGACTCTTCAAGGGGCATGGTAGTTTTCAATATTTTAGTTTGTATATGAAATGATAAATACTTGTAGCATTTACTACTACTCTTTTGCAAAGTCAAATTACAAGTTTATTTTTAATAATTTTTTTCAGAAGATTATTCTACAAGTTTATAATATATAGGTATTGAATTGGATGCTTTAAAAGGGTAGAGTTAAATATACTTGGTGTAAACTAAGTCTAAGATACCAACTGCAAAGTCGATTTCTATCTTAGGATGATTTATATGACAGGACTGTTATGACTCTACTTTTTCAAGACGTGAATGTTTTGAATTGTTATCAAAGCATTATTCTTAAGAAATTCACTTTGAAATGTGATTCTTGAGAATGTGTTTTGAAGCATCATAAACATAATGAATTAGACGAATAAGAAACACTAGGAGTGGGTAATAAAGTGTAGATATATATAATTATGGTATTTATAAGGAAGTTAGGGTTGTGATGGGTAATACTAACTTTGGAGTTAATTAACTTTTATTTGACTAGTTCTTACAACTATAGAAAAGTACCCCTAATCTCTTAATCAACTCTTAAGTAGAGCAGTAAAGATTTGCCTATAAGATGCAGAATAATATTCTTTAAGGGTGTTATTGGAAGTGATTAATTAGGTAATATTGGAATAATATAAGAAAACTTTAGTAGACTTAATCTGATAATCATAAATTTTTGTGTTCATCAGTATCACTTATATTTCTAAGAAAGTCCTTTAAACCCATTAACTAATTACCACACTCCTTATTTCTAAAAGTATTGAGATATATCATTAGGATTTAATAAGTTAAAACTTGATAGTCAATCCCCTACTATATTAAGGGTATTACTTAATAGATTGAAAGGAATTATAAGTAGGAAGTTTCAAAAAGTTTAGTAGCTACTAAGGAGAGGGATCCTAAAAGGAACCTTAGTGTTGATTTGGGGTGTAGTAAAGTAGTGAACAAGATGGTAACTAAGTTTGGAGATGAATAGTTGGTAGAATTTAGAGAAATAAATTAGGCAAAAACTATTCATAAGAGGTATTGTGGAACCTAATTTAGAGGATAAAGTAGAGGATTATAAGATAAACATAAGAGATCAAACTATGGAAGGTTAATCTTAAAGTAGTGGTTTGAGACAACAATATGGTAGATAGGATGCAGTAAAGGGGGGCATAGGCTTTTACTAATAGATGGAAGGAATGGTATGTTAATAATATACTTAATAATCATATTGAACCTTTTTTTAGACCTTGCATGAGATTAGAACACAAAGTATTATTAATCGAATTAAAGGTTACTCTATAACATAATATATCCCTACACTAATATGAGTGTATCCTTTAGTGACATTTAAACTATAAAATTCCCTCTAACTTAAGATATATCTATGATTTGACTAACATATAGTCTTATTAACATAGAAGTTTAACCGGAGCAAGCATGAATTAGAATAAGACTCTATGCTGGTTAAATTGAATGTCATATGTATTGATAATATATCTATATGGCTATGCACATATTCAAATGTTTTAGTAGGATGTGAAGTTAAATAAATTATAGGATGTTTGATAAATATAGAAACATATAAGTATTAAATTAGATTATTTCATGTAAGAAGTTTTGAATTGGTGCTCTTTCATTTTAATATGTTGTTGTCTAGCTCTATAGAGTTAAATAGTATAATAGGGAGATGAAATTGAGTAATTAAGATGCATTTATTTAGATGATTCCCTTAATTGGCAAATAACTATAGGATATCTTAAAATCAGAGATAAAGTTATGTTTTATAGATTCAACTTTATGAACTTTAGTGAATAACTAAAAGGAATATGAGATTTGTATGATATAACTATTGATCAACTTAAAATATGTAAGTATTGCCTATTAACAATATAGTCATGTTATCTAGTACACAATGATATATTTGCTTATGTAGATGAAAACCAAAATGAAGTATATATGGCATGATGCATGTATGAGTAAAAGAATAATAAATAGTTAACACTGAAAATGTAGCCCCTACACTTTCCATCTCATTTGAACCTATTCACATGGTTTATGAAATGTAACTTAGTAAGTGATTAATAGATAATATATATGATCTTACTAAAGTAATCTTATAATAGGCACAAAAACACCAAATGCTTGACTTAGAAGTAAATCAATTAAATCTAAATATGTGTATCCATTAAATGATTGTGTTATTATATGTATATAAGTGTTTTATAAAACTATTGAGGAGTTAAGCTAATCATACCAAATTTGATAAGATAAACTGCAAATACCTATTATAAATGTAATTTTAATTTAGAGAAACACCTTTCATATTTTTTGAATGCATTCTGTTACAACTATTAATGGGTTATGTAATTAAAAAAAAAAATTAATAGTCTAAGGAAATCATATAAGTCATCATATTTAGCATTAGGAGAGAAACATAAGCATGTTAATTTAGTATTTAGTATGGGAAAGTAATAACTTATATCTTCTTATCTACTTTGAATGCTATTGACTTAGGGATTGTAAAGTTAAATAGTGTAATGATAAATAAATGCCGAACAAGTATGATGTATATAAAATTGGGTGATCTTATAAAAATTGGAACTTAACTATAAGATACCTACAAATAAAATAAGAATTGCTAGCTAATAAATTAAATTTTCATAAGTATATTACTTAATTATAAGAGTTAATATGTAGGTTGCTTGATTACGAAAACTGTTATGTTCATAGAAATAATCTCGTGTCTATTCTAATTTGAAATGTGAAGTAATATAGAAATATTCACATGAAAGCAATATTGTAACTTCGATTGTGAGTTACTATTCCATCAGTACAACTTGTTACGTATGTTAACTGTATTTTATATAAGTATTGACTAGCTCCCATGGTGAGGTTTATAGCATCTTTATATTTTGTATCATGAAAATGTATAAATGAAATTGTATGTTACATTTTGTAGAGGGCTAAAAATTGTCATATTGTTTATTGAGATATGCTTATTATTTGTTTAGGCTTGACTCCTTGGACCAGGTGATAGGGCCTAAGGAGTTCAGTTCATGTTTGGGATGATTTAAGAAGATTTAGCTTGGTAGGCTCAAAATAGGGATCATTGGACTAGTTTATCTACCTCCAATTTTTCTTAGGCAAGCTTATGCACTAAGGAAGGCTATTGGCTTTGAACTTATGAATTAAGCAAGCTCCATCTCATTCATTGATCACTTAAATGATCCAATAGATGTCATTATACTCAAGAGCCTATAAATACCTAGCATTTCCTCATTATTTAAAACTGTTAGAGAGATCGGAGAAACAATGTTCTACTGTAAAAACTTTGCTCTCTAAGATCAAATAGCATTTAGGCAAAGAATTGATATTATTCGCTTAAGCTACAAGGTAAATGCCTGAGGTCTTTTAAAGCTGCCTTGTTTGTCAATTGTGCATTGGAGACACTAAGATTGCTTGTTACTCCTCCCTGCCTTATTCTCATCTAGTCATCCCTTCAAGTGATAGTCTCGCTTTACTTCTTTGAAGCTACATGTGGCACATTACTTACGCATCATGCATGTAACCACTCTAATCTAACCCTTACATCTACATTTTGGCGACTTTATTATAGCTTATCATTTGATAGAGACCTCTAAGACTTCTCAAGTAATGATGCAGCTTCCCCTAATATTTTCACCATGGTATTGGCCAACTCGGTCCCCAACATAACAGACTTACTCCAAAAATCTTGGTCCATAGTTTAAAGTCACTCCATTGGTTCCAGTAGATGAGAAGGAATGTCAAATCCATGAAAGCATATTATCTCCACTAGGATGGCTTTTGGAGTTGCTACCATGCCTCTACCAAACAAGTTAGCAACTAGGGATAGAGAGACATCAATAGATGTTGCATATACTTCACCTCCATGAGTCCTTAAGCGTAGCAATGCATTTGCAAAAGTATCACCATCACCTACCTCATTGATTGACAAAGTAATGTCCTTTGCTTCGAGAGAATCATGCAACTTTTCAATTCCATTATCATCATTAGCATCCCCATATTTGATTAGAGATTCACCATAATCTGTTAAGTCCTCATCATCATTATCTAAAGCTACCACTAATGTAGTAGGATTGTTCGGACGAACCTCAGAGCTCAAGTTAATAGCATTGTCCTTCTCATGAACTACAACAAGAAAGCCCGCCTCAACCTACAAGGGCAAAGAAATAAAGTTGGAAAAAAAAAATAATACATTAAAAAATAACATGACGCATCTAATAAAGTTATCTACTGAATAAATGCTTACTTAGATTATCTCAAATCCACTAGTAGAGGTGAGGGGTGACTAATCTTAGACTTTAAAGAAGATTTCACCCCTGTTGTCCCACTAAGACATTTCGATTGTTTACTAACAGTCCCTCGTACATCTCCACTATTTCGATTGTTTACTAAAAAAGAATTCGTAATGATATACAATAGGTGCATGAAGTGTATCACCTACTGACACAAAAGCATAAGCTCGAAACACATCTAAGCAATTCATCTAATGTGTTAGCCATCCAAGGGAAGTGACACCAAAGCGACTACTAGAAGGAAAGAATAGTTGTCGCTTTCTAAGGTAAATCTTCCTAAAGTCATTTGGACATAGTGATTGGTAGCAAGATTCAAAAATCTTAGTTGCAATAATCAAGCAAGGCACTCCTTGATCAAAACCAAGTTGACACGCAACTCGTTGGGGTGAGTACACCATAACTCTTTGCCCTAAGAAGCACCCAACAAAGTCTTTATTGTCAAGAGGGGAAGGTAAGCTCCTTGGAATACGCCATAAGAGGAACTTATCTTGAGAATTGAGGATATTTTCTCAATTTTCTACCAAGGTAACCTCACTGTTTAAGCCAAGAGGATGAAGCCCATTACTGTCTTCATATCTTACAATTTGCTTGACATAAGGGAAAAATGTAAATTCACCCTTAATGTCAATGAGTTGCAGGAGCAACTGATCAATTGATCCCTCAACTCAAGCACACGCTCTAAGAAGAGTAAGTCTAGGTTGGTTTTATACAGTAGTAGGAGAAAAATGTCTTTGAAACCGCTTATAAAAGAAAAGTTAAAGAAACACTAGGTCTATATGTGAAATGATCACATATCAACCTTTCGAATGTATGGAAACATGGTGTTATAGGTCCAAGTACCAGTAAAGTGAACCTAAGTAGAAGGGACCTAGAGTGAATTGCTTATCTTGGGCAATGCGTATAGCTAAGAGGAAGAGTTATGGATTAACACCTTCCTTAGGCCCTTTAGGGAATATGAATAGGGAAAGCTAGAACATGATGAAAGCAACAAGCTCATACTTGCAAGAGATAGGAAAGAGAACGTATGAGTAGAAGACACAACTATAACACTTGAATTAAAAAAAAAAGACATAAAGTTACTTACTCTTTCTTGCGACCTGCGCCCAAAACTTGAAGCCTATCCTTCCTTTACTCCTCAAAGAAATATGTAAGCTAAGAAGCAAAACATGGCTTCTTCTTCTTAGTGCAGGTAGCTTGCAAAGCACCCATTAGTGATGTCCAAAAGCTGTGCTCTTTATGAGAAGATGTTGTGGTAGTAAGGTTGGCTTATCCAAAGCTATGCAAATTCAATAGTATAGTTACATCTTCTAATGTTGGAGTTATCTCCCCCCATGAAGTGATAAATGTGTGGGTTTGAATACTCCAATGCAAGATAATTACCCGCTATACTTCCATTCCATTTGTTTATGGGAACCGCAACCAAGTAGAAGTAGTAATAGTATATAGGACTATAGCCTTCTTTAGTAAAGTCATGTATTTCGGCTTTTCCATAATGTATGCTACCCAATCATCCCTCTAAAGGGTAGCTCATTCAGGAATGAGAATTAGGTATTAGAGAGAGGTATCTCTCTCCTCTCATTTCTAAAGTACAACACTGAATCTCCCTTAATGGTATCTCTAGAATCAGCACAACACTTGTGTTCGATAAACTGGAGACTACCATTAGTGCGAAGGTGTAGCATGAACTTCTTGACGCTTGACTTTATCCTAGAATGTGTCTTAAAAAATACTCTTGTCCAACCACTTATCTCAAGGACATAGGATCAGTGGTAGGCATTTATCTTGATGCACTAGTAAGTCCTTCTATTTCGTTCCTTCTATACTTCAACTTGGATTAGTCTTCATCTCTTTCTTGTGAAAGCACAAAATCAATATATTCTTTAATTCAAGAAATCAATACTCAACAAGTTGTTTCAACGATAAACCAAGGCTCATTATTTAGCCTCATTGGAGACATTTCATCCATCTATAGCAATCATAGGTAAGTATATATATATATATATATATATATATATCTTAGACAAACTACTAAAAGAAAGATTTTACTGATGTGCAAGGATTTCAACACTTATGCTATGTTAGCATAGGAATATAAATATATATTAAAAAAAAAAAAAGAGTAACACAAACATAATTCAATATCTACTATTTGGGAGGAAGGACTGATTTGTATAGGAAAGTAAAATATTACAATTTAATCTTTCTCAGTAAACGGTGTAAAAAAAAATTGAAGCAGAAAAGGTCAGTTTAGATATCAAATTCGAAGGATATGGATATTTGTTGCTATCTTGATAAGGGAATAATATGTTATATGGTTGATCTAGAAAAGGTTTGAAAGAGAACAAAAGTCAAAAACATAGTGTACATGGTACACATTCATGAAGAAGGGGTTTGAGACTACAATCTGGCTAATTGTTGGAAAGCCATGGCTAGACAAAACCAAACCTTAGTACATGTGCAATCCAAGAACGATAGAAGGGGTATAAAAGAAAAGAAAATAATAATAAATGAATAAAAGAGTGGCTAAGTGAGCAAAAGGTTCGTACACGTAAAGAACCAACAACAACAATTGGTTGGCATATCTACAACATAAAGAAAAAATGAAGAAAACATGAAAATTGGAAATTACAATGGCAGCAAGAAGACTCACGTAGCTACACCAAATAAGAAAATCCAAGAACTTTACTATATCACATACAAAGCTCTCATCGAATAAGCATGATATTGCATGTTGCTTCCATCTTTCGCCTGTGTTTGCTTTAGGGAAAGAATGGAATTAGTGAAAGTAACAAAAGCAATTAAAGAAGGAATAATATTCAAATTTATGTATAGAGAAAGGAAGAAAAGAAAAAGTCTTACAAATAATTGAGCACTTCATGAAAAGAAATGCAACCAGAAATAACACCCATCACACTCGCGCATCATTAAATCACCTTAAATAGTTTAACTTAAAATTTGCAAGAAGATGGTAGCATAGTATTGATATTGACCAATATGTCTGGTGTACCTAAGAGCTCAATTATCATTAGGACTTATCATGACAAATCTAACTAAAATGGGTCCTCCGAAATATCGAAGAAAATTAGAGGGGAATGATCTACAAACGAATAAGAGTAGTTGATGTAAAGCTGCTCAGAGGATGTAACTCACCAACGAACACAACACGACTTAACACCTCACTTGATATGACGCATAAGTAGATATCAAGGTTCACCCACCACTAATCTTGAGCTACTCGGCAAGATTAGATAAGAGTGTATAGAAAATGGACTTAGAGAAGGTTGTCTCATAAGAGAAGAATATTCACTATTAAAATGTAAGTTATGTATAGCTTACAAGAGAATAAGAGTGTATAGAAATTGGACTTAGAGAAGGTTGTCTCACAAGAGAAGAATATTCACTATTAAAATGTAAGTTATGTGTAGCTTACAAGAGAAAAGGACTATTTATAATAAGTCCTTAAGGTAGCATTACAAATAAAGAAATTACGAGAAAGTATATAAAAAAAGAGGATTCTTAGTACATACGAACAAGGGTAAAAAGGACAAAAGACCAAAAATGGAAAAGTAGTACAATGTTAGGCGAGGTGGACAGGTGGCAGTGCAACATTAGTCTTGTACGAATATTCTCTTAGCACAACAAGCGAGAGGGATCAAAATGTAGCAGCAATAATGGGGTCGGGACGAGAGAGATGGTGGTACGCCAAGATAAAACTATTTAGCCATTTAAGTGAGTCTCTCATCACTTGATAGGAACTTTTCGACAATGGTTGGTCAGATTACTCAGTAAAGGATTCTCGACAAGGGAATGGTCAGCATCATCACTACCTAATATAAAGATCAATGTATAACGATTTGAGGAGCTCAAGGAGTTCAACTACATTCCTTTGGTGTAAAATTTCTTATCATTAGTTGGTTGCTGAGAGAGAATTCATCGAGTAAGGGATTGGAGTCCTCGGAGCCGTACGTAAGTAATGGGACCGTTGGTTGGCAGTTCATCAATGTCTTTCTTAGAAAATAATCAATATCTATCATGTTATGAAATTAAGTAAGCAACTCAAGTGGACAAATCAACAAGTGAAATCATGTTTTTCCCTCTATAAGTTTTGTTCTAATAATGATAATAATAATAATAATGCTGAACAAGTTGCTAAAAGAATTGTCAAACTAACTCTTTTGATGTACATGTTTCACGATTGTCTTAAGATAGTGGTGTCTAGAATCAAAATCTCTCAAAGTTGTTTCATTGAAAAGATAAAAATAATAAATATATAAATTAGAGGAAAAGGTGAAGAAAAGACTTACTCTTGAAGTCCTTTCTATTATGAACAATAGGGAGAGTCAATTGCATGTATAAATATTTACAATAGGCATGAAGAGATTAAGGGATGAAGGTCAGAGATTTAAACTCAAAGATTTAATGAATTTGGGCCTATTTGGATAATATTTATGGGAATAAATCTTTGTTTAAGATGTGATATGAGAATGATATGAGTTGGAGATATGGTGTTTCGAAGATATAGAAGAAAAAAAAAAAGATATGTAGAGATATGACAGTATCTTTCAATTGTATGAATCTTGTGATGAAGGAACAGTATGATACAAGGGAAATGACACTTTAACTACGTTTTATAAATCATCATGAAAAGGAAAAAGAACCATACTGTACTATGAAGGCATTGCCCTTACACCCCCACACTGTCTCCACGTAGCGCAATGTAGCGCTTGTAATCTTTGTAAGGGGGCATATGCTATCATTTCATTTTGCAATACTTCGAAGCTTCGTTCCACTTCACGATAGCATTACCCTTGTTTATTGGTATGAATGAGATATATAATATAGCTGGACGGAATATTATTAAAGCTCTAACACTTTTTTTAAATGCTCTAATGACTTTATTTTTCTACTAATAATCGTAAAATAAGGAAGAAATATCGAGAAAAGCCACTATACACACATTATTTAGCAAATCAATGTCATGGGAGCAATAAGTCAATACTGTAATAGAAAAGCATAACAAAATATATGTTCCATGGTAGCAAAATGAATACAGGCATATTATGCTCAGCTCATTAGTGATCCAAAAGAAGCGCCAATTTCGTAGATGTTGGAAGTAATCAAGCAAGAAAAGTCAACATTTAATACATCTATATAAAAGTTAAAGAAACAACTTCTAGAAATGACTAAAAAATCCCCTTGAATGTGTCCAAGGGAACTTTTGGTCAAGGGGCAAAATGTAGAGGGCTGAAAATTGTTACATTAGTTATTAGGTTAAGCCCATTATTTATTTAGGCTTGATTCATTAGGTTAAGTGATAGGGCTTAAGGAGTCCAGTCCATATTTGGGATGATTTAGGGAGATTTGGTATAGTAAGCTTAGAATAAGGTTTGTTAGACTGGTTTATCTGCCTCCAACCTTTCTTAGGTAAACTTATGCACTTATAAGACAAGCTACCAGCCTTGGGCTCATTAGTTAGCTTATTCTGGATAAGCATGAATAGAGTAAGCTCCATCTCATCTATTGATCACCTAGATGATTTGACGAATGCCATCATGCCCAAGAGCTTATAAATACCTAGAATTTCCCCATCATTTATAACACTTAGAGTGATAAGAGAAATGGTGTTCTACTATAAAAACTTTGCTCTCTAAGATCAAATAGCATTCAAACAAAAAATTAATCTTATTCACTTAAACTACAAGGTGAACGCCTGAGATCTCCTAAGGTTACCTTATTTGTCACTTGTGTATTTGAGACACTGAGATTGCCTGTTCCTCCTCTATGCCTTAGTGTCACTTAATCGTTCCTTTAGGTGATAATCTAGCTTCACTTCTTTGAAGCTATGTGTAGTGTGTTACTCACATGACATGCATGTGACCATTCTAATTGAATCCCTATATCTACATTTTGGCAACTCCACTAGGGAATGGTGAATTTGCTCTCAAAGAACCAGCATTAGCGCATTATAGTGCTACAATGCAATCTTTGGTTGGTAAGTTCAAATTAGTGAGGTATGAGCATGCCAAACAATCTACCAATCACTATGCAAATGCCCTAGTAACATTAGCTTCCAAAGTTCCCATTCAAATTACATAAAATAATTTGAATGTCCAATTTATTAAGAAATCCATCCCATGCATGGCTTTGCAATTAGTGAACGAGGATGATGAAGCGCAAGACGACTAGCATAGTTAACGCATCCAAATGTAACTTCTATGACAACCTTGAAGAGCTTCATTTGTATTAATAGCATCTTATATTTTAAGGGACCAGAAGGTGTCTAGTCTCAATGTATTTACACAAATCAAGCTCGTTTGAAGTTAGATAAATACCATAAGATTTGGTGCAGAGAAGAAGGGCCACCCTTATATCGTCGCATTCAGTGTGCAGGGTATTACTAGCCAACAATGTCTAAAGATGCATCCTAACTACAAATGAGTTGCCTAAAGTGTGTTGAATAACCCAACTAAGGAGAATGCAACTTTATAGCAAGTGTAGGTGATTGGAGGCGCCCTTAAGTCGATTACTTAAAATATAATGTTTTGCCTACAAATAGCATAGATGCCCTATTAGTGAAGCATAAAGCAAGAAAGTATTTTATACATAAGGGCGAGTTGTATAGGGTATCATTCATGGCAAAGCCTCTTCAATGTATAGCACCTCTTGAAACAGAAACTATATTATATGAAGCACACTCCGAAGATGGTCGAGAACATCAAAGGGGAAGGAAGTTGAACCACCACCTACTTGATACGGGATACTATAGGCCTACTATGGAAGATGATGCATTCAATTTTGTCAGGAAGTATGTCGCATGCCAAGAACATGGTGATGTGATCCATAATCCTATAGTTATATTGCATAGCCTAACTACTCCATGGCCATTTCATACTTGGGCATTTGACTTAATTGGTCCAATATACCTACCATCTAGAGGGTACCTATGGATCCTCATTAGAATTGAATGTTTCACTAAGTAGGTTAAAGCGATCCCTCTTGAGAATGCAATAGGACCTGTTGTAGCAAATTTCATGAAGGAGCATATTATTTGCCATTTTGGAATCCTAAAGCATATCCTTTCAGATAATGGCACCACTTTCACCAACTCACATGTATGACAGCTACTAGCTCCTTATAATATTGATCATATGAAATCTACACCATACTATCCAAAGGGAAACGCCCAAGCAAAGGCAACAAACAAGACTCTCTTGAAGTTCCTCAATTAGATGGTTCACAAAAATCATAAAGAGTGGAATGATAAACTACCATTGGCACTATGGACTTACAGAACTTCCAAACGAGGTCCTACTCAAGCAATACCTTTCTCTTTGGTATATCGTTCTAAGGTAGTAATGCTTATTGAAATCTTGGTTCCTTTTGCACGCTTAGCCCTCAATGCTAAATTAAAACTAGATAGTCTACATATGCTGGATCTTGAAGCCTTAGAAGAAAGGTGAGACACTACTAAGTGCAACCTTGCTAATTACTAGAGATGACTTAGTATTGCCTAAATTGCTTGGTCAAGAAAAGATCTTTTTAGCAAGGTGATGTTGTACTTTGCATAGCTAAGCATGTGCAGTGAGGAATTCCAATGCCAAAGTTTACACCGAAGTGAGAAGGCCCTTTTATAATTCATAAGGTCCATGACAACAGTTACTATAAGCTCCTTAATCTGAAAACCAATGCAAGAACCCCTCCTATTAACTTTCAATATGTTAAAAAGTTTCATTTGTAAATCCAACAATGTATTTGCAATTCACATGAATGAAACATTCAACTTCCATTACTCAATTTCTTTGCGTTCTTTTACTTTCTTTTGCCTTGTTATTGCTGCAAAGTTAGAGATTTATCCCCTTAGTGCATAGTTTTAATTATGTATTCTATTCTTATTACTGCAAAGTTAGAGATACATCTCCTTAATGCATAGGGCTAATACATGAATAAACAAAGAGAAAGCAATACAAGGTTAAGTATTGGGAACTACCCTTTTGACCACTGATAATACTCTTAGCACATGTTACTATTGCTGCTTAAGCGTGATCGACTATTTTATCTTATGTACTCAACTTATTGTTGCTAGCAACTGAGATCCTTCCTCTAATGCACAACGCTATGCCTTAGGCTTCATAAGCCATAAAGAGTAAATGTTACTATCATGGCATTTCTTTTACATTGTTGCCACTAAGTGAGAAACTACCTCCTCAAGCACACAATGACCCCCACAGGTTTCAGTAGCATAGCCCACCTTTAGGCTAAGAAGCCTTATTATTTGATACAACCAAGCAATTGAAATAAATAAAGAATAGAAGGATAGGAGAAAAGCAATCAAATTTCATTCAATTAGCAAGTTTTATTTGAAAGTGTTAAAAATAACTCGAATACCGAAAAAAAAGGGGAAGAATGAACATCAGCAAAACAAATGAATATAGCCAAACTCCACTAAGGGTAGCAATCTATACCTACTATGGACTTAAGGTCCATATCGCCGAATAAATCTTTTGCTTCATAATCAATCTCCTCAATAGCACCTTACAAGGCTTGAATCTTTACCACTAGCTCACATCGGCTTCTCATAACAGCATAATAATTTAGCAATCTCTTAGCTGTGGTAGCAATGGACTCTAAGCTACCAACCTTGAATTTTAAAAGATTACCCCTTTCAACATAGCTAATCAGTTGTTGTAGCTTATCATCTGATAGACACCTCTAAGACTTCTTAAGTAGTGTGGAGCTTCCCCTAACATTTTCACCATAGCAATGGCTAACTCAGTCCTCAACATAAGAGACTCACTCCAAAAATCTTGGTCCATAGCGTAAAGTCTCTCCAATGGTTTCAGTAGACGAGAAGGAATGTTAAATCCATGAAAGGATATTATCTCCTCTATGATGGGTTCTAGAGTTGCTACCATATCTTCACGAGACAAGTTACCAACTGGGGGTGGAGAGATATCAATAGATGTTGCATATACTTCACCTCCATGAGTCCTTGAGCGTAGCAACGCATCTGCATAAGTATCACCATCACTTGCTTCATCGACTAACAAAGTAATGTCTTGTGCTCCATTATCAACATCAACATCCTCGTATTGGACTAAAGATTCACCATAATCTACTAAGTCCACATCATCATTATCTGAAGTTATCATTGGTGTAGAAGGATTGTCCAAATAAACCCCGGAGCCCAAGTTAGCAGCATCGTCCTTCTCATAGACTACAATAGGAAAGCCGTTCTCAACCTGCAAGAGCAAAGAAATAAAGTAAAAAAAAAAAATTATACATATAAAAGAGCATGATGCATTTAATAAAGTTACCTCTTGAATAAATCCTCACTTGATTTGTCTCGAATTCATTAGTGGAGGTGAGGGGTGGTTGTTCTTAGACTTTAAAGAAGGTTTCACCCATGTTATCCTACTAGGACATTCCGATTGCTTAGTAATAGCTCCTCATACATCTCTACTACCTTGAGACTTGGGCCTAGGGAGTTTAAAAAAGAATTCATAACAATATACAATAGGTGCATAAAGTGTATCACTTACTGACGTAAAAGCATAAGCTTGGAATGCATCCAAGTAATTCGTCCAATGTGTCAACCATCCAGGGGAAGTAACCCCAGAGTGACTAGTAAAAGGAAAGAATAGTTGTCACTTTCCAAGGTAAACCTTCCTAAAGTCATTTGGACATAGTGACTAGCAGTAAGATTCAAAAATCTCAATCATGGCAATCAGATGAGGCACTCCTTGATCAAAACCAAGTTGATACACAACCTGATGAGGAGAGTACACCATAACTCTTCACTCTAAGAAGAAACCAACTAAGTCTTTATTGTCAAGAAGGGAAGGTAAGCTCCATGGAGTATACCATAAGAGGAACTTGGCTTGAGAAATGAGGATATTTTCTCAATTTTCCACCAAGGTAACCTCACTATTTGAGCTAGGAGAATAAAGCCCATTACTATCTTCATATCCCACAATTTGCTCAACATAAGGGTAGAATGTGAATTCGCCCTCAATGTTAATGAGCTATAGGAGTGACTAATCAATCAATCCTTCAACCTAGGCCTACACTCTAGGAAGAGCATGTCCGAGTTGGTCTTATATAGTAAGAGGAGAAAAATGTCTTAGAAACTGCTTGCAAAAGGAAAGTTAAAGAAACACTAGGTTAACATGTGAAATGATCACATGCTGACCTTTTCAAAGTTTGGAAGCATGGTAATATAGATTTAAGTGCCAATAAAGTGAACCTAAGTAGAAGGGACCCAGAGAAAATTGCTCACCCTAGGCCATGTGTATGGCTAAGAGGAAGAGTTGTAGACTAACAACTTTGTTAGGCCCTTTGGGGAATATGAATAAGAAAAGCCAGAATACGATGAAAACAAAAAACTCATACCTGCAAGAGACGGGAAAGAGAACATATGAGTAGAAGACATAACTACAAAACTTGAATTTTAAAAAAGAAAAAGGACATAAAGGTACTTACTCTTTCTTGTGACTTGGGTTTGGAACCTGAAGCCTATTCTTCCTTTGCTCCATAAAGAAAAATGTAAGTTAAGAATCAAAACATGGCATCTTCTTCTTAGTGCGGATATCTTGTAAAGCACCCATTAGTGATGTCTAAAAGCTGTGCTCTTTATAAGAAGATGTTATGGCAGTAAGGTTAACTTATCCAAAGCTGTACCGATTTAATAAGACAGCTATGTCTTCTAATATTGGAGTTATCTCCCCCCATGAAGTGATAAATGTATGGGTTTGAACACTCCAACGCGAGATAATTACCTACCATACTTCCATTCCACTTGTTTGTGGTAACCACAACTAAGTAGAAGTAGCAATAGCACGGAGGACTTTAGCCTTCTTCAATAAAGTCATGTATTCTAGCTTTTTTGCAATGTATGCTACCTAATCATCCCATCTAGAGGGTGGCTCTTTTAAGAATGAGAATTGGGCATTAGAGAGAGGTAGCTCTCTCCTCTTATTTCTAAAGCACAACACTGAATCTCCCTTAATGGTATCTCTAGAATTAGCACGAGACTCACACTCAATAAACTAGAGACCTCCATCAATGCAAGGTGTTGCTTAGGTTTCTCGATGCTTGACTTTGTCCCAAAATGTGTCTTTAAAGATAGTCTCTTCTAACCACTTATCCCAAGGACATGGGATGAGTGATGGATATTTATCTTGATGTACTAATAAGTCCTTCATCTTTGCTACTTTTATGCTTCGACTTGGATTGGTCTTCATCTCTTCTCCTATCAAAGCAAAAAATCAATATACTATCCAAGTCAAGAAATCAATACTCAAGAAGTTGTTTTGATGATAAGGAAGGCTCATTATCTAGCCTCATTGGAGCCATTTCATCCATCTATAGCAATCATGGGCAAGCAATACTATATATATATATATATTTCCTAGACAAACCATTGATAGAAAGATTTTAGAGGTGCAAGAAGCGTTCAGCTATATTCGTAGAATATGAATATAAAGGAATTAAACCTAATAAGATGAGCTCTTGAGGTTAGACAATTTGTGAAGGTTCGCATCGCTCTTGATTGAATAATGGAATTAGCTAATGTTCTTAAAGACCGACCTGTATGAGAAGGACATAGGAAATTAAGTTGGTAAATAAAAAAAAAAAAAGGAAAGAAGAAAGTTAAGAAGCCTTGAAGGCTATGTTATTTTGGAATTTTCTTTTTCCTTTTCTTTTACCAAAAAAAAAAATAGATTTAGTTTATTAGGATCCTTGAAAGGGAATGAAGAAAGAATATCTTCAATTACCGAGCTAGTGAAATTGCCATAAATAATTAATGATGGCAAGAATACTATTGGGAGGGGAAAAGATTTGAGGAAAGGAACAATGTGTATAGGAAGAAAGTAAACTGTGAAGTGTAGCATGAAAATAAACTATTGAGTAAAGTAAATAAATATAAATTTGAAAGTTAGAGAATTTAAGGGAACTACCGTATGAGCTTAAACTAGAATTTATGCAATGGTGCTGCTAGTTCACAAACCGAAGCAATGGAATTATTGAAAATAATTAAAGTAGAGTCAAATTTGAGGAACTCAATCAAATTGAAAAGGAACAAAAGGGAAAATATTTAAAGAAGAGATAACTCTAAGAAATTAGCTATGGTAGAATATGAGAAAGAAGATCTATTTATTTTCTATGATCCAGATATGGTAATTGAAAAAAAAAAAAACAAAAAAAGAGGAGATGGCTAAAATCTCCTCTAGCAATTTGATGTGCATAAAATAGGATAAGGACTCAGTTGAAGATTAGAAAAGAATAATGTGTGGGTCTTGTAGTGCACAATTGTAACAGCAATACAATAATTGAAAGAAAATAAAAAGGGAAGATAAATCAAGGAAACTCCTTTTAAAGGATGTGATATTTACCATATGCCAATCCCAAGATGTTGATGTGGGGCATTCTTGTATCAATTTTGTTGACAAACCAAGCTTACATCAACAACTGAGAAATAGAAAGCAAGTATTAGAATAGGAGTAGTAAAAAGAAAGAAAAAGAAAAAAAGGAGAAGATTAATGAAAATATTAAATTATGTGGAGTAAAGAGTCAGGATCAAATCCTCAATGACATGGTATACCTACTTTATTCTCCTAAGGAATTGCTATCAAGAACGCGTAAGCTATGCTTGAAAAATTTGTTTGCATGGGGTTCTTGCAGGAAAAAAAAGAAAAAAAAAGGAAAAGAAAAATCTTGACAAGATAAACTTTTGTCACCTATCGAAGAGCAACAGAAATACGATTCAAGATCTAAAGCGATAAACCACAAAGATGGGATATATATATATATATATATATACATACTTGAGTAATCGTTAAAGTTTTGAATGGAAAAGGTTGAAGGATGCATATATACATATTTATGACTTACATGATATAGTTAAAAGGATGAGGATAAAAATAAAAGAATATATTTTGGTTGATATATGAAAGATTTAGGAAGTGGTGATGATATTTGGATAGATTTGAATTCGAGTTTTTTTTTCTTTCATTTTTTTTTTTTTTGTAATTGATGGTGGTATCAAGAGACGTCAAGATAGATTTAACATATTTGAATCTAAGATTTTTTTTTAGATTCGAATGATGGCTGCTAGATTAAATTTTTGGTATGAGTTAAGAAGATAAGTCTCGTAATTTGAGATTAAGATCTACTTGGGTTGGATATTATTGTTAATTATTTAGTAAAGGGAAATAATGAGATATTGCTGGTAATATTCAATTGTGGAAGAAGATTTGACAAAAGTATTGAAGATTTAATCTATTAGAGATAAGATATTATAATATATTACTTGCTACTAAGGAGAAGATTTATTTTATTATGTAGTCATGTAAATAAAATAAAAATAATAATACCGTACTATCCACTTCATGACAACACTACCTGGTATGGATCAATGGTAGTAGATCTCGAAAAGGTAGAATGAGTCGAATGGGTAAGATGGATAGGGATTGAGACGCTTAATTTTGATGCTGAATGTGAATAGATATAACTTATCAAGACATAAACACTATCAAGGGTTTGAGCTCAAAATAGGGTTCGATACACCTTACAAGCACTAAATGTTGCTTAAGATTTAAATGAAGGTTAGATGCAACTCACTAACCGGTTAAAATGAAGGAGTTCATCGCAATCTTAAGGTCAAGATCGATAAGAATGTGGGAGAGATTAAAGAGCTTGATCTATACTCGAGAATCTAGCAAATGCTTGCTCAAGAGTAGCCTTGCTCAAAAAGGGAAAGATTCCAAATCATAGGAATATACTTTTTTTTGGTCTAATTTCATATATTTTCGCATATATCCTTATGATGTTTACAAATGTTGCTATTTATAGTAAGTCCTAAACCCTAGTGGAAAAACTGTAAATAATGTATCAGGCCTTAAACCCTAAAGAAATGGGCCCATAAATAAAATAAAGGAAAATATGTACAATAATACAAAATTGTACATTTTACAATGGAAGTTGGCATGAAGTTATTCGGCATGTCTTAGAAGGAGTAGTATTCAAACTGGACGGGGTTGACAGTTGGATGTATAGGTTTGGGAAGGAGTCCCCAAAGTTTTGTAGTGTTTGGTTAAGATACTAGAAAGGTTGGCCCCTAATTGCCGAGTTCAAGAATTAGTCAACACGAATCTCTTGGTGCTATGCCGAGTAGTTCTTTGGTTTCGAGTACTCGGCCTTGTAGTATCTCGTCTTCTCGATAGACGATAGACTTGTTGTTGAGTGGCTACTTTTCTTCCCCTTGGTCTTTTGTCATTTACTTAGCCTCGGCGAAAGCTATTCAACCTCAGCCTTGAACTGTTCGGCCTCAGGTTAGAATAAGTCGGCATCTTCTTCTAGAGGGTGGGCATTGGCTTTAGACAAGTCGTCTTCGACTTGGATGTAGTCAAAGGCTAATTCCCATCACTACCCCATTTATTGGTATGAATGAGATATACATACACACACACACACACACACACACATATATGCATATAACATGCTCAGGATGAGATGTTATGAAAGCTCTAGATTCCTGCAAATGCTCCAATGGTTTTATTTTTCTGCCAATGATCGTAAAATGAGGAAGAAATACTAAGAAGAGCCACCATGCACACATTATTTAGCGAATCAATGTTAATGTTATGGGAGCAATAAGTTAATAGTGCGATACAAAAGCATACCAAATTATGTGTTCTATGGTAGCAAAAAGAATATTAGCATATCATGCTCAGCACACCAATAATCTAAAAGAAGCATCAATTCCATAGATATTGGAAGTAATTAAACAAGCAAAGTTAACATTCAGTACGTCTACGTAATAGTTAAAGAAATAACTTCTAGAAATGCCTAAAACCCTCTTGAATGTGTCCAAGGGACTTTCAATCAAGGGGCAAAATATAGATGGCTAAAAATTGTTATATTAGTTATTGAGATAAGCCTATTATTTATTTAGGCTTGACTTCTTATGCTAGGTGATAAGGCTTGAGGAGTTTGGTTTATATTTGGGATGATTTAGGCAGATTTGGCTTGGTAGGCTCGAAATAGGGATTATTGGACTGGTTTGTCTGCCTCCAATCTTTCTCAAGCAAGCTCATGTACTAAGGGAGGCTACTGGCCTTAGGCTTATTAGCTAGCTCATTCTAGATAACCATGAATCAAGCAAGCTCCATCTCATCCATTGATCACCTAAATGATCCGATGGATGCCATTATGCCCTAGAGCCTATAAATACCTAACATTTCCTCAACATTTAGAACTTTTAGAGAGATTAGAGAAACGGTGTTCCACTATAAAAAATTTGCTCTCTAAGATCAAATAGCATTCAGGCAAAGAATTGATCTCATTCGCTCAAGTTACACGGTGAACATCTAAGGTCCCCTTAGGCTGCTTTATCTATCACTTGCGTATTTGAGACACTGAGACTGCTTGTTCCTTCTCCCTATCTTATTCTCACCTAATCATCACTTCGAGTGACAATCTTGCTTCACTTCTTTGAAGTTACTTGTAGCGCATTACTTACACAGCACATATATGACCACTCCAATCAGAGCCCTACATCTATACATTCTAAAGCAAGTAGATATTGTTGATAAAGATGCATACATACAATAGTCATTATTTATAAGTTAGCTAAAATTAACTTATAATACTAATTGATGCAATCTCAAGAAATAATCGAATACTTGAATATGAGACACTATTCCCATTACCTATAGAACTCGTGAAGCAAGAAACTTAATCTTTAACTTATTAGCAGTTTATAATTCCATGTTAACCAATAAAATCACTCCCTTAATAGGCATTAAGATTAACTCCATAATGCTCTAAAGATAAGAAAGGACATAATAGCAAACTAATGTTGGAAGTGACCTTAGAAGTAGTAACCTTATCATGTCAATTGAAAGGTAAAATTTTAACACAACTTAAAAGTATTCTACTAGGATTATGAATTATTATCAATCATACCCCTGGTATGGTATAAATAATCTAGTGTCATAACAAATTCCCAACACAAGAATGCTAGCTAAACACCTTAAAGACATGTTGATAACCTCAACAAGTAGAACCAAAGGATACTTTAGACCAATCATATAACTTACTTAATATCTTATATAAGAAATTAATTTGAAAGGAAGAGAATCGAGGATAAGCCTCAAGCCCTAGTAAGTAATCCCTATTAGAAGAGGAAGATTGATAAATGTAAACTAAGATATAACTAAAATATTGGAAAACCATACACTTCATGTATGCAATGGTAATGGGTAATCGAGAAGAGAATGGCAAATCTATAATTGTCAAGTCTCTTACTTGTTGAGTCTCTTGTTCTCATCAAAATACCTCACATCATGTCATGTTTTGTCAAGTAATGAGTTCACATCGGTATCAATGTGGGTCTTTTGATTAGGAGTTGTATTGATTTCTATTGAGTTGAGTCAAGTCATGAGGATTCAAATTATCGGCCATCTCATTTGACTTCAAGGTGGAGAAAAGTCCAGATTTGGCAAGCTCATTTTTGTTAACACCTATACCAAGCACTAAGTTATATGAAAAAAAAAAATTAAAAACTATGGCAATAACTTGGTCATTAAAAGATAAAAGGTGTAGCTGGGAGAAAGAGGAACAATACTTATGGCAGATGAAGGCAATGTTGTTATTGATCCTAACTAGAATATGAGAATAAGTAATATAAAGGATACAATAGAAGACAAATCCAAGAGAAAACACTTGAATGAATGTAATGGAAAGTCGCAAAATTAGAAAAGTTTAATGTGAGTGAATGATTTTAGTGATGGGTTTGACGTATATTTAGTACTAAACATAGAATATAAGAGATTGGGGAAGAAAAGAGAAGGATGGAAGAGAGATAAAATTACACCCTTAAAATAGAGGAAAATTGGACAAATATAGAATAGACACACTTTAGACAAACAAAGCTCATGAAAGAAAGGTAATCCCTCTATTTCACTTAAGTAACAAAATAGTAACTTTTACAAATTACAGATATAACATTAATAACAATTTTATAAATCCATGTAACTTTCTCTATGGAGTAGGAATAGTTGAAATACAATCAAGGTAGTTTTATTATTGAACAATGGATACCTTATTTAGACCACTATAAAGCAATTTCAAGGACAAAACTTTTTGAAGGGGGGAAGAATATAATACCCCACAATATTAGCTTGCTAGCTTTCGAGTAGTCAGCATTCTTTATAGGTATAAAACGATTTATACTAGCTTTAACTAGTGATTACAAAGATATGGATCTTGGCAATAGAGTAATGAATATAATAATATTATTAGTAACACAAGATAATATGTAAAACCAATTTATATTCATTTACCATAATAAAATATGTACCTATAAATTAATAAAAAAATTATTATTAATTGAAAAATTTATTAATTGAGACATACTCTAGAAATTAGGATTTATAAAAAACTTTGTTGAAAAAATAAAATAAAGTGAAAGAAGTAATTGTATAGTTTTAATATCTCAAATTAAGCTCATTTATATACAATTTAAATATAATTATTAAGTTTATTGGGTTTCATCGCTATAACGTAGAGTTTCATAATTTTAGATATAGTTTATGATAGATCTTTTAAAACCAACTACGTGATCTTAATAATTAATATTAATAAGTAAAATGTCATTTAAATGGTATATAAATAAGTCCCAAATAGCTAATAGAACTTAATTATATATTATATGTTAATAATATTTTTATTAATAATCACGTTAAAGCTCACTTGAAATAACAATATATAAGAGAAGAAAATTGCGATTATAAATTATTCTTTACTGATAATGTTAGTGGTGAAAAGAAAGAACATTCTTTGAACATTCTAGAAATTAAGATAGGTATTAAATAAAATATAATAAATTTACTAAAAGATCATAAAGAAAAAAAAATTAATTAACTAAACCATCTTAGTATTAGGTAGTGAAATTACTACATTTATATATGACTTTTTAGCCATTTGGCGAAGAGATGAGAGAAGGAGAAAGAAAGAAAGAGAGGAAGAGAGGTGAAAGAGAGATGAGAGGAAGAGAGGAAGAGAGAAAATGACGAAGAAGAAAGAAGGAAAAAAAAAAAGAAAAAGAGGAGGGAAAAAAAGGAAAGGAAAAGAAGAAGAAAAAGAAAGAAAAGGGGATTAGATAATTTAATTTTTTGGTATTCAATATTTTCAAATAATCTCGTTTTCAGTTTCTATGATATTTGGTGATATTATATGACTTAGCTTATGATATATTCATATTATGACTAAATAATATATATTTTACTAAGCTATACTATGAAACTATATAGAATATATTCTATTTAGACAATATCAAAATAATATGATAATATTTGTTATATAGGTAAGATAGAATTAAAAATATCATTTAGGGGTTGTCTTTTAAAATAGAATACGTAGTACGTATCGTTGAGTTCATATGAGCCCAATAATACTAATTTTACCAAAAATTGGATAATTTTAGGTAATAAAATAGGTATTTCTATAATATTACTATTGTAATACTATGATGATTTTTCCATAATTGAAATATAATTTAATTTATTAAAGATACGGTTCAATACAGTTGAAACAACACATTATAAGTAATGGAATAACTATGCATATCAATAATATTAAATGATTTATACCATAAAATAGTAATAAGTAAGTACCTATATAAATATGACTATATATGAATAATATGCTCCATATACATATTTATTTTTATAATTTTATTCAAATAACTGCCTAAATAATATTTCAACTGAGTTGTATTATAATACAAAGAACTAGGTAGAATCCTAATATTTTTATAAATCTTACGAAAACTAAATCTAAGTTTGGTTTATATAGGATTTCGAAGTGAACAAAACATTGGTAATATAAACCTATTAGAGTAAGTGTCAGTACAGGTAAGTGAGATAAATGCTTCATAACAATTTGAGGAATTATTTCAAAATATCTAGAGATTTTAGTGTGTATTTGTTTGTGATTATAGTTAACTGTTTATACGTATGCAATGCTTATGTTTGAGATTCAATTTGCAGTGATGAGAGCTAAGCTCCATGTTATGGTTATCTTATGAATATTATTATGCATGAATTGTCAAGACTTCGTTGATCACCCTAAAAATAAACTAACTCAAACTCAGTTTTACATCTAAATTGACATGCATCACAACCTGTTAAGGGTAACAGTTAGGATTCTTGGGCTAAACCTGGAATCCCTTCAATGAGGATAACTGAAATAGTCCTTTTCCCATCCTTAGTAAAACTAAGTGATAGGCAAAGAGGTTGCGATAAGGTTAGGGGCCATAATTTGAAGGTGGTCATGAGAGGAGGGTGTTTGCTATTTAACAAGCCGTGATTTGGTTTCGATTCGTGAGTGCACAACATTAAACTCTTCAACATATATTAGAGTGGGTGTAATTTCTTTGGTCACACAACAAACTAAATAACATTATGCGATGGAATTTGCTTGTACAAATACTGTATCTAATTAACTTGATTGAAAACTCTGCTTATAATGTACAGAATGCATACTTCTATTTCCATCCCTCTTACTAAGCAAGTTGTCGCTTATTTCCTTATAGTTTATTTTGCAGGTTCTAAATGAATTACAAGTACCTACCTAAAACCATAATATTAGCAAGCTAGGATGGGAAGTGAGGCATAACAAGAATTGTTGTTCTTAGTATGAACTTTCCTAACTTTTAAGGAAAACTACACGAATCCTCAAGGAGCTTAGTAGTTTTCAATATTCTAGTCAATATATGAAATGATAAGTATTTGTAAGATTTACTACCACTGTTTTGCAAAGTCAAATTACAAGTTTATTTTTAATAAATTGTTTTAGAAGATTATTCGATAGATTTATAACAAACAAGTATCGAATTAGATACTTCAAAGGAGTAGAGTAAAGTACACTTGGTGTGAACTAGGTCTAGGATAATAGTTATAAGGTTGGTTTCTATGTTAGGATAGTTCATACGGCAAGACTGTTACGACTCCACCTTTTCGAAGTGTGACATATAAGTTGTTAGGTAGTTAAAGGACAATAAATTGAGCAAAAAAACTACTGTTATTCCTTATGTTCACCTACCCTTCATTCCAATCATCTCGTATAATTAATCTGCTAAATTTCTTGTAAACGCTAGTATAGTGCACAATGATTCATACTTGGAAATATTTCAAAAGACTACACTATACTTGTAATTAAGAGTTTTTGAGATTGAGAAACTCGTGTTTGAGATTGGGTATAAGCTCTTGAGCCATTAAATTTGAGATAAATTAAAGTGGTGTTTAAAGTCCTTGATTGAGGCATTTTGTGTCTGTACAAACAAGGTGCAGTTTGAACTCCTTGTTAAATTCAAGCTTAATTTCCTCTGTCCTTATCTCTTTTAATTTCTACAAATTTATCCTTTTTAAGAAAGAACCTAATCTAAGGCTATTAGTTGCTATCGAGCCTAAAATTCAATTTTCTATTTTTCTTAACTTAGTTTAAACTTAATTCTATCCCTATTTAATTTAAACACTCGACATAAGTTAAGAAAAGCAGTTTCTTTTGGTTTTTGAAAATTAAAGTCACCACCTGATGAGTGTGGGAAGAAAAAAAAAAAGTAAATTAGGAATGATTAGGTAGACCAGACTTAATCTAGTCATTAGTTTGTGTTTTGAAAATTTTTTTAAAAAGAACTTCAAAGAAACCAGAGATAATTGGATTCTAGGGCAAACTTATTGAAACTTTAAGGTTACCACATTTAAAATATTAGATTAGGTCTTAACTTTTAAAATATCTCTTAAACCTAAAGGAAATATTTTTTATTTTTACTTTTTGATTTTTTATTTTTTTTATAGTATTCGTTTTCTAAGAAGAAAAAAGGAAAATAATTTTTTTTTTGTTGCCCCATATGATCTTATTATCCACTATTCGAAATCATACCACCGTAGTTCCTTTTTAAGAAAAAATTTAACGGTTTGGTTCTTTTTTATTTTTATAATAGCTTAGGTTTCTATTATTAAATGATTTATTTGATTGTAAAAAGAAAAATAGAAAAGACCATAATTTTATTTATATACTTTAAAAAAATCTGCTATTTTCTTTGTTTTATTTTCTGGAAAAAGGGTTCATTAAATTTTTTTTTTCTAAAAAAACCTTTTTCTAAGTGATGAAAGACAAATTTTTTTCATTAGATTTTTTTCGGAAAAGTCCTAATTTTCTAAACTTTGTAAAAGGATTTGTTGAATTTTCTAAATAAGAAAACACTTTTTTTAAATTATTTTTTAAAGCTTACTATTTTCCAACGGCCTAAAATATTTAAAGAAAAATGAACTTAAAAAAAAACATACTAATGTTCCTTTTTTAAAAAAAAAAAGGAAATTATTTTTAGATTTTTCTTATAAATATTTTTTTATTTTATCATTTAAAGCAAGTAGGCCCCATAAGTCCAAAGAGTAATAGTTACCCACAACATCTCTTAGACTATTCTATGACCCTAATTTAGAATCTTCCATTCTTGCTATAAACACTATGATTTTCAAGTTGGACAAAATGCAGTGTTTTACTTTTTTCATTTTGTTAAGCTCAATTTGACAATCCAAACATTTTTTTCAAAACAAAAAAATAGCCTAAATACAAAGAACTCCATGTCCTATAATGATTCTTGCATTTTATTTGACAAAATTTTGCCAAGAAACAAGTTTAATCAAGTCCAAAGTAGTAGGGATTGTATGCCTCATTTTTCCTTTCTAAACCTACAATTTTTGAGCTCTAGGAGGTAATGATGTCATCCAGCTAATGGAAAATTGACACGTTGCACTTCCAACTGAATAGTAAGAAAAAAAATGAATGTGGAATCAGCCTTTATTGTATGTTGATCCCAAGATCTTTGTTTGCTTTCAATTCTAAACTAAAATGCAGACTACTAGACCAAGCTTGTTTCTTAGTCTATATTATGCAACAAAAAGTATGTATCTTCAACCATTGCTAACAACGATAAAAAGCCTAACAAACTTCGAGCCATAAAAATTGGCTTAAATCATTCAAGTCTAGAAAAATTATTTTATCTTGACATGAAATTATTAGGTCCACTAGGCATATGTGAAAAAATCATTTTAAAAGATAGACTAGTTTGATAGAATTACAAGTTTGGTTCCATTTAGTGCTTAGCTTTACTTAAAATTTTAATTAATCATAAAATAGTGAATTTAAGTCTAATTAAGGCATCATTTGATGTCATGATCAGCTTAAATTGTCTATTTTCACAATACTTTAAACTAAACAAGCTAAACGTGGTTTAAAAAAAATTAATTTTCAATAAAAATGCTTGTTTTTTACAAGAAACTCTAATTCTATCCAATTACATTTGCCTAATTGAGCCCTTTAACCCTAAAAAACTAAAAGACTCAAGAAATAAGACCCTTTGACCATTATTTTCCCAAAGTCATATAATTTTTGTGTTTTCTTTTTATATATATTTTCTCCATTTTTCTTTTTTATTTTACTTTCTAATTTTTCCTTCTTTTTTTTTTAAATCTTTCAAAGTTCTCCATTTTTAAAAATTTTTCTTAATTAGGGCCTTTTCTTTATAATTTGAAAAATAAAATAAAGGGGGAAAAAATGAAGTATCTATAGCTGCTCCTTTTGCCACAAAGATAAAAGAAATATCATTTTTGCCATAAGGATAAGTGCAAGTAATACAACCTATCAAGGATGGAGGGAGATTGTTCTTGAAGAAGGATAGGGCTTCTATAAGATATCATATCCTAAAAGATACTTAAAGAGATAGGGCTTTTGGAGATATCATATCTTATAAGGTTTTTAAAGGGATAGGGCTCCTTTGAGATATCTTACCCTAAAAGGAGGTGATAGCATTAAGGTTATCTAAAGGAAGGATAAGGCTCTTATATAGTCTATCTAAACAAAACTCTTTAATAAGATGTCTTATCCTAAAGGCTAGCAATGACATTAAGGCTATATAAGGAAGGACAAGGCTCTTATACGGTCTATCTAAATGAGACCTTTTAACGAGATATCTTATCCTAAAGGTTGGCGATAGCACTAAGGCTATCTAAGGAAGGATAGGACTCCTTTATGGTATATCTTAACAAATCCTTTTGATGAGATATCTTATCGAAAAAGGGGTGATAGTACTGAGGCTATCTAAGGAAGAATAAATCTAGTATATGGTCTATCTGAGAGAGACCCTTTAATGAGATAACTTATCTTAAAGGGGGTAATAGTGCTAAGGCTATCTAAGGAAAGATAGGGCTCTTGTGCAACCTATCTTAACAAAACCCTTTGGTAAGTTATCCTATCTAAAAGGGGGTAATAGTACTGAGGTTGTCTAAGAAAGAATAAGGCTCCTATATGTCTGTCTAAGTGAGACCCTTTAACGAGATATTTTATCCTAAAGAGGGTAATAGTGGTAAGGCTATCTAAGGAAGTATATGGCTTCTCTATGGTCTATCTTAATGAGACCCTTCAATGAGATATTTTATTCCAAAGAAAATGATAGTATCTCTTAAGAAATTAGATGTCTAATTGTTTAAGACTTGGTAAGTATCTTAATTGATTTATACTCTACTGGGAAAGTAGGCTTATAGATTTGATATAGAGTTTCTTCATTAAGCTTAAAAAGCAATGTTGTCTAGGAACAATTTTGAGAAATCACTTTTCAAATCTAGCAAATGGTAAGGAGTATCAGATTATGTAGGAAAAGAGGCAGTGCTCTAAGGGCATGCCACCCAAGACATCTCACATGTTAAAATTAGGACAGCATTCCCAAATGCAAGCAATCTATGGAGATCAAAACACTTTAGAATGACATATTTTTTTAAATCGGAAAATGGGTTTAAAAAGGCCTTAGAATGGGCTACCAACTTGAATGGATGGTGTTCCTAAGGGGACCATAACCATGGACTCAAAGACAATGAACTTCATAAATAAGGAATGGTCTAGAAGTTGGATTTGTGAGACTTAAAAGAAGTTGGCCTTTTGGCTTATGTACGTTGGAATGGACAAAACTAGTCATTTGAAATAAAGGCTTTGAAAGGATAAGTCTTTGATAGAAAAAACCTAAGAGATGTTCATTAAAAATAGCCACTAAGTATGCTATAAAAAAAACGCTTCTTTAGAAAAGAAGTAAATCATTCTCTCTCTTTCTATCTTTTGTTACTTTCTCTTTTCTTGCTTTTTTTTTTTTTCCTTCTTCTTTACTTTTGAAGTTGCTAACAGATACAAATAGTTGCTAAGAAGCATGAACCCTACACTAAATTCCTCCTTTCTTTGTAAGGTGATCATATGGGGCAGCTTACTCATATGCTTAAACCTTGGAGAATGTCTTGTGATTTTAATGCTATTGGGGTAATCTTCAAACTTTGAGGATAATGGCACCTATGGGCCTAACCTTACTTGTAAGGCTTTATGAAATTAAGAGTTTATTTCCTATGGAGATGACAACTCGTTATTGATCAGTTTAGTCAAAGAAGACTTCCATACATGCTATTGGTTTAGATTTCACTCTCAACTAGTATTCCAAAAATTATGGTCTATTTTATAAATGATACGCCTTGATCAGTCTACTAAGTCTTTTTCAATTTTGTAATGCAAATTGGGCTTTTGGTCAATAGTTTGAAAAGAGATTATTGAATAGGCTTGTTTTGAAAGAATTACTTGCTCAACCCGAGTTTACAAGTCAAGAACACTTGGGAAAAACTAAAATGGGCTTGCTCCTAATTTCACAAGTAATGATAATCCATCCCCTTTAATCAAAAGAGCCTCTAGAGGGTGGTGTTGTGGGGGGGCCCATAGAATGGGGTGACCCTTGAACTTTGAGTTGTATGTCTTTCTCTTATTCTTGGGCTTTAATTTTTAAGGTGCTTAGGCTTCTTCAGGCTCCAAAAGGTACCCTAAGATCTTTTGTTTCACCTTCTAGTGTTTAATTCAAAGTTGTTTTTAAAGTGAACAAATTAATGCCCTTTTTTCTATTTCTTTTTCCTTCTTTTGGCTTTTGTTTCAATCTTCTCCCTTTAGGCTTCTTTTTCGCAAGCTTCTGATGGAGAAGACACCCACTTCATTAACTCTCTCCTCTAAATTAAAATATCAGTCTTATGAATTGAGGTTCTTCTTCCTTTTAGAGGAAATGAATCATCAATGGCCACTATTACCCATGAATTGATGAAATTAGGGTAAGCACAAACTAGTTTATCTTTTTTTCTCCTAATTAATGTCCCTAACCTCCTTTTATTCCTAGTATGGTGTGATTCTTGATAGGATTCAATTTAGGAGACTCCTTAGATAGGCTCAATGGGATTGATAAAGGATCTTTTGTATTTAGGATGTCGAAAAAAATGCTTACCATTATTTTGACCTACATATCAAGTTCGAAATAGACCTCCTTTAAGGAATGAGTCCAAAAATCCTCGCAAAGATGTCATTCATTCTCTTAAAGTGTTTTAAAGGTTAATGTATGGGTTGTAATTTGTCTCTTTTCATTTAAAACCTTTAAATAATGACTTACCATTTCCCCAAGCTTGAATTTTTGTTAATTTCCCACTAAATGGAAATTAGCTTTGCTAAGATGTGATATGAATCAACTCCCTAAACCGATCATGCATAGCCGAGCAAAAAAACTCTAAGGACTTGCTTAGAGGATACTAGCTTGAAGCCATGGCTGAGAGGGGGATTCTTATCCCAAGTTGGTCTCCTGTTGACTTGACTATCAGATCCTTACTAATGTCAGATCCGCTTCTATTCAACAATGATGCTTTATCCTAAAAGACAGCCTAAGAATAGCTAAGGTGAGCTCCCAAATAGACCACAAGCATCCGACCCCAAATCGAGCTAACTTCTCTTTAAAAGAACTAATTGGTCCTCGGCCTAGTTCAAATCAGGCCAACCCCTAATTACCAGCACTTTCTGTTTTGTCTACTTTGTATCATAGTCCTAACTCCCATCCATCACATAATATGTGTCTTCTGGCACGATCTTTCTAGAAGGATTCTTCACTTTTTCGCACTGACTATTCTTGGTCTCTTTTAGCCCCTTTTTAGTAAATTTCATATAACCTAATTGTAGAATACCCTTTTTGTCTTTTTATACATGTAAAGTAACCTTAGTGGATAGATATATAACCCCCCACTTTCTTGTATGCAAAATTAACTAATCGATACAGAATTATTCACTTTGAACAACCTTAGTGTTCTCATTATCATTCAACTCTTATCTATTCCCTTTAGTAAAGAGTAATAGTAAGCGACCCTTCAGTTCGGACTAGTACATCATATCCGGCAGATTGTAGGCTGAATAGGATTAAGTGGTGCCATCATATCCATTCGATAGTTGCCCGGACTATGCTAACTTTTTCTTGTTTTTTTTTTTTTTTTTTATTTGCTTTGTTATGGTGCATCACCGTGTATCCTACCCTGAAGATGCATCAGCTTTGCTAGTATCAGAGCATGGTTCCAAGAGGGAGTATGTGAAGTTACACTGAAGTTTTGGTTCACTTTACTATTAGTGGCTACTGTGTTCCTTTCATAGTTACTACTGCAATGTGTTCCATCATTACTCTGTTTTTCATTGCGAAAGCAGAGCAAGTTTATTCTTATTTTATTTGAGTAACTATTAGGTATTAAAGTTGTTAGTGAATTGTCAATCTTTATGGGAAGTATTGTACTATGTCAAATTCGAGTTTTCAGGGTGTTATTAGTGACTAGAGTAATGATACTCAACCTAGTCATGGTCATAATTGTAGTAACACCCTAAGGTTTATTGACAACAAACTCGATACGCTCACAAACCTTGTTGAGAGTTTAGTTATAGCGATGTAAGTTAACAAGCAACAACCTTAAGGTATGCTGCTACAAAATCTACCTAAAAATATTCAAGAGAGGGGCAATAGCCAAGATGGTCAAGCTTATTACCTAGTTTGACTCCCTCGTGCTAGAGGAGTTAGTAGATGAAGATTAGAGTTAGAGGAGATTGCGGAAGATGATGAAGAGTTAGATGTTGAAGAGTTTGGGGAAGAAGAAGAGGAAGCTAACTATTACTAAGCATAGGGACAAGGACACTAAGCTCCTCAAGGACTAGATAACATCAAGGTTCAAATTCCACCCTTCATTGGAAGTAGAGATGCCAATGAATACTTAAAGTGGGAAGAGAAGGTTGAGAAGGTATTTGATTGTTATGAGTTTATAGATGCTGTCAAAGTTTGACTTGTTGAACTGGAGTTTACTGGGTATGCTATAATGTGGTGGAAAAATCTGAACATAGTTAGAGTAAGGGATGGAAGCTAAGGTATTAGAACCAAGGATGAGATTAAAAGGTTATTAATAGGCAGATTTATGCTTGAGATGTACCTATAAGATACGTTTGCAAAGTTGTAGGAGCTTTGCTAAGGAAGCCAGTCTGTTGATGACTATGTCAAAGAGTTCCAGATGCTTATGATTCAAGCCAACATAGAAGGACCAGAAGCCCGTATTGTATTGAGGTTTATTTTTGGACTTATATTTGAGATTTGTAACATTGTAGAAGTGTAAAGGTTTTATACCTTAAAAAAGGCAATCAAGATAGCGTAGAGGGTCGAAAAGTAGAGGAGAAGTGTTTCGATCCGACCTAGGCCAACATTTTCCCGAGCCCCTGTACCACGTCGACCTATTCAAGCTAAGTCAAGGAGACCATACCGAGCTAAGGAAATGAATGACAGACCTTATGAAAGCCGAGTAAGCCAGCATGCTTGAGTAGGACAGTCAAGCTAAATTGAGGTTAGGCTGACCTCGAGGATATATGAGAAAGGGTAGACCTCTAGATGGCAGACCAACGAAGTGAAATGTTTTAAATGCTTAGGCTTCGGACATACGACTGTTGAGTATCTAAACTGATGCATCATGGTACTTCGAAGAGATGTAGTAGATAATAGCGATGAGAGTAAGGCTGAGAGAGAAGATATTGGAAAACCCAAAGCTAAAGAGGAAGAGGAGACCTGTATATATGCTAACTAGGGAGAAGTGGTGACCCTAGTCCTGAGATGAGTATTGAGTTCCTTATCAAACTCTGAAGAGGACCAAAGAGAGAATCTGTTCCATACAAAGTGTACCGTCAAAGGCCAATAGTGCACAATTATTGTGGATAGCGGAAGTTGTACCAATGTCGTTGCATAATCCTTTATGCAGAGGTTGGGTCTACTGACCTCAAAGCACTCCTGATCTTACAAGCTACGTTGACTTCATGATAAGGGTGCTTTGTACATGATTGAACAAGTGATTGTACCATTTAGTGTTGGGAATGTATATAAGGACAAAGTAGTGTGGGATGTCATTCCCATGGGAGCTTCACATCTACTGCTTGGATGACTTTGGTTATTCGACCGACGTGTTACTTACGATGGGTATAAGAATACCTATCCCTTTGTTAAGGGTGGAAAGAAGATTGTGTTACAATCTTTGACCCCATCCCAAGTAAATGAAACCTACAATTAGCTCACCCGAGCTAGTAAAAAGAAGACCTTATTTATGAGCTAAAGAGAGCTTCGAGTTGTTGAAAAGGCCAAAGAACCCATATTCTTGTTGGTTAGGAGATTATTAGGGACGAGGGAATTAGAGAATATTTTAGAAGAGATCCGAAGCCTGGTACTTGAGTTTTCCGACCTATTTCTCAAAGAATTGCCTAAGGGACTACCTCCAGTTTGAGGCATAGAGCAATGTATTGATCTCTAGCCAAGCATTACCTTATTGAGCTGACTTGCATACAGAATGAACCTTAAGCAGGCAACTGAGCTAAAGAGGAAAGTGGATGAGCTCATGGAACAAGGATATGTGAAGGAGAGCATGAGCCCCTGCACGGCGCCAGCTTTATTCGCTCCGAAGAAAGATGGTTCATGGCGTATGTGTATCAATAGCTGAGTAATTAACTAGATTATTATTAAGTACAGATATTTGATACCAAGGCTAGATGATATACTGGATGAGCTTCATGATGCCAAGATATTTTCAAAGTTTGATTTGCGAAGTAGCTACCACTAGATTCATATGAGACTAAGAGATGAGTGGAAGTTGCCTTCAAGACTAGGCATGGACTTCACAAATGGTTGGTTATGCTGTTCGAGGTTACTAATGTGCTAAGCACGTTCACAAGGTTAATGAACCATGTGATGCGCCCCCTGATCAGATGATGTGTGGTCATGTATTTTGATGACCAACTGATATATAGTGTCGACTTAAACAGCCATGTTCAACATCTCCATGATGTATTTGACATTTTATGAACTGAGAAGTTGTATGGGAATATGCAGAAGTATACGTTCTACTAAAATGAGGTGATTTTCCTAGGGTTTATAGTGTCAAGGGAAGAGATTTGAGCAGATAAGGAAAAGATTCAAGCTGCTTTGGAATAGCCGACACCAAAGAATGTTACTAAGGTTTGAAGTTTTCATGGCCTAGCTTCTTTTCGTAGGTAATTTATTAAAGACTTTAATACAATAGCTACCCCATTGACCGAGCTAATAAAGAAGAGTAAAGGATTCAAGTGGAATAACCGAGCTAAATAAAACTTTGAAGAGATCAAGGAAAAGCTCATCTTGGCACCTATCCTATCATTGCCAAATTTTAACAAGCCCTTCAAACTAAGATGTGATGCATCAAGAGTTGGAATTGGTACTATCCTAATGTAGAAGTGATGACTCGTCACCTACCATAGTGAGAAACTTAGTAGTCCTACCCTGAACTATTCTGTATATGAGAAGGAGTTATACTTCCTTTTCTGAGCCCTCATTGTTTAGGAACACTATTTGCTACCACAAGAGTTTGTAATTTACATTGACTACAAATCATTAAAGCATCTTAGGAGTTAAAACAAACTCTCAAAGAGATAAGCCAAGTAGTTAGAGTTTATGGAGGGGTTATCACGACCCAACAATATCATTGTCATGGTAAATTGCTACGTATCACATAAAGATCTATGATCAATCCCCTCGTTGATCATAGGCCTTCTATATAACATACAAGGCTCCTTTCACTTTATATCACCATCAGGCCTATAGATAAGCAATATCAAGCAGGATGACTAAAATTAACATTTAATTACAAAATACTAAAGTTAAGGTGTGGAATTATCGAATTCCACAATAAAAGAATATTATAATGTAATTGAAACTATAAAGGAAACTAAATTAAGAAAATCTAACTAAGTAAATACATTTACAGTTCACTATTTACATAAAAAATTCTCTCTTCTCATCCTAAACCCACACTGATAGGAATTAACCCCCTGGACTAATCACAAGAAGCCGAGCTAGAGGACTTTAAAGGTTCACATAGAAAATACTAGCTTTAAGCTATAGCCAAGATGAGGACTCCTATCCCGATCTAACCTCCTACCAACTTATCTCTCATATCCTCATGTGTGTCCAACATAATCTTGCCTAATAGCAAAGTCCTAATCCAGAACACAACCCCTAACTAGCCAAGCCGAGCTACCAACTTAACCCACTAGCGTCTGAATTCAAGACAGGTAACCTTTTTGCCAGGCTGATTGACTTACGACCTAATTCAGATCAGGTTGGCCCCTGACTCCTAACACTTCCTGCTTTTGCCTATATATCATACTCTTAACGTACAGCTATTAAGTGGCACGTACCTTCTAACACAACGTTACAAAATAATTCTTTCTTTTCCATACTGGATATTCTATGTCCTTTTTACCCCTTTTTAGTATGATTAATGTAACATAATTCTAAAATACCATTTTATCTTTTCATACGTGTAAAATAACCCTAGTGGGCAAGTATATAAACCCCCACTTTCCTTATACTTAGACAATCAACCAACTTCAATATAGAATTATTCTCTTTAAGCAATCTTAGTGTTCTGGTTATTGTTGAACTCTTTATTCCCTTTAGCAAGGAGTAGTGGCAAGTGACCCTTCAGTTCGCCCTAGTGTGTCACATCTGGTTGATTGTTGGTCGAGTAAGATCAAGTGGTGTATCATATCCACTCGGTAGCTACCCGAACTTTGCTAACCCTTTTCTTGTTTATTCTGGTTCATTCATTGTGGTGCTCCTCCGTATGTCCGACTCTAGAGACGCATCAGCTTAGCTTGTATTAAAGCATGGTTCTACGAGGGAGTGTATGAAGTTATAGTGAAGTTTGGGTCCACTTTACTGTTAGTGGTTACTATGTTCCTTTTGTAGCTACTACAGTCTGTTTGAGTATTCATAAGTGTAGTTTCATTGATACTTTGTTTTACTCTGTTTTCCATTATGACAACAGAGCAAGTTTGTTAATCTATTCGAAAAGGTATTACACTATGTCAGATTCAAGTGTTCGGGGAGTTATTAGTAACCAAGGTAGTGGTGCTCAACCTGGTCGAGGTTATAATGGTAGTAATATCCCAAGGTCTGTTGATGACAAACTTGACAGACTCACAAACATTGTTGAAAGTCTAATCACTGCAATGTAAGTTAATAGGCAACAACCCCAAGGTGTTCAGCAACAAAACCTATAGGATGGTGCCCCTAAGAGACACTATGGCTAAGTTAATTGAACTAATCACCCAATTCAACCTCCTTGAGCTGGAGGAGCTGTTAGAAGAAGATTAGAGTTGGAGGAGATTGGGGAGGATAACTAAGAGATGGATGTTAAAGAGTTTAGTGAAGAAGAAGTTGATTATTACCAAACATAGGGACGAGGACGTTGAGTTCCTCGAGGGTTAGACAATGTTAAGGTGCAAATCCTACTCTTCGATGGAGGTAGAGATACAGATTAATACTTAGAGTAGGAAGAAAAGGTTGAGAAGGTGTTTGAATGTTATGGGTATGAGGATGTAGACAAAGTCCAACTTGCTGCGTTGGAATTTACTGGATACACCACCATGTGGTGGAAGAATCTGAATGCCACTAGGGATAGAGATGGAAGACAAGGTATCAGAACTTGAGACGAGATGAAAAGGTTGTTGAGGGGTATATTTGTGCCTGAAACATACCTACAATATGCGTTTACCAAATTGAAAGAGCTTCGCTAAGGGAGTCGATTTGTTGATGACTATGTTAGGGAATTCCAGATGCTTATGATCCGAGCCGACGTGGAAGAGCCAGAAGTACACACCGTATCAAGGTTTATTTCTAAACTTAGATTTGAAATTCGCAATATCATAGAAGTATAAAGATTTTATACCTTAGACGAGGCCATCAAGATAGTATAGAGGGTCGAAAAGCAGAAGAGAAATGTTCCGAGCTGACCTAAGCAAACATTCTCCCGAGCTCCCATATTGCATTGACTTATTTAAGCCAACTCGAAGAGGCTATACCAAGCCTAGGAAAGGAATGACCGACCTAAGGAATGCCGAGTAGACCAACAATGCTGAGTAAGACAGTTAAGTCGACCTAAGGCTAGGCCAACCCTAAGAACCTATGAGAAAGGCCAACCATTTAGACAAAACACTAGCGAGGTGAAGTGTTTTAAATGCTTAGGCTTTAAACATATGGTCGCTGAATGCCCGAACGAACGTATCATGGTACTCTGAGGAGACACGGTGGATAATACCGATGAGAGCGACCTCGAGCAAGAAGCAAATGTTGGAGAACCTAAGGTGGAAGAGGAAAAGGAAACCTATGTCTATGCTAACCAGGGAGAAGTAATGGTCCTAGTTTTGAGGCAAGTCTTAAGTTCTCTAAGGAGGACCAAAGAGAGAACCTATTTCATACTAAGTGTACCATTAGAGGCCAACTGTGCACAATCATCATAGATAGAGGAAGTTGTACTAATTTCATTGCACATTGCTTTGTGCAGAGGTTGGGTTTGCCGAACTCAAAGCATCTTCGACCTTACAAGCTACATTAGCTTCATGATAAGTGTGCTTTGCATGTAACCGAACAGGTGACTATACCATTCAATGTTAGGAACATGTACAAGGATGAAGTAGTGTGCGTTGTCATCCCTATGGGAGCTTCACATCTGTTGCTTAGATGACCTTGGTTGTTCGACCAACATATCACTCATGACAGGTATAAGAACACTTATGCCTTTGTTAAGGATGGAAGGAAGATTGTGTTGCAACCCCTAACCCCGTCACAAGTGAATGAGGCTCATAACCAACTCACTTGAGCTAGTAAGAAGAAAGCCTTAGGGATAAGTTAAAGAGAGCTTTAATTTGCTGAGAAGGTTGATGAACCGATGTTCTTGCTAATTAGGAGACTTGTGGAGATGAGGGAGTTACAGAATGTTCCAGAAAAGATCCGAAGCTTACTAAATGAGTTTTCTAACCTATTTTTGGAAGAACTACCCAAAGGACTGCCACCAGTCCAAGGCATCAAGCATTGTATCAATCTACAGCTAAGTGTCGCCCTACCATACCGATCTACATGCAGGATGAACCTTGACTAAGCTGCCGAGCTGAAAAGATAGGTGGACAAACTCATTGAGCGAGGATATGTGAAAGAGAGTATGAGCCCTTGTGTTGTACTAGCTCTGCTCATCCCGAAGAAGGATGGATCATAGCACTTGTGTATTGACACCTGGGTAATCAATAGAATTATTATCAAGTACAGATACTCGATACTGAGGTTTGATGACATGTTAGATGAGCTTCATGGTGCAAGGATATTTTCAAAGATTGATACGTGAAGTAGCTACCATCAGATTCGTATGAGATCGAGGGATGAATGGAAGACTACCTTTAAGAGTAGGCACGGACTCTATGAATGGTTGGTTATGCCATTTGGACTTACTAACGCACTGAACATATTCATGAGGTTAATGAACCATGTGATGCGCCCTCTGATTGGAAGATATGTAGCCTTATATTTTGATGACACACTAGTATATAGTGCTAGCCTGAACGACCATGTTCAACATCTTCATGAAGTATTTGACATTTTACGAGCTAAGAAGTTGTATGGGAATGTAAAGAAATGTATGTTCTACTAAAAAGAAGTGATATTCCTAGGGTTTGTAGTGTTAGGGAAAGGAATCTGAACAGATGAAGAAAAGATTCGAACTATTCTGGAATGGCTGACGTTGAAGAATGTCACTAAGGTCCGAAGTTTCTATAGCCTAGCTTCTTTTTATAGGTGATTTTTTAAGGACTTCAGTATAATAGCTGCCCCATTAACCAAGCTGACAAAGTAGAATGAAGGGTTTAGGTGGAGCGATCAAGCTAAGTAAAGCTTTAGGGAGATCAAAGAGAAGCTCACTCAGCCCTTGTCTTATCACTACCAAATTTTGACAAGCCCTTCGAATTGGAGTGCGATGCATCGGGAGTTAGAATTACTGCTGTCCTAATATAAGAACAACGGCCCATTGCTTACTATAGTGAGAAACTAAGTGGTGCAGCCTTGAACTATTCTGTGTACAAGGAGTTGCACTCTCTTTTTCGAGCCCTCACTATTTGGCAACACTTCCTGCTGCCACAAGAGTTTGTTATTTACACTGACCATGAATCATTGAAGCATCGAGGGAGTTAGAACAAGCTTTCAAAGAGGTAAGCCAAATGGTTGGAATTCATGGAAGGGTTCTCGTATATCATTCGACATAAGAAGGGGAGTACAAATGTGGTCACCAATGCTCTATCATGATAGCAAACTTTGTTGACCACTTTGCAAACAAAATTATTGGGATTCTCACTCATCACAGAGCAATATGCTATCGACCCTCACTTTGGCCCCATTGTTGAATAATGTCGAGCGGAGGTAGTTATTAGAGGATATTATCCTGAGGATGGCTATTTGTTTAAGGACCGCAGGCTATTTATTCCAAATTGCTCCACATGAGAACTATTGGTCTAAGAAGCTCATAGTGGTGGACTTTTAGGCCACTTTAGGGAGGTTAAGACTGCCAATCTAGTAAAGGAGAACTTTTACTGGCTAGGTTTGGCCAAGGATGTCTATAAGGTAGTTGGTAGTTGTGAGGTGTGTAAGTGTGCTAAGGAGAAGAGAGAACCCTATGGAGAGTACATGCCTCTACCAACACCTACCTTACCATAGGCCGACCTCAACAGAGACTTTGTCTTGGGGTTGCCCCGGATACCTAGAGGAAAAGATTCTATCTTTTTTATAGTAGATCGCTTCAGCAAGATGGTGCACTTCATTCTGTGCGATTGGACTAACGATGCTCTATTTATTGCTAATTTGTTTTTGCAAGAGATTGTCTAACTATACGGAGTACCAAAAATGATTGTCTTAAATCGAGACACAAAATTCTTGAGCTATTTTTGGAAAACTCTTTGGAGAAGACTTGTGACTAAACTCGTATTCAACTCTAGTAGCTACCCTTAGATTGAAGTGGTAAACAGGATACTAGGTAATATGCTTAGAGATATCATGGGAAAGAACCTACGGGTTTAGGATCTATGCCTACCCGTTGTGGACTTTGCGTACAACCGAACTTTCCATAGCAGTATTGGGAAGACTCCATTCAAGGTTGTCTATGGCCTTAACCCTACCATTCCCTTAGACATGATCGACACCCCAGCAGCTACTAAGGAAAGTTAATCCAGAGTGGACCGAGCCTAAGAATTGTATGAGCTACACCAATCTGTCACGAGAAAAATCACCAAGTTCAATCAGAGACAACAAGAGATTGGCAGCTGAGGCCGCTGACCTATTTCCTTCCAGCCAGGAGACTTAGAATAGATTTACCTCAGCCGAGAGCAATTTCCACACCTAAGACAAAATAAACTATCTCCTTAAGCTGACGGCCTATTCAAGGTCCTAAAGAAGATCAATCGCAACACCTACCAGATCAAGTTGCCTGATAACTATGGTGTCTCCTTTACCTTCAATGTGTCTGGTCTAATTCCCCATAGACCAATAGAAGAACTTGTGAGTGCTTCAAAAGAATGAGCAGAAATCGCTTTATATTTGAGGACAAACCTCTTCGACCCCCAAGCAAATGATAGGAATCAACCCCCTAGACCGATCATAAGAAGCCGAGCTAGAGGACTTTAAGGGCTTACATGGAAAATACTAGCTCTAAGTTATAGTCAAGATGGGGACTCCTATCCCATCCCAACCTCCTACCAACCTGTCTCTCAGATCCTTACGTATGTCCAACATGCTCCTGCCCAATAGTAAAGTCCTAATCTAGAAGATTGCCCTTAACTGGCCAAGCCGAGCTACCGACCTAACCTATTGGCATCTGACTTCAAGACAATTAACCTTTTTGCCAGGCCGATTAACTCCCAACCTAATCCAAATCAAGTCGGCCCTTAATTCCCAACACTTCTTGCTTTTGCATGTATATCATACTCTTGATGTACAACCATCAAGTGACACGTACCTTTTGACACAACGTTCCAAAATAATTCTTTCTTTTCCATATTAGATATTCTTTGTCCTTTTTACCCCTTTTTAATATGATTAATGTAATGTAATTATAAAATATCGTTTTGTCTTTTCATATGTGTAAAATAACCTTAGTGGGTAAGTATATAAGCCCCCACTTTCCTTATACTTAGACAATCAACCAACTTCAATACAGAATTATTCTCTTTGATCAACCTTAGTGTTCTCGTTATTGTTAAACTCCTATCTATTCCCTTTAGCAAGGAGTAGTGGCGTGTGACCTTTAGTTCTAACTGGTATGTCACATTCGGTGGATTATTGGCCGAGTAGGATCAAGTGGTGTGTCATATCCATTCAGTAGCTGCCCAGACTTTGCTAACCTTTTTCTTATTTATTCTGGTTATTTCGTTATGGTGCTCCTCTATGTGTCCAACACCAGGGACGCATCACACATCTTGTCTCAACACGAGGCTCATCTCAAGCATTCCATGGCTCATATGAACAAAAAGATGGCCCTACATCAAGAGAAATCTATCGAGGTATAAGGTTACCCTTAGTGAGTAAATCTCTCTACCATGCTATACAAATAATATCATTTATATGCATAATATATGAATGCGTACACAGTCAAAATACCAAACAATACATGCAGCGGCCTAAGAGCTACATGCAACACAGAATTATGCCCCATATAGTCGAGATTGGAGATAATTAATCGACATAAATCATCAATCGAGTCTTAGCACCTAGGTTATTATACCAATTGCACCATTATGCTCAAATCAGCTCAAATAATTATATAATATATACAACTTTACTACTTCTACAAAAATATACTTTCTTTTTTAAAAACTCAAATTTTTAAATCAAAATTCTCAGGTCTAGTAATGTAGTGGCCTCCGTAATCCACAAAGCATGCCCTAAGCGAAAGCCACAAGATACAGCCCTTTATTAACGATTAGCATCCCCTAGTGCCTTGTTAGCCTGATAACTCAAGATAGAGACACAAAAATATAAATGGCACATTTTCCTAATCCCAGCAAGAGACCCTACTCTTGTAAGCCCCTTCTCATCTTTCACGTAAGGTGACAATCAGTATAGTTATAATGCAAATACAAGAAATGCATGACTCATTAATTCTCTTAATCAGACACTTTAATTAGTTCAATTTCCATTGTGATCAAGAAATATCATTCCATATATACTATTATCACAACAATTCCCATTATTATCTCATTAGCAAGTCATGGCATTCAATCCTAATACAATACACATGCATTTCCCATATCCTACAAACATTCAAGTTCAATTTATAAATTTAAGTGCAACTACACTACAAGTAAAACTAGCATGAAGTCATCAAGAATCACTCACTCGGCAATGGTGGATTAGTCGTTGTAATATGGGGGTAAATCTTCTCTAACAGTCGGGTCTCCTAAACAACACAAATATAAAAAAGTTAAAAGTATGAGATAAAGTTAGAAGGCTAACCTAAAATTCTTTATGTTACACTTTTTAACTTAGTTTTGTATTTTTCAGGTTATACTTCGAACTTTACATATATCTTTCTAGTTTTAAATCCTATTTTGATGATCTTGTAGTCAATTTTAATCGTTTTTGAGTGTACTTTAACATGGTGTGGTTAGATTTTCAAGATGAGGCACACGAATTTGTCCATTCATTAGAACAATAGCGGTCCTCATGCTTTAGTGCTCTTTTAGGATTAGTTTGGTTGTTAAGCTTTTTGTTATCTTAGGAAATCTTTTGGGCTTAGGCTTAGGCTTGGAATTTTATTCTAAGCTTAAAATACTCTTTAAGGTTAGATTTCCATCCTTGTCTTATGGCCTTGGTGCTATTAACATCTTCTTAGACTTTTATGTGGGCTTAAGTGATTGAATGGGCTTGTTTTTTTGTCTAAACTGAAGATAGTCACTTTGTTGAGCTTAGGGAGTATTATGTGGGCTTCTTATGGACTTTAAAATAACTTTTCTTGATTGTTTTAGGTGCTGGTCAGAAAATTTGTGGAGGCCCTACTCGTAGTTTAAAGCTTGTTTTAGGCTCAGTTTTAAGTTTTAGGTTTTGTATGCTTGTTATAGTTGCTTTGGTTGGTCTTTTCACCTTACTTACTTGGTTTTATCATATGTTTAAGTGACTCTTCTTATGGTTCCAAATCTGGTCATGATTATTCAAGGGTCATATACTTGGTTTTCCAACTTGTTTTATTATTTCCTTAAGTTTAGGGGTTAGATCATGAACCTATACTATCATATTCCAACTTCAACTCGACTTCTTTTCCATCAGGTGATTATTTAGCTTGTATACTATATGAGAATGATAAATCTCATACTTATCATAGCTTCTATGCCATAGTTCACATCTCAAAGAGTTGGTTTCTTCATAAAAGTTTCATGTAATGCATTTTCCTTTACCTAAGGCTAGTTTTAAGCATATGTAATCACATGAAGTTAAAAATAACATCCAAATACTACAGATACTCCTTACATCCAACATGTTATCTCCATATCCATACAAATATTTCATGATTTTCTCAACTTACAAACTCCTATTCTAAGTTCTAGATATGTTTCTTACAAGATACTAACTTAACATGCTCATAATCCAACTTTCATGTAAGAGATTCATAAGCTTATTTCTTAAAGTGGTCTAACTATTTTATCACCTTAGGTTCATGCCAATGTCTTCATGAAATATGGTCTCTTAACATGGCATACTAACTCACTTTAGTAAAGAAATAAACTTACTTGTTCTTAAAGCGCAAAAATGGTGGTTATGCAACTAAGAGTCCTCTTAGCTCCTTATTTTCCTTCTTCTTACAAGTTCTTTTAATGATTAAGGTCTTGAGGGTTGAGATGGGTTTTGAGGGTATCTTAAAGTTTCTAAAAATAGCCTTTTGGAGTTGACAAAAGATGGCAACAAAATCAAGCTTTATGCTGTAAATGTAGAAGCAAAGAAGTGGCAGCAATGTTGGATTTTGTGGGGTTAGGTTTCCTCTTTTAGTTTGTATTTGAAGTGAGAAAAAGGAAGTGAAAGATGAGGCTAATGAGTTAGAGAGAGTGCTGGTTTTGAAAGGGAAAGAAGTGTATCCAAGAAGCTTCACTTAGTTGTCTTTTATCATATACAAAAGCTACACTTTGACATGACTAGATGATGTAAGCATTAAGGGATGAATAGTAGATGTGTAAGATAATGGAGTGATTGAAAGTTGACAAGGCATGGCCTTCCCTATTCTACTCTTTACAACCGGTACTAATGGCTTCTTTTTAGGGTATTATGTTATCTTATCACTTGTTTGAAGTTAAATTGATAAAATAATATGATAACTTATCCTTATGTAGTATAGGTTATGGTGATATATGGAAAGTGTCTTATCACTAGCTTTTGATAAGTTATCAATTGATAATTGATTCCAACTCTCAATTAATAAGTTAATTAATGTGATTGGTTGGCTCACTTATCCATATGTATGTGGCTTATGCATGAAAATAAGGGGATTGTCTTATATGTAATTCTTTTAGAGTTTGGTTTTTAAATCAACTTATAAGTCATGATTTATTACTCATAAAATTATGAAATTTTCTAGAGTTGAACAAAATTATTCAAATTAAATTCCTAATTAGGGTTTAGGGTTTAAGATGACTTTATGCACATCGTTGTCATATCTAAGTTTTTATCGATAATAACTTTCAAATTGAAAAACTAAGTTCATTTTTAAATGTAAACTTAAATTCTTAGTTTAGTTGATCCTTGGGAATAATTGAGAAGTACTCCTAGTTAAATCACATGCCCGTTTAATAGTAGGGTTTACAGGGGTTCTCATACATCATTCCGTACAAGAAGGGATGCACAAATGTGGTAGCTGATGCTTTATCATGACAGCAAACTTTGCTGAGTACTTCGTAGACAAAATTATTGGGATTTTGACTCATCACTGAATAGTATGCTAATGATCCTCACTTTTGTACCATTGTTGAATAGTGCCAAGAAAGACTAGCTGTTGGAGGATATTATCTTAAGGATAGCTATCTATTTAAGGACCACAGGCTATGTATTCTAAACTGCTCTACGCGTGAGCTATTGATTAGGGAAGCTCATAGCGGAGGATTATTTGGTCATTTCAGGGAGACCAAGATAGCCAATTTGTTGAGGGAGAACTTTTATTGGCCAAGTTTAGCTAAGGATATCCATAAGATAGTTAGTAGTTGTGAAGCATGCAAGTGAGCTAAAGGGAAGAGAGAACCCCACGGAGAATACATGCCGCTGCTAACACCAACCTTATCTTAGGTCGACTTGAGCATGAACTTTGTCCTAAGGTTGCCTCGAACATCCAGGGGCAAGGATTCTATCTTTGTTGTAGTGGATCGCTTCAGCAAGATGTCGCACTTTATTCCATGCCATCGGACTAACAATGCTTTATTTATTGCTAATTTGTTTTTATAAGAGGTTGTCGAGAAGAACTTGAGGGATTAAGATTTGTGCATATTTGTTGTGGAGTTCGTATACAACCAGACTATCCATACCACTATTGGGAAGACCCCATTCGAGGTCATCTACAGCCTTAATCCTACTATTCCCTTAGACAAGATTAGCACCTCAACAACCACTGAAAAGAGTCAATCCAGAGTTGATTGAGCCCAAGAATTGCATGAGCTACACTAGTTTGTAGCTAAGAAGATTGCCAAATTCAATCTGAGACAACACAAAATTAGTAATCGAGGCTGCCAAATTGTTTCCTTCCATCTAGGAGACTTAGTATAGATTCACCTCAACTGAGAGTAGTTCCTACACTTGAGACAGAGCAAACTATCACCTCGAGCTAAAAGCCCATTCAAGGTCCTGAAGAAGATTAATCACAAAGCTTACCTAACCAAGTCACCAGATGACTACAATGTTTCCTTCCACCTTCAACATATCTGATCTGATTCTTCACTAACCAACTCCAGATTTGCAGACAAATCTTTTTAACCCCTAGGCAAATGATAGGAATCAATCCCTTGGACAGATCACGTATAGCCTAGCTAGAGGAATTTAAGGACTCTCTTGGAGGTACTAACTCTAGGCCATGGCTAGGACTGTGATTCCTATCCCAAGTTGGTCTCTTACCGACCTAACTATTAGATCCTTATTTATGTCAGATCTACCCCTATTCAGTGGCAATGCTTTATCCTAGAAGACAGCCCAAGAATTGTCAAAGTGAGCTCCCAAACAAACCACAAACATCCAACCCCGAATTGAGCTGACTTCTCTTTAAAGGAACTAATTGGTCCTCGGCTTAGTCTAAATCAGGCTAGCCCTTGATTACCAGCACTTTTTGTTTCATTTACTTTGTATCATGGTCCTAACTCCCATCCACCACATGACACATGTCTTTTGGCACAATCTTTCCAGAAGAATTCTTAACTTTTTTGTACTAAATATTCTTTGTATCTTTTACCCCCTTTTAGTAAATTTCATGTAACCTATTTGTAGATTACCCTTTTTGTCTTTTCATGCATGTAAAGTAACCTTAGTAATGGGTATATAAACCCCCACTTTCTTGTATGCAAAATCAACTAACCAATATATAATTATTCACTTTGAGTAACCTTAGTATTCTTGTTATCATTCAACTCTTATCTATTCCCTTTAGCGAGTAGTGGTAAGCGACTTTTCAGTTTGGACCAATGTGTCATATTTAGCGGATTGTAGGCCAAGTAAGATCGTGTGGTGTATCATATCCATTTGATAACTTCCCAGACTTTGCTAACTTTTTCTTATTTGTTTGTCAAGTAGGATAAAGATGCCTCCCAATATTAATTGAATAATTGTCTTAATGACACATTTCATTAGACTAAAATTAGAATGAGAAAAAAGAATACACAATTGTGTAAGGGAAGTACATCATTCATCTTGAGTTTGTGGCTATACATTACAAAGACAATTTAGGGAACAAACTCTTTAATGATGCCCCTAATCTTCATGATGACCTTTCTCTTTATAATTTTCTACTGCAATCTAATTAGTTCTAGGCTTTTGATTCAAGACTTTCAGCAACATAACCCTAAAGTGTCTTCATGTTCTTACGTACCTTCATGCTCTTGATGTCTTGGGAAGATGATTACCCCCATCACTTATATTTTAGACCAAATGCCCCTTGACTTTAAGACTTGTTTGCCCCCTTGTGCCTCTAAATTGAGTTTGATTGGCTCCTTTATTAGTCATTAATGACTGAATGATTCATAATAGAGAGGGCTTAGCTATTAGGGCTTAGAATTGAGTAGGTTAGTGCTACATTTGATGCCATTCAAGTCTTACATTTGAACTTGGGCTACCATTCGACTTCCTTAATGGGTTTATGACTATGCATAGGTTAGCTTCCTTAATCATGCCCCGCCCCCGCCCCCCCTTTTTACTAGGCCTCTTTTACTACACATCATTAATGGTCTCTTGACATGTTTAACTTCATGATGCATCTTCAAGGTTGAACACATTGAGAAGCACCATAACGAAGCAAACTGAAAAGAAACAAAAGAAAAAGATAGCAAAGCCCATGCGGCTACCGAATGCATATGACGCACCACTCGATCTTACTCGACCTATAATCCATCGAATATGATACACCGGTTCGAACTGAAGGGTCACTCGCTACTACTCCTTACCAAAGGGAATAGATAAGAGTTGAATGATAACAAAAACACTAAGGTTGCTCAAAGTGAGTAATTTCTGTATTGAAGAGATGATTCCCGCATATAAGAAAGTAAGGGTTTATAAACCCGTCCACTAGGGTTACTTTACATGTATGAAAAGAAGAAAAGGTATTCTATAGCTATGTTACATAAGACATACTAAAAAGGGTATAAGAGACAAAAAATATTCAGTATGAAAAAGAAAGAATCATTCTAGAATATTATGTCAGAAGACATGTGTCACTTGGCATTTGGATGGGAGAAATATGGTACAAGGTAGGTGAAAACAAAGTAACGCTTGTGGTCAAGGGCTGACTTGATGTGGATCAGGTTAGGGACCAATTAGTTCTTCTGTATAGAAATCAGCTTGATTCAAGGCCAGATGCTTATGGTCGGATCGGAAGCTCGCCTCGACCACTCAAGCTATCTCTTAAGATAAGGCATTACTGCTAAACAGGGGCGGATCTAACATATGTAAAGATTTAATAGTCAGGTTAATAGGAGATCAGCTTAAGATAGGAATCTCCATCTCGACTATAGCCTAGAGTTAGTATTCTTCGAGTGAGCCCTTAGAGTCTTCCAGCTTAACTGCGTATGATTGATCTGAGGGGTTGATTCCTATCATTTACTTGGGGGTTAAAAAGATTTGTCTTCAAATCTAGAGCAGTCTCTACACTTTCTTCGGTAGCGTTCGCAGGGTCTTCTACTATTGGTTTATAAGGGGTCAAATCAAACATATTAAAGGTGAAAGAAAGTCCATAGTCATCAGGCAACTCGATTTGCTAAGCATTACAGTTGATTTTCTTTAAGATTTTAAATAGACCATCAACTCGAGGAGATAGTTTGTTCTATCTCAAGTGTGGAAATCGTTCTAAGTTGAGATGTATCCATACCAAGTCTTCTAAGTGGAAAGAAATAGTTTGGCAACCTCGGCTACCAATTTCATGCTACGTTTGATTGAACTTGGCGGTCTTCCTAGTTACAGAACTTAGCGTTCTTCCTAGTTATAGATTGGTATAGCTCATGCAATTCTTGTGTTCAGTCAACTCTATGTTAACTCTCTTTTGTAGCTGCTAGGGTGCCAATCATGTTTAGGGGAATAGTAGGATTAAGGCCGTAGACTACCTTGAATGGGGTCTTCCTAATAGTGGTATGGACAGTTCAATTGTATGTGAACTCCACAATGGATAGGCACAGATTCCAATCCCTCAAGTTCTTCCCGACAACAGCTCCAAGCAGATTGCCTAGTATCCTGTTTATCACTTTAGTCTGGCCATTAATCTAAGGGTAGCTACTAGAGTTGAATATAAGTTTGGTTCCATGTCTTCTCCAAAGAGTTCCAAAAATAGCTTAAGAATTTTGTGTCTCGATTTGAGACAATAGTCTTTGGTACCCAATGTAGTCGAACAATCTCTTGCAAAAACAAATCAACGATATATAGAGCATCGTTAGTTCGATGGTACAGAATGAAGTGCGCCATCTTACTGAAGCAGTTCACTGCAACAAATATAGAATCTCTACCTTTGGATGTCTAAGGTAACCTTAGGATAAAGTCAATGCTGAGGTTGGCCCAAGGTAAGGTTGGTGTTGGCAGCAGCATGTATTTTCCAAGGGGTTTTCTCTTCCCCTTTGCACATTTGCACACTTCACAACTATTAACTACCTTATGGACATCCTTAGTTAAACTTGGCTAGTAAAAGTTTTCCCTCAATAGATTGGCTATCATGGTTTCTCTAAAATTACTAGATAATCCTCTACTATGAGCTTCCCTAATCAATAGTTCATGCGTGGAACAATTTAGCATGTATAGCCTTCGATCCTTGAATAGGTAGCCATACTTAAGATAATATCTCTTGACGGCAATTCCATCCTTGCACTGCTCTATGATGGGGCTAAAATGAGAATCATGAGCATACTATTCGGTAATTAATGAGAATCCCAACAATTTTATCTGTAAAGTAGTTAGCAACATTTGCTGTCATGGTAGAGTGTTGGTGACCACATTTGCCCTTCCCTTCTTGTGCTAGATGATGTATAAGATACCTTCTATGAACTCCAACCACTTGCCTTGCTTCTTTGAAAGCTTATTTTAACTCCCCAAATGCTTCAAAGACTCATGGTTTGTATAAATAACAAACTCTTGTGGCAGCAAACAATGTTGCCAAACAGTAAAGACTTGGTAAAGAGAGTACAACTCTATCTCATACACATAATAGTTCAAGGCAGGATCACCAAGTTTCTCACTATGGTAGGTAATTGGCCATTACTCCTACATCAGGACAACACTAATTCCAACTCTCAATGCATCACATTCTAATTCAAAAGGCTTGTCAAAATTTGGCAACAACAAGACAAGTGCCGAGGTGAGTTTTTCCTTAATCGCTCTAAAGCTCTATTCAATTCGGTCATTTCACCTGAATCCTTCACTTTTCTTAGTCAACTCGATTAATAGGGTAGCTATTGTGTTGAAGTCCTTAATAAATCACCTATAGAAAAAAGCTAGGCTATGGAAACTTTGGACCTCAGTGACATTCTTCGACATCGGTCATTCCAGAATAGCTCGGATCTTCTCCTCATCTACCCAGATTCCTTCCCCTGACACAACAAACCTTAGGAATATCACTCTTCTCTGGTAGAACATATACTTCTCCACATTTTCATACAACTTCTTAGTTCACAAAGTGCTAAACACTTCGCAAAGATGTTGAACATGGTCATTTAGGTTGGCATTGTATAGCAATATATCATCAAAGTATACGACCACACATCTCCCAATTAGGGGCTACATTACATGGTTCATTAACCTCATGAATATGCTTGGCGCATTAGTAAGTTCGAATGGCATAACCAACCGTTTGTAGAGTCTGTGCCTAGTCTTGAAGGCAGTCTTCCATTCATTGCTTGACCTTATGCGAATTTAGTGGTAACCACCTCACAAATGAATCTTCAAAAATATCTTTGTGCCATGAAGCTCATCTAATGTGTCATCGAGTCTCACTATAGGGTATCTATACTTGAAAGTAATTTGGTTGATTGCTCAGCTGTTGATGCAAATGCGCCATGAATCATCTTTCTTCGAAACGAGTAAAGCTAGTACAACACAAGTGTGCATACTCGCCTTCACATATCCTTGCTTAATGAGTTCGTCTACCTATCTTTTCAGCTCGACAGCTTGCTCAGGTTCATCTTATTCATAAGTTAGTTTGGTAGGGTAGCGCTGAGCTATAGATCAATACAGTGCTCTATGCCTCGGACTAGTGGCAATCTTCTAAGTAATTCTTCTAGAAACAAGTTGGAAAACTCATTTAGCAAGCTTCGGATCTCTTCTAAAACATTCTATAACTCCCTTATCTCCATCAGTCACCAACAGGAACATTGGTTCATCGGCCTTCTCAGCAAATCGGAGCTCTCTTCGGCTCATAACTAATGTCTTCTTCTTACTAGCTCCGATGAGCTAGTTATGGGTTTCATTTACTTAAGATAGATCAAGGGTTGCAACACTATCCTCCTTCTATCCTTAATAAAGGCATAGGTGTTCTTATACCCGTCGTTTGTAACATGTCAATCGAATAACCAAGGTCATCTAAGTAGCAGATGTGAAGCTCCTATGGGAATGATATCGCACACTACTTACACCTTCGACACTAAACGACATAGTCAATTGTTTAGTTACGTGTAAAGCACCCTTATCATGAACTAATGAAGCTTGTAAGGTTAGGGATGCTTTAAGGTTGACAAATCCAACCACTATACAAAGGATTGCGCATCCACATTAGTGCAACTTCCTCCATCTACTATGATCGTACATAATTAGCCTTTGATGGTACACTTAGTATGGAACAAATTCTCCCTCTAGTCCTCTTCAAAGTTTGGCAAGGAACTCAGTATTTGCTTTAGGACTAGGGTTACACTTGTCCTTAGTTGGCATAAACACAAGTCCCCTCCTCCTCTTCAACTTCAAGTTTTCCAACATCTTCTTCCTTCTCAAGCTCGCTCTCATCAGTGCTATCCACTATATCTCCTCGAAGCACCATGACATGTTGATTTGGACACTCAGTGGCCATATGTCCAAAGCCTAAGCATTTAAAGCATTTTACCTCACTGGTCTTTTGTCTGGAGGTCTGCCCTTTCTCATATGTTCTCAAAGTTAACCTAACTTCGGATCGGCCCAGTTGACCGGATTGGCCTGGCTAACTTGCCTAGTTGTAATCAAGTCCATTAGTCCTTTCCTCAGCTCAATATGGTCTCTTCGACTCGACTTAGATAGTTCAATGTAGTACTGGGTCTTATAGAAATGTTGAACCAAGTCAGCTCGAAACATTTTTCCTTTGCTTCTCGACCCTCTGTGCAATCTTGATAAGCTCTTCTAAGGTATAAAACTTCGGTACTTTTACAATGTTGTGAATCTCATACTTAAGCCCAAAAATGAATCTCGCTACTATGAGGGCCTCTAGCTCTTCCATGTCGGCTCGGATCATTAACATCTAGAACTCTCTCATGTTGTTATCTCCAAATCGGCTTCCTTGGCGAAACTCTTGCAACTTTGCAAATGTATCTTGTAAATAAGTCTTTGGTACAAATCTACCTCTTAACAACCTCTTCATCTCATCCCAAGTTCTAACACTTCGTCTTCTATCTCTGGCTCTAGCTGCATTCAGATTCTTCTACCACATGGTGGCATACCCTATAAACTCCAGTGCAGTAAGTCGAACTTTGACAGCATCTATATACCCATAACATTCAAACACTTTCCCAACCTTCTCTTTCCATTCTAAGTATTCATTGGCATCTCTACTTCCACTAATGGGCGGGATTTGAACCTTGACATTATCTAGTCCTTGAGGAGCTTAGCGTCCTCATCTCTATGCTCGGTAATAGTCAACATCTTCTTCTTGCTCCCCAAATTCTTCAACATCCAACTCTTCATCATCTTCCTCAATCTGCTATAAATCTAGTCTTCGTCTAGTAGCTCCTATAGCTCGAGGCGTTCGAACTGGTCGATAGCCTTGACCACCTTGGCCATAAACCCTCTCTTGAATATTTTCAAGTAGAATTTGTAGTAGCATTCCCTAGGATTGTTGCCTGTTAACTTGCATCGCTATAACTAAATTCTCAACAAGGCTTATGAGCCTGTCAAGCTTGTCATCAACGGACCCTAAGGTGTTACTATCATTATGACCATGATTAGGTTGAGCACCACTGCCTTGGTCTCCAATAACACTCTAAACACTTAAATATGACATAGTACAATAGTTCTAGTATAGAATAGCAACTTACAAACAATCTCACTACCCAATAGTCACTCGAACAAAATAGAAACAAACTTGCTCTATTTTTGTAGTGAAAAACAAAGTAAGAACAAAATAACAATGGAACTACTATCATACAAACACACTATAGTAGCTACAGAAGAAACACAGCAACCACTAATAGTAAAGCAAACCAAAACTCTACTGTAACTTCATACACTCCCTCTCAAAACCATGCTCTAATATCAGCGAAGCTGATGCATCTCCAAAGTCAAACATACGGAGAAGCACCATAACAAAGTAAACTATAAAGAAACAAAAGAAAAAGTTAGCAAAGCCCGAGCAGCTACTGAATGGATGTAATACACCACTAGATCCTACTCAGCCTACAATCTACTGGATATGACACATCGGTCTAAACTAAAAGGTCACTCACCACTACTCCTTACTAAAGAGAATAGATAAGAGTTGAATGATAACAAGAACATTACGGTTGCTCAAAGTGAGTAATTTCTATATTAAAGAGATATGACTCCCACATACAAGAAAGTGGGGGTTTATATACCCGTTCACTAGAGTTACTTTACATTTATGAAAAGACAAAAGGATATTCTATAGCTAGGTTACATAAGACATACTAAAAAAGGTAAAAGAGATAAAGAATATTTAGTGTGAAAAAGAAAGAATCATTCTAGAATACTGTGTTAGAAGACATGTATCGCTTGGCGTCTAGATGGGAGAGATATGGTACAAGGTAGGTAGAAACAGAGTAACGCTTATGGTTAGGAGCTGGTTTGATGTAGACCAAGTTGAGGACCAATTAGTTCTTTTGAAGAGAAGTCAACTTGATTCAGGGTTAGATGCTTGTGGTCGAATTAAGAGCTTGCCATGGCCACTCAGGTTGTCTCTTGGGATAAAGCATTTCTGTTAAACAAGGGTGGATTTGAGGCATGTAAAGATCTAATAGTCAGGTCAACAAGAGATCAACACAGGATAAGAATCCTTATCTTAGCTATGGCCTAGAGTTAGTATTCTCCGAGCAAACCCTTAAAGTCCTCTAGCTTGGCTACGCATGATCAGTCCAAGGGGTTGCTTTCTATCACTTAATGAGCTGGAGTATTTCAATCTTGAATATGCCACCTGATGTGTACAATTTCTTTTAAAAATAATTTTTCAATAAAAAAACATTCTAACAAGTGAATCGGGTCGTACACTATAGTAGAAATAACTGGTGAAACTAGATTGATCTTAGGGATTGGAAATTAAGTATTAAATTATTTTAATTCTTTTCTTAGCTAGGTGATTGAAACAAAATAATGAAACGAATTAAAATAAAAGGAGCTAATTGACTATGACTACAAATAAACTAAAAATAAAATACTAACATCACAAAGAAAGAATGTACTAATAATAGCATGGGATCTTAACAAAGCCATCATCTGACGAATTAACACATATCCATAAAATATGACAAAATTAATTAATCGGTCTTCAATTAGATTCACAAGTGCTCACTTTCCTTTCAAGTTGATATTACCCTAATTATAGCAAAAACATCCCTTTCAATTAGTTTATCTATAATTCCCTATTATGTAGTAAACTTCCTCTCGCAAAATTTACTACCCTAATTAATAACAAGATTCATGCATATTTCTATATCATAAAATTAATACTAATAATATTACAAACGTAAATCCTAAAACTAATTCCAAGTGCATGTTTCTATGTCAATAATTGAATCAATTCTATTCCGATTTCATATAAACTATCCATTCTCTTTCCAGTTTTTCAAGCTATTCATGAAAACACTGTTGGCTAGATAATAGAATCACGAATCATAAAATCGAATAATTAAAAATTTAGTAAATTAATAGGGTAATGCATTGATTAAATCATCAAGCCATGTCAAAATCTCATTAAATCTAATTTAGTTCATAGCAAAGATGAAGATCACACAAAAGAATTTAAGAAACATAATAAATCTTGAAAGCAAAAAGGACTAGATAACTTAGTTATGATTCTTGGAGTGCAAATCTGATTTCCAATCCGATCATTCTTGAATCTTTTGTGTCCTTATTATGAACCCTAGAAATTTATCTTCACTCTCCTGTGTTGCGGCTATGGAAATTGGATTTGTTTTTCCTTTGTCTTTCACGTACGACTACCAAAAGTATGGACTCCCCCTCGGAAATTGTAGCATGCATGTATATATATATATATATATATATCTCCTAGGCCTTTTCTTTGTGTGCAGTCCTTCGGCATCATAGACTTCAATTTGGATGTTGGAACGGACTGAGTACAATTTACGTTTAATCATTTTTAGGCATTTCCAATTGCATGATGTTAGATTATGGACAATTGGACCTTCGATTAATGTTCTAGCCTTAGAAAATTCCATTATGAGCATTTGAATTTATAAAGCTAGAGCATGGCTTCGGTGGACTTGACATATGGGCTTCCAATTTTAATTTACAGCATGTGGATTTCCAATTCATCAACTCTACAATTTGCACGAAGATGGGCTTCAATTGAAAATTCTCATGGAGAATAAACATAGGCTTTAGGCATGCTAGGCATCATCTCCTCGAACCAAAGATTTTGAAAATTGTTCACAATCTACTTCTTAGTATAGTATTACACTTGAATTGACTTATGTATATATTTTCCAAATCCATAAAATTCCTTATCAAAATTGTAAAAATATACACATAAACATTATATAAAATTAAAATAAAAAAATATAAAATTTAGTGCTTATCAACTACCCCCAACATTAAGATCTGCTTGTTCTCAAGTAAAACATGTTTCAATAAAAACAATTAAGGACAAGTACTACACTAATTACAATATTACATGAAAACCAATCATAGATTGCACATCAATTCTATTCAATGCTTAAGAGATATGACTCTCCTATCAATTCGCGTTTAACTTAATCAAATTCAAGTTTTTGTAACTTTCAATTGCACACATTCATTTGATCACAATTTAAATGCACTAAGAACACTAAAATACTGGAGTTCAACAGTTAATCTAAGTGAGATAAAGTTTTAACATATCATTTAAACAAAGAGTTAGAAAGTTGAAATCAGATATGATATTAACTAATCAACAAAGAGTCACCCGTACTTTGTACTTAACTAAAATGCATATACTCCTCTCTTCTATCTCTCCAAGCATCATAGTTCAAAGTAAATACATATTATATCTACCTATTCCCTTATCATCCCCATAGTATTGATTTTCATTGAAGTGTTTTTTTTCTTTTTTTTTTCTTTTTCTTTTTCTTTTTTTTGAATTGGGTTGGTGCAGTTTCATCAGTCTATAAGTCCCAAGCTAAACAACCTTAGACTACTAGGTATTAAGACTTCCCTTCGAATCATCCACTTACTCCATTATTTATTTAAGCCTAATTATTATAATTGAGCCCTATTGGCAGCTAAATTCAAACCTCACTCTTCTAAGGGGCTAAGGTTAATCCATACCAACATTTCCTTTCATAGGTAGCAAAAAAAAACCTTACTCTTCTAAGAGACTAAGGTCAATCCTTACTAACGTATAAAATTTATTTACCACTTCTTTTTTTTTTCCAACTATTTTTGATTTTTGAAGGGATTTTCAAGAAACAAGTTTCATTTGTTCATTTACTATGAATTATAAGTCTCTAAAGACTTCTAAGGGATGAGCATACAGTAAAGTAAGCTTAAAATTACAAGCATCCTAATCAATGACATTGCCCTAATTCCAAGTCTCAAATCAAAGTTTAAATAGCACATAACTAAACCTAACACAGATTTCATGATTCAACTCCAATCAAGTGTTAAAAGTTCATAAGTGATCAAATAGAATTAAGTACAAAAATCAAAATCAAACAAAATTTAACCAAAAAGTTGTTTTTTTTTTATTAAAAATGCAAATTGATTTTAAGATGTGTATGTGCAATGAAATGGTATTTCATGTACAATGTAAATTCAAGTGCAAGATTTTCCAACAACCAACATTAAGATATATTATACTTCAATTCAACTCTATCACCTCCAACTTTAGAGCAAATACCTCATCCACAACTTTAGGACAAACAATGTCTTCATTGTTAAGTAAAATAAAAGCATAAAGAAAGGTAGGAAATGGGACTCCCTTGGGGTAATGAGTGACTCGCTGGTTAAATTACCTTATCCATAGTAACATGATGCTACCATCCGCAACCAAACAAAATCTTATAGCTTGCACACTTAATAGAGAGATCAAAGACAACCAAAAATGAAAGAAAATAACAAGAAAATGCAAAATAAGCTTGAAAAATAAAGAGATAGTAGATTGCCTCCCATCAAACACTTGTTTTAAATTCTTCAACCTGGCTTTCTTTCTTACTTAAGCTGGGTCACTTAGACCCACCGCTAGCTGCTGCTGCTCACTAAAATTCTCCCCCTCATAATAATGCTTCAACAAGTGCTCATTGATTAGAAAAGGGGCCCTTGTATCTCCCTTAATCTCAATAACTCCATAAGGGAAAACTTTGGTCACCTTAAATGGTCCTAACCATCTAAACCTCAATTTACCAGGGAACAACTTCAATCAAGAGTTATATAGCAACACCTTCTATCTAACCCAAAACTCTCTATGAATAATATTCCTATCATGCTACCTTTTTATCTTTTCCTTATAGATCCTAGCATTCTCAAAAGCCTCATTTCAAAACTCCTCCAACTCATTGAGTTGGAGTAACCAATGGCTAATTGTAGCGTCTCTGTCAATGTTTAAAAATTTTATGCCCCAATAAGCCTTGTTCTCTAACTCTATAAGGAGATGACATGCTTTGCCAAATACCATCCTATATGGAGACATGCCTATTAGATTTTTGTAAGTTGTTTGATATGCCCAAAGAGCATCATCAAGCTTAAGCGACCAGTCCTTATGTAATGTATTGATTGTTTTCTCTAAAATCCACTTTCGCTCCTTATTAGAAAGCTCAACCTGACCACTTGTTTGAGGGTGATAAGGTGTTGCCACCTTATGCTTCACTCCGTATTTAGCAGGCAAATTATCAAATTGCTTATTATAGAAGTGAGTCCCTTCATTGCTAATGATAGCACATAATGTCCCAAACCTAGTGAAGATATTCTTTTTCAAGAACTTAAGTACACCTTGATGATCATTAGTAGGGAGAGCAACAACTTTAACCCATTTTGACACATAGTCAACTACAACTAAGATGTATTTATTTGAAAAAGAAATGGGGAATGGTCCCATGAAATCAATCCCCCACAAGTCAAACAATTCAATATGCTACTAACCAAGTAATTGACAATGTCGGCATACTAAGGTAGATCTATCAAAGGCACTATATATAGGTGCTCATCAAGAAACACTTTATTGATGGGTAACTCATCTTTCTCATTTACAATCCTTAAAAGATGGTCAACTACCAAATTTTTAGTACCCTTCTTATCTCAAATCTAGAGATTGAACTCCTGTAATAGCAAAATCCACCTAATTAATCTTGGCTTTGCATCCACCTTGGCTAACAAATACTTCAATGCTAAGTGGTCAGTATACACTATCACCTTAGACCCTACAAAGTAGTATCTAAATTTATCATAGGCAAATACTATTGCAAGAAGCTCCTTCTCTATGGTGGCATAATTTCTTATGCATCATTAAGCATCTTACTAGTGTAGTATATCACTTGGAACACTCTGTCCCTCCTCTGACCTAATACAGCACCCACTGCAACATCACTAGCATCACACATGAGCTCAAAAGGTAACTCCCAATCAAGTATCACAATCCTTGGTATAGTGGTCAATTTTTCCTTCAACAACTCAAATGCCTAAAGGCACTCCTCATCAAATACAAATGGAGTCTCCTTTTCCAACAAATTACACAAAGGTTTTGTGATCTAGGAGACTTCATACCCCTTTCACATTCACTAGTGGAGGCAACTTAGCAATCACCTCAACTTTTGCCCTATCTACCTTAATCCTTATATGAGAAACCTTATGTCCTAACACAATCCCTTCTTGCACCATAAAGTGACACTTCTCCTAATTAAGGGTCAAGTAAGTGTCTTTGCATCTCTAAAGCACCAATGACAAATTCTCTAGACAATGTTCAAATGAAGAGCCAAATACAGAGAAGTCATCCATGAAGACCTCAATGTATTTCTCAATCATGTTTGAGAAAATTAACATCATACACCTTTAAAAGGTGGCTGGAGCATTACATAGACCAAAAGGTATAAGCCTAAATGCGAAAGTTCCATAAGAACGGGTGAAGGTGGTCTTCTCTTGATCTTCTAAGGCAATATGTATCTAGTTATGTATGGAATAACCATCTACAAAACAATAATACGCATGCCCTGCTAACCTCTCAAGCATTTGGTCAATGAAAGGTAAGGGAAAATGATTCTTGTGGGTTGCATCATTCAACTTTCGATAATCGATGCAAACCCTCCATCCCATCATGGTCTAGGTAGTTATTAACTCATTCCTCTCATTCTCCAAAGTAGTCATCTTCTTTAGTACCACTTGTATCGGACTCACCTATTTGCTACCTTAGATCGGGTAAATAAGCCTGGCATCAAGGAGTTTCAAAACTTCCTTCTTCAGTACTTCCTTCAAAGTGGGATTAAGTCAGCGTTGTTGTTGAACCAATGGCTTACACTCGGCTTCTAAGAGAATCTGATCCATACATACTGATGGATGGATCCCTTGGATGTTAGCAATCATCCATCTAATAGCCTCCTTATGTTCCTTAAGGACTTCTATCAACCTATCCTCCTTCACCAATGATAACTCCGTTGAAATGATAACAGGGAGTGTCTCATTCTTACCTAAAAACACATACTTCAAGTGAGCAAGAAGCTATTTCAACTTGAGTTTCGCAGGCTCTTTTATGAATGGAACAAATTTTGTCACACTAGTTCCCAACTCTTTAAACTTTGGTGGACCTAACCAAACCTTTACCACTTGCTCCACCTGTGCATGTCTCTCACTTTACTCATCTCCATCTTCCTCTTCACTACTCTAATCCACAAATAGAACTAGATGCCCATAACCATTCAATCTAATCTCCTCCTCTTTCGTCTCTTGCACTAATTGGTTGACCACATCAATGGTGTAGCAAGAACCATTATCACTCCAGTGCTTCATTGCCTTAAGTACATTAAAGATCACTTGCTCATCCATTGCTCGTAGTGTCAGCTTTCCCTCTTTAACATCAATTAAAGCCTTGCCAGTAGGCAAGAATGGCCTTCCCAAGATCAATGGAAGTTCCCTATCTTCCTTCATCTCCAAGACAATAAAGTCTGTAGGGAAGATAAATTTGTCCACCTAAACTAACATAGCTTCTATGATACCCTTGGGGTACTTAATACTCTTATCAGCCAATTGCAATGATACCATCGTCTATTTGCACTCTCCTAACCCTAATTTCATAAAGATGGATAAGGGCATGAGATTAATGTTGGCACCAAGTTCATAAAGGACATTGTCAAAATAGGAGTTCCCTATAATGCATGGAATAGTCAAACTGCTAGGATCATTAAGCTTAGGGGATAGCTTATTTTATAAGATAGCTATACACTCTTCAATCAGCATCATGGTCTTTAGCTAGTTTCCTCTTTTTTGAGAGAATCTCCTTCATGAACTTTGCATAGGAGGGCATTTTCTTAAGCACATCCATAAATGGGATGTTGATATGTAGCTTTTTGAAAACATCCAAAAATTTGAAAACTGGTGGTTGAGCATTTGTTGCTTTAACTTCCCTGGAAATGGAATAGGAGAAACATAAGGCTTCATATCTGCCTTTTTTTGGTCCAATCTTGCCTCATCCTCCTTTCTTTTCTCATTTCTGGTGGATGGCTCCTTATTCTTCTCAACGTCTTCTAGGTCCTTCTATGTAATCTCCTCTAACCTTCTTTTATTCCTAAGAGTTATGGCATTCACCTGTTTTGGGTTCTTTTCAGTATTGCTAGGCAACGAATCCTAAGGGTAACTATTAAGCATCTTTGAGATCTGACCCATTTGTACCTCTAAATTTTGAATAGTTGCATCTTGGTTCTAAAATTTCACGTCAACCCTTTAGATAAAACTAGTCATGAGCTCCTCCATACTTTGCTTCTTCTCCTTTGGTGGTTGAGAAGGCTATGAAAAGCCAAGCAGTGCTTTACATGCATTCTCTCACTAGGCAAAGTTTAGATGATTCCTCCAACCAAGGTTATAGATATTCAAGTATGGATTATGATTCTCCTTATTGAAATTGTTAACAAAGTTAGCTTGTTTAAGGCTCATGCTTGTAGATGAAGGTGAGGGGAATACTATTTAACAATCCATTATATCATGGCCACCTCCACAAAGGGTATACACCACTGGTGGACTACAACTATAGCTTATAGCAGTAAGAAGCTTACTTATTTGGCTCATCTGAGAAGTGAGAGTTGCTACTTGTGCCAATAAATGTGACATTTCACTCACTTCATGTACTCTAGCAACTCTCCTAAGTATAGCTCATTTTGTCTGCCAACTATATGTGTTTGATGCCATCTCCTCAATCAGCTAGTATGCATCTTATACTCTCTTACTCATTAAAGTTCCTCCATAGGTTGCATCAATCATTACACTAAGTTAGGCTCCTAAACTATTATAGAATGTTTGCACCTGAAGCCATATAGGGAGCCCATGATGAGAACGCCTCCTTAAAATCTCCTTGTACCTTTCCCACACCTCGTACAAGGATTCTCCTTCATATTGCATGAAGGATGTGATGTCACTTCTGAGTTTGGCAATATGAACAGGAGGGAAAAACCGAGTGAGAAATTTTTGAGCCAATTGATCCTAAGCGGTAACTGAGCTAGACGGGAGCAAGTTAAGCCAACTTTTTCCTTATCCCTCAATGGAAACGAAAATAAATGAAGGCGAATGGCATCTTCTGAAACACCATTACTTTTGAAGGTCTCTCATATCTAATGAAAATTTTGAATGTGTTTATTGGGATCCTCATACAGAGATCCTCTAAATTGGTTGGCTTGCACCATTTGTATTAACGTAGGCTTGAGTTCAAAGTTGTTAGCCTAGATTCTAGGGCGCATCATACTAGGTACTACTCCTTAAATCGTAGGAATAAAATATTCTTAAAGGGCTCAATTATTTTCTTTGTTTTGGTCCCATTTTCTACCATGATCTCTATTGGCTCTTGATTTAAGTGTATGTGTTCTCGTCTAAACCTGTGGAAAGTGCGTTTGATTTGGGGGTCAAAGATCAACAAGTCCAAGTTTGCACTTCTAGTCCTACGCATACACTTATGGGTTTTTTTTTTTTTTTTTTAAAGTAAACTAAGGAAAAAATGTAAAGAAACTAAAAATTTATTCTACATGCAAAATACTCTAGTCAACTCGAAAGAAATATTATAAAAATGTGATGAAATAATGAAAGATGATCTAATTAACAAAAGAAAAATACTTCATGGTTCAATGTGAAAAGAATATGACAAAATTACTAAAAAACTATTGGAAGAGAAATTAAAGTAAAGAGAAGTGATATGAACATGCCTTCTTGTGAACCTAAAAACACAATGACCAATGATAAATAAATTGATGCATAATTACTGAAGTCAATCTAATTAAGTAAGCTAATCTATCCTAGTTCACTACGGGAAAAAAAAAAAAAAAAAAACAGACCAAGCATTCAAGGTCATGACATGATAATAAATTAACCAATAAGTGACTAAAATCCAACCGTGAAGACTAGCTTACGCCAATAAACAGAATAAAAAAGAAAAAAAAGAAAAAAAAGAAAAAACGTTATATGATTAAGAGAGACAAACTTGAGGCAGTATCTTGAATTGAGGCTCCAAGCGTGATGTTGGCAACCAAAAATTGTTCGGATGAAGTTCATGCCGCAGTTTAGAAATTGCGCGTTAAAGTTTTTCCACTTATACTAACCTGAATTAGTATACCGACAACCCGTTGGGCTTAAGGGAATTCTACCTCAACGTGTTTGCTGCCTTGATAACCTGCTACTTAAAAAATTATAAAAATTAGCGAGAGATGCTATGACTGTAACAAAAGGAATTGGACCAAAATAAAAAAATTGGAATCCTGGACGGTGAAATGATTTTTTTATAAGCTAAATCTAACAACTATCAAATAAAATAAAGAGAACAATAAATAAAGTGCCTAGTCTAAAAATAAAATTGTGAATCTAATACTCATTAAATGCAATACCCGGCAATGACACCAAAAATTTGACGTGTACAATTTCTTTCAAAAATAATTTTTCAATAAAAAAACACTATGATAAATGAATTAGATTGTATATGGTAGTAAAAATAACTGGTGAAATCAAGTCAATCTCAAGGATTGAAAAGTATAGACAGCTAATTTTTGCCCCTTTTTATTTTTCAAATTAGATTATAGGGTCTTAAATTAGAAAAAATTCAAAAAAATAGAAAATTAAAAAAAAACCCCAAAAAATGAAGAAATTTAGAAAAATAGGAATTCTAGAAAAACATAAAAAAAAATAGGAAAAAGCACAAAAAATAAGAAATTTAGAAAATACAAAAAAATAAGAAATTTTGAAAAATCACAAAAATATATAATAAATAAATAAAATATTTTAAAAAATAACATTTCACTAGATTAAATTTAGGTTTATAAGTTGGGCCATTGAATCTAAAAATTAAATTTAAATATAACCCAAGCTGACCAAGTCTAACGGCTTGACGATTAAGCATATGGATATAATACTAACATTAAGTATAAGGTCTTAGGTTCAAAACTTAACAAAGGCAAAAAGGCCTTTTTCTTACTCTTTGTTTTTCTTACATCAGAGAGGGCCATGTATCAGGATTTGATTGTACCATGTGTCAACGTGGCACAATCAAATTGGACAACCTTTGCTGATGCGGTGCCACGTGTCAAGTGTGACACGTGGCAGGATGGGGTTTGTCAAGTCGGCTGGCGTGGCATCACGTCAGTACTTTCCCTTTCTTTTCTTAGTGCCAAGTCAGCACTTTCCCTTTCTTTCCCTTAGTTTTCATCCATTTTCTCTTGATTTTCCTCAGCTTTCCTTCTCAAAAACAGCTTACTCCCTCCACTTTGGCTTCAATTTCTGCACAAATTCCACACACAAGCTCATGGTTTCTTACATCAATCTCACACTAGACATGGCCTACTATGAATCGTTACAGAAAACGCATCCAAGTTCGGTCAATTACGCATTCAAATCGAGCTTCAAAGATTGAAAAAATACTGCAAATTCAGCCATTCCCATTAACTTCAATTTGAGCTTTTCTTTGTTGTTAGGTTGAAATTCAAGTATAAATAGGGACGTCAATGAGCAAGAGAAACATCCCTAAGCTTCATAATCAACTGTCAAGCTCTCCTTCTCTCTCGCGATTCTCTTTCTCTCTCTAGCTCATTCTCTCTCTCTTCGCATCTCTCTTCTCCAAGCCCACTACCACAACCCAACATCACAACCATAACCTCCACTCCATTAGCTCCCGAACACAACCTCCCTTAACCTCCACCATGCCCCCTAGCAGCGCCACTTAAGCACCACCGCCAACCGCCACCTCCCAATCGCCAAATGACCACCTTAGGCCACAGCACTCGACCTACCCCCCCTATTCCCAATCTAAAACTCACAAAAATCCCCTTACCCCCTCACTTTGTCCACTAAAACTGCCCGAATAGCCCTTTGCCGCTGTTGTTGTTGTTGAAGGCATTGAAGCTTGACCCGGAACCAGTGGAGTCAACTTGACTCGACCTGATTCAACCCGTTTGACCCACCTAAGTCCGACCTACACATTTGAATCCATCCGAAGCTTTTTCTTTTATTTATTTTTGTTGTTTTATTTTTTTATTTGTTTTGTTTAAATGTAATAGAAAATAATAATAAAAGTAAAAAAAAAAAGGAAAAGAAAAAGAATAGAAAGTATTTTATGTTATTTTTTTAAAACAAGAAGAACCAAAAAAATATAATAAAAAAATAAAAAAACTAACAATAATAAATAAATAATAAAAACAATAAAACAGAGTAAAATTAGAAAAGTTACTTTTTACACTTAGAAAATCAATTTTTTTTAATAAAAATAAAACAGATCTTTTCCAAATTAGAGCATTTGAGGTTTTCCAAAAATAAAATCTAGTTTAAGACCCTCTATAATTTTTTTTTTTCAAATCAAATCAAAATAGGTAAAAATGTAAACCTGGCGGTTTTTCCAAAATTAAAATCAATCAACCCGCTATATTTTCATTAAAACAAACTACGAAAGTCTAATCCCGAATAGCAAGTACGTAGGCACTCGTACATAAGTACAGGGCAATTTAAAATATGGAAAGTTTTATTTCTTCCATTTTTAGATATTTATGTAAATTAATCAATTTAGTCACATGTATCATAATTAGATATTTTTTAGAAATTAAAAAGGGTATATTTGAAAAGCGAAGTTAAATTCGAAAAGTTAAAAATGGTATCCGTTTAGGATTTAATAAATTAACCCTCGGATCCAGATCTCTAGTTTTTAAATAACTATATTTATAACTTGGTTTTTTAATCAATAAACCAGTAAACTTAACCCCTTTTTCCCGACTCTAATCGGGTGGCAACTCTAAATTTTTTCAAGTTGGAAAAAATGGTCTTTTTTAAACCCTAGTCGAGGGACAATATTAAACGGGTAAGGGTTTAATACTGGTCGACTTGGAGAAGACTTAATTTTATAAAAAGAACCGAGAGAGTAAAAAACCAGGCTCGACATCTTGGCGACTCCACTGGGGACCGTCAAGAGGCCTAACTACTTAAAAACATTTCAAAATTAAAATCGCTTTTCAAATTACCCGTATTGTTTAGTTATTTATTTATTTCTTTATATATTGATTTGTTTATTTATTGATTGCTTCGTGTACATATTTGTTTTAATTAGCATATTTATTTTAGTAAGCATGAGATTTATTTTGCTGCATCATGAATGCCTGGTAGATGCGGTCAAACTCGAGCCGTTATAGGACCTTAAGACGGGGAGCCATTGTATAAAGTCTCAGACGTAGTGGGGCAACCACCGTTCGGGGCCAATTAGGCTACCCCACTTAAACTTCGATATGACCAAAGAACCGTTTCTTCAGAAATGTGTGAGGTCACAGAGTTTAAGGACCATTAAAACCTAACTGTCTTGCATTACACTTCATAGGGTCAAGAAATAATTAACAAAGCAACAATGTTACATAATCAGCCCAACTCTAGAGGTGTACACCCAATTGCTCTAAGCTCCACCTTTGGATGAAATATACATCCCGAAACTCAGCTTCGGCCCAACATATATCTTCTTAAGATTCTTAGGGATCTGTAAGACTGAGATAAATGAAGCCCTAAACGACTACAACAAATATGCCATCAAAATATGGGGTCTAGTCCATTGGTTCCAGAATGAGCCCAGCTCTAACAATCAAGCGCTGTTTTTTGGGAATTGGAGAGAAAATCAAATCAAGGCTTATGTGCTAGCTGTGTTTGCCACTATCTTGTTCCCAAGTGGGTCTCTTCTTATACACTTTAGGGTAACAAAGCTAGTGGCTCAATTTTAGGAAGGTAAATCTTACATTCCTACCTTACTTGCTGAGCAGATAAGGAATCTTAATTTCCTTAAGGAAAGGAGCTGCGGAGATCTCAGGTCAAGCATGGCATTATTAATGGTTTAGTTCATCAGTCACATCAAGTGCTTTGGGTTAGATTTAATAAGGGGAGCATTCGCGAATAAGGTTAACCTTATTGATTCTTTTGTCGATAAGATCAAATTGCCAGAAGATATCTCTACCCTTCTCTAGATAGAGGTTCTATAAGATTTTCGAGTAGAAGACATACCGTGGACTGCCAGGTGGAGCAATTACACTAAGGTCATACTGATTTGCAAGAATTACCATGCTATACCACTGATTGAGATGAGCTAGTGTACAGGCTACTATCCAAGCAACATTGTAAGACAATTTAGAGGGATCCAGGATATAGTTCACAAACCTTCATTGGAACCATTCACTCCTAATCTCGAAGAGCCTCACTTCATAGAAAAGGTATCCAAACTTCACAAGATCAAACCTTGGTAGGACACTTGGCCCATAAGCCCAAACATCAATCTGAGTGAGTTCATAGGAGAAGTAGACAAACACCGGGTTACCAAAGAGTATTTATACAATCAACTTCACAAGGTAAGCGCAATGTGATATTGGGCACTAGAAGTCCTTCAAACCTCCCCTATACGCCTTAACTCTAAAATGGTGACCTATATGAACCAAATGAAAGCACATATGGAGATCCTCCATGATGAGAAAGATAAATAGGCAAACCTATGCCGAGAATCTAAACAAAGGTCGCACGCCCTGGAACACTAGCTAAAAATGGCTTAGAAGAAAATTCAAGAGTTTGAAGAAGTGGCTAAGCATGACCAAAAGAAGAAGAAAATGTCATTTGGCTTACAGAAAAAAAGGAAATTAGCATAGATGAATTTGTACCCTTTTCTTTCTTTTGTGTAATAAGACTTCGAGAATCTAAAAATAATGAATAACTTGCCATTCTATTAATCATTTATCGATCCTCTCCTTTTCATCCGTATGATTCACTTGCATTTCATTCATTTTCATTTTTTTTCAAAAATATCCCTATGCTAACTTATTGAGAAGTGGTTTTACCTAGGTCACTAAGATAGCTCCCAAACATCAAACCTTCTAGAGAAGTCCCATCAAAACTCATTCTCAAACCAGAATGGCCAACCAAGGAAACAACAACAATAATGGCAATAGCAACCCCGAGGTTATTGACTCCATAGAGTTGAGATTCCAATCTTTGGAACGAATAATGGGGAAGATGGTAGATCAACAATGGCCTCCCCTTGCTGACAGCATCTCTCTGCTTAAGTCTACGACCCCATCAAATGAAGAGCACTCCAAAGCCCAATATAGAAATAATACTAAGGCCCCACCCCTTGACACAAAAGAAGCTTTCCCTAAAGGCAATAAGGGCTTTGAATCCTTTAAAACTAAAGGGATATTTCCAAAGGCCAACCTAACCTTTGAGCCAAATACTTACTCATTCCTAATCAACCCGAAGCTTGAAGTTGACCAAGACAAATTGAAGGAGCTCGAAGAGCGGTTAGCTCAACAGATCACCGAAAAAATGAAAACGCTCGAAGGGTAAGATAGATTGGAGCACGTTGGAATAACAGACTTCTCTACCTACGATTATGGAAGCTTCCTAAAAAAATTCAAAGTACCCGACTTTGAAAAATACAACGAGACCGGATGCCCCAAGTTATATACCCAGTTGTATGTACATAAGATGGGCAAGTATGTACAGTATGATTAACTCATGGTCCAGACCTTTCAGGATAGCCTGACAAGCCCTGCCTTAACCTGGTATACCCAGTTGAACTTAAATCAGGTGAATACATAGGAGAAGCTGGCTAAAGCATTCTATGAGCAATATAGATTTAATGTCAAAGTGGCACTAAAAATGATGGATTTGGTTACCCTAAGGAAAAGACACAATGAATCCTTCAAAGAATATGCTCAAAGTTAGAGGTCCTTAGCTGCAAGGGTGTCTATCCCTGTTATTGAAAAAGAGATGATGGCAACTTTCATTAACACTCTTGAGAGGCCCTACTTTGCTCACCTAATCAGACAAGCCTCTTCTAGATTTGCAGAAATAGTAGCAGCAGGGTGTCGAATTGAGAGTGCCATTTCCTCTAGCAAGCTGCAAGAAACAGCAGATAAAAGACCACCCTCTGCTAAACCCACCACTAGCAAGCCTAGAGAAGCTACTGTTAGCATGGTCAACTTGAATACAAGACCTAACTCCCAAGTTTCTTTTAAGATGAATCGCCTGCCAGCTTAGCTACAGTACAAAAGCCAACTATAGGCTAACAAGGCTCTGAGACAGTTCACCAGAATACCTGTTCCATTGAGTCAAGTGCTCGAGAAGTTAAGAAGAGATAATCTGCTACATTCTAAGGCTCCTAGTGAAAGGTACAGGCCGAAGTTCTTTGATCCCAACACAAGATGTCAATATCATCTAGGGCAGGTAGGCCATTCAACTGATTCATGCTGGAGGTTAAAAAACAAAATCCAAGATTTGATTGATGAAGGTACAGTACAACTAGATTTTGTAGAGGCTCTTACCCCAAACATCAACAACAACCCACTGCCAAGCCATGGACCTGTCATCAATATGATATCTGACAACCCAGAATCTGCCATCAACATGATCGGTCGAAACCAAGAACCAAAGGTTTATAGGTTCTACAAAAAAGAGGTCCCACAAACTAAAAGGTATACATTCTACGTACCTGTGGCCCCCAAAAATTATAAAGCTGCCCCCTTCAATTACCAGGCAATAAAACCAGGGGCAATCAAGCTCGCTTGTAGGGGAGATCACTCGCTCCGGTAAAATCTATAATCCAAGGGAAGACTTAAAGAAGAAGGGCATATAGGAAATGCCAAACACCAAACAAGCTGAACATGAAGAGGGATTAACTGCCTTCACCAAAATGATCAAGTCTAGTGAATACAAAATAATGGACCAGCTCGCTAAGACTTCGGCACAAATATCCCTCATAAGTTTATTGATGGCATCAGACCCACATCGAGAGGCCTTATTTAGAACACTAAGGGATGTCAAGGTCCCTTGTGAAATCCCGGCTAAAAGGATTGGCTCTGTCACCAATTCCATCCTCACCATAGATCAAATTTCCTTCTCCACCAAGGAACTGGGCGAAGAAGGTACCCAACATACAAAGCCTTTGTTCATAATAGTAAGGATAAATAACATCATCGCGATAAGAGTCCTCATCGACAATGGGTCGTCTCTAAATGTTTGTCCTTTAGCCACCCTGGTTCTATTAGGCATCAATACAACCACTATCAAACCTAGTTCAACAATGGTAAGAGCTTTTGATGGATCTAAGAGAGAGATAATAGGGGAGGTGGACTTATCAGTTGATATCAACCCACAAATGTTCAGCATCCCATTCTAGGTTTTAAACATTCCAAGGACCTTCAATCTGTTATTAAGAAGGCCTTGGATACATTCAAAAGGAGCCATACTATCAACTCTTCACCAGAAAGTTAAGTTCATCTCCAATGGCCAAGTCATCACAATTCTGGGTGACTAAGATTATGAAATCTATAAAGAAATAGCCATACCCTATATCGATACAGAAGAATGAGAGGACTTTGGGCTCCAGAGTTTAATGAGGTATGCATGATCACCAATCAGCAAAAAGGAGAGAGGCCAAAATACAAAGAAGGACAGGTTGGGTCCTATGGGTTAGGGTACATTTCAACCCCAATAGAAGAATTACAAAGAATGCAAGCCAGGGGCAGAAAGGGTGACAGGTTATATCACGCTCCAATGAACTTCCCACAATTGTTAGAAACTTTCATCAAGACTGAAACCCAATGATTGTATCATGCCACATCAACCCTTTCCCTTTCTTTCCCTCAATTTTTCTCCATTTTCTCCCAATTTTCCTCATCTTTCCTTCTCAAGAACAGCTCACTCCCTCTACTTTGGCTTCAATTTCTGCACAAATTCCACACACAGGCTCATGGTTTCTTGCATCAATCTTGCACTAGACATAGCCTACTATGAATCGGTACAGAAAACGTATCTAAGTTCGGTCAATTACGTATTCAAATTGAGCTTCAAAGATTGGAAAAAAACTGAAAATTCAGCCATTCCCATTAACTTCAATCCAAGCTTTCCTTTGTTGCTGAGTTGAAATTTAAGTATAAATAGGGACGTCAATGAGCATGAGAGGCATCCCCGAGCTTCAGAATCAACTCTCAAGCTCTCCTTCTCTCTCACGATTCTCTTTCTCTCTCTAGCTCATTCTCTCTCTCTTTGCATCTCTCTTCTCCGAGCCCACCACCACAACCCAACACCACAGCTGTAACCCCCACTCCATTAACTCTCGAACATGACCTCTACCGTGCTCCCTAGCAATGCCACCCTAGCAGTGCCACCCAAGAACCACCGCTAACTGCTACTTCTGACAACTGCTAAACAACCACCCCAAGCCATGGCACTCAACCTACCCCCCTTATTCCCAATCCAAAACTCACAAAAAACTCCTTACCCCCTCGCTTTAGCCACTAGAACTGTTCAAGTAGCCCTCTACCACTATTATTATTGTTGAAGGCATTGAAGCTCGACCTAGAAACAGTAGACCTGACTCGGAAATAGTGGACCCAACCCGATCCAACTCGTCCGACTTACCTAGGTCCGACCCGTACATCCAAATCCGTCTAAAGCTTTTTCTTTTATTTATTTTTGTTGTTTTATTTTTTTTATTTGTTTTGTTTAAATGTAATAGAAAATAATAATAAAAGTAAAAAAAAAAAAGGAAAAGAATAGAAAAAAAAAAGAAAGAATAAAAAAGAATAGAAAGTACTTTATGTTATTTTTTTTAAAACAAAAAGAACAAAAAAAAAGTATAATAAAAAATAAAAAAAAACTAACAATAATAAATAAATAATCAAAACAATAAAACAGAGTAAAAATAGAAAAGTTATTTTTCACACTTAGAAAATCAATTTTTTTTTTAATAAAATTAAGACAGATCTTTTCCAAACTAGAGCATTTAAGGTTTTCTAAAAATAAAATCCAGCTTAAGACCCCTTATAATCTTTTTTTTTTTTAAATCAAATCAAAATGGGTAAAAACATAAACCCGGCAATTTTTTCAAAATTAAAATTAATCAACCCACTATATTTTCATTAAAACAAACTACGGAAGTCTAATCCTGAATAGCGGGTACTTGTACGAGGCGACTTAAAATATGAAAAGTTTTATTTTTTTCATTTTTAGATATTTATGTAAATTAATCAATTTAGTCTCCTATATCATAATTAGATATTTTTTAGAAATTAAAAAGGATATATTTGAAAAGCGAAGTTAAATTCAAAAAGTTAAAAGCGATACCTGTTTAGGGTTTAATAAATTAGCCCCCAAATTCAGATCTCTAGTTTTTAAAAACCCGTATTTATAACTTGGTTTTTTAATCGATAGACCGATAGCTAAGTTATAACCAATCCACCCAATTGGTTATAACTTAACCCCTTTTCTCGACTCCAATGGGGTGGCGACTCTAAATCTTTTCAAGTTGGAAAAAATAGTCTTCTTTAAACCCTAGTCGAGGATCAACATTAAACGGATAAGGGTTTACTATTGGTTAGCTTGAAGAAGACCTAATTTTATAAAAAGAACCAGGAGGGTGAAAAACCAAGCTCAACAAAAACTAAGTATTAAATTATTTCAATTCTTTTCTTAGTTAGGCGATCAAAATAAAATGATAAAACAAATTAAAATAAAAAGAGCTAAATGACTACGATTACAAATGAACTAAAAATAAAATACTAACATTACAAAGAAAGAAGGTACTAATAATAGAATAAGATCTCAATGAAACCATCATTTAACGAATCAACACATATCTAAAAAATATGATAAAATTAATTAATTGGTCTTTAATTAGATTTATAAGAGCTCACTTCCCTTTCGAGTTGATATTGCCCTAATTATAACAAAAACATCCCTTTTGAGTAATTTATCTATAATCTCCTATTATGTAGTAAACTTCCTCTCACAAAATTTGCTACCCTAATTAATATCAAGATTCATGCATATTTCTATGTCACAAAAATTAATACTAAGCACATTACGAACGTGAATCCTAAAACTAATTCCAAGTGCATGTTTCCATATCAATAATTGAATCAATCTTATTCCAATTTCATATAAACTATCGATCCCTTTTCGAGTTTTTCAAGCTTTATTCATGAAAAAATTATTGGCTAAAAAATAGAATCATCAACCATGAACCATGAAATCGAATAATTAAAAATTCAATCAATTAAATAATAACATATAATAAGATCATACATCAATTAAATCATCAAGTCATGTCAAAATCCCATTAAATCTAACTTTGTTCATCGCAAAGATGAAGATCACACATAAGAATTCAAGAAACATAATAAATCTTAAAAGCAAAAATGACTAGAAAACTCAGTTGTGGTTCTTAAGGTGAAAATATGATTTCCAATCTAGTCTTTGTTGATTCTTTGTATCCTTGTTATGAACTTTAGAAATTGTCTTCACTCTCCTGTATTACGACTATAGAAATTGGATTTGTTTTTCTTTCATCTTTTGTGTCCAACTATGGAAATTGGATAAACCAAAAGTATGGATTCCCCCTTGAAAATTGCGATATATATATATATATATATTAGGCCTTTTTTTTTTTTTTATGCTTACTGTCCCTTTTGAAAAGATTCTCCTTAAGGCCACAATCGGAAAGGATATCTATCTACATGGCTTTGAAAAACTACAATAATAATAATAAAAACTACCCCCTCCAACTGACTTTACTTTTATTTTTAGTCCTTTGGCATTGTAGACTTCAATTTGGATGTTGGAATAGGCTAAGCACAATTTACATTTAATTTCTTTTAGGTATTTCCAATTGCATGATGTTGGACTTTGGACAATTGGACCTTTGATTAATGTGCTGGCCTTGGAAAATTCCATTATGAGCATTTGAATTTATAGAGTTAGAACATGGCTTCAGTGGACTCAGCACAAGGGCCTTCAATTTCAATTTCTGGCATGTAAGCTTCCAATTCGTCGACTCTACAATTTGCATGGCGATGGGCTTCAATTGAAAATTCTCATGGAGAATAAATATGGGCTTCAGGCATGTTAAGCTTCATCTCCTCGAATAGAAGGTTTTGAAAATTGTTTATGATCCACTTCTTAGTATAATATTACACTTGAATTAACTTGTGTGTATATTTTCCAAATCCATAAAATTCCCTATAAAAAATGTAAAAATATACACATAAACATTGTATAAAATTGAAATAAAAAAAATAAAAAATTTATGGCTTATCACACTCAATGGAATTGAAGCGAATTACCATTGGGCCTCACAACTTTTTATTTTTGGAAACTCATATGAATTTGTACCTATTAGCAACTTGCTTTTTCTTTTCCTTTTTTCCTTTTTTCTTTCTTTTTTATTTTAGAGAAAGAGAGAGGAATTAACTTGAAAATGGGATTGTTGAAGGGGGGTGTGGGGGAGGAAATGTCATGATCCTTTTATTTTGGAAAATAATAATCGAATGATAAATTTATAGATGACGAAGTGTTCATTATTTATAGTCATATGGGGTAAGAAAGAGAGAAGAGAAACATTTGTCCTAGGGACATGATCATGGGTAAGCTAGGATTCCTTAGAAAGGTATTTACAATAGGAAGGGTCAAGCCCTATACACACACTATTTACAAAGCGAACAATACTATAATCTAATAGCAAGATTTTGATCTTTATAAGCCTTTTTACAAACCTAGTGAGGAAGAAGATGATATGTGAATTTGGCAAAAGTTTAGTCAGATACACTATAGTCAGGCTTATGTCAAGAGAATGAAGGAAACTATTTATAATTTTTACTATTAAATGTAGGAAAAATCAGTGAATTCCCTATTTTACAAAAAAAAAAAATAAAAATAAAGAGAGTGGAGAATTCATTATTTTGCAACCTAATGGAATTGACAGTAAAGGTTGACTTATTTCAAGCCCTATAGAAGGGAATGAGATGGCCATTAAAGAAAAAAATTATTACAACATCTGAATAAAATTTATGCTACCTAAAAGATTTACAGGGCAAAGGAGTTAATCCTAAATGTTAAGAAAGGGATAATTTATAGTTTTCTTTTTTAAGAATGAAAATTCAAGTAATGGAAGGAAGCCAAATATGTTACAATTGAAGTGATTGTTTAATAGGTGAAGAGAACTATTAGAAAGATAACAACCAAAGGCAACAATAGAATGATTAAGATATTTTGAATGGAAGATTGCAATTATTAATGACCTAAAAAGAGGGAAAAATTCATGACCCTCTTTTATTTTCTTTTTCCTTTACAATTTGTTTAAAAGAAGATAGATTCAAAAATTAACAAATGAAGAGGGATTTATTCACATAAAATGCAAGGAAAATTACCTACATGAGGATCTTTCTTTTATTATTTAATTTTTTTTTAATATTAGTTATAGAAAATCTATAAAGATAACGTTACTTGTAGACTTTTACAAGTTAGGATTAAGAAAAGAAAACAAATATTTACAACCTATGATTATTTGTATGCCCCATTTAAAACAAAAGTAAGATAAAGAAAACTATAAAAAAAAAAACCAAAGGAGATGAAAATTCAATTAATTTTATTTTATTTTTTTTGAAAAAGATGTTGCTGAATGGTGTAGCCAACTATAAAAAAAAAATAATTACAAATCTAAAAAAACAAGAATTGACACAAGTTGACTACAAGCCAAAAAGATTGTTGAGATTGAGAATTTTACAAAAAAACTAAGAGGATAAGTTATGTCTTTAAGAATAGGAATGATGACTTACAAGAGGGTTAAGGAGAATCCTCTATATGATTTAAAAGTTAAAGAAATATTGCAAATATTAACCAAAAAACAAAGGAAATACTATTTACAAAACTTTGTTTTACAAGAATAACAATGGAATACAAATTTTATTTCTATTTGAAATTTTTCTTATTTCAAAATTTGTAACAAGGGAAGCTAATAATTTACAATTTGAAGGAGTAGCAATTATTCACAAAAATCCTATTTTTTAGAGAAGAAAAAAGATTTTTAAAAAATTATAGCAAATAATGAAGAAAATAAAGAATAAAGAAATGAATGAGAGCATACAGATGCAAAAGGGATTGACAACTAAACAATAGTGCAACATTTTTAAGGATTAGATATTGCAATTTTATCAAAGTTCCATCATTACAATCATAAATTCAATATTTACAAAATGTAAAAGCCTATACAAAAATTATGTATAGTTTTACAATTATAGAGAAATAATATTACAAGAAAATTACAAAGACCTATATTGATTTTACAAAGAAATTATATTACAAGGTAATTATAGGAAATTAGAATGACCTATGGTGTAATGGAACTCTAATAAAGTTGTATTAGCAATATGCTACATTATTGTTTATTCGTCGATCTAAGCTCATAAATGCAAATAGGGTAAGTTCTAAAAAATTCCTACAAACCCTGCAAATTTCTTAAATTGGGGGTTAAAAGTTAATAAGATTCTCCAAAAGATACCCTTAGTAGTAGCAAGACAATTAATCCTGAACTTGAGAGACTACACTAAAAATTCATAATACAAACTTCTAAAACCTCTAATGGCAGCCTTGACCCTAATTTGAGCCCAACACTCAAAAGCTTAAAATCTTGTAAACAAATGCCAATAACAAATATTAACTCCCAAGGTCAACATAATCTAACAAAACCAACCCTAAGCCCTAATGGGATTGAGATCAATAATTGAAACATACAAGAATTCCCTAAAACCAATAAAGGGTAAACTAAGCAAAAAATAAATATTGATATAGATAACGCTAACAATGAACTCAAAACCTAAAATGAATACTATAGTCCTTAAATAAACCTTTGAACTCTAAAATCCTAATTAGAACCCTAATACGCACAAAACTCTAAAATGATAGTAAAACTCTGATCTAGTGTTGAAAACCCTAATCTAACTACTGTATTATAATTAAATAGTAAAACTATTCATTAATCGAAAACTAATCGCTTAGTTGTTCTAAAACCCTAATTTAACCTATAAAATGTAGTCGAACAACAAAATTATATCAATTCTTTAAACTAATTAGATAAGATGACCCAACGAGCCTAACTAACTTAACTTGGCACATTAAGCCTTAAATTGTACCTAATTAATGTCAAGTGTACAAGTAATTAAGATTAAGAAACTTAATTATATCTTAATCTGCTAATGAAGTTTTATAAAATAATTAACTACAAATCAAGAGCGATTAATCATATGAAACCAAAGTAATTATATGAAAATATCTCCATAATAATGCCAACATTATACTCAAAGAGACAATATGAACCCTATAAACTTGTGGATCCGAACTCGAAGTCTAATACATGAGTCAATAGGTAATCCCTAAAACTACTTAAGATATAATAATAAAATTCCTAAATAAAACGATTGATCCTTAAATAATAAGTTGAAAAACTATAAATAGAGTAAAAACCTAAAACCCTAATCATAAGTGTAAAACCCTAAAAATCCTAATACGCGGGAAACCTTGAAACAATTGGAAAACATTAATAAACTAACTAAAACCTTAATTGGAAGTCCAAAAGCCTAATTGAACTTATAAATGGTAAGTAAATCCTTAAACTATTAGTTAATCGCAAATAATTTCTCTAATCGGTTGGAAACCTTAAATCATCAATCTCATACACGGTCCAAAAACCATAATCAATCCCAAATACTAATCTAACAAACAAAGTAATATAGGTCAATGATCTTAATTAAAATGATAAAATATGGAAAGACCCTAATTACACCCTAATTAGGCTTGAATTATTTAATTAAGTATAATTGTGATTAATTAGCGTAATTACCCTTTAATCCATCTACCAACCTTAGTCTTCTCAATTAAGAAATGGATAAGATCAATTAAGGGGACAAGACAAAAGATTAGTTGATAATCAAGATATTGTGAAGACAAATTCTCGCCTTATTTTGCAAAAGTCATAAAAGTAAATGGTCTTAGCTTAAAGCTAGTAATTGGTAACCAAAAGAGGAGAGGGATTGATACGGATCACCGAGAAAGGGAAGACACATGGCTATCGATATCACGCAAGCCAAGAAGGGTAGGTTTGAGCCATAAGATGGTTTGAAGGATAAATGGAACTCGAAGGTTAACCAAGAGACCCTCATGCACCAATGGTAGATATGACTCACCAATGCCTCATATGAGTTCGAGCTATACTTGATATGACGCATAAGTATAATACGAGGTTGCTTGCCACTAGTCTATACTCAATAGCCTAGATAAGAGCTCTTCAAGGTCTCAATCCTCTTCAAGAAAACTCAAGCTCAAGAGGAAGGAAAGGTAAAAATGTTTGAAGTTCAATGTCACTATTCTAATTTATTGCTATTATTACATTTTACAAGTATTTATATGGCCCAATTAGGGTAAGTCTTAAATATATGTAATTTATAAAAAGGATTCATACTGGAAAAATAAAAATACACAATTTATAAAAGCAAAGTTGTAAATAGGCAAATAGGATATTCAGTTACAAAAAGGACATTATGTATGTGAGAAAATGGGGCACGTGTCAACTATTGATTCTATAGTCCTAAAGAAGTTGTTTGTCAAGCAAAACAAGTTTTGAGCAAATTAGGTTGGATTTAGATGCTCGTCAACTTAAATGTCCAAGATTGAGGAAGGATTGGTCCAGTAAGGTAACCCATTGTATGGTCAACTCGGGATAGAGGTAGCTCGACCTCAGCAATGTATCAAGTTAGGAGCAGGTAGGTTTAGTATTTAACCTTAAACTTATAGGTTAAGAAAGGGTTAGCTCAGCAATAGGTTAGGCACCTCAAGAGTCTCTTTAATGAGATGAAGAGTAGAGTAATTCGATAAGTCAAATTGGAGAATACATTGTTCTTCAAAGCTTAACTCTCCTTAGATAGCTCAACAAACCATATGAGTAAGTCCTCGAGCTCAAGAGAGAGTAATTGGTCCATGATCCCTATTAAGGTTTGTCCACCATATCCTACCTTCTTGATCTACAATTTTGCCCATTTAAAACCTTCATTTGACTCCATTCTTTACTATTAGAAAACCATAGGAAACCCTCTTTATAAACACAAATAAAAACCAAAGGAAAAAGGAAGGATAACCAAGAAGCACTCTCAAATAACCAACCCTACCCCCTAGCCCCCTAATATCTCGATGCCCGTGCGTACATTAGCACCTTTTCCAATTGCCACCACCACATGACACCAAATGACAAACCATCACTACCAAATGATCATATAGGTACCATAGTTTCTTTCCAATAAGCATTTGTCTTAGTGGAAAAGTTAGAACTTGTGCAAATCAGTCTAAGGTAAAACTCACCCAACTTAAGTTTTTTATTTACACTTGTTATACCTATGATATTTGAAGAGTTTAGAATTATAAATACTAGATAAACATGTTACAATCATGTACATGTTATTTTAGAGCCATATGATCACACCTTCATTAATGTACTTAGCTAGTTTGTTACTTACATTCTATAAATATGAGAGATAGTTTTATGTAGATAACTTGAAAAAAAGTTGATAAAACTCCATAAAACCCTAAGTACCATGCATGTAGCCCCTTTCTTAGTCAATATTCACCTCAGTTTAATATATTATGCAATGTTATTAGTTTAAAATAAGTAGAAATGTGATTAATATGAGGAAACACACTAAAAAAAGTATTAGATGAAAGAAGTTGAAGGAAAGTCTAGAAAAACCCTACTTGGCCACTATTATTAATGAAGTTAATAATCTGTAAATTTTGATTAATTAGTGTAATGACATAATTGCTTAGTGTTAAGTATAATTTTGGTTATAGCTTATCCCCTAATAGTTTCTTTTGTAGGTCTTACGAAGTTGAGGTTAAGCTAGGATTCAAGCGCAAAGTTCTTCATTGGGCTGAGAAAGTAGAATGATAAGACTAGAAAAGCAAATAGGATAGTCAAATTAAACTTTTAAAGTATCTAGTGACTTTATGATTATCAAAATTTAGATATCATTTCTTATTGTTTGGTAGGTGATCCTAACTCTCTACGATTCTTGTGACTATGGATTGCTAGATCACTTATATATATATATATATAGAGAGAGAGAGAGAGAGAGAGAAAGCTAAGTAGATGTAGGTAAAAAGTTTAAGTATAATTAGAAACTTACAAGTGAGAGTCTTGCAATCTCTAACTTACAAAACGATTTTTATATCATTGATACATACATAATATAAAGATTTTAGGTAAAACTATTAGACCACCTTTTGGGGTGTTATAGCTCCCAAGCACTATGGCCTCCCCTATTCCAAAGAATGAATCTACAACCATATCGACTCAAGTGGGATGACCTAATCAGCCCGGATAGTGGTTGCCCCATAATATCCAAAACCTACATAATGGCCCCCTTTGTCCTAAGGCTTCTTAGGTCTAGTTTCGACCTTTTCTAGCACACATCATAATGCTTGTTCAAAATGATAACCCCCCAAAAAGAAGACTAGTCCCAGTGGGCCTTCTATTCCTGTAAACCTTGATAGTTTAGGTTGGAGGAAAACAAACAAACATATATACATTTACACAAATAAATAAATAAACATTTATATACAAGAACTATAAGGCCATTTGTTACAAGGCTTAAGTTTAAGTGTGTATTAAATATTAAGGACCAATTTAATATTTTAATGTGGCTAGTCAACTAAACATCCCTAATGGAGTCTTCAATCTATTGAGCCTAAAATTCGATTTTTTTTTTCTTATCTTGGTTTAAACTAAACCCTATACTTATTTAATTTAAACCCTCAACATATGTTAAGAAAAGCGATTTAGCGATTTCTTTTGGTTTTTGAAAATTGGAGTCACCAGTCGGTTAGATCAAGAAGAAAAAAAAGTAAATTAGGATCGATTAGGTGAACTGAACCTAATTTAGCTACTAGCTTACGTTTTGAAGATCTTTTTGAAAAGAGCTTCAAATAAACTAGAGATAATTGGATTTAAGGGTTAACTTATTAAAAGCCGAAGGTTACCACATTTAAAGTATTAAATTAGCCTTAACTTTTAAAATAGCCCATAAACTTAAAGGAAACATTTTTTTATTTCTTAATTAGTAATTTTTTAATTTTTCTTTATTATTGACTTTTAAAAAAAACATTTTTTTTTAAGAAAAGAAAAGGAAGATAAAATTTTTATTATTTTTATAGTCTTCCTATAGGTGCCAATGTATCTGCTAGTTAAAATTAAACTGCCATAGTTTCTTTTTTTTCGTAAAACTTTAAATATTTGATTTTTTTTAAATTTTCAAAACAAGCTAGATTTATATCATTAATCAATTTATGTGATTTTATGAAGAAATCTAGGAAGGACCATAACTTTATTCGTATATTTAAAAAAAAAAAGGTCCTATTTTTTATATTTATTGGAAAAGGGTTCATTAAATTTTTAGTTTTTCTAGAAAAACCTCTTTCATGAAAGACAAAATTTTTTAGATTTTTTTTAAAGATTCTGAATTTTCTTAACTTCGCAAAGGATTTTTTTTATTTTTCTAAATACAAAAAAAATTTAATTATTTTTTTAAGCTTACTATTTTTGTAAGGCCAAAAATATTTGAAGAAAAATTAACATTAAAAAAATTATTTTTTAAAAATTACTGATGTTCTATTATTTTTAAGAAAGAAGGTAATTTTTTAAACATTTTTCTTATACATATTTTTATTTTTTAAATTATAATTTAAAGAAAGTAGGCCCTATTAGTCTTGAGAGTGATGGTTACCTACACCATCTCTTAGGACTATCTAATGCCCCTAATTTATTTATTATTTATTATTGATTATTTCTTTTTTATTTATTATTTTTTTCTTTTTTCCATTTTATTACTCTTTTCTTGTACCTTTTTACATTTTAATTATTTTTTATTAAATCTAGGCCTTACCCATCCTTAGGAAGTAGTTAGCCTACAACACTTGGGGACTACACATGGCCTTATCCTAATGAAATTAAAACATGAAAAAAAATAATAAATTGAAAAACCAAATAAACGAATAAAACAGAAAAGAAAAAGGGTAGAAACCTAGTTAAAGAGTCAATGGGTCATGGGTCAATAGCGACTCACCTATCAAGTCGTGGAGCTCTAAGTCTAGGTCATGTACTAAGTACATGCTTTGCTTTACATAAAGAGAGAGAGAGAGAGGGAAAGAAAGAGAAATGCAACAATGACCACCTACTTCCAAGCAATCTATTAGCCAAAATGAGTAGATGATGGCACTTTGATTAGCTTTTCAGTGTCAAAAAAGCTAATGGTGACAATGTCTTAGCCAAAAACAGTGGCATAAGTGGTGGTGTACGATGGTCGGAATGGATTAAAGAGATAAAGTTGTGATAAAGTATGTAGAAGGCTAAAAATTATTCTATTAATTATTAAGATGAGCCCATTATTTATTTAGGCTTGACTCCTTAGACCAGGTGATAGAACCTAAGGAGTCCAATCCGTATTGGGATAATTCAAGGAAATTTAGCTTAATGGGCTTGGAACAGAAATCGTTGGAATGGCCCATCAGCCTCCAACCTTTCTCAGGAAGACTCATGCACTTATAAGGAGGGCTACTGGCTTTAAACCTATTAGCTAACTCATTATAGATAACCATGAATCGAGCAAGCTCTATCTCATCCATTAATCACCTAAATGATCCAACGAATGCCACCATGCCTAAAAGCCTATAAATACCTAGCATTTCCTCGTCATTTGGAACTCTTAGAGAGCAATTGGAAAAATAGTGTTCCACTGTGAAAACTCTACTCTGTAAAATCAAATAGCATTCAGGCAAAGAATTAATCCCATTCGCTTAAGCTACAAGGTGAACGCTTGAGGTCCCCTAAGATTGCCTTGTCTGTTACTTATGTATTTGAGACACTAAGGTTATCTATTCCTCCTCCATGCCTTATTCTCACCTAATTATCTCTTTTGGTGACAATCTCGCGTTATTTCTTTGAAGCCACGTAGAGCACGGTACTCACACAGCACGCACATGATCACTCCAATCAAACCCTTACATAAACAAAGTACAAATGACTATGGATTAAAGTGAGATAAGAGTGGCTCTCTAAGTTTTTTGGGTCAAGGAACTCATTTGCGATGTTAATTTTTCAAAAAATGGTAGCGTGGGTGATGTTTTGTGGTAGTCAACAATGGATAAAGAATTTAAGGTGGTGGTGGAACTTATTTAGAGGTGAATTGATGCAAGTGGACAGTTATTTCCTAGGTTCTTGAATACGAGCAAGCTAATGGTGGCATCAATTTTTCTTGAAAACTTGCAAAATGCGATCTTTTTTAGAGAGTGAAAAGGGTAGGACTAGAGAGAGAAAGAGATCATGGAAACTTGTGGGGAGCTTTTTGAGCGAAGCTTGATGCATAAATGTAAAACCCAACCATAGTTTTCAAGCTTGCTTTATGCATAGAAAGGCTAGGAATGGAGAATCACGTGTACACTAGTTTAAGATGGTCAAGTTTGATCGATTGGTTTCTTGAGGAAATAATCATTGATTGATGGATAATTGAACGTGAGATGGACAATGATAGCTAAATCAATCTTTAGAATCATTCATTCTTGCTAAAAACACCAAGATTTTTTAGTTGGAAAAAATGCAATTTTTTACCTTTTCCATTTTTCAAGCTTGATTTGACCATCCAAACATTTGTTTCTAAACTAAAAATTAGTTTAGATACAAACAACTCCATGTCCTATAATGATTCTTGCATTTTATTTAACAAAAATTTGCCAAAAAATGAGTTTAATCTAGTCTAAAGTAGTAGGGATTAACACCTCATTTTTCCTTTCTAAACCTATAATTTTTTAGCTCTAAGAGATAGTAATTACATCTAACCAATGGAAAATCAACACATGGCACTTCCAATAAGGCATCAGCCTTTATGTCAAACCCAAGACCTTTGTTGCCTTTCTCTTCCAAACTAAAGTGTAGACTACTAGACTAAGCTTGTTTCTTAGTCTATATTTTGCAACAAAAAATATGTATCTCCAACCATTGTTGACTACAATAAAAAGCCCAACAAACTTCGGGCCTTAAAAAATTAGCCTAAATCTTTCGAGTCTAGAAAAATTAATTTATCTCCAAATGAAATTATTGTGTCCATTAGGCATATGTGAAAAAATTATTTTGAAAAATATACTAATTTGATAGAATTACAAGCTTAATTCTATTTAGTGCTTAGTTTTACATAAAACTTCAATTGCTCATAAGATAGTTAATTTAAATATGATTGAGGCACCATTTCATGCCATGATCAACTTAAATTATTCATTTTCATAACACTTTAAAATAAAAAGCCAAACCTGGTTTAAAAAATTAATTTTCAACAAAAATGCCCTTTTTTATAAGAAATTGTAATTCCAACAAATTGCATACGCCTAATCAAACCAATTGACCTTAAAAAAACTAAAAGACCTTAGAAATAAGACCCATTGAATGTTATTTTCCTAAACTCATATACTTTTTTTGTATTTTTTTTTTTATTTTCTCCATTTTTATATATTTTTTTATTTTCTAATTTCTCTTTTTTTTTTATCTTTCAAACTTTTCCATTTTTTTTAAATTTTCTTAATTAGAGCCTTTTCTTTATTATTTGAAAAATAAAATAAATGGGACAAAAAATAAGGTGCCTACAATCACTTTACCATCAAAATCGAGAGTGGCAAAAATAGTGTGCCATCTTTTTCTTTATGGTGAAGTTTTTCTCAAACATCACTAAAAATCAAGTTTTTGTCTACACATCACCATAAAAAGAAAATAGTTATAAACACTCTGATTTTTCCCCCTTTTAGAAATACAAAAAAAAAATGAGGAAAACACCAAAAAAAAAGTAAAAAATTAGCAAAGTATAGAAAAAAATTGGAATAAGTGAAAAGCCAAATAAAATACAAAAGACAAAAAATCTAGAAAAAAAAAGTGGAAAAATAAGAAAATATAGAAGAAGTACAAAAGAATGGAAAATGGAGAAAAAACTAAAAAATAAAAAATTAGAAAATCCCTTAAAAATTACAAATTATTGAAAAACCAAAAAAATTGAAAGAAAACAAATTGAAAACAAAAATCTTGCCTTTGAGCTAAAATGAATTTTTTAGCCCTAATATATGTATGGATTTGATAACAACGAGTTCCTGATTAAGAAAATACTTCATTTTGTAAGATAATAAAATTATCTATTCAAGCTTAATCTGATTGGTTTTAAGTGACTGAAAGAGTACAATTTAAGTTAACACAGGTTTAAATCAAGCATCATTTGGACTTAAACTAGCAATGATATGCAAATTTCAAATTTTGAACTAATCGAAATATCAAAAGACCAAAGCTTAAGTTTTTATCAAATTGGGCTCATTTCAAATTTAATTTTCATAAAATATACATATAGGTAAAGTTAATGATATGCCTTAGAGTTAAGTTATCACAAGCCCTTACTATAGTAAATCAAATGGGTCCTTTAAAATATCAAAGAAAGTACAAGATGGATTGGTTCAAAAGTTCTAATAACTTTGTGAAGCTATTCTTTGGACATGATACACCGAGGAGCACAACATGACTTACCTCTCACTTGATATTACATACAATTAAGAGCTAAAGTCCACTTGCTACTAACCTTAAACTACTAACAAGATTAGATAAGAGTGTGGAGCTTGTAACTTAGAGAGCGTTTCTTGCAAGATAGAAGAAAGGAATATTCATTAATAATAATTCCGATGATTTCGGCTACAGTGATAAGGGACTATTTATAGTAAGTCTCTAAGATAACAAGACAATTACAGAAATTACAAAAAAAGGGTAATGTAGAAATAAAGATTCTTCGTATAAACTAAAAAGGGGTAAATGTGACAAAAGATAAAAAGAGAATATAGTATAAATGTCAAAAAAGTTATGACAAATGGTACGCTATTATTACATTCGTATGCGGGTCAGTAAAGTACTGGAGCTAAGCTCTTCAAATGAAAGAACAAGTCAATAGATTAGGGATTAGAGGTTAGGGTTAGGGACCTTGGCACTAAGCAAATTAGCCATATTGGAAGGAATTGTGAGCATAGCATCTATGCGAGTAGTAAAGCAAAGGAGGGTGAAACCAAGTTGGAATCATAAAGAGTTCAACAATAGGCCTCCTTGATAATAGAGCCTACTCTAGTTGAGTTGAGAAGACTATATCTTGTTTACAAGACCTTATAGGCCATTGAGGTGAGCTAGGGTGAGAGGTCCTTAGGTTGGCAATCTATCAACTCCTCAAGGTTGTTGAAGATTTGCCTACAAATCTTAGTTAGCATCTTCTTCTAGTACACAGGACATTAGATTGGAGAAATTGAAGGTCGGTGACACTTCATATCCTTTTAGTAGCTTTAACTCATAAGCATTATTATTAATCTATCACAGAACCTTGAAAGGACCATCTAATTTGGGTGATAGTTTTCTTATCCTCCTCCCTAAGAACTCTTCTTTACTAAGGTGAACCCAAACAAGGTCTTCTAGACTGTAGACAAAGCTCTTTCTACCTCGATTTCCTTGATCTTGCTGTTGGGCCACTATTCTAGCTAGCTATTTTGAGATCTTCTTATGTACTCTCTAGAATTCGTATGTACATTGCAAGCTAGATTAGCTTTCTTCTTTAGAGGTCAAGCTAGCAATCATGTTCAAAGTTAAGCACAAGTTGATTTTGTAGACAATCTCGAAAGGTGATCTTCCTATCAAGTAGTGGGTAGAGTAATTGTAGGCAAACTCAGTGATTAACAGATACAACTCTTGGTCATGTAAATTCTTCCCAACAGTTGCTCATAGTAAACTACCAATGGTCTTATTTACCACTTTGGTTTGACCATCCGTTTGGGGGTAATAGGAGGTATCAGACATTAACTTAGTGCCAAGCTTCTTTCATAAGGTTCGCCAAAAGAAGCTTATGAACTTTACATCTCAATAAAAAACAATGCTTTAGGGACTCCATGAATCCCTACGATCTCTTGCAAAAAGAGGTTAACAACATGTAAAGCATCATTAGTCTTATGACAAGGAATGAAGTGGCTCATTTTGCTGAATCAATCAACCACTACCATGAATGGAATCATGTTTCCATGCTGTTTAAGGTAGTCCAAGCTTGAAGTTCATGCTCAAATTGGTTTAGGGCCGATGAGGCACAATTAAAGGTATATACTATTCATAAGCTCCTTCCTTTAGCTCGTTTGCACATCTCATACCGTTCTAAAACCTTATGCACATCCTTTACCATCCCTACCCAATAAAAATGCTCTTTCAACATTAATCGAGTTGACTAAGAAGAACTCTAAGTTTAAGTGGTTAGAGAAACCTCATAAGAGTTTTGAAGATGTAAAGTCTAAATTAACGTCTACCCTAGTACTCACCCTACTAAATATCATGAAAGTTTTTTAGGTCGAATGTGACATGTCTGAAGTTGGCATTAATGCTGTCCTTATGCAAGAACATCAACCCATTGCCTACTTCAATGAGAAACTTAAAGGAGCTGCCTTAAATTACTCGGCCTATGACAAGGAGTTATACGCCCTTATCCGAACACTATAAAACTAGCAACATTACCTATTGTTGAGAGAATTCATCATCTACTCAAATCATGAATCTCTCAAATACCTTCGAGGGCAACAAAAACTTTCTCAGTGTCATGCCAAATGGGTTAAGTTTTAGAGTTTTTTTGCTACGTCATCCAATATAAGAAGGGGAGTACAAACACTATGGTTGATGCTCTTTCTCGTCATCATACCCTTATTACTACAATGCAAGCAAAGGTACTTGGATTTGGTACCCTACCCAATCAGTATAAGCATGATCCATATTTTGGGCCTTTAGTGGCCAAGTGCATCGTTGGAGGAGCAATAGATGGGTTCTAAATAAGTAATGGATTCTTAATGAAGGGCAAGCAAGTTTCTATGCCGAGTGGCTTAGCTAGAGAGCTACTCATTTGAGGAGCTCATGTTGGAGGCTTAGCTAGCCATTTTGAAGAAAAGAAGACGGTTAAAATATTGAAAGAATATTTGGCTAAGATTATGGCTCAATAGAAAGAGCAAGGAAACCGAAGAAGGAGCCGAGTCATTTTTACTCCCAAAGATCTTGTCTAGATCTACCTAAGTAAAGCACATTCCCCTGAAAAGATAATGAACAAACTATCCCCTAGAGCAGATGGACCTTACATGATCCTTAGGCGTATCAATGACAACACCTATGAAATTGAGCTACTCGAAAGATATGATGTGTCTGCTACCTCCAATGTTGCCGACCTGATGCCCTATAGACTTGATGAAGAAGAAGACTAAGAATTGAGGGCAAATCTTCAACAACCCCGAGGAGCTAATAGATTACCGACCTCTAATCTACTTACTCACGCACGCCTAAGAGGTCTCCGATCCTTCTCCAAAAGAATTCCCTCTTGTGAACCTGCCAAGGATGAGAAACAGTATACATCAGAATGGTGGCTGAACTCCTTAAAAGCTCTAGGTAGGTACACCCTACTCTCCTCTGACCCTTGTATCGATGCCGACTACTCTCTTGCCAAGAACTCTTTGCTAAATGATGAGGGCCCGGCCCCTACACACTAAGTCTTACTTGGATCTTTAGTTGCCAAGAGCTTCTTACCGAGTGCCGAAAGATAGGCTCTTGCTAATTGAGTACTTCTCTTTCGGCCTACTACTAATACTTACGGCATTCCTTACCTATCTCGGCAACCAAGTACCACCATGTCATGATCCAACTTAGCTATTGCGCCTAAAGATTCCTTAGTATAGGACCATTGACAAGCTACCACTTGTCCTTTTCACCTGACTCTATACTATTTTCCCTTTTTGTTATTTGACCTATTTATCCTTTTTCATATGTACTAGGAACCTCCTTTTTATGTATGCCTTTTTTGTAATTTTCCTTTATTATAATATTACCTTAAGGACATACTATAAATAGTCCCTTCTCTTTGTAACCGAATCATCTTACATTCCTTATAGAAATTTTTTAATATACTTGGTCCTTACGAGACATTCCTCTCTAAGTCCATTTATATACTCTTATCTAGTCTTGCCGAGTAGCTCAAGATTAGTGGCGGGTAAGCCTTGGCATTAGCTTATACGTTACATCAAGTGAAGTGTCAAGTCATGTTATATCTATAAGTGAGTCATATCCTTCGAGCAACTTCACATCAGCTACTGCATTCAATTTGCTAACCTTGCAATTCTATTTTTTTCGATACTTCAAAAGACCCATTTGGTTTTCATTTCCTATGGTAAGTCTTAGTGGTAACTGAGTTCCTAGGCATATCAGCTAGGTTTTATGTTGACCTTTCAATTAAGGTTACTAATCTCTTAGAGATGCTCTCGCCTATGCCAGTCAGCTCAAAGGCGCACGGCTAGGTTTCATGTCAAACTTTTAGTTAGGGTTACTAGTCTTATAAAGATGCTTCTGCCGATGTTAATTAGCTTAGAGGAGCATGAGTAGGTTTCATGTCAACCTTTCAATTAAGGTTACTAATCCCTTAGAGACGCTCCTGCTTATGTCAGTCAGCTTAGAGGAGCACAACTAGGTTTCATGTCAACCTTTCAGCTAAGGTTACTAGTCCTTAAAGACACTCCAGCCTATGTCAGCCAACTCAAAGGAGTATGGCTAGGTTTAATGTCGACCTTTCAGTTAGGATTGCTAGTCCATTAGAGATACTCTCGCATATGTCTATCAGCTTAAAGGAATGTGGCTAAGTTTCATGTCGACCTTTTAGTTAGGATTACTAATCCCTTGGAGACGCTCTCCTTATGTCAGTCAACTCAAAGGAGTACAATTAGGTTTCATGTCAACCTTTCAATTAGGGTTGTTAGTCTCTTAGAGATACTCCCACTTATGTTAGTCAACTTAGAGGAGTAGGATCAAGTTTTCTTTTAAAGGCTTAGCTAGCTCAAGGAGCACTTTATCAATTCACCTGCATCAGTCAGCTTAGTGGAGCACAGCCAAGTATTCATTCGAGGTCTTAATTAGCTTAAGGAGCACTTTGTCTGTTCGCCTAGGTTAGTTAGCTCAAAAAAACACAACCGGATTTTTATTTAAGGTCTTAATTAACTTAAGGAGCAGTGTTGATAGGCATTTTTTATAATTATTATGTGAGTTAATATTAGTCAACCAAATACTTAAGCTCAGTCCAATAATCCAGTACGAGTACAATTTCCATTGACTCACTATAATTACTAAACAAGACCTCCAAGTAAGAGATCCCCTCTTCCATTCTTTTACTCCTCATAATCACTTCATAACTCTATTCACATGACAAGATGACTGACTTAGAGGTCGGAGTGATCGCATCAGAGCACCCTTTAGTGCCCCTCATAGCCATTTTCTCTTTTTGCAAGTATCTGCACACTGGAGCGAAAATCAACCAACAACAATTAGCGCTATCCGTGGAATTGAGAAAACAAAAAAGGATAGAAAAAATGAGAATTATCATGGCAATTCTTAACAATTCCCGAAGTTATGCAAGGAGATATTTTTTCCTTATATAGATATTTCTATGTCTGACTTACGGTAGTTTATTCTTTCTATTTCATCTCCGAATCTGCACAAACAAGCTCGTAGTCCAATCTATTTCGGTGTCTTTGATTTTTCTTTCTCCTCTTGATGTGAATCTAGGCGTTGGTGCTCCTTAAAATTATGCGACTGTTAATGCCAGAATTTCGGAGTTGGCAATTTCCTCATTTTTCCCAGCTTGCTCATGTTGAAATCACCAAAAACCATCATAGTAACTGCCATACCTTGCTCTCAAGATTCATCATGAGTCCATTGTGACCCACGTAGCCTGACCAGTTTGTTATACATACATAGCTATTCAAAGGAAATACTCGAAGGCCATAATACAAAAATTCAAGTGCGCCCAAGGGCCGCTATTTTCTGGATAGCCTCCTGTCCTCTGAAAGAAAGTTCCTGCACTTATGGAGGCTGAAACATCAATGTATTATGGCCAAGAAAGATATTCTTGATTAGTGCCGAATAGCAGCTCGGACATTCATGTTCAAGAGCAGTCGTTAGCGCTTCAACTGTCCATATAAGATGATATCCACTAGGATAATGCTATTCAGTACTATTGTTGTTGCTGAGATGAAGGTCGGTCATGTTGAGTTGAAAATCAACACGCATGAAGAAGGCTTGTCAAAGTTCGGGTGTTGATTGAAGACAACTGTCGAGCTTCCGCGCTCTTGGATATCTAGTCGGTGTTCGAACTATTTCCGTAGTCCATCACCGAGCAATCTCCAAACTCCATGCTGAGATGGCCGAGAGGCCGTATGTGTCAAGTAGCGGGGTAGTCGTGAATATGTGCCAAGAAGTTAAATAATGATACCAAACCAAGTTTCCTCAACTTATACTGCCGAGAAGCAGCTCCTATTTATACTTGGAGTGAGAAATTGATGCCAATTTATGTCTATTGGCCTGCCAATTTGCCAAAAAGCCGAGTGCTTCCGAATAATATCAGGTTTACGAGCAATCAAGCATACTACCGTCTGTGGCCGTGTAATTGTTGCCAAGTTGAGTTTCCGAACAGAGCTGTGGCCACTCCGAGTTCCTTTTCCGTCCATCTAGCTCGTTAAAGGCTGACCGAGATCTTTAGTAGACATGTAGAATAGTGAGTGGCCGTGAATAATTGCTAAGATGCAAGTGTGTGTGCTGTCCTATCTCGAGCTACAATTATGTATCTGAGTACTTCCTTGCCGACGTAAAAGTAGCTTACCTTCACGGAATTCGTAAGCCCAAGTTGTCCATTGGCCAGCGCACCGTGCTGAACAATGAACAATGACAAACTGAGCTAGTCCGAGTCGAATGCCGAGCATCTTAAGCCAAGCTCCATCTCGCATTGGACTCTTAAGTTCATGCCGAGTCCTTTTTGACCAAACAATGCTAAGCGCACAAAACCTATGCATGAAGTCTGATCCGTCCTTCCATTGGTTGAATTGTGATTAAGCTCAAATAGTAGAGCAAATAAACACTTAAGCTGATCGCTTGTCATACGTATGAGTCCGAGCTCACATGTATCTAAGAAAGGCCACGCTACTTATTTTAAGCATGATCAGAACTACTGCATGTGTTTTCATGAAGGCGTACCTAAGTTGAGGAGAATTCCCAAGATCTGGAAATCCAGATAGGAGCCGAGCATAGCAAACCGTGCTACTAAACCAGACCATAATTGAACCGCAAGTCTCGTATACGGTTACGCTGTATTTGACATTCTCCGAACTCTAAGCTTATGAACTTTCTTCACGGAGTCTAAACTCAATGTTAATCGAGGCCCTACACGTTCTAACTTCAGCTATTCCGGTGGCATATTCAACTTGAGAAGCAAGTGTTTGAGCTGCTGTGATGCACTACAACATGACGTTAGTACCTAGCCGAAGTCCAATCTCATTACTTGAATTCATTGCCAAGCTCTCAGTACGACCAATCCATGACTAATCTCCTTTAGGTCAAATTTTATCCTTTGAATGGAGAACTCCACTCTTGAGTTCCAGCCGTAATTGGTTTGCTAATAGCTTTAATACCATCCTGCGTCTTGAAGGTGAGATACTAATGGCTGGAGCATAACCCAATATGTATCGACCACTTATATTGCAAGTTGCCAAACTACTAGAACCGAAACCAAGCCTAGGTCGAACTACTCATTTGGACGTGTAATATATTGAATTTGACTACCGAACTAAAACCTCACTTCGGCGACCAGCAATATTCACACCGATTAACTATTGAATGGCAGTTGTTAACTGTCCAAGCATCGTCGAACAAGAAAAGGAACTTGAGCTGCTTTCCGATTGAAAGTCAAAACAGCGATCAACATGATTTAGCCAACAAACTAAAGGATGCCGAGCATCCCTCGCTGTCCGAGCCTGGTACAATCCTTGATCGAGTTGTCCTTCTTGATCGGAGCATGCCATACTACCCATCTTTATTTTTGCCGAGTGGCCGAGAATAGATACTGAGCTGTCCGATTATGAAGTTGCCGAATACACTGAGATGCTGTGGCCGTGCCGAATCAACATAAGGCATATATCAGAGGCAAAGTACTACTTTCCTTTTTGAAGGTGAATGCATTCAAGTTGCCCAATACCCTGGAAGATGAATAAGGGAAAGTGATCTGGATATCTTCACTTGTTGCAATTGCATTTAAACCTCGCAACTTGAAATCTGACGTATAAGGTATTTGACCAATCTTTGAATGATATCATGCGAATATTGGATTATAGTGGATAGCATCCAGATATTCCTTAGGAGCCAAATATTAGTTGGCCAAGTCACACAATTCATGAATTATCCATTAGCATCTTCGGCAGCCAACAAGCAACATCTGGGTAGCATTGGCATCTCGCATTATTGTTGACTCGGTGAAAATCATATCTCCATGAATTCCAGTAATCTATGTTTGGTCGAGCAGCTCAAAATAATGTTGCCGATATATCTACCCAATGCCAACTCACTTTCCATGGCTATGCGGCTCGAAGATGCTGCGCCAACCAATCTGGAGCTCCTTAATTGAGCTGCACTGCAACATGAAAGTACAACAAAACCGAGTAACAAGTCCAAGCCTTCATCTACCTTACTGAGTAACTCCACTTGTCATACTTTTGAGCTCGGCAACAAATTAAGCCAAATTTGTTTTTCTAGGCTCCAAGCCTCATGGCCGAACGACCGACCTATAAACTCCACTCGCCAAACTAGAAGAGCAACCATACCAAGCTGTTCCTTTGATAGATCCGAGCCTCATTCTTTTCAAGCTTGAGTGCATCCGCACTTCCCCTCCTAATCTAAGCTTTGCAGCATAATAGTAAGATTGGAAGTTATTGAACAAACATACTCCAAATACCATGCCGAATTGCCAAGAGGCTGCAACAAGAATCAACTGGCAATGTTTTAGTTAGCCTTCATTCAAGCGAGGTGTTCTAGTCATAATTTAATGATTCAGGTTAGGCATGGACTGTTGTTGTATTTTGCTGACAGTTAAAAAACGTGACATTTGTGAAAGTTCAGGACTCGATGAAGTCCAGCTTGAGTCAGAAACTAAATTTCGATTAATTTATACCCTTTGAACATGAGTGTAAGGACCCTAAAACAAACAAGGGTTAAACAAACACCCCCATTTTAGCCTGCGCAAAGTATAATTTACTCACTAGCTACTTTTAAATAGCTCTAAACCCTATACACTACAAGTGACAAGCAAACTATAAAGCACTAATTCTTAAGTCCTACACTTTAATGGATTAGAGGTAAATTAGCCTATCTTATGATTCTACTTAGCACAGATCATGCCCAGCTTGGACGGCCTGCCCAGCTTGGATAGCCTAGATGCTTCTCAAGCCTTTTCGACCATATTAGCTTATTCGAGCACCTTCACCTCTCTAGGCACCCTCATCTCTTCAGGCTCTTGCTTCATCAAGCCTTCGCTGCTTCAGCCAAACCAGCCTCTTTAGGCCTCCAGCCTTTTCAAGCACATTAGTTTTGGCACTCCAATTTCTTCAGGCCTTCGCTTTTCAAAGCATAACCAATATTTATAAATACTCCTATCACTCTTGCTTTTTGCCTCTTCGGGCCTTTACTTCTTCAAATACTCTAGTCTCTTTAGGTTTAGATTACAAACTTTTTCAGAAAACCCCCAAAATCAACCTCCTTAAATACTTTGTCATAAAAGAGAGTTGGGGGGGTGGGGGTAGTGGTGGTGGTGGAGGGGGGGTGGGTAGTATGTAGGTTAATATTAGTCAGTCCAATACTTAAGCTCGGTCCAATAATCTAGTCCGAATACAATTTCCATTGACTCATTATAAATACCAAGCAAGACCCCTAAGTAAGAGACTCCCTCTTCCATTCTTTTACTCCTCATAATCACTTCATAACTCTATTCACATACAAGATGGCTAACTTAGGCATCAAAGTAGCTGCGCTAGAGCACCCCCCATAGCCGTTTTCTCGTTTTGCAGGTATCTGTATACCAGAGTGAAAATCGATTGACAACAAATGTTTACCCTTTCACTTAGGATAGCCAGCTCATAAGGCACTACCCTCTTGTTAATATCTTTTAAGGTTAGCTAGCTCATAGGACATTACCCTTTTTTCAGTACTTATAGGGCTCCTACTAACCCATAGGAGCACTACCTCTACTACCTTTCTTTTCAAGCTTTTTATCACCAAATCCTTAGCAAACTAAGCCTAAGATAGCTAACTAGTCATAACACTTCTTATGACAGAGTCATTCCCAAAGTAAAAATAGTGTTTCTTTTATCTTTGTAGAAAAATTTTATTTAAATTTCACCATAAAAAAGAACAGCTGTAAACACCCTATTTTTACTCTCTAGTTGTTTTTAATTAAAAAATAAAAAAATTAATTAATGAAGGGGATCTTGATTTAGAAAATAACAAAAAAAATTGACAAATAATTAAAAAAACACAAAAAAATAAAAAAATTCAAGAAAAAAGAAAGATCAACAAAAGAAAAGATTTTGTACTCTAGAATCCTAATTTAAATCAAATCGAATTGATTTGTTAGGGTTGTTATTTAGATCTATTATAATCATGGCCAAGTGATTACTGAAGATAACGAATCTAATTTGATATTATTAAATCTAATAAGATAAAGATCTATAAACATTCGAATCTAAATTGGTATTTATCAATTTAGATTTAAATTGATCTAAGATATTTGTTTTTGGGTTATATAAATAGGGATCGAGTAGCAAGAGAGGGGAGTTCATCACAATAAAAAAAAAAACACTAAACGCAATCATTACTCTTCACTAATCTCCTAATCCCCAATCTCTCTTTCACACATACAATTCGAGATATACAATCACCAATCTCCAATCACCATTACTACAATTCACTATAGCAATACACTCAAACCCACTCCTCAAACCAATTCCACAGTTATGCACCTAACAAGACTCAAGATCCAACCCATTCCCTTTATCAGGTGGCCTTTCCTTATATTGTTTATTATTAGTATTGTTTTTTTATTTGTTTTATCGTAGTTTTAGTCAATTGCTCTTATTAGCTTTATGTGTTTTTCCTTGTAGGTACATATTAGTGGTTTTTAATTATTGTCTATAGTTTGTTTTATTTTTTTTATTTCACTTAGTGTAATTTGTTTATTTATTTCACTATTTTTATGTGGAATTATTTTTAAGACTTATACTAACTTCTTTATCTTCATCAAGTTTTTAATTGTTAATAATTAGTATCTTATGAATATGTGTTAAGTTAAATTTTAGTAAAATATGTTTTTTTTTTATTTCATATTTTCAAAATGACATTCTTTATAAAATCTCATCATTTGCATATTATATTAATTTAGAAAAATTGCATTAGGCATGTTAGGGTTTTCTAAAAAAAAGAATCATTTTATCACTCATTCAATTTTTCATAAAATAAAAAATTTTTAATTGATATTTTTTCTATAATTTAGATATATTTTTTATGATTTAGACTTCTTTGCATATAAAATTTTTATCATGAAGAAAATTGCATATTTTATAAAAGTTGCATTTTTAGGTCTTCATGGTTTTTGTTGAAAATAAAAAATTTTATCACTTAGTTGTTTTTTTAAAAAAAAAATCTTAATTTGGAACTTTTCAAAAATTAGGTTTTTATGGTTTTTTTTAATTGGGAATAAAATAAGGCTTTTAGGATATTTCTTAATAAAAACAAAATAATTAATAAAAACGTAAATTTAGCCTGATTGTTTTTTATGAAAAGAATAAACCCACTAATGTTTTTCTAAGAATGAATTATGAGTGTCTAATCTCAATTAACGTATACATAGATACCTTCGAAACAATGTAAAATTTATAAAAACTTTATTTTTCCATTTTGTGTAAATTATAGCTTGAATTCTCCCTTTTTCTTTTATAAAATTAATACAATTTAATTTATTTACTAGTGATTAAGCCTTTTTTTTTTTTAAAAAAAAGGGGGCTAATTTTGAAAACCAAATCTAATTTCAAAAAATTAATAGTAGTACCCATAAGGGTTTAATAGGGTAGCCTCTGAACTCAAGAAATCTAATTTCTTGAATTATTTTCGAAAAGTTTTCAAAACATAAACTAATGGCTAAATTAGAATTGGTCCACCTAATCGATTCTAGTTTAATCACTTCTCCGGTTTTACCAGGTGGCGATCCCAAAATTTTTCAAAATAAATAAATCTAGCTTTCTTTAAGTTTAGTTGAGGGTTTAAATTAAATAGACATAAGGTTTAATTTAAATTAAGTTAAAGGAAAAGAAATTAATTTAAAAAACCAAAAAATCTAGCTTGACACAAACAAGACTTCACATGACTGAACATAATACCCTTCTAAGTTGAGTAGTATCACAATCTAAATCACCTAAAACTTCATGCTCCAAGGATACTTTGATTTTATTTTAAAAAATGTTAACAAACGTACAAAAAATTTGTTAAGATTCCAAATCAAACAAATATTCAATTTCTTTTCGCTGAAGTGTGTACACAATACTAGAAACCTCAAAAGAATTTCTTTTTAAATCCTTAACAATTGCAACATCATTACTGGAACTATTATATCATATATTTCAATAGATCACTGGCAGAACTCGTCCTAAGACTGTTGTTTGGTATGCACATAAGAAAATTAAAAAAAAAAAAAAAAAAACAAAGAAAAATTCAAAGTAACTCTTGCATAATCTGGCAGTATCCGTTTCAATATACAAACAAAGCCATCATGCTTTCTATAAATCAGGATTTGAATGTGATGTAGCAGCTAAAAATGCATGTTGCACGTCAATCTTATTAGTTAAATCCAAATCGTGCTAACATGGAATTCTAGGATGATACAAGAAAAGCTTCACCACGAGTATATATGCATGCCCCATACGGATTATTAAGCCAACCTGTTAAGTTTCTTTTTTGTTCTTTCGTTCCTTGAACAATACTGGTGTGAGCAAAGGTTTATTTGAGAAGAAAGCCTCCAAATTACTAATCACAAGCTGAGCGAGAGCCTGGAAGGATTCCACCGTGAACACCGCTCTATGAGGTGATAGCACCACAATATCCATCGAAAACAGCTCCACAGGAACATATGGTTCATTCTCAAACACATCTAAACAGCTCCTTTCACCTCTCCTTGCATCAGACTCCGCCCCATCTCTCTCTCGTTGATAATAGCCCCTCGGCCAACATTGATGATGATTCCATCTTTACCCAATGCCGATAGGACTGATTTGTCGATAAGGTGATGCGTTTCCTCAGTCAACGCACAACAAATGATGAGAATGTCGCTATCTGCTGCGAGTTCACGAACATTTTGATAAAATGGATAGCTAACCGACGGCTTCTTCTTCCCCGAGTTGTAAGAGATGCTGCATCCAAAAGCTTCAAGTCTTTTTGCAACTCTTAATGCAATGCTTCCCAGTCCAACAATACCGATTCGCTTGCCTCCTAGCTGTAATTGCAACATATATCAAGTGAGATCCATATGATTGTACTTGGAGAACCAAAACTAGGCCTTACACGGAATGCAGATGACATTGCATTATCAGCATATTAAAAGAACCACATAGAATAGAAATATACGTGTATACTGCAAATACAATTTACTCCAATACATCCATGCCAGTAAGCAAGAGAAGCCAAGACAGCAAGGCAATGCATGTCAGGAACAAATTCGAGAGCTAACACTTGATTAGTTACATCTCATTATTTGCAACTCAAGTTGAACTCAAACATAAGCTACTTGGATAATTTATCTGAGTAAAGTGGTAAAGCTTGACATTTATGATACTTAACCTCAATAGTTTGCAAGCCTAAGCAAGCTCAAGTGGAGCTTAGATTTTCATCAAATTCAAATATTAGTATAACTTTAATTAGAAGAAAAATATATTCTTAGATAAAATCAAATACAAACGAGATTAATCTGAGTTGAATTCGAACTCATAAGTTGTAGTATGCCTAGGAGCTCAGTTATTACTAAGACTTATTGAGGCAAAATTGAACTGAAATGGGTCCTTCGAAATATCGAAGAAAATTAAAGGGAAATGATCCACAATCAAACAAGAGTAGTTGACGTAAAGTTGCTTAGAGGATGCGACTCACTAACGAACACAACATGACTTGACACCTCACTTGATATGATGCACAAGTTAATATCAAAGTTCATTCGCCACTAATCTTAAGCTACTCAGTAAGATTAGATAAGAGTGTAAAGAGTATGAACTTAAAGAGGATTGTCTCACAAAAACAGAGTATTCGGTATTAAGATGTAAGTTATCCCCTACTTACAAGAGAAAAGAACTATTTATAGTAAGTCCCTAAAGCAGCATTACAAATAAAGAAATTATAAGAAAGTATTACAAAAACGGGATTCCTAATATATACGAAAAGGGTAAAAAAGACAAACAAACCAAAAATGGAAAAGTAATTAAATGTCAGATGAGGTAGACAACTGGTAGTGCAACATTGGTCCCATATGAATATTCTCTAAGCACAATAAGCGAGAAGGATCAAAATGTTGCAGTAATAAAGAGGCCGAGACGAGATAAATGGTGGTATGCCGAGAGAAACTACTTAGCCGTTTAAATGAGTCTCTCCTCACTCGACAATAGATTCTCGGCAACAGTTCATCAGAGTACTCAGCATAGTGTCCTCGATAAGGGAATGGTCAACATCATCACTACCAAGTGTACAGATTAACGTATGACAATGTAGGGAGTTTAGGGAATTTAACTACTCTTCTTTGATGTACAGTTTCTCATCATCGACAAGTTGCCGAGAGAGAATTCTTTGGGAGAGGGATTGGAGGCCTCAGAGGTGTGCACGAGTAATGGGAACGCTGACCAGCAATACATCAGTTTCCTAGGGTTGTTGAAGATTTGCCCTCAAATCTTAGCCTTTGTCATCATCGGGCACATATGGAGTTAAGTTGGCGACGTTGAATGTGGTAGATACACCGAAACCTTTGGGTAGCTTAATCTCATAGGCATTATCATTAAGGCGCCTTAGGATCCTATAGGGTCCGTCCGCTTTAGGTGATAGTTTATTCGTCCTTTTGCTAGGGAAGCGTTCTTTGCTAAGATAAATCCAAACAAGGTTCTTAGGAGCATAAATGACTTGTTTCCTTCCGCAACTTCCCATTTCTTTCTGTTGAGCCACAGTCTTGGTCAATTGCTCAATAATTTTTTGGTGTAACTTATGAAATTCCTCGACATGCCGCAGGCCAAATTGACTCTCCCCTTATGTAAACGGACTATTAACTAAGTCCAAGGGTAAGTTCAGGTTAAGTCCATAAACAACCTCAAACAGTGATATTCCAGCGGAGCTGTAAGCTGAGCGATTGTAGGCAAATTCAATTATTGGTAGGCATAAATCCTAGTCACGAGAGTTCTTTCCAACAGTGGCGTGTAGGAGACTACGATAGTTTTATTAACTACTTCAGTTTAGCCGTCTGTCTAAGAGTGTCAAGAGGTACTGAACAGGAGCTTAGTGCCGAGTTTCCTCTATAAGGTTTTCCAAAAGAAGTTTGTGAATTTCAAATCACGATCGGACACAATACTTCTCGGCATTCCATGGAGTTACACAATTTGCTATAAAAAGAGGTTAGCAATGAATAAGGCATCATTAATCCTATAGCAGGGAATGAAGTGGCCTATCTTGCTGAACCGATCAACTACTACCATGATCAAATCGTGTCTTCTCGGTGTGTGGGGAAGGCCGAGCATGAAATCCATGCTTATATCGATCTATGATAGCTCAAGAATTGGCAAGGGTATGTATTCTCCATAGGGCTCTCTCCTCCTTTTAGCATATTTACACATCTTGCACCCTTCAAGTATTCAGTGCACATCCATTATAATCCTAAGCCAGTAAAAATGCTCCAAAAATATCTCAATCGTTCTCTTTTCCCCAAAATGTCCTACCAGACCTGCGGCATGAGCTTCTCGAACCAGTAGCTCCCTTGCAGAACCACTCAACATACACATCTGCTTAACCTTTATCAAGAACCCTACATTCAAGTAGAATCTATCCATAACTCCTCTATCACTACATTTGGCTACTAAAGGCCTAAAATGTAGGTCATGCTCATATCGATCAAGTAGAGTGCCAAATCCAAGCACTTTAGCTCGTAACATTGTAATGAAGGTATGACGACGAGAAAGTGCATCTACTACTTTATTAGTGCTTCCCTTGTTATACCTGATAACATAGCAAAAGGTCTCCAGGAACTCGACCCACTTGGCGTAACGTTGAGATAGCTTCTACTGCCTGCGAAGATGCTTGAGAGATTCATGATCAAAATAGATGATGAATTATCTCGGCAACAGGTAATGTTGCTAGTTTTGGAGTGTACAAACAAAGGCATAGAACTCCTTGTCGTAGGCTGAGTAATTCAAGGTAGCACCTCAAGGTTTTTCGTTGAAGTAGGCAATAGGTCGTCACTCCTGCATAAGTACAGCACCAATACCAACACCAGACACATCACATTTAACCTCAAAAACCTTCTCGAGATTTGGTAAGGCAAGTATTGGAGCGGATGTCAACTTACACTTCAAATCTTCAAAACTCCTTTAAGCCTTTTCTATCCATTTAAACTCAATGTTCTTCTTAGTCAATTCAGTCAACGGTGCAGTTATGGAGTTGAAGTTTCAATAAATCTTCGATAAAAAGAGGCTAGGCTATGGAAGCTCCTGACTTCGGCTGCACTTGTTGGCATAGGCCACTCATTAATAGCCTTGACCTTTTCCTCATCAATGCGAACTCCATTCCCTAAAACAACATATCCGAGGAATACAACCTCGCTCTGACAAAACGCACATTTCTTTAGGTTGCCGAATAATTTCTCAGCACGGAATATGTTAAACACCAATCTCAAATGTTTGATATAACCAAGAAGGTTGACACTATAGACCAGAATATCGTCAAAATAAACCACAATGCATTTTCCTATCAATGCTCAAAGCACATGATTCATGAGTCGCATGAATGTACTCGATACATTAGTTAAACCAAATGGCATAATCATCCACTCAAATGGACCATCCTAAGTCTTAAAGGCTATTTTCCATTCATCTCCCAGTCTCATTCGTATTTGATGATAGCCACTCTTTAGATCTATTTTCGAAAAGATGATGGCACCATGCAACTCATCGAACATGTTATCTAACTGTAGTATCGGGTATCGATACTTAACAATAATCTTGTTGATGGCACGACTGTCAACTCACATCCTCCATGATCCATCCTTCTTTAGTACTAGCACGGTAGGGATGGCACATGGGCTCATGCTCTCACAGACATATCCGCAATCCAACAACTCATCAACTTACTTTTTCAGCTCGGCTGCCTGTCTAGGATTGAGTCTATATGCGGGTCGCTTTGGTAGGGCTGCTATAGGTTGAAGATTGATGCAATGCTTAATTCCTCTTAAGGGAGGTAATCCTTTTGGCATCTCAGATGGAAATAGGTTAACAAATTCCTAAAGTAGTTGCAACACTTTGGCAGGTAAGTTCTCAACCTCTCTAACCTCTAGGAGTCTCCTAACTAAGAAGAGTACATAGTCTTTGGGTTTGACCTCTCGTGCAAACTGAGCTCGAGAAATCATTAAGGACTTCCGTTGTAGAGATCTCGCAACTTTTCCCTAGGCTTCTTACACTTCCCTAAGACTCATTGGTGTCAATATAACTTTCTTCCCATCCTTTTCAAACTTGTAGGTGTTTCTATACCCATCGTATAACACCCTCAAGTCAAATAGCCACGATTGACCGAATAATATGTAGGATGCACACATAGGCAGGATGTCACACAGCACTTTGTCTTTCTATCTATCACCAATAGTAATCGGTACTTTAACTTGCTTGGAAATGTGTAATCCTCCTCTCTCGTTCAGCCAGTGAATCTTGTACGGCTTGGGGTGTGGCAGAGTTGGCAATTTCATGGCCTTAATGACCCCTTACGTGATGACATTGGTACAACTCCCTCCGTCAATGATCACAACACATAGCTTGCCATTCACCTGACAATTTGTATAAAAGAGGTTCTCTCTCTACTCATTCTCATTAGCCACCAAAGTACTGAGAGATCACCAAATAACAAAGCAATACTCAACATTGCCCTTAGGGGGTATCTCAGCTCCTGAATCAAATTCTTCCAACATCTGATCGGTTGCCACTTCTTCCTCTCCTTCACTCACACTTTCCACTTCAAACTAGGGCTTATCTCCCTTGATGGTCATAACTCGGTGATTCGAACATTGACTAGCCACATGTCCATAGCCAAGGCACTTAAAACACTTGATTTCTCGGGTTTTCCATCCTGAGCTCTAACCCTGGTCTCTTCAGATCTCAGGTTCCTCGATCTTGCTCTTACCTTGGCCCTCATCTGGCCGACTCGACATGTGACCTCAACGTTCAACCTCAGATCTATTTGATGCCCTATCACTCCTTGCTTGGCTCAATAGGCCATTCCTACTCGGCATCATCATTCTACTACTCAACATTTGGCTAGCTTGGTTCCACCTTTGCCTTTCAACTCTCTAGGCTATACAGATGGTTTCATCCAAAGTTGTGAGGCTCTGTAATTCCACAACATTACCAATCTCGAGTCGGAGTCTCGAGATAAACCATGCTATAGTTCAGGTCTTAAGCTCATCAACATCACATCATATCATGAGCAACTAAAACTCTCGAACATAATTGTCTACGGATCTGTTACCTTACCTTAAGTCTTGGAGTCATTAGAAAGCGTTTCGCTTGTAGTGTTCGGGAACGAACCTACTTCTCAGAACTCTCTTCATCTCCTTCCATATTCGGACTTCTCGTTGGGCCTTTAGATGAACATTCTGTAGCTTCTTCCACCATATTGCCGCATACCCAGAAAATTCTAATGCGGCCACCCTAATACAAACAGCATCTTCGTAATCGTAGAAGTTGAATGCCTTTTCGATCTTCTTTTCCCAGTCAAGGTAGTCATCAACACTACCAGACCCGTTGAAGCTCAGAATCTGTACTTTAAGATACTTGGTACCTCTTGGTGCTCTAAACTCACGCTCATCCATCCCATCATACTGGTTTTCTTCCTCTTCGTACTCTTCCACTTTGTCCAACTCTAACCTTTTTCTCGCGACTCTATCGACATGTAAAGGAGGTGCTTGGTTTGCAGGGAAGGCTTCCAAAGCTTGCTTATTCATCTGCCTCCTTGGCCTATCTCTTGTTTCTCGGCCCTGCTCAGTAACTCTTTCACACGGTCTAACCTCTAAGACCCTGTTTATTGAAATGGCCAAGTTAGCCATAATAGCAGCAAGATCTTGTATCTGCTCATCAGTAATATGTAGTATTTATTGACTAACCCGACCATGACCATAAGCATCACTCTCAACATCGTGAATCTCTCTCTGTACACTAGGGTTTAACATTCTCAATACAAGCTTTAACATGGATACTTTACGCAAATGCTTTCTATACACAAATATCTCAGACAACAAACTAACAATACACAGCTCTCAATCTCGATCTCAAGCTCTGATATTAGGAATATATGGTGTACCTAGGAGCTCAGTTATCACTAGGACTTACTAGAGTAGAATTGAACTGAAATGGGTCCTTCGAGATATCGAAGAAAATTAGAGGGAAACGGTCCACAATCAAACAAAAGTAGTTGACGTGAAGTTGCTTGGAGGATGCGACTTACCAACAAACACAACACGACTTGATACCTCACTTGATATGATGCACAAGTTGATGTCAAAGTTCACTCGCCACTAATCCTGAGCTACTCAGCTAGATTAGATAAGAGTATAAGGAGTATGAACTTAAAGAGGATTGTCTCACAAAAACAGAGTATTCGGTATTAAGATGTAAGTTATCCCCTACTTACAAGAGAAAAGAACTATTTATAGTAAGTCCCTAAAGCAGCATTACAAATAAAGAAATTATAAGAAAGTATTACAAAAACGGGATTCCTAATATATACGAAAAGGGTAAAAAAGACAAACAAACCAAAAATGGAAAAGTAATTAAATGTTAGATGAAATGGATAGCTAGTAGTACAGCATTGGTCCCGTATAAATATTATGAATATTCTCTGAGCACAGTAAATGGGAAAGGTCAAAATGTTGCGGCACTAAAGAGGCTAGGACGAGAGAAATGGTAGTATGCCGAGAGAAACTACTTGGCTATTTAAGTGAGTCTCTTGTCACTCGATAATAGATTCTCGACAGCAGTTTGTTGGAGTACTCGACATGGTGTCCTCGGTAAGGGAATGGTCGGCATCATCACTACCGAGTGTATAGATTAACGTATGATAATGTGGCGAGCTCAAAGAGTTCAACCACTCTTCTTCAATGTACAGTTTCTCGTCATCAACAACATGCCGAGAGAGAATTCTTCAAGAGAGGAATTTGAGGCTTCAGAGGCACGCGCAAGTAATGGGACTGCTGACCGATAATACATTAAGTTGCCACTTAAATCGGGCAGATCAGAATTCCAAGCAAAATCAGGCTTCCGTTGAACTTGAGCTCCAAAACTTCAAGTCAAGCTTAGCAATGGGCCATCACAGTTCAACTTGTTTGTTATAAGTGAGTGTTACCGACGAAGTTTCCCTGTCCTCGCTCGATAAACTATTGTTAATTGGCAAAACGAAACCCAAATATATAATTACTGATGGGAAAAAAGAAGCAAGAAATGCCTTAAAAGATAAAGATAAGACATAACCTTGGAACCAAGAGGAAAATCTCCGACATGCTTCCAGAGCCCGCGTCTGACATACCCATCCGCAGCCGAAACACCCCTCAAGACATCAATCACCAAACCAACCGTCATATCCGCCACATCATCGGAAAACACCTTGCCAGCGCTGGCTACGGAAATGTCCCGCGGGCAGGTCAATATGGTTGAGACCTGCACTGTTGGTAACAATGAGGCACAAGGAAGGAAGTAAAGAGATAACGCGGGAAGTGACAGGAGTTACACCAGAACACAACATGGCACGGACAGAGAGTTGCTAGGAGTTGGTCTAGAGGCAGAGGGGATTCCCATGCTTTGAGTTTGTTGAAAGCTTGCGTGACTTGGTCCCAGAAGTGAAGCAGAACCGCTGGTGGTTGGATGACTAGGATTTCAGGACGAGATTGTGGCTGTAGTTGCAATTGATGAGGTTCTGTTTCGACCATGCGGGTGCTTCTAGTTATTATTGGATTAGGAGTCGACAGAACAGAAGCTTGAAAAGCTGTGGGTTCAGAGGGAGACTCAGCTTTAGGAATAACCGTTTGCCTCAATAACTACTGGTTAATTACACTCATTCCATTCATTTAATTGAAATATCCATAATATCGTACCTTATTATCCATAGTAGTAATAGGAAAGGAACAAGTATGAGAAGTTAAGGACACCGGGATTAGGAAAGAAAGTAGCGACTTTAAGAATATATACACAAACTGTTAAATAGAGCACACAGTACAAATAATTCAAACTAAATTCAACATGAAAAATGGGATTTGTAGTAGTATTTGGAAGATTATATAAATATTGTTCTTCTCTTCTACTCTAGAAACTCATAAACATCAAAGGAGGTAACAACAAACAACAGAAAGTTGTGCTGCATCTTTTACCTCCAAGAGCAAGTAGTGAAATAAGTAAGCACAAGCTATAGATATTGAATGTAAGAAACTCCATGCTCTGGTCCAAATTAGGTCATGCTATTCCAATTAAAATGAATTACAAGTAAATTATCATAATAAAGTACAACATTAATATAAAATATCAACTACTTTATTATCATTAAAAGTCTTTTTAGTTCTCCCATCACCATCATGATCATCTTCATCTTTATCATCAATGTCAACATCATTACTGGTACTATTACTTATAATATTCATATTATCTAGTACCAAATGCATTTAAGTATTTTCATCTTCAGTAACATTAATATCATGATTCTCCATATCACCTTAACTCTTACTTCCATAACCCTCCATATCTACATAAATACTAATTTGCTCAACATCTTCATCAACTTTGTCCTTTCCCTTTATACTTAAAAGGATGTTCAATCAATCAATATTTGATGAATCAAGCATATATTCTCCCTCAACAATCCATTCATTATCGGATAAAGATCTTCAATAGTAAGGCTTGCATTGCAATCGTTTTTTTTTTTTTTCTACTTTACCTATCCCTCAATTTCAAGTTATACATTCATCTTTCTTTGGCATCGTTATTCCTCCTTTTTTATATGAATTTGAAAATTGAAAAGGCTATATATATAATAGAAGATCATAATATCATAGACAAAAAAAAAAAACAAAAGACAAATAAAAGAATTATTTGCATTATACCCGATATGCTCACACAAGGTAGCATTAGACAAGTGTACTTACCAAGTAATAATATAGTAGATAATGGAGTCTAAGATTGTTGATCCCTCAAGAATTGTGCACTTACTCACTCACACTCAATTATTCTACTAAATGAAGATATTGGATGCAATTATGAAATAGACAAATTAAGTTAAATTGAAAGAAAATAAAATCAAATGGCAATCATTAATAAATAACAAGAAAAATTAAAAACCCTAAATAACTAATATCTAGACTCTGATCACCAAGGATTTAACATGCAATAATCCTAAAGATTTCTAATTTATTTCCTATTCTTATTTATCGAAGGAATTCAATTAATGAACAAATAGTAATTGCTTCTAATAACTAAAACAACATGAAGAATAGGAGTTCCTTAATTAATTTTGGAAGAAATCTATAACTTATCACTAAGACTATAATAATTCCCTTCAATTGTGGTAATTCTATTCTTTCATCCAATCTTGCAACCTCAACACACAAAATCAAATAATCAAGTTGAAACTCTAAAAATTAGAACTCAACCAATACAAAATATGCAATCGAATTAATAAGAAATAAAGAATATTATTAGAATAAACAAGATGAGTATGCTATAGGCCAATCGAAGGTTCATGGGTCTAGATACCTATAAATCTACTCTAGAAATATAATAAAGATGTAAACTTGCACAAAGAAAATGAAATAAATCCCTAGAAGTACTATTAAGCTCTTGTTCTCTCTTCTTCGATCCTCTCTCTCTCTCTTAAAGCATATATAGCTTCCTATTTATATAGATTTGACAAAATAGCTCCCAAATGGTGAGTTTTAAAAATTATAGAATGAAAATGCCCAATAATCATCGCCATGGTTGCAACTTGGACCTCTTATTGCACAAATTCTTTGAAAATTTAATTGAATTCTTTTACAAGGAGATCACGATCAAGGAACACAGCCATGGACTTCATCTGTGATTCTCTCAAGACTTTGATTCTTGATAAAATTCTCTTTTGACACTTGCTATTATTAAGACATTCTTTAAATCTCGTGAAATTCTTCTAAAAAATTACACAATTTCATTCTTTTCACTTCATTGCTCCTTTAAGGCCTTGAAATTCAACAAATGACTTAATTAAATATCAAAATCATCAAAAATCACAATAAAATAAATCAAAATGACAATAAAAATATAATAAGAAATTTATGCCAAAACATAATAATCAAATCTCCCTACACTTCAACATTTGTTTATCTCTAAGTAATTTAATCAATCCTTAACAAGGGTTGAAAAATCAAGACAAGAACTACTAAGTCTACCTATTACTATTTAGGATATAAAAGAAATCATATTAACCCTAAGATATGATATGAGTCCATGCATCCCTGTAAAGTTTTTATCAAGCATTCTTAGCAATTTGTATGATTTTTCCTTTCTCACATTTTCAATGCATCAAACACATAAATACTAGAATTCAATAGCTAATTCATGTAAATCAAAATTGATTCACACCATTTAACTAAGGATTCTCTCCTGAATTAGTTCCCATTTTATATAATCGAGGCAAAAACTGTACACAACCCCCATACACTTAGCTAAGATGTATACAAGTTCCTCCTCAACCTTGTCAAGCACTATAATCAAGTGTAAACACATTTTATATCTATTCATCCCCTTAATACACTTGTTGATAAGCTGTTCAATTTAATTGTTGGTCATTTTGCTAAAGCTTATTACCAGTAGAAAGAACCTTATTCTTCTAACAAACTAAGACCGATCTTTACTAATTTAGCCCTTTTATTTTTATATTGGTAATGCAAAAGAGTTTTATTCTTCTAAGGGACCAAAGTCAATCCATATCAATTTTCTTTCTCTCTTTTTTCTTATCATATTGGTAGTTGAAATGAGCTTACTCTTATGAGAGACCTATCACAACCTAATGGTACAATTGTCATGGTAGGTCGCTATATACTGTATAAAGGTCTACTATTAACCCTCTTGTTGATTGTAGGTCTTTCATACGATACACAAAACTCCTTCTACTATAAGTTACTATCAATTCCATAAATAAGTAATATAGAGCAATTTAACTAAAGTGAACTTTTATAGTGTAAATTAACTAAATAAACGTGTGGACTCGTAAGTTCTACACCAAAAGAATATTACAAAAAAATGTAGTTCGTAAAGGGAATTACATTAAAAACTTTAATCTATGATATAAACAAAAATGTAAAAGTAAATGATTATTTACAAAATTATTACAAAATCTTCTCTTTGCTCCCTGATCGCTCCAACCCGTCTCCAAACGAGACTCACCTCAGGCATCCCTCAACCCAGATGAACGAAGAGGTTTTCCTGCAGTAAAAGAAATCTATCAAGGTGTAAGCTTAAGCTTAATGATATAAATACCCTCATCAATATCGTATGGTAGAAATTTATTAGATGCACAAACATATGAATGCATAAACAATCAATATGCCAAATAATGCATGCAGTGGCCTAAGAACTGCATACAACTCAAAATTACACGCCCTATAATCGGGGTTTAGAGATAATTAACCGACTCAAACCAAAATCTAGGTTCTAGTCCTTGAGTTTTATTTCATTTACAGTATTATTCTTAAGTCAAAACAAAATTATATATTAGGCATATCTCTTCTTGGGTTCTAGTTGCATATATATATACCAACTAGAACCCAAGAAGAGATATGCCTAATGAGAGACACTTAATAAGAGAATAAGACAGTACAAAGGAAAATTAATTTTGGACTGTTAATTTAATCTAAAATATATATCAGCTAAATAAAACTTTTCTCTACGTAGAGAATAGGCCCAAATTATATAAAATAAAAATTCTACTGCGTCTTCTAAAAATTGATTGTATTCAATTAGATCGTCTCCGTTATTATCTTTATTTTTTTTAGACATTAAATATTTATTATTATTTTATTGTTCTTAGTAAATGGCCTTATGTGTTTGAGAACTTGAGCGGCCTTTGAAATCCTTGCTTATTTTTCTAATCAATTTCAATTTTTGACTAATATACTAAAGAACCTTTTTGATATTTTATTATTAGAATATTTCAAAAGATTTTATGATTTAATTATTATGGTCTAGAATTTTTTCTACTTTCCTAAGTAACCAATATAATCTATAAAAACGTTCAAGAAAAGTAATACAATCTTCTAAATAAGTATAGAATAATTCTATATCTTGTTCATTTTCACAAAAAGAATTATAATCTATAGACATAAATATTATATGAGAACAATTAATACCAATTACTATTAATAATTAAAATATAATACCACTTAAGAAATTCTATTACATTATCCAAATAATTATAAACATGAATATCAACAACAGATTGTGACAAAAATACGTAAGCAAAATATTATTAGAACCACCACAAGCGGCAGTACCAAGACTAATGGGGCTTTATACAAATATGAAACCTCTAAAGGCGGTAATAGCAGTCGATTATGGGGTTTTGATCAACTGATAATTAAATAGACAAATAAGATCTCGTAAAATTACACCCAAATTGATTGGAGATTCTCCACATGAGATATAATATAAAAGAAGAGACAATCAAACTAAAATTTTATTGATTGAAATTAATTTATACAAAATACAAGAGCATATACAAATATCGAAAATAAATATAAAAATATTTAGATAATATTTGGAAATATTGAGAGATAATGATATACTACCTCAAGAACAAAGAGAAGCAAACAATATGCTTCTAGGATAAGAGAGTATTTGGTTATTGAGAAGCAAATAATATGCTTCTGGGATAAGAGAGTGTTTGATTATTGAGAAGAACTAATTGTTGGAAGCACAATCAGAAGTAAGAGAAGGTACTGTATGGAAAGAAAAGGAGAATGAGTAAAGAAGAGGAGATGGTAGGGAGAGCAAGAAGAGAAAGAGGTTGAGTGTGTGTTTTTCAACTTACCTCAAAAGATGAAAGAGGCTTGCTTTTATAATGGAGAATACCGACTAGTTACTGTTATGAACAGTAATATTGTGGTCGATAAGGTACTATAGAAATGATGAAATTATTGAGACATTTTACTATGTAAACAATAACAAGTCAGATGGTGGATGTTGACAACATTGTGCACTATAGTACATGTATACAAACAAGTATGGTATTTCTACTGTATTTTACAATGCAAAATTACATTAAAAGATATTATTTACAATATTCACAGATCTCCTTAATCTATCCCATAGCAGTCATCTTCATTTGCATTCCCATTATGATGAGATGTTGAGTCCGATTCTGAACTTGATCCCTGGGTTGATTCATTGATATTTGCTAATGCCTTTTCCAAAATCTACTTCATTTGGTTTGGAGAAGTTGCACTTACTAAAGAAGAAATTAAAAATCCTCTATTGTGATATTGTAAGGTTGAAACCTTGGATGGTGATATTGAAGAATTGGTTTTGATCCAATTTAAAATTGAATCCTTTTCGAGTTTATTCTAAATTTTGAAATTATCCCACCATTTGACTTTATACATTCTAACCAAATTAGTTGTATTTGATGTCCGATCAAGTTTGTAATCGAACCACCATACTATGACCCAAGATACACCAATGTGTACAAAATATAACATCTCCTTTTGAAAATTTTTCTCATGAGATGTTGGACTATATTCTTTCATGAAAATGTTGAAACCATCCTTGGCATTTTTGTGAATGATTTTAGGAACTGCACCAAATTGTTCCCACCAGTTTGTAAACCTATTGGGAAGGTTTGTAGAAGAACAATTATCAAAAAATATTAGTTAAGTATGTGATCTTTTTGAATTCATTTGATAGAAAACATTCCACCAAGCTTATTTATAATCATAATAATTATAAGTGGCTTGATGACCTGGCTGTATAGAAAAAGGTTCTATATTGAGCTTTATTGAGGTTGTTGGATGAGTTTGTTAGATGAGTTTGCCGTTCTTTCAAACTGATTACTCTTAAAATCCTAGCTGTAGAATAGATAATCATCTCTTCCTTTTCAAAATGTTTAAATCTTATTGATCTAGTTTCCATTAAGGCTTTTTCGTAAAATTGGATTGGCTTATAAACATCATATGGTACATAATAAAAATCTTTTGTAAAAATTTTCCTTACAAATTCAAAGGGATCCTTTTCTAATAAGTTTTCTTCAATAGAGAAAACATATCTAGAAATAGGTTTTATAAAAAAATTTGATCTTTGATTTGCAGGTATTATTACAGAAGATGCTGAAGTTCCTACTTCAGTGAGTTGAATATTCTGATTTTTCCTCTAGGTTTCTATTTGTTGAGGAACTTCGGGCAACATTGGAATTTCATTTTTTTATTGTAGAGCTATTGAAATTGCTCTAAGCAATCTTGGGGTAACTTCCATATCGACTAATTTTGAAAGAGCATCATTGGGTTAGATATTAGAAATTGATTGATTATTTGAAGATATTGGTTTCGAGGTCCTAAAAGAGGATTCCTCTTTGATTGATAAAGGAGCGTTAGATGATTTACAAACATCTAACCATGATTTGATATTGGTCAAACCTTTACTCGAGGTTGAAGGAATTTTCTCTTTTCCTATATCCTTCTCTTTCTTGGGGGGCATCTCCCTACAAGAATTCACAAGTAAGGAAATCAGGAAAAGAATTAGAGGATCCATTAATATGCTCTATTTCAAAATCAAATACAGAAAGAATTGACTGCCATCTAGCAAAAATTTGTTCAGATGCAATATTTTGAACATCATTTAATAAAACATTTTTAACAACTTTGCAATCATACCTAGAAGAAATTTCTGATTTAACAAATCTCCTTAGAATTTGGAATTGCTAAGACAATTGCTAAAATTTCTTTTTTTATTGTGGAATGATTGTGTTGACAATCATTCCAATTTTTTGATACAAATTGAATAACATATTCTTTATTATTTTGTTTCTATTTTAGAATTCCTCTAAATCCAATATCAAAAGCATCAGGATCTGCCATTTTTGGTAGAGAAGGATCTACAATGTGTAAATAAGGAATTTCTTTAATTTTTTGTTTGATTAATTTGACTATATTCATATGTTCAATTGACCATTAAGGTGGGTTTTTCTGTAATCTTTGGTATAATGGTTTACATATTATATTAAGATTTGAAAAAAAATCTACAACATAATTTAAGCTTCATAAAAATCTTTAAAGTTGATTTTTATCTTTGATTTCATTAGAAAATTTTTTTGTAAACTCTATGAATCTCTGAATAAGAATTATTGTTCCATTATGGATATTGAAACCTAAGAATCTAATCTTAGTTTGGAAAAGACTAATCTTAGAAGGTGAAACAACTAAGCCATTATTTTTTACTATATTAATGAAGATTTTTATATGTTTAAAATGTTGATCTATATTAAATGAAAATATTAAAACATCATCTATATAGATTATTATGAAATTGGTAAAATCATTAAAAATTTCATTCATTATTCTTTGAAATTCAAAAGGAGCATTTTTTAATCCAAATGACATTACGTTCCATTCAAATTAACCAAAAAGAATTGTAAAGACAATTTTGTACCTATCACTTTCCTTAATCTGGATCTGCCAAAATTTACATTTCATATCGAATTTTGAAAATATTTTGGCATTATTCAACCTATTTAGCAAATCTCTTTTATTAAGTATTGGATATCTGATTCATTTAAAAGCAGAATTAAAAGGTTTATAGTTGATTACTAATCTTGAGATGCCTCTTTCTACTTTTGCATTTTTATTTACATAGAAGGCAGAACAGCTTCATGAAGATTTACTTTTTCTAATCAATTTTTTATTAAGTAAATCTTTTATTTCATTGTTACAATGATTTAAGATTTCAGTATTCATTTGAGATGGTTTAGCTTTTATTGGAATATTTTTTTCATCGAAATCATTTTCATATGGTAGTTCTACAATATGCAACTTACGATTCCAGAATGCATTTGGGAGTGTAGAGCAAATTGAATTTTTTATTTCTGAGTTGATCTTCAATTCTTTTAAATTCAAGATTTTTTTTCAAATATATCAAATGATTTTCTTTGCATTGAATTAAACAATTTAATTCAGAGATTGAATCGATTTTCAATTGATTTATATATTTGGTTTGTGGTTTTGTGATAAATTTGAACACAATTTCCCTCTTGAGATATTGTGTTTTAATTCCATCTTTATCAACAAGAAATGGTTGGATTTGATTTGTGAAAGGAGTTCCAAGGATGACATTTTTATTTAATTTTTTTTACAAGTATAAAAGAAGTTTTATATGAAGCATTGTCCTTTAATATTTCAGCATTAGACAATTTGTAGTTGATACGTAATTTGCTATCAGATGCAAAACTTAGAGATTAGCTAGTTTTCTCAAAATATTTTGTTGGAATTAACCCTTCTCTAATGCAGTTTAAATTTGCACAAGTATCAAATAACGCATGTGTTTGTAAAATGAATTCATTATTGATTCTGATTAAAATATTAATTATCCATTTTCTTGTTGTTATCCGAACAAGATGCATTAGATAATCATTATTGTCAAATATTGGTAAAACTTTTGGATTTTCTTCATTTGAGGTTTTGGGGTTATTTTCTTGAATTATTATTTTTTTATTTAGTTCAAGAAGATCTTTTTGAAATTATATTTGCATTAATTTCAAATCTTTTATTTCTTGTTTTTGGATATTAATTTCATTATACAGATCATTAATTGTTATTAATTTTTTATGTTTCCTCCTACCTCTTTCAAGGATTTCATTAAGATTATAAGGTAAATTTGGTATGAGGATTGAATTAGATTTAAAATTTTTTATGAATTCAAGTTTTTCCTTATTGTTAGACAATTGATCAATATTCTGAAGAATTTCTTCTTCTTCATTTGTTAAAACATTAATTTCATCCTCTTTTTCAATTGACGAAGATGAAGTGAAATCCATGTCATTGGCTTGAATTCCATCATAACAATCGTTTTTTTATGAAGAAGATTCATTATCACAAAATATTTGCAAAATGTTTTCCATTGTTTATTCATCCAAATTTTATTCATTAAGTTTGTTATTTATTTTGCAAAAGTTTGTTGTATGACTAAATTTTCTACATTTATAACATCTTAGCTATTTATATGATTTTCTTTTATATTTTTTATTTTCAGGTTTCTTTTCATTTTCCAATTTTTTAAAGGATTTTCTTTTAAAATTTCTTTGAGATTTTTTATGCGAACACTGAGGACAATTTGAAGAAGTATAAAAGGATTTTTTATTATTTTTTAATTTTTTATTGATAAAAGAAGGGTCATATTGAGTACGAAAATCACCAAGGCTTTGGTGTTTTAAGCACTGTTTATTCTTTAATTTTTTTTTGCAATCTTATTGTATTATAGAAATTGGTTCCAATTTTATTAACATATGATGCTATTTCTCCATATGACAAATTATCATAAGGAATTTCACCATTGTTTTCTTCCCTGAGTATCTTTCTAACTTGTTCACCTATCAATTTTGATAAACCAACTAAAAAATTTTCTTTTCAAAAGGGCTAATTACAATCATTCCTAAAAAAGAATCTTTAAAATAAAATATTTTAATATTGTCTAAATTCTCCTAAGGATTTGCACTTCATATTTGTCACGAATTGAGGACGGCCTAGTTGTGGCAGACGCCGTATACTGTACAAAGAACCCCTGATTGGTTACCCTTCCAATCAAGAACTCTTCACACAATATACAAGGCTCTACAACCACTAGTTTCCAAAGAACGTCCAGACTCACATGATATCATTACACAAACATATTTATATAAAATTTAAGTCATAAAGTTTACAAAACGCAGCGTTTAAGTAATGTCTAAGTCTATAGTAATAAGATGAACAAAAGTACATAAGTAGATGTCTACATAAACTGTTCTCTCAGTACACACATAGCAGCTCGCTCTTGCCCAAATCCCCAGGCTAACCTGTGGCATCCCTCGTCCTGTCTCTACGAATAGGCTATCCTGCAACAAAAGTCTAAAGGGGTGTAAGCCTAAGCTTAGTGAGCAAAACCCTCAGCCACACCACAAGCAAGTTATAAATACATTATATTCAAGCATATGAATGAATGGTCAACCAGAATGCCAAACAATACGTATAATTAACTAGTTCATATACGTAACTCAGATTTAACGCCCTCCGAAGTCAGGGTTGGAGTATACACGGCACCAATCAGATCCGGGTATTATACTAGAACTTGCTTTACTACGGAACCCCACGTTCCGTACTTATATCAAATAATTCTTTTATTTTCAGAAAACCCAAGTTCTAGTATAATTGTGAGTGGGCCCCCGCAGTCCACACTCACCCCTAAACGGAGGCCTCTAGACTCGACCCTTAGCCAGGCGGTTGGCGCCTCCAACGCCTAGTATTCCCGCGGGCCAGGGTAAGGTCATTTTGTACGAGTGCACCGTACAGAACCAAATAAATGAATAATATCAACCCTCGAATGGCCTCTCTTTACCTCCGTGTGATGTGACGGCCGGAATAGTATCCATGCTATGCATGTTAATGCATGTCTCAATTTCTTTTTATAGGCCGAGTATAATTAGGTTCAAATTATGCTATGACCATCCAATTGTGCACACAATCATTTACTATATTACCATGCAACAACCATAGCATTATCAATATTTAAGATAAATTCACAATTCAAGACATATCAACATACACAGGCATTTTTCCCAATCCCCATACAATCATCAATTATCAATAATATTTAGGTCCACTATCTACAATCACAAAACAAGCATGGAATCATTGGGTAAATACTCACTCGGCCATGGTGATTCGCCCTAATCGTAGTAGTCGATTGGGAGGTCCTCACGCTCCTCAGAGTCACCTGATCATTACGATTTGATAAGTCTAGTAAGTAACTAATTTAACTAATACTCCTAAACATTTAACTACCTAATCTACTTAGACTATTATCAACTTTTACCCGGTTAGACTTTATTTTCAATCGTATATAACTTTTTCGTTTCATTTCTGATATTTATGAATTTATAGTCGTTTTTCATCGTTTTCGAACGTATATTCATACGGTAATGTTTGTTTTGGACGTTAAGACCCCTATTTTATATTATGAACTAATTTTATAGAAATTTTTAGCTATAATACTTAAGTATTGTTATTACTTATATTTATAACCTTTATTCTCTAAATTCTTATAATTAAGGGATTTACTTTGTCATTACTAATTCATGTATTGATTTAGGTATAATCTAGTTTACAAAGTGTATTATGATTTACTAATTTTAGTATCTAATTATCTACATTTTCTTATTTTTCTCATTTTCTAAACTTATGCATATGTCATTGCTTACATCATCTTTCCTTTATGCCTTCATATGCTTATGTCATCTTTTCTTTATGTCCTCATATGCCTATGTCATCATCTACCTCATCATTTGATTACATAAGCATTACATCATGCTTATGTCACATGTACATGTCTTATGTACATTTATTTCTTACTTTATACTTATGTCTTATACTTATACTTATGTACATATACCTTATACTTATACTTATGTACATATACCTCATACATACATATACTTATACCATATTTATACATGTATTTCTACTCATATACCTATACGGTTGAATACGTATTTTTATACTAAAATTTCGTATGCCAAATTTTCTCTTAAGAAAATCCTCTCAATTTTCATCCTTTTGCATTTCTATGTATGTAGTTAGTATAGTATATGTATATATAGTTAGATATGGTCTTAAATTAGGTTATGTACATGATACATACTTATGTACAAAGGTTCATACACTTGTATTCCTTTGGTATTTCTTTATGTATACACATCTAAGAGTACATATACATGTATTCCTTCCATTTCCTTCATGATCCATCACTTTCTACACTTAAAGATGGAGACTTTGTTTTCTTCTCTTCAAGACTTCACTAAACACTTAACTACTTACCTAATCTACCTAATTAACTAACTAATGAATAACATAAAGTAACATAAAACAAGTTAAGAACATACCTTTAATTGTGTTGAAGTTTAAGGGGACAAAAGAAAAAGGATGAAAGTGAAAGAAGAAGGAGAGCTCACGGCATGAAATGGGGACCTTTGTTTTTGTTTCTTTTGTTTTGTTTCCAATTATGAAGACAACAAATGAAGAAGTCTAGAAGGATGAAAAGTGGACGGCAACAAATTGCAAAAAGAGGAAAGAAAAATCAAAATGAAAAGAAAAGAAAATCATCATTAAGTTAATGAGATATTTTTCCTTATCTCTTAAGACTTTTGACTTTTCAAAATGTTGACTTTAGTCAACATTTGTTGACTTGGTCAACCCTTTGACTTTGGTCAACATGCCTTACTTTGGTCAACATTCCTTAAGTAAGTTTAATTTTGTGCACATAATGTGATAATTAAGGAAGATTAGAGGAAAAATGAAGGAAATGAGGTATTAGATGAATTGATTTGTAAACATTGTTAATGAGATCTTACTTTAGGTCTTTATAGCCAATATATCTCATTTGATAAACTACTTTGAATAACAAATGCAAAAAGTACCAATTTAAGTGTTAAGGTTCACTACATAAACCTAATCTTCAACTATTACTCTAACTCTAAGTGAAACTATCTTAATCACTTACTTAAGAAGTGAATATAATCTATGACTCATTATCTTAATTTCTAATGGATCACTTAAGGATTCAAAACATATAAGTATGCTTAAGGGTCATCTCTAACCCTTTACTAGTGAATTGGACAAAAGGATAAGCATTATATTATCAATTAGGGTTTTAGGGTATATCATGTTAGATTAGTGCACATGTGTCTTTAAAATAATCATTTTTAAGGTTTCTATCACTTTTGAATAAAATCTTTAGCATTTAGAAACATTTAGGGTAGAAAAATTCTTTACGCGATTGAGTAATTCTTTTAGGGTTTTCACTTTCATTAGCCTTGTCGACTCCTAAATAGTCTAACATAGTTGAGTCTATTACTAAGGCTAGGTTGAAAACTTTAGGGGTTCACAATATTAAACAACAGATCTAAGGTTTTATCCCTAATATGTAAGAGGTCTCCTATGAAATGTTAACTTATTAAAAATATTAAAGTATTGACTCTGTCTTGAATTAGTTCATTATTATCATCTAATATTCTCCTACCATTTTCATCAATTTTGCATGAAGTGAGGATATTGATCCTTTATTCCTCGGTAAGATAGTTATCCCACCACCCTTTTAATTGTCCAATGAAACTAAAAGTTAAAATGAGTGCTACTTAATAATCAATAACATTTGGAACAGTTTTATTAGTATTTGAAAACATTATCATTTAATTAAGGACATTGAGAATTTTCTACTTTGAGTAACTATCTATATTCCATTCATATGTAGATCCTATAGAGTACTTATTTTGATAATTATCATTTTTTTCTTTGATTAGTATATCAAGAGTTGTTGCTCTCTAATAGTATAACTTTTGAGATTCTTTCCAATTAATTTTATTAACTTCATCATTTGATTCATTAATATTTAAATTTTACAAAGAAATATTGGACATTATTTCATCCATTGATCCATTATCTATTTTATCTAAGACATTAATTTTCTCTAAAGATGTATCATCAATGACAATTCCCTTCCTAATTAAAGTTGGTTTATTCATATCTAGAAAATTTATTGGCCTTGAAGAGAAAGTTTCTTCTTTTATTATTTTATTTTTTAGTATTCTTTTCCTATCTTTTAAAGCTTTTAAGAATTCACTACTAGGATTTTTGGACATTTCAAAAGGTTTAAATAAAGGTGTATTTTTATTAGTTTTATTATTTAAGGGTTTTTCACCAATCTTATTTATCTCATTATTAATTGTATCTTCCATTCTATTTAATTGCTTTCCTATTATATGTAAATGTTGGTTAGTAAAATTATTTTGACTTATTATTTTCTTTATTCCTAAGCCTTCTTCATCTGTTGCATTTTTTAAAAGAGTGAGAGTTATTTCAGTATTTTTATAAGTAGCTTTTCTATTGCTAAGTAGCAGATTATTTGATTCTATTGCCTGCCCATCACTTAGTTTCCACTTAAAACATCTATTAATTACATTAATTTCTTTGGGTTTCAGATAATATTCTTCAAACCATTCAAAGAAATATATCTGAGTTCCAATTTCATTCATAAAATTATAATATTCATCCTTTATTTGTATTTTAACTTCATTAAATGTTTCAAAGTACCATTTTCTAATTTTCTCATTTTTAGGTGAATTAAACTCTTTGTTCAAAAGAATCCTATCTGGCTCGAAAGGTTTTTCTATTGCATTGAGTTTTAGGTCACCTATTTTTGAGAGTGAAAGTTCTCCATGCTCTGGTTCATTGGATGGTTAGTAAACCGGTTGGGTTATACCAGACCTATTATGGACAATTCCAGAAATGGATGGATTATCTTGAATATTTGGTTGCCTATTTGACTGGTCATTAGATTGAGTATGGAAAGGTATATAAATTGTTGGTGGAGGATTTGGAAAGTCTACTGATCTTCTAGAGGAAGATGACATCGGTCTTATTTCTAAAGGTCTCCTTGGTTGATCAAAATATCTCCTATTGAATTGGATGGTGACTTTACCATCTAGGTGTTGAACTACATTTGACAATTCAATATTGTATATTGGTTGTTTTGGAAGTGGGTTTTCTACTTCCCAATGTTCAGGCAAATTGACCTGAGACCATTTAATCATTCTTAAGACTGAGACATTGGCTTTGGTCAAGTCTGTTTAGATAAGAAGAGTTTGTCCTCTTTTATCTATTTTATATGCCTTAGAACCAAAAACAGTTTTCATTAATTTGAAATAGATCCTATATATATTACGACCATTGGTATTGATCCTTCTATCATGTGGTATTCATGGGTTTTAATCTTAAGGATTAAAGAACTTATTACTGTCTTGTCTCTAAGAGCAAGAGTAATATTCGGATGACATTCAAATTGGATTGATCTACTACTAAGACTGGTTCCAATTATTGCATGTATTGACCTTTCATACACCAATTCTCTAGCATCTCTGAGGACCATGAAGATAGAAGTATCTAGACCTAACTTAGAAAGAGGTTTTGCTCTTACCTGGACTAAACCTAGATGCATATAATTCTATTCTTTTGCATTTTTTTTATTGAATCTGTATTCAAAAGTTTTATTGTTGTTAAGCATCAGAAACAAGGATATATATATATATATATATATATATATACTTTCTTTACCAAATATCAAATCATATTTTTAAAATCCCAAGTCTAGCAATGTGGTAGCCTTCACAATTCACAAACACATACCCTAAGTAGAAGCCACAAGACATAGCCCCTCGCCGACGGTTGGCATCTCCTGACACCTAGTAAGCTCGTTAACTTAGGATAGAGACTCAATAAAATAATGACATAGCTAGTGTTCAATCCTATAGGAAGCTCTCCTCCTGTGAGTCCCTTCCCATCTTCTACGTGAAGCAACAGTCGATGTTATCCAAATGCAATTATAGGGAATATATGATCCATTTAATTTCTTAATCGTATAAGTGATTAATCCGATTTTCAAGGTGATCAGACAATTTCATTCCATACAATTGCAAACAATTCCCAATATTATATAATTAACAAGCTATAGCATTCAGTTCACAAATTCATATACATGAATTTCCCACATCTCACAAGCATCCAAATTCATATATATAAGTTTAGGTACATCTATTCTATAAGCAAAATCAAGTAAAGAATCATTAGGAATTCACTCACTCAACCATGCAGGTCAGTCCAAGTAGTCCAGGGGTAGGTCATTCAAAGTAGTCCAAAGGCTAGTAGTCTCCGTACGTAGGGTCCCCTAGTCATCGCAATCATAACACTATAAGGATTTGGAAACAAACTTAGAAAACTAAGCTAAAACCCCTTAAGTTACACTCTTGACTAGTTTTCATATTTTTCCGAGTTTTACTTAAAAGTTCAATTGCGTATAACTTTCTCGTTTTAAATTTGATTTTTATGATCTTATAGTCAATCTTCATCGTTTTCGAGTGTGCTTTAATGTGGTGAGGTTAGATTTTTGAGATGAGGCATGCAAATCTGCCTATAGGTCAAAACTGTAGCAGTCCTCATGATGTGGAGTGCTTTTGGGCTTTGTTTAGTTAACGGGCTTTTTAGTAACTTGAGAATTCCTTTGGACTTGGGCTTAAGATTTCATTTTAGGCTCAAAATACTCCTTAAGGTCAGATTTACAACTTTGATTTACACTCCTAAGGCTATCAACCACTTCTTGGGCTCTTAAGTGGGCTTAAGTTGTCAAATGGCCTTGTTTTTTATTCAATTCAAGATGGTTACTTTCTTAGGCTTAAGGAGTTTCTTATAGGCTTGTTGAGAGTATGAAAAAAACTCTCATTGTTGTGTCAAGTTGCTGGGCAAAAACTTAAGGGTGGTTCAACTTGATGTTTGAGACTCATTTTGAAAGTTTTAAGCTCGGTTTTGAGTTTTAGGCTTAATACACTTATCATATTTGCTTTGGTTGGTCTTTTACTTTGTTTACTTACTTTTATCATATTTTTAAGTGTCTTTAATTGTTTTAGGGCTTAGGCTTTTAGGTGACTTTAGAGTTTACAGTTTTTCAATTTTAGGTTTTATCGATAATAAGCTTTTGAATTGGAAAAGCAAGTTATTTTCTAATTGTAAACTTGAGTTATTAGTTTAGTTGATCCTTAGAAACGTTTGGAAAGTACTCTTAGTCAAATCATAGGCTCACTAAAAATAAGTTTTACAAGCCCAAGGTCGATCCATACCAACTACTTCTTATCATTTTATTCTTATTTACCTTAAATTTTTAGGGAAATTTATAAGAGATAAGCTTCATCTTCTTTTTTACTTAGGATTATAAAGTTTTAAAAATCAAAGAGGGATAAGCATACATCCAAGTAAACTCTAAGAGTGGCATATGATTAGTACTCGATCAAAAATTTTATTATTTTATTACTTTGGAATCTCGAGTTAAATATCATGCAACTTTGCTCCATACAAATTCTACTAATGTATAAAATATGCAATAGTGACTTAAGAAAATTCCATTAAAACGCTATTCACACATTATATTACTAACCAAAAGAGGGTTGCAAACTTAAAAAAAATGGAGTTAAAATAAAAAAACAATTGATTTCTTGAATAGTAATGTAAGGTATACTTTTTATGTCATACCCCTTCCCCACACTTAATTTAGCATGTTGTCTCCAATGTACTTACAATGAAGAATAATAAAGGTGTACAAAAAGAAAATATAATAAACTCTAATGGAGAAGAGAGAATTAAGAGATGACATTGCCCTAGATGAGTTCAAATTGTATGTAGAAGTCCATAAAAGTCAGCGTTTGTAGAAGTTGTCAATAAATCGGTATAAAAGAGATCTAAAAGAAGATAGAAACATTTGCAAAATAAGCATAAAATTTATTATTTCATTAGCTGGAACAGAAAATTGCAACATAATAATAAAAAGACTTGAAGCTAATAATGGAAAAAGAAAAACATGAAAATTGAAATTAACAATTAAAAACAAGAAGTCAACACAAGAACACTTAAAAGAAATTTAGATCATCCACTTCATTCTCATCTTTAGAGACTAAATTAATGGTATCCTTTTCATCTTCCTCCTTATGGTCCTCCCCTTCATCCCTTAAATTTATTTGTTGACAACAAATTCTCACCATAAAAGCTCCTAAGGCCTATAAGCACATTGAAATTCTTGAACCAGGACTTACAAATTGTCAAGGAACTCAACACGAACCACGAAAGCCCATCAAGATGCATGCACATGTCTTGAGTGAGTTCGAGCCTTACCTCCTACTCAATAAGCCTTCTAACACTCTTGGCATTTCTGACCACTACTACAATGCTCGTGTAAGTCTCATCCTCATTCTCTTCTAAAATCTCAACCAAAAGGGTCATCCAACCATAGGGCTAAGTACTCACCCTATCTACTATTCAGTTTTTCTCTCTCTTCATTAAATGCTTATTGACCTCCTATTGCATGGCTTACTGCCTAGCTACCAAACTAAGGTAGCTACTCTTTATCGATGGGACAAGCCTATCTTACCGGTCTCCACCAACTAACAAAGGGAAGGATGTCCCATCGAGTGTAGGTAATGCCAACTCATTGGATCCTGCACTAGCCATTCAAAATTCATCACATGCTAACAACTGTAAGCACCTCCAACTTATAAATAAGAGTAAGTTCTTGAGGTAAAGGGATCGACACTATTAATTTTTCAACCCTCTCTTGGGAACTCGCTTTAACTACCTGCATTACATCTCCCTTCTCACTAACTTAAGCATCGAAGGGCCCTAATTGGCTTAGCAATAAGGGGCTTTATGTAGGTCTCCTATTTTCCATGGCTGAAGGACCACTTAGAGTTAACCTAAGAGACCAAATAGTGATTACCAACCATCACCTTCTGGCATCTACCGTTTACGTAACCTTTTCACCATGGCAAAGAGTAAAAACATACATCCACTTCTGGCCTTGAGGACATAGCTACCATCTCTCTAACCCGCCAAAGTGGGCATCCTAAGCAACCATGCAACCATCCACACTACCCCTAAACCTTGTACGCCCAAGCGATGTTGCTCCTAACAAGTAGTGTCCACTCCACCTAACCAAATGGCATCACATATAGGAACCACAACAACAACAACACCAACAGCCTGAGCAACAAAGCCAACAAGACATTACGAAGCAAATAGGTTGCAAGGGACAAGTACAGATGATCACTAGTAGTCCTAGTTTACTAAATGAAGACCACTCCACCTAACCAAAGCACGAAGTTTTCTTAGTCCAAACAAAGAAACCACAAACCAACAACACCATATCATTCACCGAAGACAACAGCATAGGCATCCAGTATCCTCGCATCAACCCTTTGGTCATCAACTCCAAAATAGGATACTTTGACATGCCCAAGACATTCATGGACAACAAAACCTTAGCCGACATACTTTTCTTCTTGGCTTATAAACAAATGAAGGACAAGCTCGAGGAGCAACTTCACCCATACAAACAAAGTCTAACAGGTTTGAAAAGGAAGATAGTCCTAATAAAAGGACTAATCATACTACCGGTTAGACTAGGCAATGATGGTCACATTACCTCGCACCTCATCAACTTTGAAGTTATTAACCAATAACCTACATACAACGTCATCCTTGGATAACCCAACCTTAATAAGTTTGATGTATGCAAAAGTTAGAGATGCTTCCTGATGAAGTTTCTTATACCCATAGGATTCGAATTTACGTACAAAAACAAGGAGCTCAATACACCTTATACCTCAATGATATCTCCCACAATAAAATCATACACATCAAGTCTTCCTTAAGGATCCCACATGGTACGGTCCAACGTAGATGAACATACGATGTTCGATATCACATGAACCAAGGGCTTGGGTCTAAACCTTGAGCCAGTCTAAAGGATAAATGATAGTTGAAGGTTGAGCAGGGGTCCTCGTATACTAACAATGGATATAACGCACCAACGCTTCATACGAGCTCCAGTCATACTTAATATGACACACAAGTGTAGCTAAAGATCATTCACCACTAGTCTACGCTCAATAGCCTAGACAAGAGTAGTTAAGAGTAAGGAAGTTACACTTAGCTCATGTAAGACAAGAAATATCTCAATGTTGATTGTATTCACTACTATGGCTATTACAATACATAAGTATTTATATGAACCAATTAAGGTAAGTTCTAAGTTAGTATAAATTACAAAAAGATTCCTACTAGTTAAGGAAAAGGAATAATTTACAGGAGTAATGTTGTAAACAGGAAGAAAGAATATTCAGCAATAGAAAAGGATAGTACAGATGTCAAGAAAAGACAATGCGCGTATCATCTATTCATTCTATAGTCCCAATGATACTACTGGCCAATTAGAGTAAGTTATAAGTAGGTTAGGTCAGCATTGGTAGTTCGATAGCTCAAATATTCAGGACCGGGAAAGGGTCAGTTTAGGTAACAACTAATTGTCGGGTTAACCTTAGAAGGTCGACTCCGAAGAGTTGTTAGCTCGATCTCAGTACAAATCAAGTCAACAATATTCTAGTTTGACACTTAAATAAGTGTGTTGTAGAGAGGTCAACTCGGCACATTAGTTGGTCGCCTCAACAACTTCTTGGATTATGTGGAAAGAAAAGTAGCCTAGCAGGTTAGACTGGGGAATACATTGCTCTTCAATGTTCAACTTACCTCAAACAGCTCAGCGAACCATCTAAGCAAGTCTTTGAGCTCATGAGTGCATGATTGGTCCATGATCCCTATCACCATAGGAAAAAATAATTGAAATCATCCAATACAATGACCACCCCAACCAAACAACTCAAATAGGAACCTCTTTGTACCCTAAAGAAAATGAAGAAATGACTATGTTCCTATGCAATATCTTGAACATCTTTGCAACGTCCCCAAATGAAATGCTATGAATAATCAACACTCCCAAGGCAACACACCACTTAAAGGTTGACCCATACGTCTACCCATAAAACAGAAAAGGCGATACTTCATGCATGTCATGCCTCGAATATTGTTAAGTCTTAATAGTCCACCATGTATATCAATTTTATGCCAAAAACTGTCTACTCAATCACTAACATAACCCTGATATACACAAGGCTCATACGACAAACCGCTTTAAAGCATTCATAGTTCCACAAATATGGTAATATTATATTCATAACAAACTTATATTTAAAATAAGGCTAAGTATAGAGTAGTTATAAAAGTATATGAGTATGTGATATGACTTAAAAGGAGGAGCCTAACTAGATTGCTTAGATGATTTAGTTAATCCTACAGAAAACAAAAAGTTCCAAAAACATACTTCTCATAAGTTTTACCTCACTCAAGCCTAAATACACCCTTTTTGTACATCTGGAGGTGATCATCGTATACCATGATTACTCAAATCCTGCAATCAAATCTATAGGGGATTGAGAAACCACAACTTAGTAAGGGACAAGGGGCAAGAGGCAACAAGCACATACAAGCTCAATGGTATAATCAAGTTATCAAGTAATTATTACATATAATGCTTGATCAATCAATGTGTCATCCGTACGATATTATCTAATCCGTCATTAGATTAAAGAAATTACATCTACTCTAACCCGAGTTCAGGAGTTGTGATATGATGGCTACAATGCCAATCATAAAGGCCACGATGCCCTCTTACAACTAATTCCAAGCTTATAAAATAGAGGCTCCTACTCCACCCATTAATATCCTCGAACCTAATGTCTCCAATCTCACTACAACCTTTTCTCCTATTGCTTAGTTCAACCAAGGGTAGGGAAACATCAGTTCGCTACAATCTTGTCAAAGGCATCAAAATTTAGCTAGAGAAACCTAATTGTCCCCTAGTATGATGTGATGAGATGCATGGTCATTTATAGTTTTAGTTTATATTTCAATTAGTCCAATCTAGGGTGATCAACCAATTCATAACAAACCAAACAAGGTCAATCAACATAGCAAAGCATGTAGTTTAGCTACCAATCAGTATTACAATAACTAAGCATAGGCATAGCATGTGTATAATCAACTATTTACAACCATAAGCAAGTATATACTCTAGTCTTTACAAATCCCACTTACCTATATTGAAGCTCACTCTAATAGGTTTGGAACATTAGTATTCCGATCACTTGAAAATCCTAAAATACTAAAACCCATATTTAATTTTCATAAGATTTGTGAAAACGTTAGAGTTTTATCTAGTTCTTCACGTTATTATTTAACTGAATTGAAATACTATTTATATAATTATTTAATAGAGTTACTTATATACATATTTATATATATATACATTATGTATACTTACAGTATTTATAAGATTGTTATCCTTACCTTATTATACTTATGGCTTGTCATTACTAGGGACATATATATATACATTTATATATAAATTACTATATACATACTTTTAAAGTGTACTAATATAGGCATGTGCACACTCGCGCGCGCGCACATACACATACACATTCTTTAAGTATTATATTTCATTACATAGGTTATACTAAATTATTTAATATTGTCAAATATACGTAGTTTTAATACTACTTATAGTATGTTGTTTCAATTGCATTGAAACACACTTTTAATTAGTCAAATTACGTTTCAATTACGGAAAGATCATCATAGGTTGATATTATGAACTTGACGATATGTATTACGTATTTCATTCAAAAGATAATTCTTAAAAGATATTTTTAATCCAAGTATATAGATAAAGCCATATAGTAAGTGATATCATATTAATATCGAGTATATAAATAAATATATTTCTACATAATTTTAAGATAAAACATGATAAATCATATATCGTTTATCCCCAACATGTATATATCATAACTCGATTCATATAATATTATGAAATACAACGAAAACAATAGGCAATCATATCTAATCAAAGCATGTTTAATTATGATTTAACTAAATAATTAACTTATTTTAACATATTATTACTAAAAACATTTCCCCATTAATAATTTAGGATGTTAATCTATGAAAATATCAAATAATTCTACAAAAAATTCTATAAAATAAAAAAAATATATAGAATTTAACTAGCAATTTGTTTCATGTAATCAAGTTTATCACCTATATAAATAAACTTACATTTTTACCCCTAAAATTATTGTTACTTAAGCAAATAATATTATTTTTATGCAAGATAATTTCCAACCTATCATACTGTCATTACAAGTGTCTAGAAGTCACTATATGTCAAATTCATCAATTATTTCTATTAAAACTAATTTATCATAGAAAAATGCCTATTTTAGCTATTTTAGGGTCAAAATTACAATAAATACTAGACATGTATAAAATAAAAAATCAGGCTACATAGCATCAAATAGATGTAATGAGAATCTTGAAAAAAAAAATTTGAGCCTTAAACAACATCATTTGATATATTTATTTTTAATTCAAAAATTTGGATTAATAGTGCATTTCTTAAGAAAGTAAATAAAATATTTAATTTTTTATCAAAATAATTATTTCACATGAAAGTATATTTGAAATAACCTAAGAATAATTTTTTTCATAATTTTCTTAATTGATTTAATATTTTTTAGAAAATAAGGAAAAACAAAGTAGATTTTTAGAATAAAGAACGAAAACATCTTGCCCCAATCAAAGTTTCTCAATCCTTCAATTATTATCTTCCTCTTATAACTGCACATTTTTCATTCCTTAGCCCGGCTACTTCCTATCTCAATCGCTTGCACTCTTCACCACCTCCTGGCTTGCTTACCCAACTAGCCTATAACAAATTTCACCAAGTTAACTCCACCAACATTGGCTAATAATAGAAGTACAATTTGCTAAAACACTAACACTATACCTCATTAAGAGGCTAACCTACTCTCATGAATGAATGATGACAAAGACTCATCACCTCCCCTAGTCCCTTCAAAGCCATTAGTAAGCACTCATTGAATGTTTTATCATATACCCAGTGTGCATAGGCCTTGTTTAGTAGCCACTCCCTTACCATGCAAACTCTCTCTTATGTACCCCCTTACTTCCGCCTCTAAGTGTAACAACCAAGAGAATAGCTCCTACACACCGCCTACAACTCCACCATCTCTAGAACTTCCCTCTCCACTCAGCTACCTCTCTAAGTCTATTACAAGCTCCATGCTCCTACCCTTGCTACTTAACCAAGCCTAACGCCCCCCAGTAAAAAATAGGGCCTCTTAAACCATCCGCAAGGGGCATAATTGGCTTGCTTAGCAACTGTGCAGATACCTTAACAACACAAACATCTAGCTTTGTTTGTTTGAACACCCCTTCTTCGGACACAATGTAGCAGTTTCTCGTTGTCCAACAATAACCGTAGGTACGTTAATCTGAACACCTATTGACGCTTTGACTGTAAGTTTCTTCAACTTTGTCTCTGGGTTAGCTACCCTCTTCTTCTTCTTTAACACAAGTATGACCTCTTTCTACTTCTCTACATTAATAGCCTCATCAACTGAGACAAACCCCTCTATGGTCGCATTACGAATAGATTCATCCCCTTCCTCGAACCTCTACCCCTTAAGACAATGCCTCTCCCTTTGGATCCACATCATCTACTTCTTAAAGTCCTTCTTGGACAAATCGAATGCTACAAAAAGAGGAAGATACTAAGAAACTAGAGGGAAAAAAGTTAAAGAAAACATACCTACAGAAGAGAGCAGCCTCGAGCCCCCTATAGACCATTGGCAATGGCATACTAATGGCTACCTTCCCTAACTACACTAGTACCTATACCTATCTCATAGACATTATGCATCTCACCCTTCAGATACAAGTCCGCTGCCTCCACAACATTAAACCTCAAACCCTTCCACTAACTAATATCAAGGATTCATGCCTTCACTTCCTTATTCTCTTCCTTGAAGTGGGTAATAGACAAAGTATTCGTCGACTTCGCCCACTTCATGGGAAAATCCTAGACATAAGGCTCCTTTATCACATAAAATTGATACCTCCATTCATCAATTTTGCTTTTCTGCCAAAAGAACAACTTCCTTGGTATACCTTGGTTAGCACAATATACTCAACTGCCCTTATTCCCCTTCAACTACAAAAAGTATCAAAACAACCAAGCTGTCAGCCTCCTCATATGAAAGATGCACACAGCCTCAAAAGCCATAAGTGTCCACTAGGCATTGGAATGGAGAGAGCTCGGGCTCACCTGAAAGTACTTAAATACCTCCAGCTGAAATTATGTAAAAGGCAATCACATCCCCATCTCCACTACCTTCTAATAGAAATAAAATGAGCTCCCATCTTCACCATAATCACAGGCCTGGGCACCTTCCTTAGGTAAGCATACTTCCTTTGTGTTTATGTTATGACTTAGCTCCTTGCAGACCTTCAACCATTAGTATTCCCTATGTTCATACTTTATCTCAGTAATAATGCCCTTCTCTCTAATTGTAGGTAACAAGGGTTCGCTTGCTTCCTTCTTCTCAAGTAAACATTCACACCAAGGCCTTACCTCTACAAACACCCTTTGAACTTCTCAAGCATAGCTCTTATCCATGCCACTATCTCTCACCATTGCCGTTTGTTTGAAAGGAGTAGGGATTAGCTCATCCCTTTAGTTAGAACTTATGTCTACCTCACCTTCAAAATGATTCTTCTTAGGTTAACTGGCTAGAAGTTGAAAGAAAATCGAGGGAATGGAAGAAAAGCAATGGTTAGAAGACACCAATGAAGTAAGAAAATGTTGTGAAACGAATTTGGCAAGATAAAGAACAAAAAAGGGAAAATGATATCCCTTAGGCCCTTATATAAGTGTAGCTAAGCCAAGCGCAGGGTCACTCTAACAAACACTACCCTAAGAAAACACATGTCAAGATTCTTGAATCAACGATCAGATATTGCATAGGTAAGTAGATTTGCCAGTGGGGCAAGAGTGTGTACAAGAATTAATTGTGTATGAATTTTAAGAACCTCAAATGCTCTAATAGTCACATCAATCACATTAACAGTTGTGTCAGAATGACCAAGGTTTAGATCTTCAGAAACATTGAAAGCTAGGACTGAGCCTACGCTCGTACGAGCCCCTTACAGTTTGAAGAACATTCAACCTCAAGCACCTAAGGCTTAAATCCTTAAGCACATTAAAATCTAGGACTAAGCATGTGCCCACACAAACTAATTGAACATGTGCCTAAGTAAGCTACCTATAGTCTAAGTGCATCTAATCCCGGGCACTCTATAACAATCAAGATAAGCACAAAAAGAAAGAATCGACTAAGAAAAAAAGAAATAAGGGAAAGAAAATGAAGAAAGTATGTAGACATGTAAAGAATAACCTTGATTTTCATTAAATATGGAAATCATTACAAAGCCTAGGGACTAGCATACTAGCCCCAAGTATAAGCTATCATAAAGAAAAACACAAAGCACATTGCATGTGTCAGAGCCCTTTCCTACTCTACTACTCGATTTCAATCGTTGGATTCGCAACTTCAACTCAACTTGGATAGATGGTCTACTTAACTTGGTTTCCATGTAATCCCAAGCTGGCATAAAGAAGCCTAACTCAAGCCAGTTGGTTTGCAACTTCAACTCAGCTCTCTATCTATGCCAGCAAGCCAAACTTGACCTAAGCCACCTCGAGCAAATAACTAGGGACTTTGGAAAATACCGATTGCTGCTCCTCCTCTATCGCCATAATCACCATAAAATAGAGTCATAATAGGACATCAATCTAACGATAAGCTTATGCCACCACTGTGGCCCCAAGAGGAAGCTCCTCTCTCACTCACAAGTGACCAGGGATCACTTGACCTCTTAAAAGACTCAGCCAAAAAGAATCAAGGAGCTCATGGAAGTCACCCAAGTGCTCTAAGCCCACGAGGACAACCATTACAAGATAGAGAACATACGAATTCCTATAGCCCGCCTTGTTCTCAAGGCCTAGCAAAGCTCCCCAAAAGTCCTTTGGATGATGAAGGTCAAGAACCCTTGAATTGCTGGAGTCTCCCCCTCTTAGAGCCAGAAACATATGTTGGCATCAAGAATTGCCCAAAAATATGTCTGAGAAACCCGAGCACTAAAGCTACAAACACCATAAGCACCTAACGATGTAAAAAGGATAACGAACCATTAACCAAGGGGGAACTGACCCTTGTACACCCCTTGATCGACGCTTAGAGCCTACCCCTCATCGCTGAGCTAACCCTTATACACATCAATTAGTGCTTATTAGCCCCACCAGTGCGGTGGAGCTTAAGTTTCAACACTTTCCTACTCAAAAGAATCATCTAAGCCCTACCCATTTTTTGAGAAACTATATAAAGAAATAGAAGCCTACAAAAGATCTAAAGACAAATTCAAATGAAATGAAAGGAAATGGTCCCCATGAACCCTACCTACTTTTTATAGCAAGGCAATGCTAAACCCCATTCATCCATGCACTACCTGCCAACCTATCCAACGATCAAGGAAGAGCACTAATGAAAAGATAGGCATTAATACCAAGTAGTGGTTTCCCCATACAATTAATGATACATGTGTACAATATTAAACAAGTTTTGCAAACAATGATGCAAGTCCCACGAGGCACCATCACTATGTGTCAGAAATGATACAAGTATTGGGAAGACCACATACGTGAAAAGTTTCCTATCAACAGTCACATCAATCGTCACCTTCGAAAGATTGTTTCTAGAGGGATAATCTCCACACAACCAGCCTTAAGCCTTTAGATGATATGGGCTTAGCCCTTCCCGAACCAGAGAGTATCAATGCTCTCTTCTCTAACCAAACGGCTAAGAGAGTGGTAAGGCAAATGTTGACAACCAATTCTTGCCATAAGAGCTCCTAGGGCCCCAGCTTTGCAAAATGCCCAAACCAGGCATCACAAATCGCTGAGAAACTTGGCCTGAACCACAAAACCCTAGCAAGGCACATACATTTGCCCCGAGTGAATCCAAGCCTTACCTCCCGCTCAAAAAGCCTTTAAATACCCTCGGCATGTTCGACTACTACCCACAGTGTTCATACAAGGCTCATCTTCGTTCTCTTCAAAAACCGTAGCCCAAAGGGTGATCTTGCTATAAGGTCGAGTACTCACCTCATCTACTATCCAATCTTTCTCTCTCTTCATTTAATGCTAATTAACCTCCTATCACATTGCCTACTACCCAACCACCGAATTAAGGTAACTACTCGCTACCAATGGGATAAGGCCATCCCACTAGTCTCTACCAACTATCTGAGGGAAGAATGTCCCATTGAGTGTAGGTAACACTACCTCATCAAGTCCCATGCTAGCTAACCAAAATTCACCATGTGTTAATTGCAGTAAGCACCTTTAACCTATAAATAAGACTAAGTTTTTTAGGTAAAAGATTGACACTATTTATTTTTCAACCCTCTTTTAGGAACTCATTTTAACCACCTGCATTACCTTTCTTTTCTTGCTAACTTGAGTATTGAAGGGCCCTAATTAGCTTAGCCACAAGGGGCTTTATGTAGGTCCCCTATTATCCATATCCGAAGGATCGCTCGAAGTTAACCTAAGAGACTAAACAATGATTACCAACCATCACCACTATTATTTTTGCAACATCAATTAACTCTTCTTTTGTAAGTAGAGGGATTTTTATCTTGGCTTGATCAGAGAGAATGTTGTAGAAATCCATCGACCTTATATGTTAGCAAAAAATCTTTTCATGGATGCTTAAAGAGCACTTAGGATGTTGCCAATTTTTTAACTTCACTTTTTAGCTGCTTCATTTCATAGACTAAGCTCTTTTGGTTGATGGAAGTTTCATTCTCTTTCCTTTTAGGTGTGGTTTCACTAATGTCATTCAAGAGAAGTCCCATATGCTTAAAAGTTGAAAAAGACATCAAGATTATGTCCCTTATCATAGTCAATTGAGGGTTGTCAACAAGAAGTTTCAATTTTTTCGCCAAGACCGTAGCATACGGTCTACACCCGATTTGGTAAATATGGGCATTAATGGATTGATATCGCATGTAAAAAGCTAAGGCCATTGCCAGGTTGATTAGGTAACTCTTCGCAAGATTATAAAGGTAGAAGACCTCATGCATCGCTATTACCTCGATCTCTAAGGCTGTAAATGGACCGGGCTTTTGAGGGCTCAAGCTCAGCTCATTTAAATATCAACAAGCTTGGGTCGAGCTTAAGCCGAGCTAAGCTTTTACCAAGACTAAAAATTAGAGGCTTAAGCTTGAGCTTATTAAGGATTTTGAAGCTCAAGCTCAACTAGTTTAGGTAAACAAGCTTGAGTTCATATATCTAGACCAATCTAAACTCAAGCTTATTAATATAACTAAAAATAAAAATCATTACATTAATATAATATAGGCTACAAGCCTATTAACAAGCCTACTCATTGATAATATAAACAAGTCTACTCACGAGCCAACTCGTTAACAATATAAATGAGTCAACTCACGAGCTTAAATTTAGAGCTCAAGCACTGCTCATTTAATTAAATAAGCTTTATTTTGAGCTCAAGCTCAACTTGTTTACTAATTGAGCTGCACCTAAAGCAAGTCGAGCTCAAGTAGCCTATAGCCTTACCGGTACTCTTTCCTTCCTTACAAATAGTGTAGCAAAGGAATCAATAGATGATTCAGTGTATGGGATTTTTTAGGTGGGATCATTTGACAAACTTGGGGTTGTAGGTTTTTTCTTCGGTCAATTTTTGCTAGTAATTTGTAAGGGTAACTCCACAAAGGAGTTCATAAGGTAACATGTAGAACCCTAGAGATTACATAAAGTCTTTGTTGTACAGCTTCATAAACACCTAGAATTTTACTAAAGAGAGGGTGAACTTGGTATCTCTTAAGAAGAAGGACTTATTTTGAGCTCTATATGGGATTTTATCATGTTCAATGGAAAAGGTAGTAAGGAACTCTAGAGTAAGTTCCTTATAAACCGGTTGTCAAATGCTTAGCATTCTCTCCCAACCTCCCTTCTCCACCACAACTCTTATTTTAATCTCCATATTGTCTTGTCTAATTATTTCTCAATCTTAGAAACTTGATCTTGAGAAGCTCTTCTTACTGAGCACCCTAAATCTTGCTTTGTGATCAAGATTATCAAACTCCAACATGTGTTTGAGCTGTAGTGGTAGGATTGCTAATAGCTCATCTTCTAAGATAGCTTAGGAAGAGGCCCTTCTAGTGTTGCAATGGGTGGTGATTTTTGGTTACGTAGGAGCCATAGCTGTAAGCATGAAGGTTCTAATGAGATTATGTGTTAAGGAGGAGAATAATTCATACAACAATGGAAATCAGTATAAATAAAAACATACCTATTGTGTTATAACTCCTCAAAGAGGGAACCTGTTCTTGGCAAATATAGTAACTGCACAATTACTATAATAGGTAATAGCCAAGTTAACAATAACTCTGAATTTTTCACATGGCTTAAAGAAGTGAGGTGGAAAAGGTGATTCTTTAGTAGAAAAGAGCCAAATTAGGATGAAACAATAGAATCATGAAAGATTCAAATAGGGCTAATACTATGTCCATCTGATCAAGTAAACAGGTATGCATGTTAAAATCTTCTAGAAAAATTAAAAAGAAGTATTCAAATTTTATTTGTTGAACCTATTTAAAATTATGAACTTTAATATATTTAGTTTAATTTTATACATACTATCTACTTACTTTAATCTCTTCTCTTGTATGCACTTCCAAACCTTTTTCTCTCTCTTACTTTCATTATTCTGTATGTTGCATTGCTATTTGTTTCAATCAATCTCTCACTAAGTGCTTGTTGACTTTGACATTAGTCTTAGAAAGAGTAATCTTATTTACTTTTGATTTTCTTTTACACTATAATGTCTAACACATGAAAAATCATACTATAATATATATATGTTTATATATATAAACTTGTTCATTGGGTTGAACTGGCCTAGAACCGTTGGTTCACGAGCCAGTAGAAGGGTGAATTGGGACCAGCCCTTGGGGGGTATAATCTCAAGCCAATATGACTAGCCCTTAATTACCTTTGTTTATTTTTCATTCTTTTAGGTTTTTTTTCCCCTAAAATTGTTCTCTTTCTTTTTTAATCTTTTATGGAATTTTCCTCTTTTTTTTTTTTTTTTTGGAATTTTGCTAGTCTCCTATCTATTCGTTTCTTTACTCCATGACTTGTGAACTAAAAATTTTATTTTCGGAAAAAAAAAAATTTTTGATACCCAATTAATTTGTTTGGTCTAAACAATGTTATATTACAAAATTGAATAAAAATGGCCAATGTAAAATTGTAGCTAAAAATAGACCTTTAATTTTTTATATTTTATTTTTAAAATCAAGCTTAAATCGATAAGCTGCCCACTGGTTTGTAACTCATCCAACCTAATAGGTTAGCAACCTTAAACTATTGGGTCCTTAAAACCTAGTGGTTTAACTACTGGTTCAATAACCCAACTAGTTAATTCATGGTTTGAAATGGACTCTTACATAAATTTTTATATACATTTATATATATATATATATATGAAAAATTTTTATCTAATTGTGCATATAAACCCATTTATAAGGCATGCCTTATTAAAAGCAATCATTGTCTCTATGGTTCATAATTTCAATTGGTAGTGTAAGTTACTGCAATTAATAATGAATCACGAACAGGCGCATTTTATAGACAGAGGACACCTGTTGATCAGATTTCATTTGACATCATAGGTTTGAGTCGACATAAAAAGGTCGTTCACAAACTAAAATAATGTGGATATCCCATACTCAAACATCATCATCATCAATTGAACTTACAGTACAGTGAAAAAGTATTAGAGCCACAGGTAACATAATATTTGGGGCACACCTGGTGAAGAATTAGAGGTGAGAAACGAAGTTGGGATGAGCCTGGCTATTATGAGAAGAACAAGGTGGTGTGGGCTTGCGTGATCCATTTATCGACTACCGACCATTGCCTTATTCCTAATCTATTAAATAATGATTTCAGTTCTTCATTATTTAAATAAAAAAGACTCCTCTTTTATACAAAGGTTCCTTCTAAAAGTATTATGTTTCTTTTTTTTTCATTTCAATATTTTAAACCTTTTTATTATGCATAAATTGCTTAATGTATATTAGATCATGATTTTACTTCTTTCTTATTTAAATAAGAAATATCACTCTTTTATATGGGATTGATTTTAAAGATATTGTGCTTCTTTCTTTTGTTTCGATATTTTAAACGTTTCTATTATACATTTCAGAATATTGCATGATGGTTATTTTGTTAATCTAGATATTTCAAGTATTTTATGTTAACTCCATTTTACATGTTATAGTCATCTTTTGCAAATTTTTCTACTTTAATGACAATGAATATTAGTATCACTTTGGTTGGGAGACCTTGGTTAGATGCAAAATAATTTATTTTTTATTTGTTTATTGTTATAATCTATAGGATTTTGAAATTTTCTTTTATACTAGGGTTCATCCAAAAAGTATAGCATTTTTTTTTTATTTTCAACTTTTCTATTATGTATTTGTGAAAATTGCATGATAGTTATTTTTTTAGTTTGGATATTTTAAGTAATCTATGTTAACTTCATGATACATATTATAGTTATCTTATGTAAATTTGCTTATTTTTAATAGCTATGAATATTAGTATTACTTTGGTTATGAGACATTAGTTGAATGCAAAATAATTTATTTTTTATTTGTTTATTTTTTACATTTTTTTGGATATTGGGATTTTCTTTCTATATAAGGGTTCATTATGTTAATTTATCCCTTGTTGGCTATTTAAGCCTACATAATATCTTAGGAAACTTATCATCTTTTTTTTTTTTTATAAAAAAAAAAATTTATCCAATTTACTTCAGGGCATAAAACACTTCATCAATTATATGCCCAATCTATATGAAAGATTTTGAGTGGATTTCAATAACAAAAGATAGGAAAGGGTGTTTCAATATTCATTTCAAAGGAAATTTATTATTTAATGTTTAGTTTGTATGAAATTTTTAGTTCTTATTTTCACTTTTCATGTGAAAATGATACTGGATTAAAATGTTATTTGTGATTTTTTTTTCTAATGAGAATATAAATAATGAAAAATTTATTTATCCTTGAAAATGTATCTACTTTATATTATTTTAAAGGTATTGCTAACAATGCTATTAGTCCATTTATAGTCTCTAAAAGAAAACACAAATTTCATACTTTCATTGTACACTAAAAAAGGTGCGTATAAATTAAAAATTTTCCTATTTAGCATTTTAATAAATGCTTTACAATTTTCCTCTTTTATGTATACATATAGTAATGTGTTAGCTAAAAATGATGATTTTATTAATTTTTTCCTTAATTCGAGAATTCCAAAAAGAAGGAAAATATTTATTGCTCTACTCATATCTTAAGAAAATGACAAAACTACTACTACAAAATTTCTACAATTCGTGAATACATCATGGAGAAAGTAATTTCTATATTATATGACTTTCATCTAATATAATTTACTTTTTCTTTTTATATGCTCATGACATGGTTTTGACTTATGAATTTTATTAGTCCTTCAAATTGCTAATTGTAGAAAGTTATTCAATTGACTCTACTTTCAATATTTAGTTCTTAAATATGTAAAACCTTTTTCACATTCTTTTGTTATGTTTAATAGATTTACTTTCTACAATCCTAATTTATTGTACTTTTTTATATTATATTTTTATACCCCTACATTTCATAAAGAATAACCAAGTTAATGATAGCTTTTAGTGCAGCAAAGGACTACTTATGTAGTTTGCGCACCAACTCCCCACACCCTTCCCTCGAACCTAAAAAAAAAAAAAAACCAAAAACAAAAACAAAAGACTACCTTTGTAGGTTGAAAGTATAGTAAATCTATAACACATCATTTCACTTAATCATTATTTTTTACATTTTTAATTATTTTTTAAGATACTTTTATTACTTGTATCTTTTATCAATAATATTTTTTTGTTGCTTTTGGTACTAATATTTTTTCATTTTTCAAGAGACATATCCTTTTATATACAAAGAATTGTGTTTATAGAAAATTGTAACCTTTATGTAAGCATAAGCAAAATAATGTAACTTTTGATATATTATATCGTGTTTTCATGAGTTAAAAAGATTATAACTTTTTCTAAATATTATAATACTTTGTATAACCATCAATAATCACATAGATTATAATATAGAAAATATATTTATATGACTAAATAATTGTGTGCACAAAATTTTTCAAATATGAAGTTATGAACAAATAAATTTCAATAATCTTTTGAATAAATTGTTGTTTTTACATTAAACCTACCGCATTGAATAAAAAATTAACATCTTCTTCACAATAGATTTATGACAAATTTGAGGAAAACCAATTTAAAACAAACAAAGTCAATGGTGGTGAAATTGAAAAAAACATTTAAACACATATTGAAGAGAGTAAAAATGGAATGAGTTTCCATTTTTTTCTTTCCAAATTATAGATTCATCAAATTTTATATTATAGTTGCTATTACAAAAAGGAGCATATAGCACATATTTTTACTCAATTCCATGTCTGTATTTTATAATAAATCCCAATTTATATCCATATTTTTAAAAATATAACATATATTTATATTAAAATTTGTGTCTGTGCATTGCATGGGCTTGTACCTAGTTAATTTATATTATGCAGTGTATAAAATATCTAGTTATCTCAACAACCTAACACAACGTCTAAATATACTCTTAACTCTTTTTAATCCTCTTGGTAGTTTTCTAGAATTAACTACCATTGCCTTGGCTTATTTGTTTCCCTGCTCTATGAGCCATATATAGTGGACCAAACCATGGTCTAGCTCCTGAGGTGATAGGTGGTCTGACGAGTCAACTTGCATCAATGAATCCAGTTTTTTTTTTTTTTTCTCAAGAAAAGGGTCTAGCGTATCTTGTCTTAATAATCAATAAAAGCCTTACAATGTGTATCAAATTAAAGCTTTTAAGCACTTGCTAATTCATAGGCATCCACAACATCAAAGTTTCCAAGATAATAACGTTGGTGTACTCTCCAAGGTCCATTACATAATTGCTTGCAGCCACGTAAAAGCGATATGTACAAGCAATGTGGGATAATCAATAACGGAAGCCCTCTTTATTTTTTTCAATTTTTTCTCCATCTTGCATGGTTGTTAGCCAATAAAATTATTTTCAACACTTGGAAATTACCAAGCCTATAGAAGCTATTTTCCATTGGAATCCATTCATTCATTATGTATCATTTACATTTATATTTAAAACATAGAATGATTTTCTTATTGAAATGTGAAATCAATCATATAAAAATTAATCAAATTATAAGTTTGTAAAATTATATATCTAACCTCATAATTCTACCAAGAGCTTATAACTAAACAATATTGCACCTATTTTAATTAAATAAAACTCATATGATAGACACGTATAATTGTATGGGTTAATTTACAATTTTAATAACCATAAATGCCAGTTGAACCCCTCAACCTTGACCCTTTTAACTTTTTCGTATCAATTTCTATTTAAGTATCCATCATACTCGTTTGCTCTGAGAGAAAAGAAGTCATTTATATGTAAAATGAGTGAACTTGCTTTTATAATAATGCATAGGAGATCACCTCATTTTTGTTTTTCACATAGCTTGAATAACTAGACCGCTGGAGTCCAGAAACATAAACGAATCCTTTGCATACATACAAAAACATTAATATTATTAATTTCCGGATCGACTTAGGAGAACACGAATGGAAATTCGAGAAATTAATGGATCGAGCACTTGAAAAGATGGCAAGCTAGCTCAAACAGAGGTGGGCGTTTGGTCCGCACCATTGCTGAACCAATTAACCAAAAGAGGACGTCTGGGTGGACCGATAAACAGCTCGGTCTCTACATCTGAGCTTGGACTGCTTTCCCTTGCATTTACTTGTGTTTGATCTTCATTTTGCTTCTCAGTCGTTGTTTGTGGTGGTTTTATTCCACACTATTCAACAGGAGGAATAAAAAAGCATTATACAGTGCATTAGGCACACAACCATGTGTCGTAATTCACCTATCACGGATATATCATCTAGTTTCATCTTTTCCGGTAATTTATGAAGTCCAACTTAAACTTTATTATATCTAACTCTGCTTACACGAATGTTTATTAATGATTTTTGAATAGTCAACATATTAATTAGAAGAATTTTTTTTATAAAATTAAATTAGCCTAAACAAGCTTAATTAAATCAAGTTCGTTGTGCAACATTTTAAATCGTGCGCAAACTTTCCCGTATCATTTCAATAAAACTTATTTCTAACCCATTTATTGTCAAACCCAGCGCAACACTAGGTGAACTGGTATAGGACATTATAAAACGTACTGTTTAGTAAGTGACAAAAATTCTTCATTCGTACCTATCACTTTCTGATCCGAGGTGCATCATAAAGTAACTAACTAAGTAGAAAAATCACGTGTTGTGTGTACGTTAGCAATGTGTTTATACTTTTTTTGATATTGGAAACGAGGTTCTCCCAATTTTATACAAATTTCTCGATTTTCTTTGCCTCAATTACCTTTCAATATCTAAAAGCAAAATACATTAGCCAAGAACATTGTAGGGTTTTCCAATTTTCGAAGTTATATCTTTATTTTAATATAAATCATTTATCAGAATAATAAACATTAGTGTACTTACAAGGTCCCTCCTCTCTTTCTCTGTCTCTGTGTCTTCCCTCCAAATTTCCTTAGATGTACTAGACATAATGTATTTGTCTACAGTAAATGTATAAAAAATGGCTTTATTGTATAAAAATTTATATTATTAATAATTTATAAAGCTATCACCAAAAGCAATACCAATAGTAATAATTCATAAAGCTGTCTTTCTAATTCAGAGCCTGCCCCATTATTATTTTTTCTTTTCAATTATTAGTCATTTATTATTCTTATTATAAAAGGGTACAAATTATATTAAATTAAAAATATCCCCCCTTGACGTTATACATGTAAATGATAATCACTATAAACGAAGCAAGAGAAAAAAGTATAAATGCTTACCTTACCCAAAAAAGAAAATAAAAATTTATGGATACTTTCAGTTTTAGCAAGAAAAAGAGGGATATTGATTACCTTCTGGAATAGGTTTGAATTTTCGGCCAGTAAGACCTTCTCCTGAATTTAACCCAGAAGAAGATATGGTCAGTGGTCCTCAATCTAATATGGAAGTTTGCATAAAGTATATAATTAAGAAGCCTTAAGAATTACTTATTATCATGAAATGAATCTAGCAGCCATCTCATCTTAGTACAGTATTCATTTGCGGTAAAGAAAACTGTTAAAGAGACTTTGATTCACCTATGAATAATGAAAATGCATACTACCAACTCTATCTTTTCTTTTTCATTTATTCTTGGTACCAAGAATAAGAAGGTTTTACCTTCTCTTTAAGTTTCTCAATCTGTTCCTTGTACACCAAAGTCTGCAATAATGCGAAAAGTTGGTAATTTGAAGACTTTTAACTTGAGATTATAAGAGATATTAATCGACAATGGCACCATATATTTAAGAAATAATTAAATATATAACTATATATAAACATACATGAAGACAAGATATGATTCATAAAAGGGAAGAATCACAAGGAGAATAACAGAAACGTGTAACGTAATATTGATGATTACATAAAAGGGCTGTTTTAGTACGACGCATCGTAATAAACGAGGGTTCTCATTTCATTTCATTAGTGTTTGCCATATAAAATAACAAGAATAATGACCAAGAAAATATAGGAAGCAAGGAAGAAAGTATTTTCCTACAAACGAATGTAAATTTCCAGACAGCATCAGTCAATTGCATATAAACTGAACTTACGACATTTAAAAGACAGCATCAGTCACATATTCCTTTCTTCCCCTTCCACTTACTCAATCCAAACATATAGTCTAAAAGTCACTTAAAAACACAGCCTATTGAAAGTAATAAAATATTATTTGAAAATTCTAATACTTGAAATACAAGGCACGCAGAAAAGGTGTGGAAAAAGTTAACAGCAAAACCCTACCTTTCGAGCACGAACATTGCTAACACTCCGCTCTAGCTGCTGCTCAATCTGTTGCAGCTCATCAATGTTGCACGACCCTAATCGTTCTCCTAAGAGCTTCCTGGGGACATTGTTAGGTCATAGATATTTCCGGCTTTGACATACATCAAACAACAAAGTGAAAGGAATAACGCATCATACTTGCTGACCTTTTCGATTCTTCAAGAATTTCTATCTTCGTCATCATGCTTGCAGCTTCATCCTTTAAAAACTGTCAATAGGAAGCTCTTTATGTTGGTTGAAATTCATACATAGGTTTTTTATCATGTGCTTCAAGAAATTAACATTAGTATAATCAAAGCGGTTCCAAGGCCACAATATATATCATTATTCAAAAAACCAAACCCTTCATTTGAACAACAAGAATCTCATGGGAATTAGACTATGGTCCGGTTGTCTTGTTCAGTACAAGCTCCAGATATCTGTATTTCAAAGAACTTCGTTTCAACAGTTCTAGTTGAACCAGTCAAGGTAGTTTCATTAGGAATTTGTGGAGATCAACGAGCACTTACAGGATAAATCAGTTTCATGATCATGCAAGGTATGTAGATTTTTTGTAGTGATATGTGCAACCTAGGACTACTCTATGTAGGTTCTTTTAGATTCTTAGAATCAGAAACCACTCACTATAGAACTATCTGGCGAGTGCATCGACTATGGCCATTCTAAAGCATGTCCTAATCAACAATGATACGTTTTTAGACGAAAAATGTGTCATTGATGATTTGGACTCGATGAAATATAAAGGTAGAGATATAGAATATATATATATATATATATATCAACTCTCTTCTTATCATGGAAAAATCAAGTCTAGTAAAAATGCTTGGGTGTTGAAATATTCTCAGTGAAAACTGATATAATTTACAAGCTCGTTACGAAACATATATGTGATTTTCACGGAACTTTTAACCAGGAAGCACCTAAAGCGAGGGCAAATAAAATACAAATTAAGGGCAGGTTGGACTAGATGGGTAAGGACAAAGGTATGTATGCCCACTAACTCGGGAACCGACCAGTGACTGCGAAACCGAGATCGGACTAGGTTTTCAAAAGCCTTGGACTTTTATGTACTTGTATTTTGTGTACAAGACCTGACCTTAATTTATGTTTTGCCAAGTTTTCGGAGCTTCTATTCTTTGGTAAACGCAGTTGAATGGTTTGGAAACTTTTAAGTGATTGATGAGTTATTGACATCAAAAGTAAAACTGCAACGTCCGGGGATTATTTGGTTCAATAGGAACATAAATCTAATAATTTAGAAATCTGATTCCACTACTTAGCAACAAAAATAAGGTAAAAATCCAATTCCAGCAGGTACATTTTTCCTTGGAATTTCATTTCTTTTCGCTCCTATTATATTTAGAATTTTAACTCCTAAAATACATATTATTTCTTCTAATAAAATCATCATTTCACTTTCTCCCTCCGCCTTTTTCTTTGTGCATGTGTAGTACTCTTTTTTCTTTATTTATAATTTTATGTTTATATCAAATGGAACAAAATAAAACAATGGTTTTATACCCATTTATTATAAATCACCAATTTATGAATTATCAATATATTTCATTGAATTTGACTTTAGGAATTGGATTTGAAGATTACGATACCAAGGTGGGTGGTTGAACAAAAAAAAAAAAAAAAACCAGGTTGAATCTTACAAAGAGCCAGTTTTACTATTCTTCAAAACCGGCAGGAAAGACGTCTGATATTTTATACTTCACGTCTGACCACATGTATGTAAGCTAATGATAAATCATATGAGCTAGATTCTACAAGCGTATCATAATTAGCAATCAGATTTGCCCAAAATAGGCAGATCTTAGTTTCCTATATGTTAGACAGTGAAAAATAGACTCCATCTGCGAATCTACATCACATTAAGAAAAATTGGGAATGGATACATTAAGGATATGTTTTGAGATAGTATTCTTATCATTTATTTTTATGCTAACTTGTAAATATCTTACACGTGTCATTCATTCATTGACTGTATCTTATATTTAGTTAGTTAGTTTTACTTTCAACTTCTCTATAAATTGCCTTGTGATATTGTAACGAACTGAGGATACATTGAATAAGAGAACAGATTTCATGGACTCTTCATGGATCAATGCAGAATTCATCAGCTTCATATATCAGAGCCATTGAACATCAGGTTTTTCTGTTTCATTTCTTAGATTTCAACTTCTTGCATTTCAGTTTCAGTAGGAGTTATTGATTTCTCGAACAATTCTGGAAGATGAGTGGTCTTAGTACTGAAAATTCTACAATTACTGCATCTGATGCAAATTCAATGGATCTGATGTATATTTCATCAGCTGATAACCTTGGAATGATAATAAGAAATATCACTGGAGTAGGTCAATTTGTATGGGATTAGGGGCAAAATTGAAATTAAGTTTTATAGATGAATTGGTTGCGAAACCATATGAGAATTCACCTAATCTATTATGGTGGACTAGAGTAGATTACATGGTTAGATGCTGGTTAACAAATTCTATAATTCCAGAAATTTCACAAAACTTTCCATATGCTAAATCAGCTAGTGAGCTTTGGAAAGTGGTTTTTGAAACGTATGGACAAGGTAATGGACCACTTATTTTCCAGCTGCAATATGAAATATCTAATCTGATACAAGGGAATCGATAAGTTAGATTGTATTACAACAAACAAAAGAGATTGTGGGATGAGTTACAAGCATTAAATGGTTATCCAACTTGTGAATATGGCCATATTGATTATTGTACTTGTGCTTTACTTGAAGGAATAGCAGCTTTTGAGTCTCAAGGCAAAGTAATGCAGTTCTTAATAGGATTGAATGAGAGTTTTGAGTCAATAAAGAACCAAATTCTCTCGATGGAGCCATTGCCTATAGTAAATCATGTTTTCTACTTAGTTCAACAGGTCGAGAAGCAAAAACATATCACTAATGCTTCTGGACTTGATCTTGAGTCTTTAACCTTTGAAATGAACAAAGTAGGAAACATTGCAGATAAGAAGAAGAGTAGGAATATGGTTATGAGCAGATTGGTTTGTAAGTACTGCAAGAATGAGGATCACTCAATTGACCGTTGTTTCTAGTTGATTGAATACCCAAATTAGTACAAGAGTCAAAATGTTTCTAAATTTCAAAACAAATATGCTATTAAGTCAATCACAAATAAGGCTAACTTGTGTCATTTTGATACTCCACTTGATGATCATACTTGTGCTGCAGGGTCTATTAAGTCGAGTGATGCTTTAGATTCGACAGTAGTACATAACATGTGTTAGGAAGTAATGAAATTGATGAGAGGAAAGCAAGTTGAAGAAGATTCTAATCCGCTCATGAATACAATGAATGCAAGCCATGCAGGTATTTCCATTTCTTCAATATCTTTTAGCCTTGCGAATAGCTGTAGTAGCTCTTAGATTGCGGACAGTGGTGCTACTAATCATATTACTTTATGTAAGACACTACTCCAAAATCCATAATTCCTTAAATATCCTATAAATGTTCAACTACCCTATGGCACAATCAACAAAGTTCACTTGATAGGTACAATTCACATCAATAACCATCTCATACTGAACAAAGTTTTATATTTGCCAAACTTTCACCATAAGCTTCTGCCAGTCTATCGAGTAATTCATGATAACAATCTTCTCATCACAATTGATAATGTTGGACTCACATTTCAAGACCAGAAATCTAAATAAACCATAACATCTGTACATTTACACAGTGGCTTATACTTCTTCAATTCTTCAATAGTAGAGAATACTACAGCTTCTATTAGTACTTGTTCTTCTCTTCTCAATTCTGTTAAACATGATTTTAGTCTTTTACATACTAGGTTGAGGCATTCCTCTTTGAATAAACTGAAACACATTAATTCTTATAATTTTCTTGACATTAAAGATCCCTATTGTGAGACATGTAATAAATCAAAGATCCATCGGTTACCTTTTGAAAGGTCAGATGGTCATTCAACTTCTATATTTTGGTTGTTACACCTAGATGTATAGGGTCCATATAGTACTTGATCTTCGTCTGGAGTAAGATACTTTCTTACTATTTTAGATGACTATTGAAGGAGTATTTGGACTTATTTATTACACTGTAGATCACAAGTATTTTCAATTCTTTCAAAATTCCTCGCCTATGTTTCGAATCATTTCTCATATGTTCCAGAGTTTGTCCGTTTTGATCAAGGAACAAAGTTTCTTTTGCATAGTTGTCAATCCATGTTTGATAAGTTCAATATTGTGCATCAAAAGGCTATTGTGTATACACCTCAACAAAACGGACAAGTCGAAACAAAGCATAGACATATTCTTGATACAACAAGATATTTGATGATTCATGCTAATCTTTCAAAGTTCTTTTGGAGAGATTGTATTTTATCTGGCACATACTTGATTAACAAGATGCCACAACAATTGTTGAATTGGAAGTCACCATATGAATTGGTTTTCGATGTTAAAGTCCACCTATGACCATTTGCGTGTAACTAGTTGTCTATGTTTTACTGCTCACTTGTCGCGATCAAAAGATAAATTTGATGTAAGGTGTTCCCTGTGTGTTTCTTAGATAGGTGAGGGGAATGAAAGGTCATAAACTGTACTTTTTGCAGGATCAGACAATAATCATTAGGTGTGATGTATCATTCCACGAACATATTTTTCCTTTCNGATCAGACAATAATCATTAGGTGTGATGTATCATTCCACGAACATATTTTTCCTTTCAAGATGGGGCTTGCAACTACAAGATTTCATTTTGCTGATGCACAATATACTACTACTCAATCATATGACTGTTTCTTTTGCGAAGATTCCTTGCCTACAACTTCTTTGCCCTTTACTTTTGATTCGTTTTGTCCTACATCTACTAGTCTTCCTACTTCACTCCAACAACAATCTGTTCCTCCTGATTCTTGTCAATATCCTGCTACTTCTTCATCTAACACTTGACATCCTTGTCATACTACTTGAGCTAGACAGCCTCCTACTCGATTGAAGGATTATGTGTGTACCCTTAATACAGATTTAACAAAAGACCCAACTTTTGCTTCTTCTACATCCTCCTCCTCTACACATCCTCATCGTTTGATTCCAGAACCAACGATCTCTCAATTTCTCCCTGACTTTATTAGATCAATAATATTAATATTGACAGTAAAAGAGCCTACTAGCTACTCATAGGCTGCTAAAGATGAGAATTGGATACAGGCTATAGTAAAAGGATTAGAGGCTTTAGAATTAACATCTCTACCTAAAGGGAATAAACTTATTGGATTTAAATGGGTTTTTAAAGCAAAATATAGACAGTATGATTCTATTAAACGATACAAAGCAAGAATTGCCAAAAGGTTATACACAAATTGAAAGGATAGACTATCATCATACTTTTTCACCAGTAGCTAAATTGGATACTGTTATTAAAGGTTGTCCTTTATTCTAGCTTGATATCAATAATGCATTTCTTCATTGCTTTCTTAGTGAAGAAATCCATATGATTCCATCCCATGGTTATTCTAAAGCCTCTCCAAGTCAGGTTTGCAAGTAGAAACAATTTTTATATGGCTTGAAACAAATAGCTAGGCAGTGGAATGTTGAGATTTCATGTTTTTTGATTTATCATAGTTTTGGTCAATTAAGGAATGACTATTCTTTGTTCATTCAAGATACTGTTACAGATTTTACTGTCATACTTCTCTAGGTAGACAATTTATTGATCACTATTACAAGTTCTATTGCTATTTCACAATTGACATCAGATTTACATGCTTCTTTTACCTTCAAGGATCTAGGAGAAGCTTGATTCTTCCTTTGTCTTGAGTTGTGCAACAGAAGTTTATCCTTGATTTTTTACAAGATTCTAAAGTGACTAGATGCAAACCAACCAATTCTCCTTTTCCATCTAGACTTCAGTTAACTAAAGATGATAGTTCTCTTCTTAAACAACCTTTGACTTGTCGATAGCTTGTTAGGCGGCTACTTTATTTAACAATTATGCGACTAGACATTTCTTTTTTGTGGTTCAGCATCTAAGCCAATTTCTTTCACAGCCATGGATTTCTCATTATCAAGCTAGGCTTCGTGTTCTTAGATATTTGAAACGCACAGTTTCATTGGGACTATTTTATCCATCTTCAAGTTATTCCAAACTTGTAGCGTTTAGCAACTCTGATTGTGGATCATCTTTTACAGATCGCAAGTCCATTTCAGGTTTTTGCATCTTTCTTGGGTCATCTCTCGTCTTTTGAAAATGCAAAAAGCAACCCACTGTTAGTACCTCAACCACTGAAGATGAGTATCACAGCATGTTTACTACAACCAAGGAGCTTCTTTGGCTTTCTTACTTGATGCACAACCTTAAACTTCCTATTTCACTACCCATCAAGCCTTATTGTGACGATAAATCGGCTTTGCAACTTGCTGCTAACCCTTGCTTTCGTAGCCCTACGAAGCACATTGAAATTGATATCCATTCTATTTGTGACCATGTGTCATGAGGAATTCTCCAACCCACTTACATCCATACAACTTTGCAACCTACTAATGTTTTTACTAAGAATGTTTCTGCAGCCAAGCTTGTAGACGTTTTGGTCAAGCAGGGCCTTGTAGGGCTCCAACCTGAGATAGTATTCTTATTATTTATTCTTATGCTGACTTGTAAATATCTTACATGTGTCACTCATTCATTGATTGTGTCTTGTAGTTAGCTAGTTAGTTAGTTAATTTTACTTTCAACTTCTCTATAAATAGCCTTGTGATATTGTAACAAACTGAAGATACATTGAATAAGAAAACAGATTTCCTCTTGCATATTCTCTATGTTTTTGAATATGGACTCTTCATGGATCAGTGCAGAATTCATCAGCTCCATAATACGACTGTTTGCTTCTTACTAATAAACTCTTCTCCTGCATGCACAGGGTTTGGCGTTTTCTTTCCTTAATCTTTTCAATCTTCAAGCTAATACTCCACAAGTTTCGTGAGATGATATCTATATTCTATTCCACCATTGTATTTGAGTTAGTGAAAAGGTCAAAAGGAACAAGCCTTAAATTGAGAAAAATTAAGAAAAAAGTAAATTGACATGATCGATTCCCCCTAAAACATTCACATTTTTGTCATTCTTTCGGCCCTTAATGAACATGCCAATAAAAACAAGTTTCACGTTTTGCCACTTGAATTGCTTATATGAAATTTTCTCCATTTGAATACATCTAATGGTTGATATACTTATATATTAAACACAAGACATTCGTTTTCCCAACACAAACAGAAAATCAAATGGCAAAATTTTTCATATAGGTGATAGATATTGACTCTAGTATATAAAATCTTATGTCTCTTTCTCTCATGGGTTTTTCATTTCCCTTTCATTTTCTAGGTAGGTGCCAGGACGAGTGAAAAGTAATGAGCTGAAACTCAACCAAGGGATTGATAAGAGAGAGGACTTTTCTTGTTCCGTTCCCTATAAATACAACCAGATGTTTAAGCAAATGAGACAAATGCCTCGACGGACTCGCAACATACGAGTATATATAAAATCTTGCTCTTTCTTATAACCTTCAAATTAAAGCACACAATAAAATTCATCCCACAACCAAATTGGCTAAACATGTAGAACGAACCTAATATACGAGTTTAAGCATGAAACAATAAATAAAATGTTGAACCTGCACGTTTTCTTCCGTCGATTTATTCCCTGCTGATCGTGTGTCCTTTGTGTGCTTCTGATACCTTTCTATCGTCTCCTGCATGCTGGATAATTCAAAAAACCATCATAAATATATTATACTCTTATTCTGATTTTTTTCCTATTCATGAGCATATCAAATCGCCATAATCAAGATTGATTGATTAAAGAAAAAAAAAGAAAAATAAAAAGGAGCATCAATATTAAGAAAAAGAAATACACTGAGAAAGAAAAAGCACAAAAATAGATAAGGAAAGATGGAAGTTAATACTGAATTTCAATTACCTTGATCTTATGTTTGCTCTTAAGACAATAGAACAAGTCAAGTCCTATCCCGCTACATATCTGAATCCTATCCACCATTATAGTCTATTCTGAATGAAAGGTGCTAATACGCCACGAGTTGGGATTTCTCTATACTCACTTTGGTGACCCCGTTCACATTTAATATGAAAAGTCCTTTTTTAAGTGTTGACATACAACGAATGATTTGCAGTTGGAATAAAACATGTGGAAATACCTTTGATCTTATGCAGATGTAAAATGGATCTTTGCATACAAATGAACATCTCTATCAAAACATACCTAAAAAATTTGTGCTCCTTAAGATCGCCATTCGATGTGCACATAGAGAATTGTTAACAGATACATTATGAAATATTCAACTTAATTAGACAAGAAACTTCTCGTCATATCAATGTCAATGGAAGTAGCTTCCATCGATAAACACAAACATGAAGCTTTTGAAAATAGAAATGCCCTATAACCACCGGATACAATGTTAAGGGTTTTGCAATTAATAGATATACAAATAGCAAGATTGAAGAAGAACTATGGTTGTCGAGCAAGATTCAGAAACGTTCGTTGTGCTCATTCATCATTCAATTTGCAATCACTGTGTTCATGAACTGAGAGATACACGCTCTAACTTAAACCTTGTAAGGAGTACTCTGTGAGGAGGATTGACATTGCAAAAATTACCAAGCGACATAATTAGATTTTGCTTTGTGCGACTTGTATAAAAGGTTCAACCCTCAGTTAGAGACCAATTTAATTTACAAAGGGCTCTCAATCCTTTGGCAAGGTACCAGGATAGTCCACGTGAACTTTGATCCAGGAGTAGTTCATGTACCCAAATCCAAGGGTCTGATCTTAGGAATGGAACTTGTTAGGGAACGTTAAGTCCAAAGTCCAATCTAAAAATCGGACTTTAGGATAGGGAGAGATGTGGCTAAGAGCTGGTCGACCAGTGTCTCCAACCCTATGTTAGTCGACTAAGGTCTTCGACATAGCCTCAGGTTATTTCCTATTTCGTCTATAGCTCTAGTTTGTTAGTAGAATTTATGTATTAGAGATAGTCCATTACAGTACTAAACTAATAATTTCAACATAGTAGAGATAGTATAAACTAATAATAGACCTATTGTCTCCATAGCTCTAGTTTACAGTAAAGATAGTGTCTCCAGCCCTATGTTAGTCGACTAAGGCCTTCAACTTAGCCTCAGTTTATTTCCTATTTTGTCTATAGCTCTAGTTTTTTCAAGGTCTATATATATAGACCTATAACAGAGTTTGTATTAGAAATAGTCTATTACAGTACTACACTAATAATTTCAACATAGTAAATTCATGTACCCTCCAATGGTTTGTCAACTGAAAGCTCATTGGTGGTTTTCCATGTAAAATAATTGTATGGTATTTTCTTCTTTTTCTGTTCTCTTTTTATTTTGCTATTTATTAATTGTAACAACTTATCAATCTGAGCTTCTATATAGCTTACAAATATTAGTAGTGAAGTGTGTTGGAATTAAACTTGTCAGTAAATTAATACGTTATTATTGTTTGTGGTTCACATTAAGTTAGCTAAATTTTTTTTTGACGTTAGCAAAGTTTATTTATGGTGTAAATTTAATTAACTAAAATTATTGTTTTATTTTTAGCACTAGTTGATAATATAAATACCTGTAGATGTCTGTTGTAAAATGAAAAAGCAACTTCGAAAATAAAATATGTAACATCTTCTTACCCCTTTTGTGTGAGTCTAGGTATGTGTGTGTGTGAGTAAAATCTATTTGGTGTCCATCCAATTCTAACAACTGGTATAAGAGCAAAAGCGAGAAATGGTATTGAAAGAACAAACAACTTAATAAAAATAATTAACGGACTGGGTCTATTATATAGGTCTCAAGGAATATGGGATATCGTAAAGAAAGGTTTTGAAGTACTTCAAAATAAGGCATCATTATCACCACCAGAGAAAAAGGTTCTACAAATGCAAAGAAAGAAAAATCAACATGCCTTTGCAGTTATCCATCAAGGAGTAGATAATGACATGTTTGAAAAATTCGCTAATAACACTACATCCAATAGGGCATGGGAGACTCCTCAAAACTCTATTATGAGTGTTGATAAAGTAAAGAAAAATCGTCTTTAAATTCTAAGATCTGAGTTTGAATCACTCATAATAAAAGAGTGAAAATGTAACAGACTATCCTACAAGAGTATCAGCAGTGGCGAATCAAGTGAAGCAGATTAGAGAAGTCATACAAGATGTGCGTGTAGTTAGGAAGATTTTATGTTCTATTAATACAGAATTTAATTATGTGGCAGTCACCGTTGAAAAATCTATGAATTAGGAGAAGATGTTGGTTGATAAATTGATTGAATCTTTGTGAGAATATGAAACAAGAATGAATTGAGGTGAGCAAGAACAAGATGGAGAAACATTGCTAACAAAAACTTCCATCAAATTCAAAGGAGATTCTTTTTCAAAAAGAGGCTGTAGTCAACTATGAGAAAGAGATCGTAGTTTTGGACGTAGATGTAATCAAAGGAGAGATGTACAAAACTCTCCTCGTAAAAGTAGAAATTCAAGTTGTCACAAAGATCGTGGAATAGGAAAGGGAAGAAGTGGTCATAGATGATAAAATGAAAAAGGTGCAAATAATTCTCACGTTGAATGTTATTCTTATAGTAAATATGGTCATTACTCTTGATCAAACCATCGAGATTACATGAGTAACAAAGCTTTTAGAGCACATCAAAGATATAGAAGAATCAACCTTATTTCTTTCACTTAGGTAAGAAATTATAGGAGACAAAAATACAATGTATCTCAATAATAAAGCAAGTAATCATATAACTAGTGACAGAAACAATTTCGCAGAACTTAACGATAAAGTAACTAGCAGTATATAGTTAAGAGATAATACAAAAGTAGAAATCAGAGGCAAATGAATTATTATATTTGAAACAAGTTATGGATGTCATAAGTAGTTGAACCAATAGGTTCATATATGATTTTGATGAGAATAGAACTATGTAAGGTATATTAAGTTGATCATAATTATATCTCTTTACAATGCATAAAATTCACTTAAAAAAGAATTGAATTATATTGATTATACTCAATTTTACATGACTTTTTAATCAACGTACATGTATTAAATTATATACAAAGTGTTTGAAGTGTTGGAGTTCCTTAAAGTTCTCCTTGCACAGAAAAAGATCTATTATTTTGTTGTTATGGTGTGAACCAGTTAGTTGGTAATCTCAAAACCATTTGGTTGGTTGCACCAAGTAATATGAGATCACAAGGGTATGTTAGACTATGCGATCAATAACTTAAAGACCATTTGGCTAGTGATCCTATTTCAATGAACCATACGATTAGTAAGGGACAAAATAGGAACAAGAGAGATTCACGGAAGAAGATCCTTCTTCTTCCCTGTTTTCAGACCGTGTGATTGGTATCCCTTGAACTATCCGACTATTCCTCATAGAAAATAGCCATTACAGAGCATTAATGCAGAGAGAGAGAGAGAGAGAGAGAGACTAAACATTAGATTTTCTTGAGGGACTTTAAATACAAGTTATAGGGCAATTGAAGGACAACTAATTAAGATGAAAATCTGCAAATTATTCCTTTTGCTCAAGATGTCCTTCATTTCAATAATCTCGTTTACTTAATTTGCTAAATTTCTTGTAAACTCTAGCATCATGCATAGTGATTCATACTTGCAAGTTTTTTGAGAGAATACACTATACTTGAGATTGAGAGTTCTTGTAATTGAAAAACTTGTGTAAAAAAAATTGTGTCTAGGCTCTGGAGCCATTAACTTTGAGATTAGTAAGAGTATGTAAAGTTTTTAGTTGAAAACATTATGTTATCATGGAGAGTACAGCCATTCGAATTTTATATTAAAATCCCAGACGTGAATTCTCTATACCCATTTCTTTTAATTTCAACACTTTATTTATTGCTTCTTTATTGTCTTATCATATTTATCTAACAATTAGTATCAAAACTAGTTAATTTGCAAAAGTTGGTAATTGCCAATATTTCAAAAACTTATTCTAAATTGAAAAGTAATATTCTAGGTATTAGTAACTTAAGGAGAATGGTTACAAAATCATTATAGAAAATAGCATTATTTGGTTTAATGTTTATAATAGTGCCCTTCTTGCAAAGGTTAATATGGTAAAAAATCGAGTGCTCAAGTTGGATGCACAAATAACTAAATCGATGCATCTAGAGTTGTGCGAAAGATTTATCATGAAATTGAAACATGAGATTTGGCCACTTAAATTTCAATAGTTTGAAAGCATTAGGAGAAAAGAAAATAGTGGAGGAAATTCCAATAATTGAGCATTCCAATCAACTTTATGAAACTTGTCTATTCGAAAAACATCCAAGAAAGAGCTTTCCATGTAATATACTTGGACAACCACCTAACCACTTCAATTATTTCATGTGGGGGTCTATGGCCTATTAATTCCCCATCATTGGATAAAGGTTCTTATTTTGTATTATTTATTGATAATTACCATAGAAAAACTTGAGTTTATTTCTTCAAAAATAAGTATGATGTGTTTTATTGCTTTAAAAAATTTAAAGCAATTGTTAGATAAAAAGTAACTACAAGATAAAAGCTTTAAGAATAGATAAACAAGAAGAATTTACATCTAATGAGTTTATAGCTTATTGTGAGGTGTAGTGCATGGGATTCATCGTTTTATAACGGTTCCAGCCTCACCTAAGTAAAATAGAGTTGTGAAAAAGAAGAACCTTACAATCTTAACTATGTTAAAAAGTAAGAATATACCTAACAATTTTTGAGTTAAATAAGTTGCTTGTGCTATTTATCTTTCAAATCATTGTCCAACAAAGAGTTTGAATGATGTCATTCCCCAAGAAGCATGGAGTACATAGAAGCCAAGTATGTCTTATTTGCAAGTTTTTGGATCACTTACTTATATGCATGCCCTAGAAAAAGATAGATCCAAACATAACGATAGAAGTGAGAATTTCATTTTTATTAGCTTTTATGAAATCCAAAAGGATACATACAAACTATTTAATCTACGAAATGGAAAAAGTGAAAAGGCTGAATTCAATGAATGAATCATGTGATTGGAGTTCACAAAATAAAGGATCACATGATTTCCTACCTTATTTTGAAGATAAGAATCAAATATAAACCAAGTTGATGCTACTCCTCTAGCTTCACTAACTATATCATCTCAACTAATATCTAGAGTGAAACTAAAAGGCTTGATGATCTAAATCTACTATGTTCCCTAGCTAAAGTGGAACCTCTAAATTTTCAAGAAGCAAGTGAAAAGCAAAAATTGATTAAAGTAATGAATAAGGAGATCTAATGAATGGAGAAGAACAACACATATTTCTCTTACAAGTGGATATAAACCCATTGTAGTCAAATGCATAAACAAAGTTAAAAAGAATACCAAAGGTGAGGTTGAAAGATATATGGTTAGACTTATTGCAGAAGGATATATACAAAAACAAGGGATTGATTATGAGGAGGTATTTACTCCAGCAGCTTACATGGAAACTATCAAACTATTGATTTCGGTTGCTCCCAAAATCATTAGAAAATCCATCAACTCGACATGAAGTTAGCTTTTCAAATGGCTATCTTGTTGCAGAAATATAACATACAACAAACCATGGGTACATTATTGAAGGAAATGAAAATAAAGTACCCAAGCTTAAAAGAGCTTTATATGGAGTAAAGTGAGCACTAAGAGCTTAGAATAGTTCAATCGACAAGCATTTTCAAGGAGATGGTTTTTGAATATACATGCATAAATATGCTCAACATAAAAGAACAAAAAGGAGATTTCTTATTTTTCTGTATGCATGTTGATGATCTTCTCTTAATAAGCGATAATCTAATATATTTTAGTATTTCAATAAGACCATGGCTCAACAATTTGAGATGAATTATATGGGACTAAGGTCTTTTTATTTGAGGACGGAGGTAAAGCATATGGAAAATAGCATTTTCATTCCACAACAAGGCGATGCAAAAGAGGTACTCAAAAAACTCAACATGTCAAATTGCAAGCTTGTGGGCACTTGTATAAAGAGTGGCACAAAGCCATCCAAATTGGAAGAAGATACAAAATTGTGAATCCTACTTTATTCAAAAATCTTGTAGGAAGTTTGAAATACTAAATTTGTACAAAACCTAATATTCTCTTTGTTGTAGAACTTGTGAGTCGCTTCTTAGAGAAACAATTAACATCTTGTATGAAAGCTAGTAAAAGAAAATTGCATTATATTAAAGGCACATTTGATTATGAAATCTTTTATTTATCTTCAAAGGACTTTAAGCTGATGGGTTATCGTGATAATGACAGTTCTAGTGATATTGATGATACAAAAGGCACCACAGGTTTTGTATTTTTTTACGGGTAATAATGCATTATCTTGGTGTTTGAAGAAATAGTCAACTAACACACTTTCTAGTTGTAAATCTAAGTATGTGCCAGCTATGGCTTGTACATGTTATGCTATATGGTTGGGAATATTGTTGTAAGAACTTCATTTAGAATAGAGTGGGGCAACCAAAATCGTGATCAATAACAAGTCAATTCAAGCTCTAACAAAAATTCCAGTGTTTCACAATCGAAGCAAACATATTGATACAAGGTATCGTTGTATATGAGAATGCATTACTAAGAGAGCAATTGAATTGGAGCATGTAAGAATTAATGATCAAATCGCTGATATTTTCATGAAGCCACTCAAGTTTGAAAGTTTTTAGCTATGATTGATACAAGGTATCACTTTATATATGCATTACTAAAAGAGTAATTGAATTGGAGCACGTAAGAATTAATGATCAAATTGCTAATATTTTCATGAAGCCACTCAAGTTTGAAAGTTTTTAACTATTAAGAACGAAGCTTAGAGTTATGAGGTGATTAAATTTCCAAGAGGTTGTTAGAGATTAAATCTGATCATGAATTAATATGCTATTATTATTCATGGTTCAAATTAAGTTAGTTAAATTTGTTTGTGGTGTTAGCTAAATTTATTTGTGGTATAAATTTAGTTAATTTATTGTTTTATTTTTAGCATTAATTGATAATATAAATACCTATACATGTCTATTGTAGAAGAAAAAACTAACTTTGAGAATAAAATATGTAACATCTTCTTTTATGTGAGTGTATGCATGTGTTTGTAAACTTTATTTGGTATCCATCCGCTTCCAATAAAGCGAAGCTTACGGTTTCTTCTTCTTAAGCAAGATTGGATATGGTGAAGTTTAATAGAATTGAGAATTCAAGCTTGTAACATAAAAAGGTGACAAATATGTTATTATGATAGAATTAGGTAAACATATTGTTACAAAGTAACTTGGAGACATAGAGAACAATGATTAGAAAGAGAGAGAAACAAAGCGCATGTTGATGACAGGGCTTTTGTCTCTTGGATGATGTACCATGTGATGGATAAGGTATCAAAAACAATAGTCTTGTTGAAATCGAAATCACGATACATATCAAAAGAGGTAGAAACTATAAAAGTTGAAGATAGAGGATAACAATGATGTATTGAATTAAATTTAAGTGAAGAGGTTTAAAATAAAATTTAATGATAAATAGCAAAGTATTGATGCTACCAAATTCTTGAGTAAGTGTGAACGCATTATTAGATTAGGTCATGAAATTCATGTTGGAGAAATATTCCTTACCATATAATGTGATTTCACTCTATTAGTTTTCACCAAAAGAAGAAAGTTTGGTGTTACATATCTAAGGAGTGACTAATGGCATGGAGTGACTAAGATTATAATGGGACTCAAAATCCAAATGGATGTAACAGCTACAAATTATGGTCTAAGCCAAGACTAAAAAGGTGCAAAGTTTTAAGAATGGTAAATGCTTATACTTAAGGTCCATCTAAGTAGTAGAGAATGATAACACAAGTAATAATATCGAAGACACACTTTCAATTTCACCAAATCCACCACACCTTATATATTCTTGGATTATAATTTGGGATTCTCGTTCACATGACACCTAATAAGGAGTGGATAGACACTTGTAGATCGTTATATCTAACCTTATTCAAATGTGTAATGATGATTCTTACAATGTTGTTGGAAAAGAGAGTAGAATTAAGATATAACAATGATTTACCTACGTCTTATAATGTTAGACATATTTCTTATCTTAAGAAGAATCTGGCTTTATTGGTTATTCTAAATACTTTTGATATGTCTTTCAAATGTGAAGATGTTGCAAAGGATAATAATAGTACGAACGATTCTACGGTCCCGTCCTTTATTTTAATAAGATCGGTTTCATCTATTATCTCACTATTTATTCTCATGTTTTTAAATCTGAATCATAAAATTTACAGTTTATTTAATGATTCAGATTTACAAGTGATTAAAGATGGATGGCAGCACTGGTCTGATAGAAAAAACGATAGGACATTAGAAAAATCCTAATTGTGGTGTGCTTATGAGATAAAAGGGGTAAAACTATCTAGTAATTTCTACATGCTAGAAGGAATTACAATTATAGGTAGAGTTGTGATCGTCTATAATAAACTGTTACTTATACTAGTTTAGTAATTTTTTTTTCTTTTTTGGTCAACCATGGGGGAAAAGGAATTCGAACCTTGATATATTCTAATAGGAGATCAATGATAACACCATTAAGCTATAATGGCCTTAGTACACTAGCTTATTAATTTAACTTCTTAAATTTGTTAATCACGTGTGAACATGGTGGTTGTAATATGACTTGTGAGAGCATGGCTTTTATTGAATATTGATATTTCTAAGCATTAAATGTTTCTAGTAAATTTATTTAAATTTGCACTTCACTTCGCTCGGCTCATCACTTCTTTCGCACTTCTGCATTAGGCAAAAACATTGCACCTTAAGTGCGTCTTTCTTCTTTAACTACACTGAAAAGCTCTCTATGGTGTAACCTAAAGGATTTAAATAAGAAGTTAGTATCATCTTGCATGTAAACTCAAAAGGTCTATCAATGGCTCAAGTAAGCATTTCGGGAATGGTACCCAAAGTATGATGAAATAATCACTTCAGATATGTGGAAAAAAAAAGTGGACATGCACGTATATCTCAAGGTGAGTGGGACTAAACGCATGTTTTCATCCTTAATGTAGATGATGTTTCATGCGCAAGTAATGATTTAGAGATATTGCATGAAATTAAAACTATAAATTAAACAAATTGACATGAAAGACCTTATATATGAATATTTTCTTTTTCTGCATCGAAATCCAAAGAGACGTGTGTCATAACTTGTTGGATCTCTTTCTAAGGACATACATTGGTCTCACTGAAAAGATTTAATATGCAAAATAGGAATCCTAAAAACCAACCTATCTACAATAACGTTATGTTGAGAGAGAATTGATGAAGAATGTTCATTATTCTAGTGCAGTCGAGAGTCTAATATATGCTGAAACTTGTACTAGAAGGGAGAGATTGTCCTTGTAATTACTATGCATGTTCTCCAACTCGAGTGAAATTACTATAAGTATGTAATTTTATTTACATTTAAAATTTAACTATGTACTTCATAAAACACACAAGACATTATGAACTTCATACCTTTACTCCATAATTGGTAGATTTTCTTTGGAGTCCACAATTATTCAAAATACTACACAAAAGCATATAATCTTACATTTAAGTGTGCATTTCGTCGAAGCATTTGAAACCTTGTAAAATCGTAACTAACAGAGAAACCATTTTTAAGTGAATTAACAACTTTGAAAGCTCCCTAGTGCATAGTTGTCAAAACATCTTTATCTATGGGCTCATCTTATTGTCCACTAAGAAGCTACACAACTCTTGAACAACTGTTAGAAAGAAATTTCAGAAAAGGGGAAGAAAAGAACAATTGGAGACATGTGATGAATGCTTTCTTTAAGAGTCCTACATGTCCTACATTTAGTTTGCTAAGTATTAGTATAACTCTCCCAGGATACAAGTAAGCGTGTATCAAGAACCAAAATAGCAATCTTTTTATTCTTGATGACTACACAAGTTTGTGAAGGTTTAGAAGTTTTGGTTTTGATGAAGTTTGTGAGAGAAATCAAAGAGTTAAGTATAAAAATCATGTAAAAATGTCTGATTAATAACAGTATATATTCAAAGCATCCATTTACCAATTTCTAAGATATATAACCTTTCCCAAGGACATGATCATTTAAAACAATAAGTGTTTCACCATTAGATTAAGTTTATAGTAGTTATAAACTCATCTTATTGTCCACTAAGAAGCTACACAACTCTTGAGCTTAAAACATTATACTTATTCACTCAAAACGTCAAAGAATGCACAAGTTTGAAACACAACCCGACAGACCAGAGAGACTCACAGGCAAAAACACAACCATGTTTTTCTCAGCTGTTACAACACCAAGTTATCCCAGAGATACATGAGCAGGAGCACGATTGTGTTCCTATCCTGCTTGTGGTGTCCCATGCACCCCTGACATAACAAGGTTCGAAAGATACACGGCCTGAAACATGGATATATTCCTGACTGTATTCTCATATTGTTCACATTTGATTTCCTTTTCTTCTAAATCAAATAATCTCTCACTTCGTCATCACTAACTTACATAATTAGTAATCTATATATAACAACACCTTTATTTGAACAGAATTCTCCTCTTGGTTGTTTTTGTATTTCATTTATAATATATTGAACTAGAATTCTCTACAGCATGTTATTATACAAAGTTAGAAAACCCGATTTTCGAATTTGCCAAAGCCAAGGGATGTTGGCTGGCAAAAGATGGTGGAACCTCAATGACTATCGTTAAGTTTGACATCGACAAAGGAGACAGTAGCATTATTCGATGAGACATTGTCGAAACATCCCATCTGATATGATCTACATGAGATGAAAGCAACTAGTCACACGCTCATGGTGGACAATATAATCCGGTTTCTCTTGACAAATGGGAGCACATGTATGTTGGTCACTCTTTTTCCATTATGCAAACATTCATTAGAAGTAGCGAGAGTTGGACAGTACTAGGTAGACAAGTAGCATTTAAAGGCATTCAAAAATCCTAGCCAATGTTATAAGTGAATAGTAAATCAAAGAAGCTTTAAAATTAAAAAAGAACAAAAAAAAAAAAGAAAATGGAAGGGTAAGCAGATAGGAATCAGATCAAATGCGAAAGAAAAGGAATAACAAACAAGGAAAAAATAAGACATCGGGGTTAGAACAAGTATTCTGGCTAGGCAAAGAGGCAAAGGGTTTCTATTTTCTTTCGAAATTTGACAAATTTTATTATGCATTGTTATGTTGATGTAAGTTTAGGTTTCAATTGGGATTCCAATAGCTCGTGTGCTATGTCAAATATTGAACTCCTTTTTAGTTCTTATCTGATAATGATCTTCATCCTCGTACACAACATGCATTCTAGCTTGGGAGAACAAAAGAAAGCCATTAGGGAAATAAACTATCGCAAATTCTCCATTCAATCATGTTGATCCACTTTGACATACGTCCGATGAATGTTAAAGAGAAGAAATGGAGTGCGTTGTGACCTTTCTATATATGTTTAATTTTCTATATATCATTTCTATGATAGAAAATATAATTGGTGTGCTTCATGGGAATGGTTTAAGAGCGAAAAAATAAAAAATCCTTCCACTTTTTAGCAATCTGACTATGTAATCAATCTTAAAAATTGTGAATATATATAACTTCTTCTTTGAGCCTACCTAAGTTCCATAAAGGTGGACCCACATACATAACAAAAGGGTGTAAATGTATCGTTAAGAATGAAGATATTAGGGTAATTTTCGTGTTTTACATACATGCATACATACAAACTGATCTGTGCGTATGCCATCCTCTGGTTGCATTCATCATGAGAGAATTGTTAATCTCGCCCGAGTTACCTAATACTGATTTACTTTCTTGCTTCTCTGTCTACAAAACAAAATATTATAGACAACTCATCAATTGGATGGAGGAGGTATGTGTGGTGTGGGGTCAATTTCCACAAGGAATTCCATTATTGATGACTGTTTGCACGGACTACTTAAACCCTGACATATATTCCCCCACAAAAAAAAAAAAAAAAAAAAAAGAAAAAAAAAAGAAAAAAAGGGAAATGAAACAGATTTTAACAAAATGTCCGTACACTTTTGCCCTCAAAAGTCCATCGAAGTTTATGTTATGAATTGATTCCACAGGCTTAGGATAAAAGCTGAATAACGTACATATATGTTGTTAACACTTGACTGACACAGAAAACGTGTACGGTTATCTACTTAGCTAATCAATATGTCTAGTAGAAATTGATCTGCTGGCTAAGGAGAGAGTTTGTTTAACATGAAAAGCATATATTAGGCGAGAAGGTTTCCCGTACCAATAATGAATCGCTTATACTACATATTTTCATCATGGTTTAATCCGAAAATACTCCCAAACTTTTAATTAAGACCTACTCGTGTGTGTCTTACCCCAACACCTTGAAATCCTGGCCCAATTCGACTACCAATGAACTAGGGAAGAACCAATAAATCGTTGAGCCACACGTGATTGAGCTATGAACCACAATAAGAAAGAGCCATGAATCAGAATTCATGGGCCTCGAACCATGCTGAGCTACAAACCACCAAATGTATGATGGCGGCTTATGTAATGAAACCAAGTGGCTGATCTCTTAAGTTTCATATGATGGTGAACCATGACTCAATGAAGTTGTTGTATGAGGAGCTAAGTTATGGTGGTGTTGGTAGTGTTGTGGTCTTAGTTTTGTTAGGGGTTGGATCTTTTAAAAATATATCGAGTATAATTATGGCCTTTTTAAGTATATTTCTATTCTATTCCTTGCAGCATTTTTAACCCAAAACCAAACAACATATAGCAAGCCATTTCTTACCTATATTCAATTACATTGGAGTAGGTGTTATGTTGCGGTCTTCTTATATGCAATGAGCCAAATAACGACAATACTAGGAGATGACAGAAGAAAAAGCTACTGAGGGGACGGAAGTGTCTAACTAAATGGAAAAATGCTCTAGATGGTTTGAGTTTATAGGATATATGTATTAAATGAATCACATTTTGCGATTACACAATTAAGGACCTAATTTCTTAAAGAACATAAAATATGAAGATTTCTATCATATTAACGTTATATAAAATTTGTCGTGTTACTAACAACGGTAATAAAATTTCCCAAAGAGTGGCTAAGGTTTGTAGCTTTTATGTATTACAGGGCCTAAGTTTTTCGAACTTGCATTTACAAACTCATATATGTATATATTATTTTTGAAAAAAAAAATGCATACTTGAAGGTCAATCTCATGCTTTTACTACACATTCAGTTCCTTTCTTTTTTTTTTCCCCTAAATTTGTCACTTCACGGATTATTGATATGGACCTACTATGAATCATTTTCAACGGGAAATAATTACACATATTAACCAAATATAGCAAACTTTAAACTTTATTGTAGGATAGCTTTATACATAAAATGATCATTAGAAAAACAACATGCTTAAATTTATGCAACTAACATTGAAAATAGGGCAAGCTGTAAATGAACTTTTAGAATGTGCTTTCACCTGCTCATAACATTCAATAATATACAAACAACCATGATACCGTTACTAAACCTCCATAAGTTTTGGGGTTTTAGAGATAGTTTAGGTTTATATATACATTTTTAATGTTATATGGTGGTAAAAGAATAGTTGGAAGTTTAGAAGGCTATATACTCCTGACTAATAGCTTGCAAGATATATATGCAATGATCCCTTTAAAATATTAACCTCGAATTAGTGCTCAGAGTCCAGCATTTGTAAGGGATTAGGTGCAGGGAATTCAAAAGAGTATGGGTTTAGTTTATATGTCTTTTCGTGTAAAGCTTTAAGTTTATATGTTTATTATCCCTTGTGTCAATGTTCAGCCAAACCAAACAAAATAATAGGTTATTCCTTACTAACACTATTCCATTGGATCATTCGTCACATCATAATCTTATCATATGCGGCAAATCCAACATAACATTAACAGTTGGAGACGGTCGAAGAAAAAGTTTATAATAGGATGGTAGTGTTTAACAAAAAAGGCTGTGCAAAACTGCTGCAAGATTGCAAGTTTTGGGGGAACACAGCTATTTTCTTTTATTTTCGATTGACATTATCTTATTTTGATAACGTTGTCTTACAGTTATGAATTAGCGTTTTATTCTCATTTTACTTGTACCAGTTTGGTTGTACTAGTTCTAAACATGCTTGTGCAGTCCTATTTTTATCTATATTTTATAAATCTTTTATATATATCTTATGTGTATCTTAGTTATGCATTTAAATTGTCTCATCTATATCTCGTAAATATCTTTTCATGCTTTATTATTTTTATAAATATCACATTTCTTATTTTATATCAAAAAATATAGAAATAAAAAAAAAAAAAAAAGAGGAAATCAAACCAGAAAAGCATGAGTTCCCAAACAGGTATCGAAGTACACTGGACATTAACAAGATTTCATAAATTATCTTCCCTTAAATAATGACACTCTTTAATAAATAAACAATGAGAAGCTACAATAATGGAACTTCTAAAGTCTATCCTTGTTTCTTCAGTAGCAACTGATAACAATTGTGATATAAGATTAATTTTCAATTACTATTACATGAAATCCGTGCCTTAAACAAAAGATGGCATCTTCCTCGAACAAATGAGATTTATCGTCGTATGACTTCACAAGAGCTTAATAGAGACTTTTAAGTACCAGGACACTACATCTTTTTTATTTTTTATTTTTTATTTTTTATTTTTTTGGCCAAACAAGCATGGATGAAATCTATTGTTCAAGCGTTATGTTTTTAAAAATAACGTCTTCTGAGCAGAAACATGCATCATGGAATCAAACAAAACCTGCTGGGCAAAAACTATTATTACATATGTTAGCTCGAATTATATGTAAGATCCCTAATTTTGACGAGCGAGAAATATTACATATTTATGGGTAGGTTTCCTAAGAGCTTTCCAAAATTTTTCCTTAAGAACTTCAAAGATCAATATAAATTAATAAATATATACACGTATGAACCAATATAATAAGCAATGGAAATAGAATTGAGCAAAAGGGAAAATGAAAGGGCTTGCCTGGAACTTGCGAATTCATAAAGCTTTCCTCTAGGAGAGAAAATGATGAGTGCAACTTCAGCATCACAAAGAACTGAGAGCTCAAAAGCCTTCTTTAGGAGCCCATTTCGCCTCTTTGAGAATGTCACTTGCCTGCTTGTCGCATTCTCTATCCGCCTCATCTGAGTTTTTCCTCTCACCATTGTCCTTCCTTCCCTATAACCTAAAATGTGAATAAGAGTCGCATTAATTATATCCTGTCTCGTTCCGCTATATCGAAATCAAAATTCCGAATCGAAGTACAAAGAGGAGAGTTAAAGGACAAATTAATTGTACTATAATGAATATGAGAAAGAACAATAGTTAGGGATTCTTACCTAATCGCAAGCAACCAAATGAAAGATTGTGCTGGGTTTTGAGGGAATTTGGGGAGGGAAAAACATAAAAATAGTATGAAGTAAGAAATCTTTGATCTATAAGCTAGAAGATAGATGTGATGCAATATGCTTTTTTGGGAGAAAAAGTGAACTTACTAAAGAAGTAAAAACAAACTGAAGCCCTCAGGTGTTGAGATGAAGGATGAGAAAGTTATGTTTCCATAAATAGACTAAATTCCAGATTTTTTTTCCTCAAAAAAGAAAATAACAAGAGGAGGCCACATAAAGGAAGAAAGTAAGAGAAAATCTCTAGATTTGAGGAATATATAAAAGGGGAGAGCCCGAACTGGAAAGAAAATAAATGGGAGAGAGGTGCTTGATTTTGTGATTGATTGATTATAAGGCCATCGTCACCACATAAGGAAAGCACGAATACGACCCACTTGTTCCTTTTCCATCTTTATTATACTCTCTTTCTCTCTCTATAAAACCCACCTACATAAAGAAACTAATGATGTGCAAGTTATTATGACTGCCTCATCTTTTGCTTGTTATGGTAAACCCACTAATCACCGAAATATTTCTCTAAAATATTTTTAGAAAAAACTCTAAATTTAATAATTGAACTGTATTTTGACAAATAATTTTTTAAAAATAACTTTATAAGATATAAATCCTAATCTAATCTAACAAAATTTTATTCCTAGCGGGTGAGTAACATTTTCTAACAAAAAGACAGCATCATCAGTAGTGACAAGAAATTTTGATATGATTCTTTCATACAAAAAATATAAGTACCGTACTACTAAATACGATTATAGGACTGAATGCTGCTTCATTTTATATATATTTTTTATACGATACAAATTTTCGGAAAAAAGACACAAATGCTATTGGAGAATATAAACTGCAACCCTGCAACTATGCAATTAAAAAAAATCAGGAAAAAGAAAAAGAAAAAGAAAAAATAATCTCTCTCTCTCTATATATAGTCTATCTCTCTCTATATCGGGGAAAGTGGAGATTGACGTGTGTTTGTGATGCAGGAAGTTAACTTTTACAATTTCTGATGTCGGAAAAAGAGAAAGTTGGCTAATGGGGCAAGTTTAAAATTGTTTGAGTCGTACTGTAATGGAAACATGTCAACATCGCCCGTACAATAGCGTACATAGGATGGCCAATCACAATGCGAAAACGCATGGGACCTGTTAAACAAAAGTTATTATCATCAGTTTTCCTTCCTTTTTCCTTGTATTTTTTCGAGCATCTTCTGCTTATTTACCATATATGCCATGCCAGTGCCACATCTTTCATCCCGTGGTCCAAACCCTCAACTTGCAACCATTAAATCAATGCACTTCCGCTGTGCGCTCAATTTGTCTGGAAATTGTCACAGAGCCCGCCAATCGGCCGTTAGCAAAAGCTTTGTTTAGAGCTGATCCCTTATGAGTATCATCATTTAGTGAATAATAATAAATAGAAAAAAAGTATAAAAAAGTTTTTAATCTTTATTTATATATATAAATCAGATCTTAATATTTTATTTAGTTCAAATTAGTCAACAACATTTTAACAAATTTACAAAAGATCCATTTATTTATTTTTCCATTTTACGTGAACACATTGAAGATTAGAATAAATAAACTAAATTAAAAAATTATAAACCGATTCATATATATAAGTAAATATTATAGATATTTTTATATTTACATAAATTAATTATATATTGATACGTATTTATAATAATAAAAAATTTAATAAAATTTAACGAAAAAACTTATTTGATACGATTCGAAAAAGTTGAAGAATAAAATAAACTAAATGAAATATTAAAGATTGATTCGTAAAAATATGAAACGCTATAAATATTTTTATATTTTTTCCTAATAAATATAAATTTGATATGTAAAACACATACAATCATTTTACGTGATAATTTAGAACGATGGATGCTAACTTTCGTTAAATATTACGCTTCCTATTTTACTCATTGATATGTTTTCATCCAGGCATGCCATCTATAATCCTATTTTATATAACATAATTTTTACAGTTTACTATTTAAAATGGCATGGTCGGCTATAAAATAAGTTAAGGAAAAGACATAAGAATATAAACTTAGTTATCTTTTATGGTGTCCCAAAACAGAAACCAACAAAACAAGATTCTTAAACCATATTTATAATGGGGTGCTTGGCACGTATCTTTGTATCAAGTATCAATCTCCTTTTATAACTTACTCAAATGACTAGGTGCTTAATTAAGAGAGGTGCTCCATAAAAAACCGATTCTCTATTTTATTTTTTCTAAGATAATTGGTTATTTGGTTAATGTGTTAAATACCATAATTAAAAATGAAAAATAATTGAGATATACAAAATAATTAAATAAAGATAAAAAACTTCTAATTAAAATATCCTTTTATAAAGTAAAATGATGCTTTAAATAAAAAGGTACTTAGAATGCTCACAATAATATAACTTATTATCATTAGATCTAAAAATAAAATAGCACAAAAACAGCACAACATTAAAGAACCTTGTGCTTGATGGTAGATCTATTATAATTATAATATATATAATTTTGTAAATTTTAATCTTTTCATATTCTTTATTTCCACTATAGTGTCATTATACTTATATTTGATTTTTATTTATTATATTTATTTTTAATGGTAAGTTCCCAATCCCCAAAAATATCATTATTATTATAAACATGGTATAAGTAACTTTCTAATTTATCTATATATACATTTTTGTGAAAATTTAGCTATACATTCAAAGTGATTGAATTATGAGTTAAAGTTTGATGAAGGAACTAGAAGGTGAATTTTTTCTCCTTTGGAAGGTCAAATGTGTTTTTCGCCTTTAAGTGCTGAATCCCTATATACAGGAGATTGTTAACACCAAATTTTATTAATAAAAATTATAAGTATATGAAAAGAGGGATATGAATAGATTAAAAAAAGAAATAAAAGCTATAGAATGTAAAAATAAGGAACTATTACTCTTTCTATACTGAGACGTATAGAAGTAAAAGAGGGTATATTCCCGTTTACCACTACTCTTATAAGGGAATAGACTTAGAACCCAAACAATGAAATCCTCAAAAACCTATAAAATGGGTACCACCAAGAAGTTTCGAAAATCGATTTGTTCTTATTAACTAATGCTTCTGAACTCCTTGCACATGAAAGAGGCTTATGAATAAAAAAAATTAGCTTGCAAATAGCTAGCTCTTTTGGCGAGCTAGTTAGCTATTAACATTTTGTTTTCTTCATACGTAACTAAGCTTACCTTAAATGTGTTAGAGCAAGAACTTTATCTATAAAATATCATTCCAAATGTTAAATTTACAATTGAAGTTACGTTTGGTTACAACAAGTGAATCAATCTCTACTTCAACCTATTTAAAATTATGGTACCTACTAAATCTATCAATTAAATAGATTCAATATACTAGTGATAGAAGGTAAAAGTAAATCACTAAATCATGTTTCCATTAACAATCCCGTTTACTTTGGAGGAATGGGTATTTCATTCTTTCCTTATTCCTTACTAAAACTCCTATTATGACGTTCACTTCAGATCTTAGCCTGTAGTAGTTATTACTACCAAATCTATATTACATGAAAATGTCCAATGAAGATTCTCCCCTCCAATGTTAAGAATCATGATTCAACAATCCTTCCATTTTCCTTTCCAAACTTGCCCTTGATAAACTTTGGATGTCTAAACCGTAGATGGCGACTTTGTGTGGTGGTGGAGATTGTAAAGAGGGAGAAAAATAAGGAGGCAATTGTGAGCGAGAGGCTTGATGAGTGGATGAGAGAGGTGTAATCGCACCACCTTCCTCCAACGACCACATAGGTTTACCACTACCACCTAAGTAACACGACCCCACCATACACCAACGATGAACGGTCAAAGAGTAAAGAAGTCTAAGAGATGGAGTGACAAGGAGAGAGAGTGACCTAAAGAGAGGGTGATAGATGAAAGGAGATCAAAAGATATATGATAAAAAATCGTGATTAGAGATGTGCAATTACATTTGCAATTAGTGTTTGTACCAAAACGAAAAGAGAGGTTACAATAGTTGTTGGGTAGTCAAGCAAGTAGATTTAATTGCAATTATAGTCTCGATTTTGAGATTTGTTAGCGATTACAATTGCGCTAGGGTCCGTTATGCGTGTAACGTTGTCTGGCCGTTGGAGAAGAATGCATAGTTAGATCCGTTTTCTTGGCTCTATTGCTGTGATGGTGTAGAAGAAGATAATTGTGGGGAAGGTAGAAGATGAGGATGAAATAGTTATTTTAGATGTATTGTATTGCTATTCTTATGTATTATTTTTAGTTAAGTAAACAATATAATAAAAATTACATGTTTATTGAATTACTAATGATTGAGATTTAATTACAAGTCTATTTTATTCAGTGAAATAAATGCGTGGTAAAGTTATATAAATGGTTGAGGAGAATGAATTTGGTGATTCATTACTAAAGAGATGGAGAAAGAAAGAAATGGTTTATTTATTTTGGGCAAAGAAAAATGTATTATTAGATCAAATAGCAACATCAGTCACGAGAAATTAACCCATATCCTCTCACAACAAAGAGATGAAAGGAGATGGGGATGCACTCACCCTAATTGACATGCTGATCCCCTTTTTGCCTTCGAATGCAACTCAGTTAGTACTCGTATTTGCTTTCCGACCAATATTAATAAAAGAAATATAATCATAGAAAGAAAAAGTTCTGAAATTCTATATATAAGAGGATAAATTTTCTAGAATGTTGCAGACGGCTCCTTTAATCCTCTAATCACTTCCAAACCATCAGATTCCACAATCACCTTTCTCCAATTCTTCCAGATGGCAAACTCCAAACTGGTAAAAATTGCTCGTGAAGAAAGGGCTAATTGGATCATTAAAAGCAATGTCCAATATATTGTGACCTTTGTAATGATATCTACGTTAAATAATTAAGTGCAAAGTACATTAATGAAGTTAGAAAATTATGAGGTATTATATGTTTTTAGTCAAGACGTAGGTTTAACAATGACGCGCTGATGGCCATGCTTGATTTTGGTAAAGCTTGGTACATAGTATACAAGAAATTTATAGATAGAGCTTACTTACATGTGCTATTGGTTTAGCATATTTTTGTCCCGCATTGCATTAAAAACCGTCTTCTTCAATCAATTTTCGGAAGAAGTTTTCAATGATAGCTCTCTTCTTTTTGCATGCATTTGATGTTTTGTTTTTATTGGCCCTAATTGGGAAATCAGAAAGCAAAGTTGAATTTATTGCTATTTAAGAATTGAATATTTTTCAAAAATCCCTTCTTAATGCCTTGTAAGATGCGATAACAATTCAGGAAGGGCAAAAAAAAAAAAGTGCCTAACAGAGCCAAACTGTGAACAAATCAAACCAAACCTAAAACGAGGTTCTTTTTTTTCCAATTTATTTTGAAAAATTCCCTATTCAATCTAAATGAAAAATTAATGTTTACTTTGAAGGGTAATTCGAATTTAATTATAAAAGCTAAATTAGTAAAGTAGTATTTTACTAGTCATTGAAAAAAAAATCTTTTGTTCTATGTGTGTGCTACTTTTATGACCACAATTTATTACACTATATATTAAATGACTCAAAATTTAAATCACATGCTAACTTTATAAATAAAACTAGTTATCACCATTCGTCTTGAATTCTTTAATAGTATAAACATTAATGCCTCGTTCATTGAAGGAGAATTGAAATTCAATTCCCTCTTTATTTCTTATTACAGTATTCACTTGATTTTTTATTTTCGAATCACAATTTATTAAAAATTCCTATTACGTAAAATTAAGTAATAGGAATTCCTTGATTCAACCAAAAAATTACGATTTCTCACAAAATTTCATATTTTTTCCAAAAATAATCTCATATCAATATAACGATAATCATCAACACTATTATTATTACCACTATTGACTACCGCTACTACCACTAATCACTATTATTACCGCCGCCGCCGCCACCGCCGCCACTATAACTATTGGCCGCCACCACCACCGCTATAACTATTGACCACCAACACCATTACCATTACACTGCTACTATCACTATGACCATGCTGCTATCACCATCGTTGTTGCTATCACCATCGTCGCTACCATCAACCCCCGCCATCGCTCACAACTGCTGTTGACCATTACTATTGCCTCCGCCCTTATAGTCGATTTCCACCACCACCACCACCACCAGCTGTTACTTTAGAATTACTTGAGAAAAAAATGAATTAAGAGTATTTTAGTCATTAAAATTCTATTATATGTTTATTCTTAAATTATTTATTAATCCAACTAAGTAAAGTAATATGTATTACAGCCTTATTACATTCCTTAAAAATTCGAATTATATTCCCCCCCCTCTTCCCATTCCATTCAGTGAAGTGAACGAGTTGCAAATTTGTTAACCACTACATAGTGCCAATGAGCATTGTTACTAAATGAAGTTAAACCTAGTAAAACAAAACTGTAACTATCTCTAGTGACAATGTTATATTCAAACCCAAAATAAATAACCAAATTAAAGTGAAAATAATGTAAAGAGTAAAGACAAGAAAATCAAACTCTAGATTGGTCTTTTGTCCTTACAAATCGATCTTCTCTTCGAAGTCCATTACTATAATATATTCATCATATTAATTGTCCTTCTATTTGATAAAAAAGTTGACACAAGCCCTTAGCTGATAAAATCGATTCTATTCTATTTGATGCTCTCACCCTAAGAACTAATTAATTGTATAGTTACCTAAAAACTCTCTCAAATAACTAATCTATAACATCAAGTCGAATGAGTACAATTATACTTAGAAATTATCTTAGATTAGTATCACTTAATTAAAACTTAACTTCTATTAAAAATTTTTTATTTCTACTACTAAAATAACAAAAGTAATAGCACTTTAAGATATGAAAGTCTTTTGCTTGAATGAAGTAAAGAATTTTGATTTCTTTGTTGTTGTATTGTTGTGAATATTTTTGTTCTCATATAGATCATGTATATATGTTTCTTCTTTCAACGCTCAAATTAAATTGTTCTTAAAAGAATTTGGAAAGTTGCCATTGGAAATTCTAAGTGTAATGGGTTTATTAAGAATATCATGATGAGTTAGCACTCCAAGAGATGCCACCTGTCAGCCAAGTGTTAAAAAAGTGATTAATTATTAATACTTTAATTGAAAAATCCACTTATAAATAGAGAGAAATTCATTAAAAAATTCATTTTAGTTCATAAAATCACCAAAGTTGAATTGCAACATCCTCTCTCTACAAAAAATCACATTGAGTACCACTTACTTTGGGGAACCTCCACTGCAATTACCAATCACTAATGATCAAAATTGAGTTAAAATGGGAGAAATTCGTTAAAAATAGCAAACAATGACCAAAATTCACCAAATTTTAATCACATACTCCTTAAAAAATGCCTTTCTTAGTAGACATGCATTGGTGGCCAGAGGGTGGTCGAATCTCAGTTAAAGAACATGCTCCACTTTTCGCCTATAAGTTGTTTTAATTTCTAAAAAAATATTAAATCTCCAAGATTGATTGTGTTATGGAGTTATTTTATATGTACATTAACATGGTAATTTCATTTTAGTGAAATTGAAAGTGGAAACATAGATTCCTTAAGAAATCTATTGTTTTGATTGAAAATTAAATTAATTTTTTCAAATATGAAATGTTATTGTTTCAGGCTAATTCTTGGTTATATACTCCTATTAATTTATATTAAATTTACGAGTAAAATTTTTTGGTAATATAAACATTTAGCATTTATTATAATTATTTTCTTAAATATGCCTTCTTTTGAATTTTAAGGGAATGATTGGTCTTCCAAAATATTTCTTGATGAATCTAAATTTGAATGAATCTAGGACTTAATCATGATATTAGGAGTGCTTGTCTTAGGTCTTGTAATTATATTTGATTATTTACACAATTTAAACTAATTTTTAGTAAAATTTAAGCTTAATATCAATACTTTTGAAAGTATTTGTAATGAGAAAATTTAATATTTATAATTGCTATATTTGAAGCTATAAATTTTTATGAGTTTATAATATTTCACATGGAATTAATCCAATTAAGTTACTCTTTATTCTATAAATAATAAGTATTAGCTATATTTTGACTGCATTAATTAATAGTAAATAAAATTATTAATATATATAATATTTGCATGACTCAAGCTTGACATTCTCATGAAGAACACTTGCTAATCAATATGGATTTAGTAAGGTTTAATGAGCGACAACAAGCTGTTAAGTATAATATGAATTAAGTAACTATGATAATATACAATCGGATTTGAATTGCAAAAGGGCATTTTTGGTAATGTTACTTTAGTGGTTAGGTTGATAACAATATTTGTATAGTTCTCAAAATAAGAATCATGGTCATATAAAGTTTATTAAGAATGGATAAGAAATGAAGAAGTTATAATTGATAGTAGTTAACTATATAATCAATTAACGATATACAGTAGTTACTGTTATTGTATTTGGAAAGATGATAAATAAATTTTCCTATTATGTGTATTAATGTGTATAAGTGAAGAGAGCCATATCAAATAGTAAAATAAGCACTGGTGTAATACCTTAGGATTTCAAGTTAATTCAATAACTCTAAAATCCGAGCCCCTAAATTTAAGGCGTTGGGCTATAATATTTGTTTTATTTTAAACTTCATAGTAAAATTAGAAAAGTTAGATAAAGTAATTCAGGTAAAGTCAATTTTGTCAAAATAAGCTATATAAAAATATTAATTTGAAAAAAAGTCAATTTATCGCTAAAAGTAGATAATTATAAAAAAACGAGAAATTCGAGATTTTAGATATAGCGAAATATTAGAGATAAGTTAATTAACTTATAAAAATAATAAATAAAGTTGAATTATACATAATATACATGTATTTCCATGTGATATGCATTACATGTATTCAATACATATATATAATAATAAATTATTATTAAAATAAGTTAAAATAATGGAAAATTAATAAAAAATTACATGGATGAGTCATTAAATGATGTGTCAAGCTGGTATTAATTGAAAATAGTGAGTCAACACATACTTGATGAGGAAATGACACATGTCCTTTAGGAAAATGAAAAATTGACATGTGTTATACACAAGTCTAAATTTTTTTTTATTATGAAAAGTTCAAAAAAATATAAATAGTACCCAAACCCTCAAATTCAATATTTTGGAACTCTAAAAATGAAAGAAAATAATTTAGAAAAGTTAGAAAAAAAATAAAAATAAAAATAGAACAAAATATAAGGTTAAAATTGGTCTAAAGCGGTTCGTACACCAAACCACCACCTAAGTTGGAGTGACTTGGAGGACCAATAGAGGGTGGTCGAAGGAGGCTTTTCGATAAGGTGTGGTGGCTAGGTGGTGGCCGGAGCCAGCCAGTTTAAGTGAACCAAAATTCCACCCGTAATTTGTTTAATTTGCTAAAAATATTAAATGTTATCCATTAATTATGAAATTTGGTTTTCTAGATTATCTTAAGTGTAGATTAATGTAATAATTTTATTTTAATTAAATAATTAGTGTAAATATAGGTTCCTTAAGAAAATGGTCTATTTGGATGAAAATTGAATAAATTTTTATAAATATTAGATGATGCTGTTTCAAGCTTAATTTTTGTATGTAATACACTTAATATATATATTTAATTGTGGTAACAATAATTTTTGAAATAAAACATGTTTACTATTTTTTATAATTATTTTGAATAAAACTGCCAGTTTTACCGAATTATTGAAATAATTAGTTTTTAATGAAATTAATGAATGAACCCTGCATGTTTTGATTTTTGGATGTTTATAATGATATTTGAAATATTTATTTTTTATCTCACACTTAAATTTGTTTATTTTCCCTAATTTTGTGTAATTCCAAGCTAAAACCCCTATTTTTGTAAAAATAGATAATAGCCAATTTAGTGTAATTGATGATCGATAATTAATCTATATATTTTTGTAAATCTATAGGATTTTTTGTGAAATTAATCGGGCTCGTATACTATTTATTATGTATTTTCCTAATATAAACTTATATATTAGCTTAACATGTAAAATAATAACTAGTTTATTAAATCTATAATAAACAAACACTTTAGGGATATAATAAGTATTGTTGGACAAGTTTAGAAAGTATAATTTTTAGGGTTTTTAGTTTAATACTAAAGCGTACTCGAGTCAATTATAAAGTTAGGGTAGCATACAGTCAAGTTGTAACATGAAAGGATATTTTTGGATATTTGGCAATATTGATTAGTCTTGATTCTTAATATATATCAATAGCACTCGAAATAATGATCGTGACAATATAAAGTTTACTGAAATTGGATAATAAATGAGTAAGATATGGTTAAACTAAATTTAAAAAAGCGGAAATGAAAGCTTATGATAGTTTAGGTTTGACTTATACTTGATTTGAAGACTGTGTCATATTTTCATAGGTGTGATAAGTAAGGAAGAACCACGTCACAAAGTATAAGATATTACGCTATTGCGAAGCCTAGGTAAGTGGATCTAACCCATGCTTGGAGTAGATTTATCGTTACTTATAACAATGTGTGTCGATTGATGCTGTGTTGGTTGAATATGGATATATCTTGGGTGAATTGATATGCTACTATAATGGGTGCTAGTGTGGTGATTTCAAATGACAATAACTATACTGTTATATGGCTATGTTGGGTGATGATTTGTGCTTACAATTGATCGTGCTAATTAGAAAAGTTGAGTGATCTAACCCAATCTTTTGGGTATTTACCTAAGTGAACCCTAAGTAAGATACTAGAATTCCGCTAAGGAGAGTTCGAAAATTAGAATTAGATCACTAAGTTAAATAAAACTTAAAGATTCATTATGCTGGTTGATATTCTTGAGTTGCTATTGCATAGCATGGTACAAAAAGGGACTTACAGGTTAGAAATTTCAGAATGAGGCTTCCAAATGATAAGCATGGCTTTATGAACTCAATTTTTAGAAGCATATAGATTACATTGCCTGAACATTGTGACTATTTTAATAGTCAAATTTGGTAGACTATAGTATGTGGTCTAATTTGGTAGTATTGCCTTTTTGATTTGGTGAACTATAGTGTGTAATCTAATTTTGTAAAGTTGAGGGTCTTATTGCCAGGTAGCTTCTTGTTGCCCTTTTTGAAAATGGTAGACTACAGTGTGTAGTCTAATTTGGTGGGGGTCCTACTCCTAAGCAGCTCTTTGTTGCCCTAAGTTCTTAGACATTGTATCCAAATACTTGACTATGTTGACTAATTAGAAGAAGTTTGGAAGGCATAGGATATTGATACCAATACATGCCATGTGCATGAGCATAGCATGATGCATCGTCGGTAGTAAGGGCTTAGTTGAGCGAATGCATATGTGAAGTTGAACTTACGAGTTATGATTGAAATGTTTCAGTTAAGATATGTAATATTGTCTATCATATTATCTACATTATGTTGTTTGTTATTCACTCTCATTCAGCTTCAGTAGCTGAGGGGATAAAATGTTTTATCCTTAGGTTAACTATATCGTGAAGGGCCCAACACTCAGGGGGAATATGTATATTAAGAGCATGAGTCAAAGTCAATGACTGTTATATGGTACCTATATTAGGTTACAGATCCTATTACTGTGAAGACGATAAAGGAAAAAGTTAGTTCATATTTTGATGTAAATATTATGTTGTACACATATGTTGTAATATAGAATATCCAATCGAACTCCGATGTAATAACCCCTTTATTATGTAAACAAAGTTGTCTTTTAATGAATGAGCAAGTTGAGTTAAGTTTTCGATAAGTATTCCTGTATAAAGGTACATCTTGTGCTATGTCGGGATGTGACAACCAACCTAGGTGAATTACCCCTACTTAGTTGTTATTTGTTACATAATGGTCGAAAACATATACCACTTGCTTGCTTATTGTATGTTGTTGTACAATTCACTTAAGTTGTCTTATGGCTTTGAGTATTTAAACTCCGAATTAATGTTGTTCATGATAAACCTTGGTTTGATATATTTGTTAGTATGATTCATGTTTATGACAATGGATTGAGATTTATTGGCAATGTAACTTAGTTAACCCTAGTGATGCAATTGTACTTAGCTAACAAGAGCATTTGCCCCTATATAATGATTTATCATAATATGTTTGTGACTTGTTAAATCTTGAACGATATTGAGTGCATGTCGAGATGCCTTGGCTTTGTGTAAAAGTTGTGATTTTTATATCGTACCATGCATCCAATTTTGACATTTTGTTGTTGAGTTGAAAGCTAGGCCTAGTTGCCATTTTCTTGACTCTTGGTATTTGGTTAAAATTCATACTTAGCTTGGTTAACTTGGAAATGGCACGTGGCTAAATTAATTTAGAACCATGCTTAGCTGAGCTAAATATTTTTATTTGAATGCATTCATTTTATAACACAAAATAGACTAACGGGTAAGCTTTCTTGACTTAAGATATCATTAAGCGAGGTTTGAGCATATAGAACTATATTACTCAATCAATTTTAGCCATTTTCATGTAGTTTCTTCTAGGCAAGGTGTAGTAACTTCATATTGCCCTAAGTTTTTAGACTTTGTATCCAAATGGCTAGGAATATCAACTAATCAAATGAGAAGTTATATTGGCCTAATATACCGGTATTGGTACATATCACATGCATTAGCATAACATCCATATGTTGCATGAATTATTGCACGTATGCTTAATATTAGTTATGATTTAGAATTATGGAGCCTAAATTTCGATTTTCATTTTCTTTAATCTGACTTGTATCAAACCTTATACCCATTAAATATAAACCTTTAACTAAAGGTTAAGAAAAACCTAGTTTTTATTTAAGTTTAAAAAAAAATTTGGAGTTGCCACTTGACTAAAGTTGGAAAAAAGTCAAGTTGGAACAAATTAGATAAATTGATTCTAACTTAATTACTGGTGTTAAAAAAAAAAACTACCTTTGAAAAATAGTTTTAAAAACAAAACACGTTGAGTTCGGAAGCTAATCTATTAAGTCTTATATTGATTCCACCTAAACCTTCTAAATTTAAATATATCCTTCAAAATACCCTTAACAAGTCTATTTTTGGTTCTTTTCTAATTTTTTTTCATTTTTTAAGTAAAGAAAAAGACATTTTGTTTATTTGTTTTTCTTTCTTGAAAAAGGACAAAACTTAGAAAATATATAAAAAAAGGGCAAATAATTTTTTTTTAATTTTTAAGTCATACTATAGTTTCTTATAGATGTCTACATAAACGCTATTTGAGATTAGATTTTCGTAGTTCATTTTTTATAAAACTATAATGGGTTAGTTTGTTTTAATTTTGAAAATTAGCCAAGTTTAGCAATTTTATTTTTCACTTGAAAAAAAAAATTCTAGAAAAAAAGGGCCTTAATTTTTCGAGTATCTATTCTTGGAAAATTCTAAAAAAGTCTTAATTTAAAAGAAGGTTAGCTAAAAAAAATTTTTATTTTGGAAAACAATTTTTAAGTGTTAAAACATTTTTATTATTATTTTATTGTCTTTCTAATTTTTTTTCATTTTTGAAATTAATTTCTAAGTATTAAAGCATTTTTATTCTTACTTATTTAAAAATAAAATAAAAAATTTCCAAAAATGCATTTAGAAGGTAAATACGAATAAGAAACTCTCTTTTGTTGTTGTTGTTTTTCTTTTTTTTTTTTTAGTTTTATCATTATTAAAGAAAAAATATAGAAAAAAGAAATGGAAAAACACACCTAAGCTTAGTTTCAAGTTACGCACAAGTTAAAAGGCTGGTTATTGGGTCAGACTTTAGGTCCGACTTAGGTAACACATGCAGCACATGTGACATGGTAAGGGGAGCTTTAAGCAATCAGAAAGGTGCAATTTAGGCCAATTTAGACACCAAATGAGTGGGAAAAGCTCGTTTCATGTGTTTCTTATTGAGGATTAAGGGCGTAGCGTGAGTGTTGTAGCTAATGGAGTGGTTTTAAGGATGGTGTAAGGTAGGCTAAAGGTAAAGGTGGTGGTTAATGCTGCCAAGAAATGTTAGGAGTGAGAGGGTGGTTGGGTTGGGTGTTTTGGAGCACAACAAACTCAACCATGAGCTTGGTTTTAGATGAGGTTAAGTGGTGGTGGGTATTTAGAAGTGGAGCCAGTAGGTGGCTAGGATTTAGCGGTTATAGAGTTTGTAAGCACAATAATAGCTGAAAATGGTGTCTTTTAAGAGCTTAGAGCTTGAGAAACACTACTATATGAGTAGATTAGTTAAAAAAGCTTAAGCTTAAATGAATATTCGGGAGAGAGACCAATCACACAGAGAGAGAAAGAATTCAAGAGAGTGATTTGCGAATGCTTTTGTGGAAACTGATGATAGGAATGGAGCTTGGAAGGTTTGTTTATACTTGCACAAGCTTAAGGAAGCTTAGTAAGTATAGTAATTGTCTAAGTTAGCCATTGATGACCCAAGTTGCACAGTTTTTTATTTTGAGGAAATTAACATAATTTGATTTGATTTTTTTATGTTTAAAGCTAATATTCTTGCTCAAAAAAATGAATGGGAGCTTCAAATGAAACCATTGTAGCATGAATTTGAAGATTACGGTAGGGATAGAATCTTGGGTATGAATTATTCTCAATTTTCCGAAGCCAATTTCAATGAGTAAATGGATGAATTTAGACTTGTTCTTGAGTTCATTCGAAAGGAGGCCATAAGGCCATGAGATTATCATGATTTCACCATTAATTCAGTGAAATCATGAAGAAAATCAAATAAAAAATGGCCATGAATAGAGGGGATAGAGTTGGGAAAGTAAGGGAAAGGGGGGAAAAAGGAAGGAAAGGGAAGAAAAAAGATGCTAACATGGCACCACATTAGCTGTGTAGGCCAATTAACTCTCGACACATGGTAAATGGTTTTTTTGGTAGGAGGGGGTGGAGGTGGGTGGAGGAGGTGGGGTAAGGTGCAAGTGGAGGGGCGGCGAGGGTAAGGGCCATTATAGGGATGGTGTAGGGGTTGGGTGGGTAATGGAAGAAATAAAAGACACAAAGTGCTTGTAGTGAGACGCAACCTAGGACTTTCTCTTATACCAATTACTAAGATCAAGTGTAATACTAGATGGCCTATTGGCATGCACCTTATCATCTTGTGCATAGAAAATACATATAAGGACTAAAGCTTCGGCTAAATTTAAATTTTACATCTATCATAAGCCTAAATCAAAACCCAAAAAATCATGCCTAACCTAAACCTTTATTATTATTCTACCCCAAAAACCCAAACTTTATTTAATTTCCTAAATTTCTTATTATTTTGTATTTTTCAATCATTTTTTGCTTTATTTTTTTCTAATTTTTAGATCTTCAATTTTCTTATATTTTTATGATTTTCCATTATTGGATTTTCTAAATTTCCTATTTTTTTATTTTTCTAAAATTTATATATTTTTTATTTCTCAAAGTTTTTTTTTAATATTTTTGTAACTTTGATTTTTTTTCTTTTTTTTATACTTTTCAATTAGGATCCTTTTAATTACCTAAAGGAAAATTTTAAAATTAGAGGGGGGAGGAGAGTGACAATGGAATAAAAATGAGGTGTTTACAATTGTCTCTCTTTGCAATAAAGTTTAGGTAAAACTTTACTATAAAAATAAAAGAGAGATACCATTTTTACCCTCAAATTACTAGGGATTTGGCACTTATAATTCTTATAAAAGGAAAAGGGCTTTCGTTAAAGATCAATTTGGGAGTTTGGAAAAAAAAAATTTGCTTAAGAATTGCTATGAATGGTTTAACTAAAGGGGATAGAAAGGGCTCATCGATAAGCTAATTCGCCTTAAGAAGGGATTGGGTTCTTTTGTATAAGCTTACAATTGTAAAGAAGATGGATAGTACTAAAGACTATCATAAGGATTAGAAAGGGCTCTTTTGGATGAGCTAATAATCTTAAAGGGTATGGATATCGCTAAAGACTATCTTAATAGTTGGAGATAGCTCCTTGACGAGCTAACTTTCCCTAAGAAGGGTAACAATCCTAAAGGATACAAATAGCACTAAAGACTATCTTAGTGATCAGAGAGGGCTCCTTAGCGAGCTAATTTGCCTTAATAAGGGGTTGGGTTCCTTTAAACAAACTCACAATCTTAAAGAGGATAGATAGTACTAAAGACTATCTTAAGAGCTAACATTTTCAATGATCTAACTACCCTAAAAGGGATCGATCGCTCTTTTGGAAACTTCATTAAAAACTATTCTAAAGGTAGATGAAATTTTTTATGAGCTAATTTCCCCTAGAAAGGGATTTAGCTTCTTTTTTCTTAGTAATTATAAAGAGAAAGGTAGACATGATGACTTGAGAGTGGAAATTTTTTATGAGCTAACTTACCTTAAAAGGAAGGGATGAGGCTCCTCTTTTCTTTAATCTTTTGATTAGCTAATTTACCCTAGGAAGGCATTGAGCTCCTTTTTTTCTAAATCTTGAGCTAACTTACCCTAAAAAGGGATCAAACTCCTTTTTTCTTCAACTTTAAAGAGGAAGGTAATACTAATGTCTACCTTAAGGGTGGAAAGAACTACTTTACCATTAGGGCATCTTAATCTAAATGATTATTGCTTTTAGGATGCTTACCGAAAAAACATAAATGATTCTCAAATCACATTCTTCTAAGATGAGTTTTTTGGGAAATCTTAAGGATAAACCACTGGGGAAGCAATCTTACAACCTTTAAGAAAACTTTTAAAACTTTCAATGAATCTTTTTGGTGTGTTTTGAAGTAAGGTATCTTACTTAATCCAGTTGATAGTAGGCAAGCAATCTTTCTTTCTAACAATTAATACTCACTTAGTATTTTCATGCCATTGTCGAGAATAACCTAGTGCTATACTTAAAATGAGCTTACTTTATATGTGCCCTTCTTTTCCATATTCATCAAACCAAGCGAATTTCTTGATACAATTTCGAGTTGTGACTTTCACAGGTCCTATTTCTCTTTCAAATCAATTCTTCTTTTTGCTTTCAGAAATAGGTCAATACAAGTTTTCTTATCTTGAAGATGGAGTTAAAACTACTATAAAGTATTTGATGAGTGTTGTTTTTTTTTTTTTTTTAATATAGGGAATATGTTCTAAGAAGTGAAGTGTTTAAGGCATAACTTGAAAAGAAAGGGTTAAGGAACTTATCGGATGATGTGGTAGGTTTAGTCAATGACTTATTGATAACATGAATTTAGTATACATATTCTATAGTTATTTTGTATTATTTTAGATGTTAATCTAGTTAATTTTATAGCATTTTGAACTTAATTCATTTAAATTTTATTTATAAGGATTTTGTGAAGTTTTGATGACTTTTATCAAGTTTTGGAGTTTTTTAAGACAAAAGTGTTGATTAAGGATTGAAGTGGAAGAATTTCAAGCGAAAAATGGAGTCTAGAAAAAAACATCGTTGAAGGCCACAGTTGTAGTTTGTGCTATGTTCCCCTCATCATTCAATTCTATTGAATTTTAAAGATTTTGGATAAAGTGTAACTACACATCTAAATATCACGGCCGTATACCTAGCTTATATACTTGTAATAATTTATGAATCTTTTGTTTTTGTTAAGTTTTCTTCATAAAACTAGGTCTACTCCTTATAAATAGATGCTTAGGCTTAGGTTTACAAAGAGAGCCCCTTTAATAAAAGAGTTAGTAGGGTAAAGAATTACAATGGAGCTTCTTTACTCTTTTCTTTTATATTATTGTTGTCTTTATTTTGAGTTCTTAGTATACTGTTATTAAACTCTATATTCTAAGGTGACTTTTTATCAATGAAATTCAATCTATGATCTTGCATATTATGATCTAATTGCATTGTTTATATTGATGATTGCATTATTGCTAATGTTTATTGTAGAGTTTGTGAGAGCATGCAATATGACTAATTGATATAATTAGGCAAAATTGCTTACTAAAACATTTAGTAGTTTGGTTTTTCTAGATTAGAGCAACCTAATAATAGGATTCAAGAGTGTCATGCAATCCTATGACACTCTATTAAGAAGTGATTCGAGTAGAGAAGATTTTAGGATTAGGGATTGGCTAAGAGACGCAAGTTCGGTTTGTTCGTAATAAAAATTCCCATGGTTCAATATTGTGATTAAGATTAAATAAGTCACATATAACTAGGTAGTAGATAATACTAAAGATTTACTAAGGAATATGTTTCTTTTTTAATTAATTTGATTGTTTTATTTATTATTCTTGTTATTGTTTTTATTTTTATTTAATTTTTTTATGTTATATTTTAGTTATAGTAATCTTTACTTTTCCACTTTTAATAATTCAAATAAATCTTTTATTATAGAAGTTAAGTAACTAGAATAATCTAAGGATACAACTGCTAAATAATTAGATGCTATTCCTATGTAAGGTTCCTCGTGAGATTGGCAATTAAACTCACAATCTATTTTATCTATATTGTAACTTGACTGGGGCCTCAAAAAAAAAAAAAAATTACTGTAATTTGATTAGGTGCACTTACTTATGCTAAAGCCCCACAAGTAATATTAAGTTTTTAGTGCTATTACTAAGGAACCAATAGAGTAGACTAGTTAGGAATTTAACAAAAACCCTAGATTTCCAATTATTCTAACATGTCTATAATACTTGTTTCCTTTAGTATTTTTAGTATTTTTCTTCCTTCTATTATTTCTAATTTTTGAACTTTTCCAATTTATGACTAGGAGTAACAACAACAATCTTGTGGAATTTGACTTAAAGATTAAAAGGACTTCATGTTATCTCTATAGGATAGTTCATGAAATCATGGATTTAGTTTATCAAGGTTTACCAGTCATATTAAAGGAAGAGTCAGAGGATGTAGAAATTGAACAAGAGATCGAAAACATACCATTAAACAACAACAATAATGAAGCTAAAAAGACCCTCATGGAGTTCGCCAAACCTATGGTGACTAGAGCTAAGTGTAGCATCATAAGGCTTGCAATCTAAGCTACAAATTTCCAAATTTAACCTAATGTTATCTAGATGGTCTAATAATTCATCTAGTTTGACAGATTGGCTAACCAGGACCCTAACAACCACATCTTAAGTTTCCTAAAGATCTGCAATAAGTTCAAAATCAATGGTGTCTCAGATGACATAGCAAGACTAAGGTTATTTCCATTCTCTCTACAAAGTAAGGCCAATTAGTGGCTTAATTCATTACCTAAAGGTTTTATTACAACTTGAGATTCTTTAATAGAAAAATTTCCAAGAAAATACTTCTTGCTTGTTAGGACAGTGAAAATTAGAATTAATATTTCTATTATTACTCAAATTGATGATGAGACCCTATATGACACATGAGAGAGATTTAGGGAGTTGTTGAGAAGGTGTCTACACTACATATTACCTCAATAGATGCAAATTTAGATGTTTTATAATGGACTTAATTATCCCGTGTACTAGATGATCGATGTGGTAGCTGGAGGCACTATAAGTGCTAAGACAATAAATGAGGTCTAAAAGCTTATTGAAGGTGTGGTGATGAATAATTCACAATGGCATAATGTGAGATCCAATGTCAAGGCATTTGGGAAATATGAAGTTGATTTTGTGACTACATTGATTGCTTAAGTTGAGAATTTGAGTAAAATGATTAAAGGACTAATGAAACCAGTTAATAAAGTGTAGGATGAAATGTTGGCTAAAATTGATGAAGGTGTGAATTTTATTGCTAACTTGCTATGAACAACCCTTTCGACAATACATATAACCTAAGTAGGAGAAATTACCTAAATTTCTCTAGGGGATGCCAATAGCATCGGTAAAATCGGAATGTACAACAGTAGAATAAGACCCGTAACGTTGAGGAATGGCTGAATCAATTCATCCAAAGTTCAGACGTATGCTTTTAAGCTAATGAGGTTTAGCTACTCAATTCTTTTCCTCTCCCATTCGACTTCATCCAGCTACATTTTAGTTTAAACTCAAAGAGATAGTATTTCTACTTCTACTGGTAGTACAACTTTAGTACCATATACCCATGAGTAAGGAGTGGCTATAATAGATACTTTGATGGAGCTATGGTAGGTCATGAGTGCGAAAGGTAGCATCTTATGCTAATCTTTATAAGTGACAGCTATTTTTTCAATGATTCTTCTGATGTTTTTGTTAGTTGCTTCTATTGCCCCATTTATTTAAGGTCAATATGGGGTGAAATTTTTATGGTCAATCCTAAATTGTTAACACAATTATGACATGAGTGAGTTGTTGAGGTTCGTGTTGCTATTAGTGATTATTGTTTTAGGAGTTCCATATCAAGTAATGATATCTTTCTTGATGAACTTAACCACCACTCCCTTAGTCAAGTTTCTTTGTGAGGCAACTTTAACCTATTTAGTAAAATAATTGATTACGACCAATATGAAATGATGTCCATTGGAAGCCTTTGGAGTAATTGGCCTGATCACAATGATTCCTTACATGGAGAATGGCCATGGTGCTGATAACAAATGCATCTCTTGGAGAGGAGCATTTACTTTATTGGCATAAATCTAGCATAATAAGGCAGGTATTCCTTAATCTAGGTGAAGGCTTCTTTTCACTCTTCATCTTATTTTATGATAGCATTCTTTTTTAGTAGCTTAAATAGCAGCTTGCACCTATTAGTCAATTAGGATATAAATCGAGCTATAGGGTTTAATTAACCTAGTAATCCTCTAACTTCCTTAAGGGTGCATGGAGGGGGCATATCTATTATAGCTTTTGCCTTATTTAGATCAATGTCGATGCCCCTTTGACTGATAATAAACCCTAATAATTTCCCTAAAGTAACCTTGAAGTTTCATTTCTTTGGGTTCATTTTCAATTAGTATTTCCTTAAGCTGTTGAAGATCTTTCTCAATATGTTACCATAGTTTTCCCCTTCTTGAGACTTTACAATTATATCATTGACGTTCACCTTTACTTTCTTATGCATCATGTCATAAAGCAATGTAACGATTGCCTTTTCATATGTTACCCTAATGTTTTTGAGGTTGAAAGGCATAACTTTATAACAAAAGGTGCCCCAAGTAGTGATGAATGTCATTTTGGTTTTGTCTTCTTGTGACAAGAACAATTTTGGTAGCCTGGTTTAATTCTCAAAAGCCTACACATACCTTTATTTTTCCATTCTTCTTTGTGACAAGAACAATTTTGGCTACCCATTCGGGATAGACAGATACCTCAATGAAGCTAACATCTAACAATTTCTTTACTTCTTCTTTAATCTTGAGGACATCGAGATGAAAACATCAGAGCTTTTGCCTTTTGGGCTTAATATCTTCCCAAATGGGCAACTTATAGACTACAATAGATGGGTCCAACCTTATCATATCTTCATAGGACCATATGAAAACATCCAGAAATGCAGATAACAGCCCGGTGAACTCCTCTTTTTATTCATAAGATAACATGCCCCCAGTCTAAAGGTTTTTCGAACTTTCTTGGTACCTTAAATTGACTGTTTCCAAAAAGATCATCAATAGAGATTCTACCTTGTTTGTACATTTCCTAGATCTCTTGTATTTCTTGTGGTCATTAATATCATCCTCAATGACTGACCCAATAAAGCCAGGGGTGATATTAACATTTTTGTTGCCTATTGGCACAAGATAACCATGGTTTTTGTCGAAATTGTTGAATTTGTTAATGTAAATAGATAAAGAAGGGAAAGGACATAAGCAAAGGCAAGGGAAATGTAGCAAAGGATAAATTTTATTACTTACTTATTTTGTGAAGTACACTTATTATGTGAACATTTTAGCAAGACTCATAAAATACTAAACATTAGTTCAACCCTTAGTCTATAGTAGACTTATAACTACTTAGAGGAATCTCAAACAATTTTGGAGGGAATGGGAGCTTATAGCTATTGAATGTTTCTTTTTGACAAATGAATTGAACTTGGTAGCTTCTTGACTAGCTTCAAAATTGATTAGTTAACTTGACTCTTTAGGTTTTTGCTCCAAACTCAAAAATGGACCTATGAAAGATTTAGAGAGAAGGGGAAGTTCATATAAGAATCATATAGTCTATCTCCTCTATTGCCCTTAAAGTAGTTCATTTGTAGAAGTTCAAGTGCAATTGAGGCATATTCCAACCTAAAAGTCCCTATTTGACTTTCTTTGAAAAGCTTTTCTCGAGAGCTCTTTATGGAGTTGATCATGCATACTTTGTTAAACATTTATAACCTAATATCTTTTAGGTTCTCTTCTCTTATATAAGGTATAGCTATTTGATATGATCCACGCTAAGGAATGATAAGGCTAGTCGTAAGGAGTGCATCTAAGCTTGAAAAACGAGGATGGAAATGAGTGAGAACAAAGAAATAAATAAGTAAACCTCGATCTGCCCTAAGGACATTATGACTAGGGAACTATTAAGGACTCATAAAGTAAACTCAATATGATACATAAGCTAACTCAATGAGGGTACTTGCTACTTGGCCTTGTTAAAAGGTTAGGATAAAGTGAAGTAAGCAAGTAAATATAGAGCAATGCTCATGAAAAGAGAAGTATATTCAATATCAGGTAATATTATGGCTACATATTACAAAAGGGTATTTATACTTGAAAAGTTAGGGCATCTTACCCAAAATGGAAAAGTGAAAAAGGGTATTGTCTAAAAGGGGTGATGTACAAGGAATGCTAAAGGGGTACAAATGAAATTCATCGAAATTGATGATTGGTGCAATAAATTCTTTTATGTGGGGTTGGATACATGGTGCTCGAGCATTAGGACACTTTTAGCAGAAATAGACAAGTTGTATGGTTACACTAGAGATTGCTGAGTAGAGGGACCAAGCAGACCTAAAGGTCTTTCTGAAGAGATCTTGTCTTGGATATGCCTTAAGGCTCTTAGCATAAGTTCTACCGAGCCAGTGGTCGATATTGTTAGAGTAGAGCTAAATTCAGAGTTGGCCAAGCAGTTAAAGGAATGTGAGTTAAGTTAGCATACTATGGTTGATAGAACTAAAGTAGCTTGGCTCGGTAGATGAAATTGTTTGAAAGTGAGGATCAGCTTGGCCTCCGCTAGGCTTTGTTAGAGCGAGAGAATCTTCTTTGTTAGTCCTTCAAGACCTCAAGCTCAAGTCAAGGGTCCAGTTGTCTTATTCCCATCATCCCTTCTAGGTTGTTTTGGATTTAGGATCAGATCCATTTGGTCTTCGCTCAATTCTCCTTCATGTCAATGGGAGCTGAGGTTGGCAACATTGAAAGTGTTAGAAACTCTACAGTTTTTAGGTAATTCTAGTTGATAGGTATTGTCATTGATCTTCTGAAATATTCTAAAAGGACCTTTAGCTCGAGTAAAGTGCTTATTTTTTCTCTTATTTAGAAACCTCTCCTTACTCAAGTGTAGCCATATTAAATCACCAAGCTAATACTGCACTATCGTCCTTCCTTTGCTCTTCTCTCTCAACATCTTGGCAACTTGGTGAATCTACCATGCAACCTCCTGGTAGATCTACTATAGAGATTATGCTCATGCTCTTGCGTTAGGGTCTTCTTACTTAGGCATAAGTACTAGAGCGTAGTTAAGGGATAGCTCTAGGTTAAAGCCATAGACGACTTCCAAAGGTGTTTGTTTTGGTGGTTTTACGTATCGTATAGTTGTAAGCAAATTCTACCATAGGCAAATAGACATCCCAATCAACTAAGTTCTTCCCTACTATAGCTCGAAGTAGTGATCCTAATGTGCAGTTGACTACCTCTGTTTAGCCATCGGTTTGGAGGTAATAGGAAGTTTTGAAGAGTAGTTTAGTCCCCATATGATGCCAAAGAGTCCTCTAGAAATGGCTCAAAAACTTTAGATCTCTATCTAATATTACACTCCTCAACACGCCATGCAAGTAAACAATCTCCTGCAAAAAGCGAAAAGTAATACCCAAAGCATTGTTAGTTTTGGAGCGAGGTACAAAATGTGCCATTTTATTGAATTTATCTATAATAACCATAATAGAGTTTTTACCTTAAGCAATTGGTGGTAACTCGAGTACAAAGTCCATGCTTAACTCAGCCCAAGGTCTGGTCGAGATAGGCAAAGGTATTACTTTCCCTTGTTTAGCTTAGCATTTGGCCCACTTGCAAGTAATACAGTTCTCAACAATCCGATGCACATCTCACTGCATCTTGGGCCAACAGAATCTTCCATTTAATAACTCATATGCTTACCTCTCCCTAAAATAGCTAGAAAGCTCACTAGAATTAACTTCTCTAATAAGTAGTTCTCTTAAAGAGTAGGTCGGCACACATAACTTGCCTCCTTTAAATAGATACCCTTATTCCATGTGATAGTTATCCATTGTTCTTCCTTCAGAACATCATCCAAATATAAGACCAAAATCAGAGTCTTGAGGATATTGCTCCTTAATGCTCTTCAATTCCAAGATTCTCATCTATAGTTCAGTCAAAAGAACATGCCGATATGATAAGGTATTGGCAACCACATTAGCCTTACCTAATTTATACTTGATCATAAAGTTGAATCCTTCTAAGAATTTAACCCATCATACTTGTCTCTTTGATAATTTAGTTAGACTTCTAAGGTGCCTCAAAGACTCATGATCTATATAAATGACAAACTCCCTTAGCAATAGATAATGTTGCTGCATTTGGGGTATTCAGATAAGGGTTAGGAGCTCCTTGTCATATATTGAGTAGTTTAACTAAGGCCCTCTCAGCTTCTCATTATGGTAGGTTACAAGTTGACCTTCTTGCGTCAAGATTACACCTTTGCCTATGTTAGATGCATCACACTCAAGCTAAAAAATCTTCTTCAAGTCAAGTAAAGCCAATATAGGTATAGAGGTCAGTATTTCCTTGATCTCTGTAAAGCTTCTCTCTTTCTTCTCTCCCCACCTAAAATCTATGTTCTTCTTAATCAATTCTGTAAGGGGTATAACAATGGTACTAAAAGCTTTGATGAATCTTTAGTAAAAGGAGCTAATCCATGGAAACTTCTCACTTTGGAACAAGTGGTTGGAGTTGACAATTCAACGATTGCTCGAATCTTCTCATCATTGACTTATAAGCCTCCTTCTTCAACTACATAACTTAGAAAAACCACCTCCTCCTGGAATAAATAACACTTCTTCATATTAGTAAACAATCTTTCTGTTCAAAGGATATCAAAGACTACTCGAAGATGTTTAATGTGGCTAGTCAGGTCGACAATATATATGAAGATGTTGTCAAAGTAGACAATGAAAAACTTCCTAATCAGATTTCTTAAAACATGATTCATCAATCTTATAAAAGTGCTTAGAGCATTTGATATTCTAAAGGGCATGACCATCTACTTGTACAAGCTATGTTAGGTCTTAAAAGTAGTTTTCCATTCATCCCCTTACCTTATTTGAATTTGGTGGTATCTTAACTTTAGGTTAATCTTATTGAACACTCTTGCACTACTCAATTCATCTAACATATTGTCTAGCCTCGAAATAGGGTATCTATAATTGATTGTGATTTTATTCATAGCTCTACTGTCCACATACATTTGCTAAGTACCATGCTTCTTTGGCACAAGTAATGTTGGTATAACATAGGGGCTAAGACTTTCTCTTACATATCCTTTTCCTAGCAATTCATTGACTTCTTTGGAGTTCAATAGCTTGTATGGGGTTCATTCAATAAGTTAGCTTGTTCGGTAGAGTAGCACTGGATATTAAGTCAATATAATATTTAATGCCTCTAAAAGGGGGTAGTCATTTAGGCAACTTCTTAGGAAATAGGTCTACATACTCATCTAATAGCTCCTTAATCTCTAAGTATAGCTTAATCTACTCTTCTAGTTCTAGTGGTTGTTTGATCAACAGAAAGGTTGGTATATCAGCTTTAATAGCTTCTCAGAGCTCTACTCTACTTAGAATCAAAGTCTTCTTGGTTCCTTAAGCAAGTTTAGTTTGCAACTTACTGACTTGGCTTGACGTTGTATGGTTCAAGGCAATCTTCCTACCATCTTTTTCAAACACATATGTGTTCTTGAAATTGTCTTAGATAACCCTTCAATCAAAAAGCTAAGGTTTACCTAACAATACCTGAGACGCATACATGGGTTGTACGTCACAAAGAATTTTATCGAAATAGTTTCTAATTGAGATTGGCAATAGGACTTGCTAAGTAACATGTAGTACTCCCTTCTTATTTAGCTAATATAATTTATATGGCTTTAGGTATGAGGTAGTTGGCAACTTGAGCATTTTAACTAGGTTGGTAGACATTACATTATTGTAACTTCCATTGTTTACTATGTGCATACATACTTGCTCATTTACCTTGCATCTGATGTAGAACAGGTTCTCTCTGGTTCTCTTCAATAGAGGGTTTTATACTCATCACATGTAGGAAAACCAAAGTTAGTTTGTCTTTATCCTCAGCAAACACATTTTCCTCAATTAGTTCATCACTAACCTCAACTTCTTCCTCTACTTCTCTTCTCCCCTTAAGTTCCTCATGCATGCTATCTACTTCAATCTTTAGGACATCCCCCTTGATGATCATAGTTCTTCTATTTAGACTTTAGTTGGCCATATACATGAACCCCTAGCATTTAAAACACTTGATTTGGCTTGTCTTTCTCCTTGATCCTTGTCCTTTCTCATAAGTTCTTAGCTACACCTTAGTATCAACCAATTAACTTTTTTGTTCATCTTTAACAACTGTTCTTCAATTTGGCTTGAGACTTTGTTGAGCTCAATAACTACCTTGAATGGGTTAACTTATTTAGACAAGTCGGCTTCGGCTATTCTTCCTCTTTCTTTCTACATGCTAAGCTATTCTTATAGCCTTGTCTATTATAATAAACTGTTGAAGTTCCATAATGTCTTAGATATTGCTTCTCATTCTAACAAGAAACCTAAACATGTTAGGGCCAATGGTTCATCCACTTCACATCGGATCATAAGCATTTGGAATCTTGAATACATTCACCAATAGTTCAGCCTCTTTGTTGTAGCTCTTGAAGTCTAGCAAAAGTGTCCTATAGGTAGGTATCTAGTATGAATCTATTTATAAGGACTCTTTTCATCTTGGGCCAGGTGTTGACTTCCTATATCCTTCTTTCCTCCTTAGGGTATAGAAGTTTTTCTACCATAATGCAACATATCTAAAGAATTCTACAGTAGTAACACTCACCTTCTCGCGGTCTTTGTACTGATAATAATCAAAGACATGTTCAACTTTCTCCTCCTAATCCAAATACTTATCTGCATCCTTAGAACCGTTGAAGCTCAAAATCTGAAGCTTCACAAGGTTAGCAGCTTAAGGTGCTCGAGCTCACTTCTCTTCCTTAATGTACTCTTCTTCATCTACTTCACCCAAGTCGATCTTCCTCCGCACTTATTCTCTTACTCTTCCACCTTAATCTTATCGAGTTGGAATCTATTCTCTTACAGGTCGAGCAACTTGGGGAGTGGTCTACATGGCCTCAATAGGTCAAAAGGCCAATACATGAATAGCTCTAGTCAAATCGGCTATAAGGTTAGCTATCTCATCAATTTGTTCATTTATACTTCTAAGGGTGTTCCGGGGTTGTCGTCTATTGTGGACAATACTACTATTATCGTCCCTAATACTGGTGTTGACACTTAGTTCCATCATCTTCTCTAATATTGGTGTTGACACTTAGATCCATCATCTTCTCAACTAATCTTAGGGACAAACTCAAAATCCATGAAATAGTAGATACTACCTTATAAGCTAAACAACTTACACATATACTTCTCTACATGAAAGTTCAAACTAATTGTAAACATAACAACTACTTTAGAGAATAATAAAGCCAGTTGATGCTTGCTCTATTTTTGTATGTTCGAGACATGACAAAATAAAGTAATTGGAATAGAGGTCTCACAATAATAGCAAAACTTCAAATACTCTCTAAAATACTTAAACTAATCCCTCTCGTATTCACAGCACACTTGACAACTGTACTTCATACTATATAATAACAATCACAACCGAACAGCAACTTACCCAAACAAATCTCCACTTTGATACCAAGATGATATGGTCTGTGTTAAGGATTGACAAGCCCGGTTGTAAGGGGTGGGTCTAAGCTTGTAGAAAGCTTGAAAAATGAGGATAGAAATGCATAAGAACAAAGAAACAAACAAGGAAACCTTGATCCACTCCAAGGATATTATGCACTAGGGAATTACCGAGGACTCACAAAGTAAACTTGATATGACACATAAGCTAAATTAGTTAGGGTGCTCGTCACCTACCTTGTTTAGGGGTTAGGATAATAGTGAAGTAAGTAAGTAAATAGAAAGCAATTCTCATAAAAAAAGAAGTATATTCAATATTTGGTGATGTGCAGTTACATATTACAAAAAGGCTATTTATGCTCGAAAAGTTAGGGCATCCTACCTAAAGTGGAAAATACAAAAAGGGTATTATCTAAGAGAGATAATGTACAAGGAATAATAAAGGGGTACACATGAAAATTCAAAGAAATTGATGATTAGTGCAGTAAATTCTTTCACGTGGGGTTAGACACATAGTGCTCAGGCAATTCGAGATTACCGAGTAGAAGGACTAAGCAGACCTAAGGGTCCTTCTGAGGAGACGTTATCTTAGATATGCCCTAGGGCTCTTAGTACAAGTGCTACCAAACTACTGGTTAGTACTGGCAGAGTAGAGCTATGTTTAAGGCTAGCCAAGGGGTCAAAGGAATGTGAATTAGATCAGCATACTATGGTTGATAGAATTGAAGCAGCTCAGCTTAGTAAATGAAATTGTTCGAAAGTAAGGATCATCGCAACTTTAGCTAGAGTGAGAGAATTTGCTTTGTTAGTCCTTCAAGACCTTAAGCTCAGGCTTGGGTTAAGGGTCCAGTTGTTTGATTCTCATTACTATCTCTTTGTAAATGTCATAATCCTATTGCCCCAATATAGTAACTACTTAGCCATTTGAAATGAAATTAACCTTATGGTGTAAGCTTTAAGGTTAAGTTGCTATTGAATGAATCTAAGATCTCCCAAATAGAAGGTTGAATGTCTTGGGAATATCTTGCACTTGAAGGACTCATTGTGCTTTTTGCATAGATTTCCCAAGTTAAGCATAGATGGAGTTACCTTTATGTTGAACTTGTATTAATTATAACATGCCTGAATGAGTTTATCCTAAGCATTAATCTACTTGAGATATCCAATTAGGCATACCAAACTAATGCTAATCTAGTCAAGCTATTGTGAAATGTTTGCATCATCAATTGCTCGTATCATACGTATTTGCTCATCTTTCTCACATACAGTTTAGTATGCATTTTAGGCCATCTTGTGCCATTGTATTTTTCAAACTCTAGTACCTTAATTTTCCTAAAGGACTCGTTGTTATAGGGAGTCAAGTTAGTAATCCCAGCTTGTTCGAAGCCATTTGGTCCTTCTAAAGCCACTATTTTGTCGACAAACTGTTGGAATAGTTTCCTTTGTATTTATTTCTACTTTTTTTTTTCTAGTTCTTTCTGAGATCCTTAGAACTAAGTGCTTGGGGAATGGTCACATTGTTGTTTAAGGGAGCATATTGGGTTAAATTCTCCTTGGGGATAGGGGACACAATCTTCTTCCCTTTTTTGGTACCATCGTTTTCACCAAGAGTCAGTTGGGTTGCTATGAGAAGTAAGATACTTTTTGCTAAGAAGTTCATTTGATTGGCCAATTCTTTCATGGTTTTCTATAAGTCTTCCAAATTTCTCTTCAAAGTTAGCTCAACATCACTGTTATTCTTGTTGTTGTTGATGGCAAAAGCATCAATGGTGTTCATCTTTTTAATACATTCCCTTTGGGAGAAGTTGAGTTAGTGGCTTCACATATGTCCGGTAAACCATACCATGAGTAAGGCTATGCTGGTCTTCAAATCTCCATTTCTTTCTTCCTTAAGGTAGTTACGAGGTTTGGTTTATTTAGCCAACAAGTTGAGATGTAGGAGTTCCCTTTTGGGAATTGGATCACCATTTCTGTAATCTTATGATATATGAAGAATACCCCATTAGGAAAAAAAAATGGTCCTAAAGGCTGCTAAGATGTAGGCTTTAATCCTATATTGTTGCTGCTAATCCTTAGGATTAGCACAAAAGAGTTCCTAGCTATAGCTAGAAGGAGTTGCAAAACAGGTGAAAACATCATTTACCATAATGATTCTCTTATTGTGATATGGTTACACTTTATAGATTACAGATTCATGGAGGTACCTGGAATATACCATCCACTTCCGATGGAGGGGATCCCTAATAGATAGGACTATTCTTCAACAGGTAAGCTTAATTGATGTGGGCCTAAATAAAAAGGTGACATTTTAGGGTCTTAGAAGTGGATTAAAGCTTGTATTATAGTGATATAGCTTAAATCTTAAGTGATGAAAAGATAGGCTTGATTCTGTCTTGTATAGTCTTTTGTTAGGTTGTGTTAAAAAAATGAAACCATTTCTTGAGTATTCCTTGCTGTTCTAAAGGTTGGTGGATGTGGACTTCCTTGAAAATAGTTGGTGTGAAGGAATTAGCCATTTCTACAAAAAAATAAAAAATTACAATAAAACTATCCTATTTACAAGGAATTTACACTAAAATTTTACAGTAAAACTAGAAACTTCGAAGTTACAACTTTTTTATCTTTTATCTTTTATCTTTTTGGATTTGTGACATTGTATCTATTTGCCATTTTCTGGAAAAGGTTGGTGACTACAAATCAAGGTGGGTTCTAAAGGTCCTTAACTCTATGATCTTATACGTTTTTAGAGAAATGATTCGTTGGTCATATCGAAGCTTAAATGGGATAGCCTAATTAACCTTGAGTAATGCTTACACTATAGCACCTAAAGCCTATACAATGACTCCCTACTCTAGGGCTCTTAAGATGGCTTCGATTCGACCATACCTACTGCATGTTATGATAAATAACATACATAACCACCTCCACCACACCCTTGCACAAAAAATAAAAAAATAAAAAAACCCTCTTCTTCTTTCAACAAAGAATATTTAAAACATGAAGGCTACCTACAAAAAGGTTAGTATGGATATATACAAAATATTTACAAGAGCATATAAATAAATAAACACATGCACAAATACATGGAAAATGGTATTTTGAAACATAAATCCTAATTTTTAAAAGTTTTTGGTGGCTAGCCTACTTAGCGGTCCCTAGTGGAATCGCCATCCTTTCGAGTCTAAATTTTAGTTTTATTTTCCTTAATTTGGTTTATGTTGAACCCTATACCCATTCGATATAAGCCTATGATTAGAGATTAAGGAAAACTTATTTTTGTTTTGTGCTTTGAAAAAAAGTTTGGTGTCACCACTCGACAAGAGATGTGGAAAAGATTAGGTTAAAACCAATTGGGTGAATTAATTTTAACCTATCTGCTAGTCTATAAGAAAAACCATTTTTGAAAACCAAAGGCATTGAGTTCGGGGGCTAACTTATAAACCCTAAAAGGGTGCTACCTAAATGTTTTAAATTTGAATCTATCCCTCAAAATACCCATAATAATTTTATTTTGGTTATTTTCTATTTTTTCATTTTTTTAATTGAAGAAAAGGATATTTTTGCTTATTTATTTTTCTTTCTTGAAAAAGGAGAAAACTTAAAAAATTTATAAGAAAAAAGGAAAATAAGATTGTTTTTTCATCTTTTAAGTTTTATCGTAGTTTTCTATAAGTGCCTATATACCTGCTATTTATGATCAAACCTTTATTGTTCATTTTTTATAAAGCTTTAATGGCTTAGATTATTTTAATTTTAAAAATTGACCGAATTTGTGTTTCCTAGCCATTTTATTTTTCTAATTACTAAAAAAGGTGCCTTAATTTTTCATGTGTTTATTTTTGGAAAATTCTAAATATTTTTTTTAATTTTGAAGAAGGTTAATTAAAAAAATATTTTAGAAAACAATTCTAAGTGATAAAAATTTTTTATCATTATTTTTTTTATTTTTTCATTTTCAACATTTTTGAAAAATTTCTATAAGTGGTAAAACTTTTTTATTCTTGTTTATTTAAAAATAAAATAAGAGATTTCCTGAAATGCATTTGGAAGGTAAATACGAATAAGAACCCCATTTATGTTGTTTTTCTATTTAATTTTATTATTATTAATGATATGGGAAAAAGAAGTCGAAAAACACACTTAGGTTAGGTTTTAGGTGACAACATAGGTTGGAGGGTAGGTATTGGGTCAATCTTCAGGTTGGTCGTTGAGTACTAGTCGAGTTACATGTGCGGTACACTTAATATGATAAGGGGAGCTCCAAGCAGCTGAAGGGGAGAAATTTATGCTAATTTAGACACCAAAACAAGCGAGAAGAGCTTGTTCCATGTGTTTCTTATTGAGGATTAGGGATATCATGTGAGTACCATGATTAATCGAGCAGGTTTTAAGGGTGGTGCAAGGTCGGCTGACGATAGAGGTGGTGGTTAATGTGGCTAGGAGGTGCTGGGAGTGAGAGGGTGGTTGGGTTAGGTGTTTTGGGGTATGGCAAGCTCAGCCGCATGCTTGGTTTTAGATAGGTTAAGTGGTAGTAGATCTTTGGAAGCGGTAGTTGCGGGTGGCTAGGGTTTAGTGGTTACAGAGTTTAGGGGTGTGGTAGTAGCTGAAAGTGGTGACTTTGGAGAGCTTAGAGCTTGGGGAATACCATGTAAGTGGATTAGCTTATAAAGCTTCTAGCTTAAATGAAATGAGTGAGCGAGATCGAGTGCATAGAAGAGAGAAAGAACTTGAAAGAGTGATTTGAGAGTGTTTTTGTGGAAGTTGATGTCAAGAATGAAGCTTGGAAGGTTTATTTATACTTGCATAAGCTTAAGCAAGCTTGGTAAGTATAATAATTATCTAAATCAACCATTGATAACCTAAGTTGTGCAATCTTCGATTTTGAGGAAATTAACACAGTTTGATTCGATTTTTTATGTTTAAAGTTAATATTCTTGCAAAAAAAAAATGAATGGAAACTTTAAAAGTAACCATTGCTTCATGAATTTGAAGATCATAGCAAGGATATAATATTAGATGCAACTTTTCTTGATTTTTTGAAGCTAATTTCAATGGGTAAGGGATGAATCTATGCTTGTTCTTAGGTTCATTTGAAAGGGGGCCATGAGATTATCATGATTTCACCATTAATTTGGTAAAATCAAATAAAAAATGGCCATAAATAGAGGGGAGAATTAGGAAATTATGGGAAAGGGGGAGAAAAAGAAGGAAAGTGATGCAGACCAAGGCTAAGAACAAATAAGGCTAGTTGTTGGGATAGGTCTAAGCTTATAGAATGCTTGAAGAACGAGATGGAAGTCACACAAAAGAACATAACAGGTAAGATAAGCAAACCCACAAGCGGCACTGAAGGACATGATACACTAATAGAATTTCTAAGAACTCATGGCATATCTCGATATGACGTACGAGATGGTCCGGTGAGGTTACTTGTCACCTAGTCTTGTTTTAAGGGTTAGGATAAGAGTGAAGTAAATAAACAAGCTAATAAGAGCAGTGTTCACAATATGAAGAATATTCAGCATATTGATGATAAGCTAATTGTGGCTATATGTACAATGGGTATTTATATCTGAAAAAACTAGGATAACTTGCCTAAAATGGAAAAAACCAAAAGAGTAATGTCTAAAAGTAATGTATAGAGAGTAATAAAGGGTACCAATGATAATTCAAGTTAATTAATAATTAGTACTGTAGATTCCTTCTTGTAGGTATGTGACACGTAGCAATAGCATATTGGGCATGCTTCTAGTAGAAATAGATAAAATAGTACGGTTATGATGGAAAGCTGACTAGGGGCGTCAAATAGAGGTGTCGAGTAGGTCTAGGCTCATTTGAGAAGGAGTGGTTGTGAATATGTATTAGAGCTCTTGTCTTCTCGACACCAATGTTGTTGATTTGGAGGACAGGTCGGCATAAGAAGTTAGTTGGTAGTAAGGATCAACTTAGCCTCGATAGGAGTTGGTTAGAATAGGAGGATTCGCTTTGTTAGTCTTTCTAGGCCTTGGGCTCGGTTGCAGGTTAGAGGTCTAGTAGCCTGATTCTTATAATTCCTCCCTAGTTGATTTGAATTTGGGATCAAATCTGGCTAATCCTTGTTTAATGCTCCTTCAGGGTGATAAGGACTAAAGTTTGCAATGTTGAAAGTATTCGAAACCCTATAATCTTTGAGTAGTTCCAATCTATGGGCATTATTGTTGATCTTTTGGAGGATTTTGAAGAGGCCTTTAGCTCGAGCAGATAGCTTGTTCTTCCTCTTACTTGAGAACCTCTTCTTGCTTAAGAATAGCCATAGTAGGTCTTTAGGCTAAAACTGTATCGACTTCTTTCACTTAGCCTTTACTTGCATTTTCTTTACAGCTTGGTCGATTTGCCGAGTAACCTTATTGTAGATGTGTTGTAGGGACTATGCTTAGGCTTTTGTATCAACGTCTTCTTAGTTAAATCTGGGTGTAAGGGTATGATCAAAGGGTAGCTTAGGATTAAAACAATAGATAACTTCGAAAGGCGTCTACTTAGTGGTGTTATGTATTGTATGGTTGTAAGCGAATTCTACTATAGGTAAATAGACGTCCTACTCAGCTAAGTTCTTACCTATTGTAGCTTAAAGTAGTGATCTTAAAGTACGATTGATTAAATTTGTTTGGCCATCAGTTTGGGGATGATAGGAAGTGCTGAATAGCACTTTAGTTCCCATCTGATGCCACATAGTCCTCTAGAAATGGCTCAGGAACTTTGGATTTTTATTTGAGACAACACTTCTCGGCATACCATGTAACCAAACAATTTCTTGCAAAAAGAGAGAAGTAATAGCCGAAGCACCGTTAGTCTTAGAGCAGGGCACAAAGTGTGCCATCTTACTGAATCTATCCACAATGATCATTATAGAATCTTAGCCTTAGATAGTTCTTGGTAATCCAAGGACAAAGTCCCTAATCAACTCAATTTAGGGTTTAGTTAGGGTTAGCAAAGGCAATGCTTTCCTTTATTCTGCTCAGCATTTAGCCTTCTTGCAAGTAGCATAACCCTCAATAATTTGGTATATGTTTTGCCTCATTCTCAACCAAAAGAGCCATCTACTTAATAACTGATACATTCTTCTCTCTCCAAAATGTCTTAAGAGTCCTCTACTATGGGCTTCCCTAACAAGCAACTCCTTCAACGAACAGGTCGGTATACATAACTTTTTAGCTCAGAACAGATAACCATCCTTCATCTACGGTCCTTTTATTGGCACAATGCTTAAGTATAGGTTCGAAATGTAGGTTTTTTGGATACTGTTCTTTGATGCTTGTAACCCCAAACAATTTAGTCTACAACTCGATTAGGAGAACATGTCTTTTGGATAGGCCAGTGGCAATGACATTGCTCTTGCCTTATTTGTACTTTAGCGCAAAGTTGAATCCTTATAGGAATTTAACCCGCCTTGCTTGTTACTTTGACAACTTGGTTTGACTTTTAAGTTATCTCAAAGACTTGCGATCGGTATAGACGACAAACTCTCTTGGCAATAGATAGTGCTTCTACACTTGGAGCTCTCAAATCAAGGTTAAGAGTTCTTTGTCATAAACGAAGTAATTTAATTGAGGTCATTTGAGCTTCTCGCTATGGTAGGCACTTGGTTAGCCTTTTTACATTAAGATAACACCTATACTAATACTTGACGTGTCACATGCCAACTCAAAAATCTTCTCAAAGTTGGGTAAGGCTAATATAGGTGTAAAAGTCAACTTTGCCTTTACTTCAACAAAACTCCTCTCCTCTCTTTCTCTTCACTTAAATTCAATGTTCTTCTTTGTTAGCTTGGTAAGGGGTATGACAATGGTATTGAAGTTTCTAAAGAACCTTTGATAAAAGGATGCTAATTTGTAGAAACTTCTTACTTTGGCATAAGTAGTTGGAGTCAGCTACTTGAAAATAGTTCAAATTTTCTCATCATCCACTCGCAAGCCTCTATCACCTATTACATAGCCTAGAAATATCACTTCCTCCTAGTAGAAGCAATGCTTCTTTAAATTGCTGAATAATCTCTTAGCTCAAAGTATATTAAGTATGGTACAAAGATGCTTATAGTGGCTTGCAAGGTCTACACTATACATAAGGATGTCATCAAAATATACCATGACACACTTTGTAATTACATTCCTCAGTACATAGTTCACTAGTTGCATGAAGGTGCTTAGGTCATTTGACAAGCCAAAAGGCATTACCATCCACTTGCAAAGTCTATGCCGAGTTTTAAATATGGCTTTCCACTCATCTCTTAGCCTCATTTGGATTTGATGGTAACTAGACTTCAGATCAATCTTGCTGAAGACCTTAGCTCCATTTAGTTCATCTAACATGTCATCTAACTTAGGGATAGGATACTGCTACTTAATGGTGATCTTGTTTATGGTTTGGCTATTGATGCATATTTGCCAAGTTCCATACTTTTTTTGCACAAAAGCATCGGCATAGTATAGGGACTGAGGCTCTCCTTCACATATCCTTTCTTTAGTAGTTCATTGATTTATCTTTGGAGCTCAAAAGCCTGCTTGGGGTTCATTCGATAAGCTGGTTTATTTGGTAAGATAGTGTCAGGTATCCAGTCAATGTAGTATTCAATGCCTTTAAATGGGGGTAATCCCTTGGGTGATTATTTTGAAAACAGGTCAGCATATTCATCCAGTAGTTTAATCCTTTCTTTCAATTCTAACAGTTGTTTGATTAATAAAAATGTTGGCAAATCGGTCTTGATGGCTTCTTAGACTAAGCTCTACTCAATACTAAGGTCTTCTTTGATCCTTGAGCTATCTTAGCTTGTAATTTGCTCACTTGACTTGAGGTTAAGGGGTTTAAACAGCTTCGCCTACCATCCTTCTCAAGCACATAGGTGCTCTTGGATCCATTATGAATAACACTTCGATCGAAAAGCTAAGGTCAGCCAAGCAGCACATGGTATGTATACATAGGTAGTACGTTACAGAGAATCTCATTAGAATATCTTCCTATAAAGATTGGCAGCAATACTTATTGAGTGACATGTAGTGTTCCTTTCTCATTTAGGCAATACACACTGTATGATTTCAAATGTGTGATAGTTAGCAACTTTAGCTTCTTGATCAATTCGAGAGATGCCACATTAGTGTAGCTTCTACTATTAACTATGGGTGCACTTACCTGATCATTTACCTTGCAAGTGATGTAGAATAGGTTCTCCTTAAGTAAGGGTTCTAAACTCATTGTATGTCAGACAACTAGAGTAAACTTATCTTGGTCTTCGACAAATACATCTTCTTCAATTAGATCATCATTAATATCAGCCTCATCTCCTGCTTCTCTTTCTTCCTCTAGTTCCTTATCTGTGCTATCTACTTTAATCTTTGGGGCATCCCCCTTGATAATCATGGTCCTTCGGTTTGGACACTAGATAACTATATGCCTAAATCTTTAGCACTTGAAACACTTGATCTAGCTTATCTAACTTCTAGATCCTTGCCCCTTCTCATATATTCGGGTCGGTACATCACCATTAGGTCGACCCTTCTATTCAGTCCTGACATTTGTTTGTTTGGTCAACTTAGTACTTGGTTGAGCTCGGTAACTTCCTTGTACAGGTCAGCTTGATTGATTAGGTTAGCTCATCCATAGTTAGGTCAGCACTTGGCTTCTTCTTTGTCTCTTTACTCATTAGGCTATCTTTATTGCCTCATCCAATGTTGTGAACCGTTGAAGTTCCATAATGTCTTAGATATCACTCCTTAATCCAGTAAGGAACCTGGGCATTGTTATGTTAACGGCTCTTCTCCTTTATAGTGAATCATGAGTATTTAGAATTCTTGAATGTATTCATCGATAGTTCGGCCTCTTGTCTTAACACTTGAAGTCGAGCAAAAGTGTTTTGCAGATATGTATTCGGCATAAATATGTTTTTGTGCATCCTCTTCATTTGGGACTAGGTACTTACTTCTCTGTATCCTTTTCGTCTTCTCATAATTTAGAGGTTCTTCCATCATATGGCAACATATCCTAAGAACTTAACAGCAACAATCCTCATCTTCTCTTGGTCTTCATATTGGTAATAATTAAAAACACATTCAACCTTCTCCTCCCAATCCAAATAATCAGCTATACTCCTAGAACCATTGAAGCTTGAAATCTGAAGCTATACATGGTTAGCAACTCGGGGTGCTCTAACTCTCTCTTTTTCTTCTCCATTCTCTTCTTCTTCATCATCATCCATATCACCTAAATCAATCCTTCTTCTCACTTGTCCTCTTACTCTTTTGCCTTGAACTTATCGAGCTAGGTTTTGACCCTTATCTTGTTGAGCAGCCTATGGAGTGTTTTGCACAGCCTCAGTAGGTCAATGGGCCATTGTACGAATAGCTTTAGTCATGTTAGCTAAGAAGTTAGCCACCTCATCTAGTTTCTCGTTTGTGCTTTTGAGGGTACCTTGGGGTTGTCGGCCATGGTAGACAATACTACTGTTGTCATCCTTAATGCCAATATTAACACTTTAGTCTATCATTACTTCAACAAATTTGGTTTCAAACTTCAAATTTTGAGATACAAGTAACACTATTTCACTAAACTAAACAACATACATACTTTCTACACAAATTTCCAATAACCCATAAACACTTTTAACTATACTAATGAATAATTCACTACATTGAAACTTACTTTGTTCTTAGATGTCTGAAATAGGGCAAAATAAAGTATACTCAAGAACAACTACCGCACTTTATTACATACTCAAACACTTCAGTGATTCTATTTGCAACTTTGACACGCTGCTACAACAAGCACAACTTGACAAAACATAAACATAAGTTACTTAAAATAAACCTCCTCTTTGATACCAAGATGATGTGGACCGAAGCTAAGAATAGATAAGGTGGTTATTAAGATGGGTCTAAGCTTATAGAAAGCTTGAAGAACGAGATGAAAGTCACGTGAAAGAACATAAAATGTAAGATAAGCAAACCCATGAGCAGCACCAAAAGATATGAGGTACCAATGGAACTTCTGAGGACTCATGGCATAACTTAATATGACACACAAGGTAGTTCGATGAGGTTACTCACTACTTAGCCTTGCTTAAGGGTTATGATAAGAGTGAAGTAAGTAAACAAGCTAATGAGAGCAGTGTTCACAATAGGAAGAATATTCAGTATATTGATCATAAGATAATTGTGACTACATGTACAGTATGTATTTATACCCAAAAAACTAGGGTAATATACTTAAAATGGAAAAGATTAAAAGGATAATGTCTAAAAGAAGTAGTATACAAAGAGTAATAAAGAGCACAAATGTTAATTCAATTAAATTAATGATTGGCACTACAGATTCCTTTACATAGGCTTAAGACACGTAGCAACAACATATTAGGGATGCTTTTGGTAGAAATAGATAAAATAGTATGGTCATAATGGAGGGTTAAGCAAGGGTGTTGAATAGAGGTGTTAGGTAGGTCTAGGCTCGTCCAAGAAGGAGTAGCTATAGATATGTGTTAGAGCTCTCAGCTACTCAACACTAATGTTCCTGATTTAGAGGTTGGCTTGGTCAAAGCTGTTAACAAGGCGTTCGATAAGTTAGCACATGACTTCTGAGAGATTTGTGGATAATTGGCTCGACATAAGAAGTTGGTCGGCAGCAAGGATTAGCTTGGCCTTGGTAAGAGTTAGTTGGAATAAGAGGATTTACCTCTTTAGTACTTCTAAGCTTCGGGCTTGACTGTAGGTTAGAGATCTAGTAGCCTAATTCCTATCAGAAAGGGAAGGAAAAAGATGTTGACGTAGTGCCATGTCAACTAAGTGACCTATTCAAGGTCTGTAATGTATCAGGGTTGATACGTAGCCTTATTAGCTTTGGATAGGTAGTAGCTAGAGGGGAAAGAAATAAAGGGCACAAAGTACCTATAGTGAGGCTTAAACCTAGGAGCTTCCCTTATGCCAATTACTAAGTTTAAGTATAGTACTTGATGGGATGTTGGTCCATACCTTATCATCTTGTGCATAAAACATACATACTAAATTTGAAATTTTCATCCATCCTAAGCCCAAACCAAAACCTAAAAATCATGCCTAACTCAAACCCTTATTATTATTCTATCTTAAAAACCCAAACTTTATTTAATTTCCTAAATTTCCTTTTTTTTTTCGATCCTTTTTTTTTAAATTTTTTTATAGATTTTTTCTAATTTTTTTATTTTCCATTTTTAGATTTTTTTTAATTTCTTACTTTTTGGATTTTTCTAAAATTTCTAATTTGTTTGTGCTTTTTAAATTTTTTCTATTTTCTTTTGTAATTTTTTGAATTTTTTCATTTTTTTTTTGTATTTTTCAATTAGGACCCTTTTTACTATCTAATGAAAAATTTTAAAATTACAAAAGAGAAAAAATGAGATGTCTATAAGAATGTATTGTACTATGCTTTCTGTGTTTAGTTTTATACTCACTTGGCTCAAAATTTGAGCTTATCTACTCTTAGATATTAAAGACAAAGTATGTTATGACTTGAAAGTTAGGCAAGGTAAGAGGGAGTCATTAGTTACAGAGTTTCATATCAAGTTCTTGGAAGCAACATTGTAGGAAGGTCGCAGTGCCACTTTATAGGTTTCTAATATTTAGGTTCTAAATGTAAAAGTTAACTATCCTAATTGGATTATGAACTGTACAATGAAGTGAAATGTGATCTTCTAAATGAGCCACATTTTTTTTTGAAGTTTCATTGTGTTAATTATTTCAATTGGAAGAAGTTTACTAGAAATTAGTATAATGGATTTAAGTTAACAGATTGATTATACTTTTAGCCTTATCTTTAACTTAAAAATGGTGTAAAGAACGGTTTCTTAACCACTAAGTGTTAAAAAAGAGTTTAAGCAAACGCCTTGAAAGGTGAGGCATTACAAAATGATGCTGTCAAGACCGAATTTTCCATTTCTTTTCATTAATTCAACTTACATCAAGTCCAACCTACTTGATATAAGGTACTGGACTAAAATTAAGAAAATTTTTTACCTTTGAAAACAATTTTTTATTAATGGAGTTACCACCTTATGTTAGAAAAAAAATTGGAAGTTAAAGTTGAAGAGTATTGATTTTAGCTTTAGCCAATAGTGCAGAAAAGGAAAAAGAATCTATATTTTTCTTTTATCAAAAGAGATTTTTTGAAAATTAGAGAAAATGGTTTGGGGGGCTATCTTGTTAAAAATCGGGAGTTTCCATATAAAAGTTTTCCAAAAGATAATAAAAACCCTTGATTCCAAATATCTTTCTATTAAAAATGGCAAAGAAACAACAATACATGGTAAGAACATAAGTAAAAATCGTAAACAAATAAAAGGAACTTTTTTTCTTTCAATTTTACTTTTTAAAAGTAAATTTTTCAAATTTTTAAAGGCTATCCTAGAGGTACCTACTTACATGTTGGTTAAGATCAAATAATCATAGTTCTTTTTCTTTTTTAATAATTTAGTGTTTGATTAATTATATATATATATATAATTAGGTTTATACCATTAGCTAGTTTATTTTTTTGGGTTATTATCACATATGGTATATAAACTTAACTAAAATAAGTAATTTATTATCTATACATTGAAAAATCAATTAGCCATCTAATTGAAGTTTTTATTCTAGTTTTTGTTATCTAAACTAACTATGTTAAATCTTTTTACTGATGTGGATATAAGGACAAATTAAGAATTGACTCATATTTGCTAGTAAGTTAAACGACTTTCTTTTTAAAGTAGAGTGATCACTGCTCAAAACACATAATTTTTCCTAACTTTAAAACTCGCATTTGTGTATAAAATTAGCAAAAACTTGTTACTTTAACATGAAATTAGAGTTTACACAAAAAATGAACCAACTTGTGTAATATTGCTAAAAATGCATAAAAAAGGATTAATTTTAAATGAATTTGATTGATTTTATATCTTATATGCAGGTGCATGGAGGATACCATGATCTTAGTAGCCCCCATTATTCAATCAAGGAGGTTTAATTCAAGGGAGCTAGTGAATTTGGCCTACTAATTGATTGGTAGCCTTGCTATTGACCAATCGATATGCCCTAAAGCATTAAGGATATTACAACTCCTTAAGGTGATCAAGTAAGGGAGAGATTAATGAGTGAACAGAATGTGTAGAGGTAGACTTACACATGTCAATTGATTAGTACCATAAGCACCGATTGATTGGTAGAAGAAATTAGGGTTAAGATTTTTTGACTAAACCTTAATCTTCCTTAAATGTCGCATTTCATAAAACATGGAGCCGACCTAGAGCTGACATGTATTTATCGATCGATCGGTGGCCTAAAAATATATATAGTCGCATTTGCTGCTAGAAATGTGAGTTGCAATTGGGTTTTGTCTAGGAATTAGTGTAGTTTTGTGAGCTCAATCCTTTGTTTGTTGTTCTATTGATGTTTCTATGACATTTACTATTGCTTTTCAAAATTCTATTGGATATTGTTAGTGATTTGAAGTAGTTATTGATTAATCATCATCTTGCTTATCATTTATCTTCTTATTCTTGAGTAGATACTATGTTCTCTTGTTCATCTATGGAGTTTGCTACTATTATTCTATCATTTACTTCTATTATTGTTCCTAATATGGAGGCTAAGTAGTTTTTAGTTGGTTTGTGACAATGTTGATATTGTAGATGGTGTAAACTTTGTGGTTATGATATGGGTTTGTGTATTTAGTTTGGATTTTGATGATTGGTATTTCATTTGAAATCTTTGAGGTGCTTTTAATGAAATTTTCATTAGGTTTCCTTGCAATTATGAGATTGAGAAGAGATTGGTCTTAAGAAGTACCCTTGAGAATTATTAGGTTTACATAATTATGAGATTGAGAGGAGATTAGTTGTGTAATTCCCTAATTCAGTCATTGAATTAGTAAAATGTCAATAATGGCTTCTTATATCTATGAGATTGGGAGAAGATTAGGTATTCCTTAGTTAATTCACCTGACATTATGCGATTTTAGTGGATTGAGATAGGCTATGAAATCGAGAGGAGATTAACTACCTAATGTCTAAAAATACTTAATTTGTGACAAGATTTGAATATTTAGCTAATCGTGTAAGGAAATGAGATCGATAGGAGATTTTTCCCTACATAATTGAGTGAGATGCCCTATTAGGGATCTAGCTAAAGTGAATTGCATCAAAACCTAGTTGGAAACCAAAACTAGCATACCTTCACTACTACTTTGGAAACATGTTACAAGCCCAAGTCTTTCTCACTCATTTTAGTTGTTGCTTTTTGCTCGTATTTTAATTTAAATTTCCATTCCAAACTTTCTTTTCAATTTTGCTAGAATAGAGTAGTAGGTTAGAATCTAGTACTTAACCAAATCCCTTTTCCTTGTAGAATTTGACCTTGAATACTCACCAATATTATCACTATGGATGACCCAACACACTTATTGGTTAAGATGACATTGGTTTGAAAATCACTATTTATAAAGTATCTTTGAGTATATCATTTTTATTAGTATCTCATGTCATCTGTCAATTTTTGGTGCGTTTGCCAAAGAAAAGGAAATTGTGTTAATATCAAATAAATTGAAGACTTTAAGCCTAGACATTAGCGTAGCTTTAGCATATTTATAATGTAATCCATAAGTTAGTTTAATTTTTGTTAATTTTGAGCAATTTAGCTATTAAAGTTTCCATCTTTATTTCTTTTCTTGTTCAATTGAGTTGATTTAGCTAGTCTGCTATTGATTTGAGCTAAATTATAGATAAAGTTTGAACCATTACAGTTGAATTTGTTGAAAAGTGCCAAATTTGTCCCTAATAGATTTGTGTCGAGCTAGGACGAGAGTTGTTTACATTCTTGCATTAAGGCTTGCGAGTTGTAGTTTGGTGATTTGGTTAGATTAGAAAGAAGTAGACACTAGGTGTATAGATATGGGAGACAATAGAACACTTTAGGATTATTCAGTCCCATCTATTCGAGACATAACCCTAATCCTTGACCTACCTAAAGTTCAAGTTGAGAACTTTAAACTTAATTTAGAATTTCTTAGATTTGATCAGGATAAGTAGTTTAAAGGATAACTAAACAAGGACCCAAATGAGCACATTGAAGAGTTTCACTGATCATGCTCAACAATTGAACTTTAGGGAGTATTGAAGGATGCATTCAAGTTGCAATTGTTCCCATTTTCTCTCAAAGGAAGTGCAGAGAGTTAGTACCATGGATAGAAGGGGCAAAATACAAACACTTGGGAGAAATTATCTTCTCATTTTCTTTATATTTTTTCCTACCAAATAAAGCTATTGCCATTCGATTTAGAACCCTAGAGTGAAGCGTAGGAGTGATTTTAGGGGCTATTACAACAATTCCCTTTCCGTAGAATCCTTAGGGTCTAACAACTGTAGATCTTCTATAGCGGTCTTAGTCATGAGGATGGACTACTGGTAGACACTATTGGAGGTAGTCTACTAAGTAAAACAAAGAATGAAGCTTGGGATTTACTTAAAGTAATAGCATATAATGATAGGAATTGAAGAGCTCGTGTTCATTTAAGAGACTTTTTTAAGGAGTTAGTTGAAGAAGAAATAGAAAGACTAAAAGAGCAAGTTGCAAGGTTGTTTGAGTAATCGACAACCAAAATAAGGTCATTTATGTTCACACAAAAGAGGTTTAATTGATTGAGGTTTGTATTGAATGTGGGTTTGCTCATGATAAACAAGTGTCTTAGATCATATAAAGATTGAAATATAAGCCTGAAACTTCACCTAAGCAATCACCAATTAACTCATGTGGAAAATCTCTAAGGCTACCTTTAAATAAGATTGAGGAGGCTTACTTATGGAAGGATCTAATGATTTACATAAGAGATCTCCAAGGGGTAGCCCAAAAACTATGGAGGAACCTCGAACATGTTTGAATGAATTTCTTTATAATCATGATTCATAATGTTTATAGTTAGGGAAACAACTCAAGGAATTCATAGACGTTCTACATTTGCTCAAAGAAAGGGATACAGTAGTAGAAAGTGAGCAGCAATCACTTAAAAAAGTTGAAACAATCTAGTTAAGGAGTAAGAAGGAAATTAAACAACCATGTCTCGGAAAGGATTGTGAACCGACAGTTAGGAGTGAAAAGGAGATGGTAGATGAAGAAAAGGAGAGGCAAAGATGTGACCTTTCCCTCGAGAAGGAACCTAAGCAACAAGTCTATACCCTACCAATACCGTTCTTAACTAGGTTGAAACAACAAAAATTGGATAAGCAATTTACCAAGTTCTTAGAGATATTCAAACCATTGCATATTAACATACCCCTTTTCGAGGCTTTTGACCAAATGCTGTCATAGGCAAATATCATGAAGGAAATCTTAATTCAGAAAGTGAAGGTGGATAAGGAAGTAATGATGCTTTATAAGGAGCACCTTGCTATTATGCCTAATGCATTGCCAAGAAAGTTGAAAGCAGGGCATTGTATGACTAAAATTAGAAGAGTGTAAGCTAACTATAATGACTCTTCAATAAGTAGATAGGAGTGTGAAGTATCCTTAAGGAATAGCTGAGGATGTGCTGATGACTGTTGGTAAATTTGTTTTCCTAATAGACTTTGTTATGTTAGATATGGATGTTGATAAGGAGGTTCCTTTGATCTTGGAAGGCCTTTTCTAGACACTACACAAGCAATGATCAATGTTAAGTAAGGAAAGCTTATGTTAGCTACACTTGATGAGGTGATTACAATTGAGGTGCCTCAAGTAATGAAATTACCATGAAGAGTTGATGATTGTCATGCTATGGAGCTAATTGATGATTTAATGGATGAACTACAAGAAGAGGAACCTAAAGAAGTAAGATTTGGCAAGTGGAGAGAGGATTTTGAATGGAGTGACACTAGCAGTGATAGTGACTGATGAAGAAGAGGGTTTCAAAGGGGATAAGGTTGAAAAGGTAGTTAGAGCTTAGTTAAATTCAATCGAGCCATTATAATTTGAACTTAACAAGGATGAACCTCAACCACCACCTAAAATCTCACCTCAATTAAAGTTGAAACAATTACTAGACAATTTGAAATATGGCTTTTCAGGAGAAAGAGACACTCTACCAATTATAGTGGCCTCTAATCCATCAAAAGAAAGAGTGCAAAAGTTACTAGAGACACTAAGAGTGATATGCCTAAGAGCTCAGTTATCACTAGGACTTACTATAACAGAGTCGAACTAGTGGGTCCTTCGAAATATCGAAGAAAATATAATGAGTCTATCTACGAATTGATAAGAGTAGTTGATGTGAAGCTACTCGGAAGATATGACCTACCTATGAACATAACACGACTTGAAACTTCACTTAATATGACACACAAGTTGATGTCAATGTCTACCCACCACTAATCTTGAGTTACTCGGTAATATTAGATAAGAGTGTATAAGAATGGTCTTGGATAGGATGGTCTTACAAGAACAGTATATTCAATGTATATCTGTAATGTAAGATAATTTCGGCTTACAAGGAAAAGGGATTATTTATAGTAAGTCCCTAGGGTAACCATACAAATAAGGAAATTACAAAAAGGCATACAAAAGGGGAATTCCTAGTACATACGAAAAAGGATAAAAGGAACAAATGATAAAAGGGAAAAGTAGTATAATATTAGGTGAAATGGACAGGTGGCAGCGCAACATTGGTTCTACATATAGATTATCTAATCATTACAGGCGAAGGGAATTGAGATGTTGTGGCATCAAGGTTTTTCGAGATGAAGAAAGGGTGTAGCAAGTGTTAGAAGAAAGTATTTGTCTTGAGAGGAGTGTCTCATCACTCGGCAAGAGTCTCTCGGCAATTAGAAGTTCGATCACTTGGCTTAGAGCCTTCGACAAGCGAATAGTCGGCGTCGGCATAAGAGAGAGAACATAGTAGGGTGTAACCTCCTAGAGTTGTCAAGGAATTTAACCATCCTCCTTCTATGTAGGTTCTCTTGTCATTAGTAGGTTGCCGAAAGAGGATTCTTTGAGTGAAGGATTGGAGGCCTTAGAGTCGTACGTGAGTAAGAGGACCAGCGGTTGGCAGCTCATTAGTTCCCTAAGGTTGTTGAAGATTTGCCCTCAAATCGTGGCCCTCTTCTTTATCGAGTACATAGGATGTTAAGTTAGTTACATTAAAGGTAGCAAATACACTGTATCCGTCGGGTAGGTCTAGCTCATAGGCATTGTCGTTGATGCACTCAAGGATCTTAAAGGGTCTATCTGACCTGGGGGAAAGCTTGTTCGTTCTCTTCCCAAGGAAACATTCCTTATTGAGGTAGACCTAGACAAGGTCTACGGGGCTATAAATCACTCGTCTCCTTCTTCGGCTTCTTTGTTCCTTCTACCGGGCTATAATCCATGTCATGTGTTTAGCAACCTTTTGATGTAACTTCTGGAATTCCTCAGCGTGTTGTAAGCTTGATTGACATTTCCCTTATACGGTTGGGCTAGTAGCTATATCTAAGGGCAAGTTCGGGTTGAGTTCATAGATGACCTTGAAAGGTGATGACCTTCCTGTTAAGTTGTGAACTGATTAGTTGTAAGTGAACTCAATGATAGGTAGGCTTAGGTCCTAATTATGTAAATTCTTCCCTACAGCCGTGTTTAGAAGGTTGCTGATTATCTTATTTACTACTTTAGTCTGGCTGTCTGTTTAAGGGTAGCAAGAAGTACTGTACATAAGCTTGGTGCCAAGTTTCCTCTATAGGGTTTTCTAGAAGAAACTCAGGAACTTTGAATTACAGTTCGATACAATACTTCTTGGCAGTCCATGTAGACGTACAATTTCCTACAAAAAGGGTTTAGTAGTAAATAAAGCATCATTAGTTCTATTGTAAGGAATGAAGTAGCTCATCTTGTTGAAATAGTTGATCATAACCATAATGTAGTCATATCTTCTCAGTGTTCAGGGAAAGGGAGCATGAAATCTATGCTTAGGTCAATCCATAGGTGCTTAGGTATGGGCAGGGGTGTGTCTTCTCTATATGGCTCTCTCTTTCCTTTTGCTTGTTTACACACCTCGTACCTCTCAAGAACTCGGTGCACATCCTCCATTATCATAAGCTAGTAAAAATGTTCTTTTAGTATTTCAGCTGTCCTCTTATTGCTGAAATGGCTAGCCCAACCTCCACCATAAGCTTTACGAATGAATAGTTCTCTAGCTGAACTACTTGGAACATAAACTTGCTTGTCTTTCATTAGAAACCCCCGACTCAAGTAGAATCCATCTACAACATCTCCAACATTGCACTTGGTTACTAAAGGCTTAAAATACTAGTTGTGCTCATATTAATTAGGCAGGGTGCCAAATCTAAGTACCTTAGCTTTCATAGTTGTAATAAGGGTATGATGATGAGAAAGAGTGTCAGCTACCGTGTTGATTCTCCCTTTCTTGTACTTGATGACATAGCAAAAGGTCTCTAAAAGCTCGACCCACTTGGTATGACTTTGAGAAAGTTTTTGTTGCCTATGAAGATGCTTGAGAGACTCATGATTTGAGTAGATGATGAACTCTTTCGGCAATAGATAATGCTGTTAGTTCTATAGTGTTCGGACAAGGGCATAGAACTCCTTGTCATAGGCTGAGTAATTTAGGGAAGCATTATGAAGTTTCTTGCTAAAATAGGCAATTGGTTAACGCTTCTACATAAGGATAGCACCAATGTTGACACTAGATACATCACATTCAACCTTAAAAACTTTCTTGAAATCTGGTAGGATAAGTACTAGAGCAAACGTCAACTTAGACTTTAAATCTTCAAAACTCTTTTAAGCCTTCTTCGACCACTTAAACTTGGTGTTCTTCCTAGTCAATTCAATTAACAGCGTAGTTATGGAATTAAAGTTTCGAATGAATCTTCAGTAGAACGAAGCTAGACCATGGAAGCTCCTGACTTCAGTAGCACTTGTCGGCATAGGCTACTCAAGAATAGCTATGACTTTCTTGTCATCGGCTCGAATTCCTCTCCTTGAAACAACATATCTGAGCAAAACGACCTTACTTTGATAGAACACACATTTCTTTAGGTTGCCGAATAATTTCTTGGCTTGGAGGATGTTAAACACTAACTTCAAATGCTCAACATGAGTGATGATGTCTGCATTATAGACCAAAATGTGATCAAAATAGACTACAACACATTTGCCAATTCATGTTCAAAGCACATTACTCATTAGTTGCATAAATGTACTCGGTGCATTAGTTAGGCCAAATGGCATTACCATCCATTTAAACAGGCCATCCTTTGTTTTGAAGGCCGTCTTCCATTCATCTCTAAGCCTCATTCGTATTTGGTAGTAGCCACTTTTTAGATCAATCTTTGAAAAGATGTGGGCACCATGTAACTCATCGAGCATAACATCCAATTATGGGATCAAGTATCAGTACTTAACAGTAATTTTGTTGGTGGCTTAGCTATCAATGCACAATCTCTATGGCCCATCTTTCTTTGGTACTAGTATAAGAGGGATGGCAGATGGGCTCATGCTCTCTCAAACATACCCATAATCTACTAACTCATCAACTTGCTTCTTCAGCTTGGTTGCTTGCTCAGGATTGAGCCTATAAGCGGGTCTGTTTGGTAAGGGTGCTCTAAGTTGAAGATCAATACAATGCTCAATGCCTCTTAAAGGTGATAAACCTTTTGGCATCTCGGTAGGAAATAGATTGACATATTCTTTTGGTGGAGGTCTCACTTTGGTTGGGCACTTCTCGGCATCTCTTACCTCTAAGAGTCTCTTAACCAAAAGGAGCACATAGTCCTTAACCTTGACTTATTGAGCAAACTAAGCTCGAGAAATCACTAAGGACTTCCGCTGTAGAGATCTAGCAACCTTTTCTTGGGCTTCCTATACTTCCTTAGTAGTCATTGGTGTTGGTATTATTTTCTTCCCATCCTTTTAGAGCATGTAAGTGTTCCTGTACCTATTATGCAACACTCTTAAATCAAACAGCCATGGTTAGCTGAGTAATATGTAAGAAGCGCACATTAGAAGGTCATCACATAACACGTCGTCCTTATACCTTTCATCGAAGTTAATCATTACTCTAACTTGCTCGGCAACATGTAAACCTCCTTTCTCATTCAACCGATGAATCTTGTACGACTTAAGATATGGGAGGGTTAAAGGTTTCATGGCTTTAATTGTAACGACCTAGCTGGAACTCCTCCCACCAAGGTATTGTCCACTTTAGCGTAGAACGCTGCATAGTTTTGTCCCTTGGTGTAACAACTTCCCAAGAGGTTATCCATCCTAGGATCACTCCAGCCTGAGCATGCTTAATATTGATATTTCGACATACTCCGAGTTACTATACCAAAAGGTGTCTTTATGATTTAGAATTCCATCGCCTGGCATGTAAGGGGTATTAAACTCCACCCCCCTTACAGAACTGACGTCCTCATCAGTTTCTTTACATAGGTCTTGAACCATCACTAGGTAGGGCTCTGCCTTTTTCGTTGATGGACTGCTTTGATACCATTTGTAAGGACCTGATCGGAACTACTTGTAGATACCTAATTTTTGCCCCTTTTATTTTTAATTTTGTTATTTTTCTTTCTTTTCACAATTGGTCCTAAATTGGGAAAAACACAAGAAAAAAAATAGGACATTAAAGAAAACTCTAAAAAAAAGAAATTTAGAAAAAAATAAGAATTTTAGAAAAATATAAAAATAAGAAAAGCACAAAAAATTAAGAAATTTGGAAAAAAGTACCAAAAATAGGAAATTAAAAAAACCCTAAAAAAATTGAGAAATTAAGAATTTTTTTTAGAAAATTGAAAAATTACAAAAAGATAGAAAAATTGGAAAGAATAAAAGATTTTAAAAAATAACATTTTATTAAGGTAAATTTGTAATTTTGAAATAAGTTTAGAAGTTGCGCCATTAGACTTAAGCTTTGAATTTAGCTCAAGCTAACCTTGTCGATATGTGCAATTTAATTACACATATGGATAAGGCATAGGTCAGCGATCTAATGGTTAGACATATGGACTCGGTTTGGGTATTGAGTGTGAGGTCTTGAGTTTAAATCTTGGTAAAGATAGGGAGGCCTTTTTATTTTTGTTAACTAATACACTGCTACATGTTAAGATCTCATTGTGCCATATATCCTGACAGATGACATTGTCGGATTGGACGACCTTACTAACATGGGGCTATATGGCATCCATATGGCATGCTATGTCAGTTGGCACATATCATCATGTGATGACACATGACAGGTCAGGGTTGGTCAGCATGATTGACGTGGCACTATGTCAGCCCTTTTTTTCCCTCCTCTTCTTTCTTTTTCCTTCTCTTTCCCTTGTTTTTCTCTAGAATTCCAGCACTTTCTTCCTTAGGCAGCTACCTTTGACTCGATTTTTGATTCGCTTTTCATTGCAATTTCGCCAAATCAATGGTGAAATTACAAACTAGACATAGCCTACTATGAATTGGTACAAAAAATGCATCCAGATTCAGTTAATATACCTATTCAAATTGATCTTTAAAGATTGGAAAAAAACTATTCTTTCGGCCATCCTCATTAACTCCAATCCGAGCTTTCCTTTGTTTTTGGATTGTTTTCGAGTATATAAAGGGTGTTAGGAGATGTTCAGAAGGGAACACAGCCACTCATAACTAACAAAATCACTCGGCAAACTCTCTCTCTCTCTTTCTTTCTCTAACTATGGTCGTGACTTCTCTCTCTCTTTAACCTACAACTATGCTCGAAGGAATTCGAGCAATTCTAACCACTGCCGTGACTCCCCTACGATACAAGCTCCTCAACCTAGCTTCCTCCGTCCACCGCCATGACCCAAAACCCCTCTACAAGCTAAACCCTCACCGCCACCACCACTACCCACTTGAACTACCATCTTCGGCCCTATTTAACCCAAATTGACGCCACCACAACACTTTTTGACCTCCAAAACCACCAAACTAACACCTCCCTTATGCCCAGCAACCTACACATGGCCGAGCCACCACTGCTACTCATAGCCAACTTCCAACAACCACCTTAGGCTATGGTGTCAAGCCTAACCCCACCACCCCCTCCCCTCGCCCCCTTAAATTCTCCAATCTAATACACATAAATCCATCCTTACCCTTGAAAAATTTGGCCCGAATTGTCCTGAACCACACCTACCACCATGTTGTCGAAGGAGAAGAAGTTCAACCTGAGCCGACCAATCCAATCTGACCGACTTGCAGCCCAATTGCATTTGAATCCTTTTTCTTTCTTTATTTATTTATTTTGTTTAATTTATTTAGATGTTGTTGATTTTGTTATATTTTTTTATATATTTTTTCTCCAAATGTAAATGTAATAATAAAAAGAAGAAGAAAAAGAAAAAAAAAAGGAAAAGAGTATTTTTGTTTTTAGGAGTTTAATAAAAATAAATAAAATATAATTAGAAATAAATAAATAAGGTAATATAATAAAATAAATAGGTTAGTAAATAAAAATTGTTTTGACACTTAGAAAAATCAAGTTTTAAAAAATAAATAAAAATAAATTGACCATTTTCCAAATTAGGATCATTTAGAATTTCCAAAAATAAAATCCAATTGAGGATTTGTTTTAGAAATTTTCTTAAATGAACTTAATTGAACTAAAAATGTAAATACGATTGTTTTGAAAAATTAAAATCAACTTAATCCACTAATGTTTTTATTAAAATAACTATGTACGTTTGATCCTAAATAGCAGGTACGTTGGCAGCTACAAGGCGATGATAAAAAAAAAAATCTAATTTTTTTTTTCTACATTACTTAAGTTGGTCAATTAGAATAATTAAATTGAGTTCTATCTTATAAAATAAAAAAAAAGTGATTTTTAAGTTTAATGCTAATTTTGGAAAGTCAATGATACCCGAAAAGGTTTAAAATTACTAACCCTTAGACCTAGATCTCTAGTTTTCAAAAACCGTTTTCACAAAATTGGTTATAATCTTTAGACTAGTGGCTAAGTTATAACCAATCTACCTAATTAGTTATAATTTAATTCTTTTTCCCGACTCCGTTCAGGTAGCGACTCCAAAGTACTTTTCGAATTGAAAAATGGTGTTTCTTTAAACCTTAGTTGAGGATTGGTATTAAATGAGTAAGGTTTAGTACTGATTGGTTTAAAAAAGACCTAATTTTATAAAAATAATCGAGAGGGTGAAAAACTAGGCTTGATCCTCCTCTTACTGAGGTATTGTCCACTTTGGTGTAGAATGCCATACGGTTTATCACCTAATGCAGCATCTTTCTAGAAGGTCACTCATTTTAGGATTGCTCCAACCTGAGTACGCTTAACATCAAAGTTTTGACGTACTTCGAGCTGCTACACCAAAAGGCGCCTCGATGATTTAGAATTCCGTCACTTAGCATGTAAGGGGTATCACATTAACTACTCCTTAGGTTATGACATTGGTGTAGCTCCTTCCATCAATGATCAAGGTACATAGCTTGCCATTCACTTGGCAATTTGTATAGAAGAGATTCTCCCTTTGCTCATTCTCTTTTGCTACAAATGCACTAAGAGACCGTTAGACGACAAAATAGTACTTGGCATCACCTTTAAGAGGTATCTCGACATCGGGGTCTTCTTGAAACTTGTCCAGCATTTGCTCAACTCCCATCTCTTCCTCTCCTTTACTCGTACTCTCTACTTCAAACTGGGGCTTATCTCCCTTTATAGTCATGACTCGACGGTTTAGGCATTGATTAGCTACGTGTCCATAACTGAGACATTTAAAACATTTGATTTCTCGGGTCTTTCTTCCAAAGCTATAACCTTGGTCTCTTTGGACCTTAGGTTCCTCAGTTTTCTTCTGGTCAGATTGGCACTCGTCCTCAACGTTCTACCTCGAAATTGCTTGATGCTTGTTCATTCCTTGGTTAACTGAGCATGCCACTTCTGTTTGGCAACATAGGTTAGCTATTTGACAATTGGCTAACCTAGCTTTACCTCTATCTTTCGACTCTCTATGGCACCCTAATGGCTTCATCTAGAGTCACAAGACTCTATAGCTTTACTATGTTACCAATCTCGGTCTTAAGCCTAGAAATAAACTTTGTGATAGTTCACGTTTTGGGTTGGTCGACATCACACTGGATCATAAGTAATTGAAACTCTCGAACATTGTCATCTACTGATTTGTTACCTTATCTCAAGTCTTGGAGACATCAAAAAGTGTTTTGTTCATAGTGTTCGAGAATGAACCTACTTCTCAAAACTCTCTTAATCTCATTCCATGTTCGGATTTCGCATCGAGCCTTTAGGTGAACATTCTATAGATTCTTCCACTACATTGCTGTATCTCCAGAAAATTCCAATACAGCCACTTGGATACGAACAACATCCTTATAATCATAAAATTCGAATATCTTTTTTATCTTCTCTTCCTGATCTAAGTAGTCATCTATACTACTAGACCTATTGAAGCTCAAGATCTGTACCTTGAGGTGTTCAGCAACCCTAGGAGCCTTAAGTTTACGCTCATCAACTTCAACATACTGTTTTTCCACTTCATACTCCTCTACTTCATCTAATTCTAACCTCCTTCTCCCTATTCTCTCAGCATGTTGTGGTGGTGCTTGGTTCATAGGAATGGACTTTGGTGTATAAGGTTTGTTCATCTGTCTTTTTGGTCCATATCTCATTTCTCAACCTTGTTTAATAATCCTCTCTCGTGGCCTAGTCTCCAAGACTCTTTGTACTGAGATAGCCAAATTAGTTACAATAGTAGCAAGGTCTTGTTACTCATCAGTAGTATGTGGTGTTCGTGGCCTAGTCTCCAAGACACTCAGCACCATTAATCTCTCCCTAAACACTAGGATTCGACATTCTCAAAATGATGTGTCAGGAAATACTTTTCACATAAGAAATCCTTACACATACTAATTCTATATGAACTATGAACTGTAAACTTACCCTATTCTTCCAAATGGAAACAGAGTATCACAAACAGTAAACTAGTAGTGACTATAACTACACAGCTCTCGATCACAACCTCAAGTTCTGATATGAGGATTATTTGATATGCCTAAGAGCTTAGTTATTACTAGGATTTATCGTAGCAGATTCGAATATTGAAGAAAATAGAATGAGTCTATCTACGAAGTAACAAGAGTAGCTGACGTGAAGCTGTTCGGAAGATATGACCCACCTGCGAACATAACATGACTTGACACTTCACTTGATATGACACACAAGTTGATGTCAATGTCTACCTGCCACTAAACCTGAGGTACTTGACAAGATTAGATAAGAGTGTATAAGAATGGTCTTGGACAGGATGGTCTTGCAAAAATAGTATATTCAATGTATATCTATAATGTAAGATAATTTTAGCTTATAAGGAAAAGGGACTATTTATAGTAAGTCCCTAAGGTAACCATACAAATAAGAAAATTCCTAGTACATACGAGAAAGGGTAAAAAGGAAAAACAACAAAAGGGAAAAGTAGTATAGTATCAGGTGAAATGGATAGGTGGTAGCGTAACATTGGTTCCGTATATAGATTCTCTAATCATTACAAGCGAAGGGAGTCAAGATGTTGCAGCATCAGGGTTTATCGAGACGAAGAAAGGGTGCAACAAGTGTCAGGAGAAAGTACTTAGCCCGAGAGGAGTGTCTCATCACTCGATAGGAGTCTTTAGGCAATTGGAAGTTTGATTACTTCGGTTATAGCCTTCGGTACACGAATAATCGGTGTCGGTATAAGAGAGAGAACACAACAGGGTGTAACCTCCTGGAGTTGTCAACAAATTTAGCCATCCTCCTTCTATGTAGGTTCTCTCATCATTGGTAGGTTGTCAAAAGAGGATTCTTTGAGTGAGGGATTAGAGGCCTTAGAGTTGTGCGTAAGTAAGAGGACCAGCGGTTGGTAGCTTATCAAAAAGGGAATAGAGAAGCCATTGGTTAGACCATAGCAGATATACATGACATTTACTAGTCATTATGCATGCAAATGATTTTTCTTGAGTTAGAATGCAAGCTTGTTGTTCAACCACAAAGAAGACTCGATCCTATTGTATAGGAAGCAATAAAAAAGGAAGTGGTAAAATTGTTAGATACAGGGATAATTTACCTAATTTCAGATGGCAAGTGGGTAAGTCCTATTGAAGTAGCTCCAAAGAAAGGAGAAACAATTGTGGTGAGGAATAAAAAGAATGAGTTAATCCTAACTAGAATTGTGATAAGATGGCAAGTGTGTATAGATTACCATAAGTTAAATGATGCCACTTGAAAAGATCACTTCCCTTTACCATTCATAGATTAGATGGTTAAATGACAAGTAAGACATGAATATTATTATTTTCTGGATGGGTATTTAAGATACAATCAAATCCCTATGGCACTTAAGGACCAAGAAAAAACCACTTTTATGTGTCCATATGGGACATTTGTATTTAGAAGAATGCTAGTTGGTCTTTGCTTTCAATGGTACATGATGTCAATATTCTTTGACATGATTGAATACGGTATTAATTTGTTTATGGATGATTTTTCTAAGTATGGAGAACATTCGAGAAATGCCTTGAAAATCTTGCAGCAATCTTAAGACAATGTGAAGAAACCTACCTTGTGCTTAAGAAGAAATTGTACTGGGACATAAGATCTCTAAGCAAGGAATAGAGGTAGACAGCGCAAAGGTGGAAGTAATAGCTAAGTTGCCTCTACCTACTAATGTGAAGAGCATTCAAAGTTTCAATAGCCATCTAGGTTCTATCATTGATTTGCAAAAGATTTTTCTAAGGTGTCAAAACCATTATGTGCCTTATTAGCAAAAGATGTACCTTTTGATTTCAACCTTAAGTGTAGCAATGCATTTGAGATATTGAAGGAGAAATTAGTGATAGCACTAGTTATAGTGGCTCTTGATTGGACATTACCATTTGAACTCATATGCGATGTAAGTAATATGGCAGTAGGAGCAGTCTTAGGGCAAAAGAAAAATAAAGTCTTTCAAACAATTTGCTTTGCAAGTAAAATGCTCAATTAGGCTAAAAAAAATTATGCAACCACAGAAAAGGAGTTACTTGCTATGGTTTTCGCATGTAATAAGATCTGATCATATTTGATAAGATCTAAAGTGACATTGTACACAAATCATGCAACCTTGAAGTACCTATTGAGGAAACCAAATGTTAAAACAAGGCTAATTCATTAGGTTCTCCTATTATAGGAATTCAATTTGCATATCAAGGATATGAGAGGTAATGAGAACCTAGTGGCTAATCACTTATCATGAATCACCATTGGAGAAGGTGACTAGCCTATTCATGAAAGCTTCCTAGATGAGTGACTATACATGATTAATTCAACTTAGTTACCTTGGTATGCAGACATTGTAAATTATTTGGTTGGAGGGATTGATAGGGACCATAGATCGATTACGTACTCCTAAGCTCGAGACTCGCTCAAATGGTGTGTTGAACTATCCAAGGTGAGTTAAACTTAGAAGAGTAATACATTCTCCAATCTAACCCACCAAGTTTGATATGAATTCATGGATGAACATACAGACCCAATATCATGCATAACCAATGGGGGTGGGTTTAACTCGCGAGATGGATAGTCAAGGGATGAACAAAGATTCCCATGCGTTGACGATGGATATGACATACCAACGCCTCACATGAGCTCGAGTCACACTTGATGTGACGCACAAGTATGGCCGAAGATCACTCGCCACTAGTCCATGCTCAAATGGGCTAGATAAGAGTAGCTCAAGAGTAAGCAAAAAGGACACTTAGCTCAAGAGAGAGTAAAAAGGTTTAGTGTGTTCTTCTATGTATCAACTATGCAGCTATTACATTATGCGAATATTAATAGTACCTTGTTAAGGTAAGTTCTAAGTTATAAAAATTACAAAGAATGGATCTTATTTGCTAAACAAAATAGGAGAATAATTTACAGGGAATTGTAATCATGCAAAAGTACGTCCTATGTCAGAAAGGATAGTACAGCTATTAGAAAAGGACAGGTGCGTGTTTTACTCATTTTATAATTTTGACAATATTGTGAGCCAAATAGGGGCGGTCCTTTGATTAGGTCTATTCAGCATTGGCAATTTGGTGCCCTGATGGCTGAGGGTAGATAGGGGTTAAATTAGAGACAACTCACATTTGGGTCAGCTTCGGTTGGCTAGCCCTTCACAATTGTCAGCTTGGCTTCAGCACTTTAGAGATGGCTATTTTCCTGATATGGTGCTTGAACTGGGGTGTGGGGAGGGGTCGGCACCATATGTGGGCTAATCACCTTGGCAAATTCCTGGATGGTATGGAGGGCGAAAGAGCTTGGCAGATCGGACTGGGGAAAATACTGCTCCTCGAACAGCTCGGCGGACTAAGTGAGAAAGCCTTCGAACTCTAGAATGAGTTATCGATTCTTGATCTCTATCATTCCCTTCGAGTTGTTTGAGATTTGGGATCAAATTTGGTTTAGCTTTAGGTTGCTCGTCCTCGAGAGTGTAAGGTTGGAGATTAACAATGTTGAAAGAGTTTGAGACTCTATATCCTTCAAGTAATTCAATCCTATAGGCATTATGATTGATCTTTTCAAGTACTTTGAAAGGTCAGTTGGCCTTAGGAGACAACTTGCTCTTCTTCAAGTTTAGAAATCGAACTTTGCTGAGATGTATCCAGAACAAATCACCTAGCTGAAATTCTCTCTTTCTCTGTCCTTGGCTCCACTTCTTGAGCTTAGTTTTAGCCCAACTCAATTGCTCTATAACCTTTTGGTGCATAACTCTGATGGCCTCGACTCTTTCCGTAGCTAGTTGATCATCATCCTTAGTCTTTGGGTGGGTTGATTGGTCCATCGGGAGCTTGGGCTTGATTTTATAGGCAACCTCGAATGGAGAAATGCTAGTTACTCTGTAGGCAATCTTGTTGTAGGCGAATTCGATGATTGGCAAACACAAATCCCAATTAACCATGTTTCATTTAATGGTAACCTGTAGCAAAGTTCCTACAATTCAGTTGACAACTTCGGTCTGTCCATCAATTTGTGGATGGTAGGACATGTTGTACAGTAGCTTAGTTCCCATTTGCTTCTAATGTATCCTCCAAAAGTCGCTCATGAACTTGGGGTCTCGATTTGAAACAATGGTTCTAGGCACGCAATGAAGCTTGATCACCTCTTATAAGAAAAGAAAAGAGATAGTCGAAGTGTCGTTAGTTTTGGAGTTGGGCACGAAATGTGCCATTTTGCTAAACTGATCAATAACCACCATGATGGAGTCCTTCCTTGGTGATGCTCTTGGCAATCCTAACTTGAAGTCCATACTTAGCTCAGACCATGGTTTGCTTGGGACAGGCAAGGGTAGGTAATGTTCTTGCTCAGTTTAGCTCTATGCTTTCTTGCAGGTTGCATACCTTTTTAGCATAGACTGTATGTCTCTCATCATTCTCGGCCAAAAGAATCTTATAGATAGTACTTTAAGGGTTTGGCGTTAGCCAAAATGTCCTATTAATCCTCCTCTGTACACCTCGCGCACTAGTAATTTTCTCATGGAACAAGTCGAGATACATAGTCTCCTCTTCTCGAATAGGTATCTGTCTTCTTTGTGATAGTCATCTAATGATCGTCCTCCCTCACATCGGGTGTAGATAGGACCAAAGTATGGGTCTTTAACATATAATTCCTTTATGGTTGAAAAACTAAGTAACCTTGTTTGCAGCTTAATGAGGAGGGTATGTTGTCTTGATAGGGCGTTTACCACGACGTTTTTCCTTCCATTCTTGTATTTTACGACGTAAGAAAAACCCTCCATGAACTCGACACATTTGGCTTGTCTTTAGGATAACTTCGGTTGGCTCTTTAGATATCTATGGGATTTATGATCAGTATAGATCACAAATTCCTTAAGTAGTAGATAGTGTTCCCATACCGTTAAGGCCTGAATTAAGGAGTAGAACTCCTTGTCATAGACAGAATAGTTGAGTGTATCTCCTTGATGTTTCTTACTGATGTAAGAGATAGGTCAGCCTTCTTGCATTAGCACAACACCTATGTCTAGTCCGGATGCATCACACTTGACTTCAAACACCTTGTCAAAGCTCGATAGAGCTAAGACAGGGGCTGTAGTTAGCCTTTCTTTCACTTCCTCAAAACTCTTACGCTCCTTCTCTCTCTATCTGGATTCAACATTTTTCTTAAAGTTTTCGGTGAGTAGGGCCACAATTATACTAAAGTTCTTTATGAACCTGCAATAAAATGATGCTAGGCCATGAAAACTCCTCACATCGGTAGAACAGGTCTACTCGGGCCGGTCTAAGATTACTTTGATTTTCTCATCATTGACTCGGATGCCCCCTTCACTCACAATAAAGCCCAAGAAGATCACTTTGGATTGGAAAAAGTCATACTTCATCAGATTAGCGTAGAGTTATTTAGCTTGGAGTTTCATGAAGACTCTTTGGAGCTGTTCTTGGTAAGTCTTTAAGTTAAGGTTGTATACTAAAATTTCATTAAAGTAAACTACCACAAATCTTCCTAATAATTCTTAAAGCACATGATTCATTAAGTGCATAAAGGTGCTCGACACATTAGATAGCCTGAATGGCATCACAAGCCATTTATATAAATCATGTCGTGTCTTGAATGCAGTCTTCTACTCATCACCTTTACATATTCTAATATGATGATATCCAAATTTGAGGTCGATCTTGGAGAATGCTCTTGCTATACTTAACTCATCTAGCATGTCATTAAGCTTAGGTATGGGATACCTATACTTAAATGGTGATTCGATTGATTGCTTAGCTATCGATACACATTCTCTAAGAACCATCCTTCTTTGGCACTAATAAGGCCGAAACAGCTCGACATACCCTTTCTTCATATGGTCGTCTACTTGCCTCTACAGCTCGACAGCTTATTTAGGGTTCAGCCTATAGGCAAGTTTTTTCAACAATGCGGCTCTTGGTTATGGGTTAATTGTATGCTCGATGCCTCGGATTGGGGGTAGGCCCTTTGGTAGCTCCTTTGGAAACAGGTCGACAAATTCCTCCAGTAGGGTTTTTACCTCGACAAGCAACTCCTCCTCGGATCTTAACTCCAGAACTCTTTAGACTAGCAGATAGATCGGTCTCTTGAGCTCCATCTCTCTCTTCAATTCAGCTTAGGTCAATACCGAAGCCTCCTTCTTTAGGACTCAACTCAATTGGGACTGTATGACCTTCACTTATTCAGCAGTCATAAGACTCAATTTCATCCTTCTTCCTTCATGCTCTATAGAGTATGTATTCATCCTTTCATCATACATAATTGCTCGATCAAACATAAGTAGATTATGGGATGTACTCATGGGCAGCACATCACAAAGCACTTCATCTCGATAATTGCTAATGCAGATCGGCATAGACACCTGTTTGTTCACTCGTAGGGCTCCTTTATCACAAAGCTAGTGAAGCTTATAAGGTTTTAGGTGGGGCATGCTTGGCAATTTTAACTACTGGACCATAAATACTAAGGCTGCATTAGTGTAGCTCGCACTGTCAACAATCAGTGCGCATAGTAAGTCATTCGCTTTGCATCTAATATGGAAGAGATTTTCTCTCTATTCATCTTTAAGTATAGGACTGACACTCATTGTCCTCTTTAACACTAGAGCGATCAGCATAAAGTTGTCTTCTTCACTATAGATAACTTCATCCTCAATTAGTTTAATTTGTCTATCCTCCTTCAACTCTTCTACTTCCTCATCAGTATTGTCGACCTCAATGGTTGGCACCTTACCTCGGATCACCATTGTTTGCCTGTTCGGACACTCAGTGGCCATGTATCAAAATCCTTAGGATTTGAAACATTTGATCTCACTTATCTTCCTCCTTGAACTTTAGCCTTTCTCAAACTTCCTCAAGGGTTCCTTCTCTTCTGCTTCGGTAGTCTGAGTAGGTAGGGTCTCAATGGTCTTGCTTGGTTTCGTCCGTACAGGTCTATTCGGAGCAGGTAGGCTACTACTAGAACAGCTAATAAGTGGTCAAAATCTTCCTGTTTAGTACCTTTCTATCTTCTAGGTAGCTCAAATTGCATCATCAAGTGTTTTAACGTCTAGGGTTTCCAGGACATCCCTAATCTTATACTTCAACCCACTAATGAATCAAGATACAGTTCGGTCTTCTAGCTCTACGACTCTACATCGGATCATCAACATTTGGAATTCTTTAACGTAAGCGTCTACACTTGATCCTTGTTGTCTCAATTCTTGCAGTCTTTTGAAGGCATCATGTAGATAATAACCCGGAACAAACCTTCTCTGCATGACTCTCTTCATTTTATCCTCACTCATAATTTCTCGTTCTCGTTCTCCTTCCCTTCTTTTGGTAGCTTGTAAGTTCTTCCACCATAAGGTGGCATAATTAGTTAACTCCAGCACTGTAAGTCTAACCTTTGCATTATCAGGCACTTTGTAGCATTCGAACTGCTTTTCAATCTGATCTACCCAATCTAAGTGGTCTTTGGCTTTACCACTTCTAGAGAAACTTGGAATACGCATCCTCAATCCCTTAACTCTAAGGGCATATACATTTCTTTCCTTAGGCTCGTAGTATTCCTTTGCTTCATCATCTCCTTCTACTTCCTCCTTAGTCTCTTTAAGTATTAATCTTTGTCTAGCATCCCTACTAACTCCTTCAACTTGGGGTGGTGGAGTTGGGGCATTAACCTAGCCAAATTGACCATTACCTCATCTTTGCTATTCGTATTCCTTAGTGGGGTTAGTTTTAGCTCGTTGCCAATCTTCATGGATAACAGTTACCAAACTAGCTACTAAGTCAGTAAGTCTATCTAAGTGGTTACCCATTGATTGAGGCATGAAGCTTCCTTCCTGTCTTTGGCCATGTTGAGTACCACTTTTTTAGTTTCCCAAAGTTCCTTGAACATTAGAATTTGACATTGTTGGTTACTTCACAATAACAATTATATAACAAATGAACAATCAACCACATTCTATTTTGCGTATCGAAAACAGGGGAAAAACAAAGTACAGAACATTACTCAACTACTAAACTTCAAAGCTAACAAAAGAACCGTTATCTCAGGGGAGTAGTAACAGACTTAAAGAATACAATAGTAAAATCCATCTTCGAACATAGCTAAGCTTTGATACCAAGATGATATGGATTCATGGATGAACATACGGACCCAATATCACAAGTAACCAAAGGTGGTAGGTCCAATCCACGAGATGGCTTGAAAAGTAAATGATAGTAGAGGGATAAGTAGAGATTCCCGTACGCCAACAATGGATATGATACACCAACACCTCACACAAGCTAGGGTTACACTTAATATGACACACAAGTATTGCTGGGGATTGCTTGCTACTAATCCACGCTCGAATCGGCTAGATAAAAGTAGCTTAAGAGTAAGCAAAAAAGATACTTAGCTCAAGAGAGAGTAAAATGGTTCAGTGTACTCTTCTGTGTATCAATTATGTGGCTATTACATTATGTGAGTATTAGTAGTACCCTGTTAGGGTAAGTTCTAAGTTACAAAAATTATAAAGAGTGGATCCTTATTTACTAAACAAAAAAGGTGAATAATTTACAAGGAAATGAAATCGTGTAAAAGAATGTCCTCTGTTAGAAAGGACAGTACGGTCATTAGAAGAGGACAACGCATATGCATTTTATTCAGTTTGCGATTTTGACAATATTATGAGTTGAGTAGGGGTAGTCCTTTGATCAGGTGTATTCAGCGTTGACAATTTGGCACCTTAATAGTTGGGGCTGGACAGGGGTTGGATCAGGGATAACTCACATTCAAGTCGGCCTCAACTATTCGGCCTTTCACAATTGTCAACTTGGCCTTAGCACTTTGGAGATGGCTGTTTTCCTGATTTGCTGCTTAGATTTACATGCAAGGAGGGGTCGGCTCCGTATATGGGCTAATCATCTCAGAAGCTTCTTAGATCTTGTGGAGGGCGAAGTAGCTTGACAAATTGGATTGGGGAAAATATTGCTCCTTAATGCTTAACTCTCCTCGGACAGCTCAACAGACTATGTGAGAATGCCCTCGAGCTCGAGAGCGAGTGATTGGTCCTTGATCCCTATCAGAGTTACTTTGCTCTCCACTTCATCCAAGAGACTGTTGAGTTAACGGTTTTGCTATTGAGCTAACCCCTCCCCAATACATCTGTCCATGGCTTAGTATAGAACGTGCATGATGTTGACTTGAATCATTGCTGAATCTGAGGTGACATTAACCTAGAGCAACCATCCGAGGCTAACTTGACGATGGACCATCCCTTAAGTAAACTTTTCCTCATTATGGATTGATAACTCTAATTTTAAACATATTTCATATGGTGATTTTATAGCATTTCCCTTACATTTTTGGTTTTCTTTAAAGAAAATGATACTTAATTGAGTAAAATGTTGATTTCAGGGTTTAAACGCGTTCTAGGCTGGAAAACGAAGAAAACGAATCAAGTTTCACTCAATTCCAAGTTCAAACGAAGAAGTTATGAAATTTTGAAGTTGTGCAGAAATTTTGCCTTTGTGCAGAAAGTTACACGACCTGGGGACACGGCCGTGTCCCAGGCCGTGTCTGGTGACGAAAATAAAATCCGTGTAATACACATATATAAGGGGATCTTAGGGTTTAAAAGAAGGAGAGACATTACAGAAACGGAAAGACACAAGAGAAGAAAGGAGACTTGAGGACAACATCAATCAAGAAGCAAGAACGACATCGATTTCAAGATTAGAGATTGTTCATCAAATCAAGAGGGGTTTTTATGCTTTATTTTATGTTTTTGATGGAACTCGTTTTTAGATTCGTTATGATAGCTTAGAATTCCAGTATTTAGGATTATGGAACCTAGGGTTTCATGTAACCCTTAGATTGAATTATAATTTCAAGAAAGTTTCTATCTTTTCTTGATTCAATTATGTCGTTTAGATATGGATTGATAATTCTAGAGTATCAATATATGATATTATGCATGTTGATTGAGAAATTGCATGCGTAATTAGATCTTAGCATAATTGAAGAGAATTACATGTATACTTAGAGATAAGATACATGTTTCTTTCGGAAAGTTAATTGTTTGTGTGGGAATTCATTATACATTAATGCGATTCTAAGTTATATTGCTAAGTGAAGAGATTCCGGTAAATAATTTAGAATTAGGGTTAATATGCTTGAGAAAGATATTAGCTTTAATTGTGAATCCCTCCGGTCAAGAATCATAGAAACTAAATTGAATATATTTTAAAAAGGTTACATGTTAAACACTAGGGGAAATAATTCCTAAATACATCATTGCATACTTGAAGTCGTTAGTAGTTTATTGCTTTCTAAATTGCTTAGTTAAGTCTCATAATTAGTTTAGTTTATTAATTTCAGTATTTTTAATTCATTCAACTCGACATAATTTTCCGGTTAGATAATAAAGCTAAAGTTAATATTAGTACTCAAAATCTCTAAGGGATCGACTCGGACTCATATCCGACTATATTAAAATTGATAGGTGCGCTTGCCTCGTATCATGGATCATCTGAGCTGTTGGGCCTAACCTGATCTGCTCAGAACCTATTTTGCTTAGTAAACAGCATCATTAAGACCACAAAAAGGACAGTTGACGAGCCTTTTTTGTTCGATATCCCTACTGCCTTTATAACCAAATATCTATCTTTTTGTTTGATTACAACTTTACCCTTGTAAATTATTCCTTTTCCTTTTTCTTTTTTGGTTTCAATAGATTCTTTTTAGAATTTACACTAACCTAGGACTTACCCTAATTAGGTCATATAAATACTTATAAATGGTGGTAGCCACAACAATCAATATAATTAACATTCAGACATTTTTCTTCTTGCGTGAGCTAAGTGTATTTTGCTTATTCTCGATTACTCTTTTCTAGCCCATTGAGCGTGGACTAGTGGCGAGTGACCTTCAGCCGCATTTATGCTTCATATTAAATGTTACTTGAGCTTGTGTGAGGTGTTGGTGTATCATATCCATTGTTAGTGCATGGGGACTCTTATTCAACCTTCGACTCTTATTTATCTTTCGAACAATCTCAAGGTTTTGACCCATCCCATTTTTAGTTCATGTAATACCGGATGTTGTGTGTTCATCTACAATCATGCCTGTATTATCTTGGTATCAAATCTTGGCTACATCCGAACAAGTCCTCGTTACTTACACTTTTAGTGGTTCACTATTGCTGTAAGTGTTTTAGTGTCAGTTTATTGCTATTTTGAGTGTTCAAACAGTGTTTAGAGTAAAGAGGCTTCAAGGTCTGTTTTCCCTTGTTTCTTGCTCGTAAAATAGAGTGTATAAGTTCGCTTGGTTTATTGTGTTGGTTATATTAGCTTTTAGTGCATTCGGCATTGTTTTGTGCTTTATTAATGGAAGGAAGTTTTGAATAGTATCATAGCTGTTAATCTCTTGTAAAAGACGACAATGTCTAAATCTAGTATTCAAGGAAATATGGGTAACTAAGAGAGTGGCACTCAAAATGGCTATAGTTAATAGGGAAGTTCCATACCCCGGTCAGTAGGTGATCGACTGAATAGACTCATCAACTTAGTAGCTCATCTGCTAATTGTCATAAATGAAGATAGGTGGTGATCTATATAAAAGACGAGCCAATGAACAACCTGAGAGAGATGCCCCAATTCGATCACCCCAAGCAAGAGGAGTAGATAGCGACACTAGGCATAGGTTAGCACTTGATGAAATTGAAGAAGTAGATGAGGAAGAAGGAGATGAAGTAGAGTACTATAAGCATGAAGAGAGGAATGTCCGAGCTCAAAGAGTAGAGGGGTTAAGGATGCGTATCTTAAGTTTTTCTGGAAGTGGTAATGAAAATTGGGTAGATAAAATTAAGAAATAGTTTCAATGTCATGAGGTGCTCAAGAATGCAAAGGTTAGACTTACTGTGTTAGAGTTTACTGACCATGCCACCCTATGTTAGAAGAACATTCAAGCCATACATAGAAGAGAAGGAGAATGTGAAGTTAGTAGTTAGGATGAAATGAAGAGTGTCATGAAGAGAAGATTTGTTTCGAGCTACTATTTGCAAGATGCGTTTAAGAAGTTACAAGAGTTGAGACAAAGTGGATCGAGTGCTGATGCCTACGTAAAGGAATATAGATGTTGATGATTTGATGTGAAGTTGTTGAGCCTAAAGACCGAATAGTGTCCCAATTCATTAGTGGTTGAAGTACGGGATTAGATATTTTGGAGACCATAGATATTGGATCACTTGATGAAGTTATCTGAATTGCTTAGAGAATTGAAAGGTACCGATTAGGGAGATTTCGAGCTCCTATCAGTTGGCCTATCCTGAGCTAACTTGTTTTAGGTAGACCTGTATGATTAGAACCAAGTAAGGTTACTGAGATCCAACCTCCTCAAACTACTCGAGTAGAGGAAAAGGAGATCCCGATGAAGTGTGAGAAAGGCCAAGCTTAAGAAGGAAGATAAGTGAGATAAAATGCTTCAAGTGTTAAAGATTTGGGCATATGGCTACTCAATGCTTGAACAGAAGAATTAGGGTAATCCAAAGAGAAGCACCAACTATTAAGGTAGACAATACTAACGAGGAAGTGGAAGAGCCAAAAGAGATAAGATAGAAAGAACAATCTAATGAGGAGGAAATTATCTATAGTGAGGAAGGTAACTTTATACTTGCTACCTTGGTGTTGAGAAGAACAATGAGTGTGAGTCCTGTGCTCGAGGACGAATAGCGAAAGAATCTATTCCACATTAAATGCAAAGTGAATAGTTTATTGTGTGCAATGATTGTTGATAGTAGCAACTGCATCAATGCAACATCTGCTTTCATGGTCCAGTAGTTGAAGCTATAGACCAAACCCTACCTTAAGCCTTATAAGCTATACTGGCTCATTAAGAAAGGAGCCTTAAGCTGAACAAACATGTATTAGTGCCCATCAATATTAGGAACTATTGAGATGAAGTGCTATGTAATGTGTTGCTCATGAGTACGTCCTGTTGTTAAGTGGTTTTAGGTTGGAACTTTTGTCCTGTAAAGAAAGAAAAAGCTTTTAGTATTAAGGCCAATCCAATGTGGTCATTCTAATGCCTAAGTTAGTAAATGAGTATAGGAAAAGATTGAGTAAAGAAAGTTGTCAGGTCCCTCTTACAATGCAGTTTTGTCGTATTTATAAGCAAGTGTTGAGTGTCTAAAGTAGTAGTTAGTTGCATGATTATTGGGACACGTGGAGATCTCTTAATCAAGTGCATTCTGGAAATATAGGAATAATAAGTAATTATGTAATATAACCGTGCTAAGTGATAACTATTCGTGATACTTTCCTTAATTCAAATCAAATGCGGATCTATGTTACTCAGTGTTAGTTGATAATCGAGTCACTCATCATATCAGCGGTCGAGTTGCCGAATGAATGAAATTCGACTATCAACATTTGCCTCCCAACTCTCATGGTCGAGGATTTGATTAAGGGAGTAAATATTTTGATATTTTGTAGGGTTGAATAGGGAATAATTTCCCAAATGTTGAGTGACCTGAGAAGTTCCTTGATTTCTGTTTAGAAAGACGGATCATATCCTATTTGAAAGATCACAACTTTCAAATTTCCGCTTATTAGAAGACTAAGCAATAGCATGTATGATAATTGTCACACTAGCCATAATTATGCCATAGGCACTAATAATTGTTAGAGCCATGACAATCGTTTGATTTCTTTCTCAAAACACATATCAATAATCTATGCCATCATCTAAGCAGCGCATCATCATTTCCGTCAGAGACTTGTTGCAGTTACGAGGGTAAATTATCCATATTTAAGGAACTTTTCAATACCGAAAGTAGATTTCTTTAGTCGTATCCATAAGCTTTCATTTGCTTTCGACATCTCATCTTCGCTTTCAAATTCTTCAAATTCTGTGACATTTCCTATAGTCGATTAGGTATGTTTCGTAATGTAATTCATCAACTTATCCTTTTAAATTCTGAAGCAGTTGAGACTGAGGCTACTTTACCCCCCCCCCCCCCCCCCCCCACCCAAAAAAAGGAGTGAAATGGGATGTTCCTTAAGTAGTTTGGCTAACAGTATAGTGGAGCGGTGGGACAAACTTGCATGAATTAACTCTCTTGCAGTGGATACCTATCTATATGAGAAGGAAGGAGGATCTGTGGTTAAGTATCTATATAATGACATAGTTTACTTTTGTAATTCACCAGATAGAGTAGCCAGTATTATCGATGGAGTTCTTGTTTCGAAATATAACAAATACTAGTAAGACCTTCTCGGAGTATGGAACCTTAGGAGGTTGAGAGAAGAGGAAAGGGTATGTTTTCTAAGGGAGCAAGAGTTTCACATCTACTTGAAACATCTAAACTTTGGACCACGCTTTTCCTTCTCGGCATTTATGAAGATGTTCTTCAACTATTTCCGAGTTGCACCAAGTATGTTCTCACAAAATATTTACTGGCTCCTCATAGCTTTCAAGATAGTTTGTGAAAAAGTTGAAGTTAGGGCTATACCTCAATTATTTTAGCTCATGGATTTTTGGACCCAATAGATCGAACCAATTTGCACTAAGGACATTGAATTGATGCCAAATGATGTTGCTATAGCAAAGAAGATGCAAGAGAGAAGGAAAAACAAAATGTTTTTCTAGGATGCCCAAAGGATAATGTGGTGGTATGAAAATGGAGAGCCAATTTTTTCCAAGAAGGAAGCTATGCTATCGAGTAGTTGTTGTGCCAAGTGTACCTACAAGAGGAAAGCCACTCTTATGACTTGGCGATGGAATTATTGTCTTTGAGCCTTGCTCACTACAGAGAATGTAAGTTCCTTCTTATTCATCGCTTTGGTATTAATGCATCTACTTTGTATTGTAGATATGGATGCTAGTGAGGTGAACCCTGTTAAGCTATTAGCTTAAGTGAAGGCTAAAAAATCAAAAGCTGATAGATGTGTAATCTCCATGGTTGTAGCTACTTAGTCGACTGTCGTTAAGAAGGCAGTAAAAGAAGGTGTGGCAAAATAAGTGTCGGCCTAAAAGACTTCCTATCCTACTAAGAAATGATAAGGGAGTGAGAAACCTAGTTTGGCTGAAGTCGTGTGAGTTGAGACCTTCCTGCTAAAAGTATATTGTAGCTAAGTTGTATGATGTAAGTATCAATTGAGTCCTTTCAACTATTAGGCATGTTTGGTCACTAATACTCCTGTTTGTTTATAGGTCAGCTGCTACGTTCTGACAGCCTTGGAAGAAGCTGATAAAGAAATGAAAAAGGTAATAATAATAATAATCCTTCATATATTCTACAGGTGGTCTAGAAAATTCATCATTCCATATTGACTTGTTGCAGAAAATTGAGGACGCATACAACTCCTCAAAAGCTCAAACTGCAGCTATTGAGAATGTGAGAATAAGGGTTGAGATGAAGGCCAAGAAGTATCAAGATGAACTCGCTACCGAGAAGTTAGCACACTCTTTAGTTGCTAATGAAGTCTCAAGCTTCAAGGCCAAAGTTGATGAGTAATATATAAGGAGGCCAAAGATCTAAAGGAGGAGCTATGTAAAAAGGAGGAAGAGTGCTAGGGTTTGGGCCGAATACTCTAGTTAATGAGTGATGAGGAAGATAGGCTCAACATGTAAATAAAGGAATTGGAAACCAACAACTTTGGACTGCAAAGTCGTGTTGCCAAAATAGAGGAGGCAGTGAGGAAAGGGCCCTTTATTGAAGAGGCACTTGAAATTGTGCCTTTAAGTTGGCAATAAGAGAGACTATTATGAAAGAAGTTGTTGGAGGGGGTTCAAGCGGTAAGAGAAGAAATCCTTAAGTTTCACCCTGATTATGATCTCTTGTGCTTAGACTTTGTCAACATTGATGATAAAGTTAGCGGTTATGACAAAGAAGACGATGAGGATTCAGGTGTCGAGATTAATATGCAGGATGATAATGAGGCTCATGCCAAGGGTCCTAGAGACGATGAGGATCGTCTATCAAAGGAAATCCCTTATGAGTGCAAAGAGAAATCTACCTATTCTCAAACCCTAAGCATCGGAAAGGAAACATGCACTAATAAGGCTCTACCTTTGGATCAACAAAATGCCTTTGCTCAGGCCGAGAATGCGTTATAAGATTGTTTCCCTTATAACTAGTTAGTTATCCTTTGTATGGATAGTATTTGATTGAATGGTCAAAAATTCATCATTGTATTTGTTATCTTATGCACATTTTCTCATGTGTATAGTAATTTTAGCATGTTTCATTTCATGTACTCTATCGTTTCCTGGCATGTTTTATTTCACATGCCATATTTTCTTGGCATGTTCTATTTCACATGCCATATTTTCTCAGCATGTTTTGTTTTACACAGTTAATTTTCTTAGCAGGTTTTATTTCACATGTCTAAATTTCTCAGTATGTTTTATTTCACACACCTAATTTATGTCTTTTATAGGCATTATCCGTTAGTCATTTGAGATGTAGACTAGCCGTTTTACTTGAAGCTCGTTATTCAAATTTTCGACACATGAAGTTCGTTAACTACGATAGGCTTGAACTTATTGACTTGTTAATCATAAAAAGATCAAGAAAAAAATCAAAGCTTTTAACTTTGAATATAAGTCTTCCATAACAAGTAGGCTGCTGCCTTATAATACAAACAGAATTGAATAACATTGAGGGAATTAATTGAAATAAGGTTTCAAATTCTCAGCGTTCCATGCATAAGGAGTAACTATACCATCCAATCTTTATTGTCGATATGCCCCTTTACTAACAACTTCTCGGAACCTAATAAGATCCTCCTAATTTGTGTTGAGTTTCCCTTATTTTTCTTACATGCTAGTCACCTCAAGCTTTCAGTAAACCAAATCCCCAAGTTAAGAAACCTAAGCTTCACCTTTTGATTATAATACCTGGCTGCCTATGCTGATACACCACAACCTTTGCTCTTGCTACATCTCTAATTTCCTTATTTGTATCCAAATTTGTGGTCAGACCAGCATGGTAGATCATTATGTCCAAATTCTGTATTCGTAGATTTGGCAAATCTAACTCAATCGGCAAAACTACTTTTGTACCATATGCTAACTTGAAGGGGGTTTCCCCTATTGCAATTCTGTGTGTAGTCTAGTATCCCCATAAGACATCTGACAATTTGTCAGCCCATTTTCCTTAACTTGATTAATCTTCCTCCTCTAGCCGTAGAAGATGATCTTGTTGATAGCTTCGATATGCTTGTTAGTCTAAGGGTAAGTTACAAACGTATAGTTTAGGTGAAAGCCGTATTTCTCACAAAATGTTTGGAATCTATCGTTATCAAATTGTAGTCCATTGTCCATGATTATCATAAATGGGACTCCGAATCTTGATATTATGGAGTTGAAAACAAATGCCTCAACTTTCTATTTGGTAATCCTTGCTAGTGCCTCAGCCTCTACCCATTTTGTGAAATAATCCATAGCAATAATAACAAATTGTTGCTAAGTTGTGAATTTTAGAAAGAGTCCGAATATATCTAATCCTCATTGGGCAAGGGGCTAAGGACTGGATAAGTAGCATAGTTCGATAGAAGGCACATGACTCAATGCCTTATGCTTTTGGCATTGCAGACAATGCCAAACAACTATCCTTGCATCTTCTTTCATGGTGGGCCAATAATAGTAGAGTTGCAACACACAGATATAAAATGTTTGTACTTTCATGTGGTTGCTATATACACTGCCGTGTAGTTTAGATAATACCCATTAGGCGTCTTTTGGAGGAAGGCATTGAAGATAAGGTTAGGATATATTGTGTTTGTACAGCTGATCATCTATCAATGAGTAATTTGCAGCTTGATAAACTAATCTTAAAGCCTCTTTCTTATCATCAAGGAGGATACCATCTCTTAAGTAATTTATAAGGGGGTCCATTCAGGATTTCTCTCTCAGGTGAGGAGCTAATTCGCAGCTTTGTGAGACAATGGATAAACTTTTGTTTAGGAGAAATTTGATAAAGAGTTTGTCACTGAGGTTGGGAAATGCCATACTAGCTAGCTTAGACAACTTATCAGCAGTAATATTCTTATTCCTTGGAACCTTGTGGATTGAAAAAGATCAAAATTCTTCCACGAACATTCGTACCATCAATAGGTGTTTGCTCATTTCTTCTTCCCTTAACGCATTACTTCCTGTGACTTGATTTACAATCAGTTGTGAATTGAAGAAAACTTTAAGTTTCTTAGCAACAATTTCTTTTGTCAGTTTATGTTCGACTATTAAAGCTTCATATTTTGCTTCGTTATTGTTGGTTGGGAATTTGAATTTCAAGGCATAATTAATTTTGACATTGTATAGTCCTTGTGAAATAAGGTTTGCACTACTTCCCTCTCTAATGGAAGAACCATCCACATAAAGATACCATATTTGCTTCTTGACAATCTCCATGACATCTTCCTTTTTAGTGAACTTGGCTAAAAAATCCACTAGCACTTGAGCTTTTAATGTTGTTCTAGGTTAGTATTGTACATGATAACTCTTATTTTAAATACATTTCACACGGTGATTTTATAGTATTTCCTTTACATCTTTGGTTTTTTCTTTTTTAAAGAAATTGATACTTAATTGAGTAAAATTTTGATTTTAAGGTTTGAATATGTTCTCGGATTGAAAACGAAGAAAAGGAATTAAGTTTCACTCAATTTGGAGTTCAAATGAATGAGTTATGAAGTTTTGAAGTTACATAAACAATAGGAGAAAGTGGCAATTTTTGATAAGAAAGTTATATAGTCTGGGATACAATTGTGTCCCCAGGCTGTGTCCATGCAGGAAGATTTTTTATGCTAAGGTCAGTAAGTTACATAACCTGGGGACACAACTGTATTCCAGGTTGTGTTTGGTGACGAAAAAAGAAACTTCACAATACATCATAAAAGGACTTATGAGGGCTTTGCACATAACTTTGGACATTAAAAAGAGAAGAGACTTGAAGAAAAGGAGGAGCAAAAGGTGAAAGCAACACCTAACTTCAAGATTAAAGAAGATTTTTGTCAACAAAAGGGGTTTTTTATGTTTTATTTCTTGATTTTGTTGTAATTCATTTTTAATTTCATTATAATAGCTTAAGATTCTTGTATTTAGGATTGTGGAACCTAGGGTTTCATGTGACTATTGGATTTATTGATAATTTTTGATGAAGTTTCTATCTTTCTTGATACAATTATGTATTTTAATTGTTAATTGATATTTTTAGGGTATCAATCTATGATATTATGCATAATAATTGAGAAATCACATGAATAATGGGATCTTGACATAATTGGAGAGAATTACATGTGTACTTAGAGATAAGATACATGATTCTTTTGGAAAGTTATTCTTTTGTATGGGAATTCATTATACATTAATGTGATTCTAAATTATATTACTAAGTGAAGAGATTTCAGTAAATAATTTAGGATTAAAGTTAATATGCTTGAGAAAGGTATTAACTTTAATTGTGAATCTCTCCGGTCATGAATAATAGAGATGGAATTGGATATATTTTTAGGAATCACATGTTAAACACTAGGGGAAACAATTCCTAAATACATTATTTGCCTTTTTGAAGTCGTTCTTAATTTTATTGTTTTCCAAATTAATTAGTCAAGTCTCATAATTAGATTAGTTTGTTAATTTTAGTATTTTTAATTCATTCAACCCATCATAATTTTTTAGTTAGATAATAGAGTTAAGGTTAGTATTAGTACTTGAGGTCATTGAGGGATCGACTCGGACTCACATCTACTATATTAAAACTGATAAGTACACTTGCCTTGTATCAATACACCATAGGTACTTAGCTTTAAGGCATATTTCATCATCCTCCTTAAAGAGTCTGGCCATTACAATGCTTGCTACAATGGTTAATTAATGAAGATTATGATTTGGTGAGCTTTAAAATACGATTTCAATTTCCTTGCTAAGAGAACCATTGCTAATACAAACTTCTTAATTTTTGTATATCGATGCTTTGACCCTTGCAGGACATGACTCAGTTAAGAAACTAGTCAATGCTCCTTGCCATCAATTTGGACCAATATAGAAGAAAGCGCTCAGCAGCTGATTGATAAGTATAAATATAAATTCTCTCCTAAGATAGGTGTTGAGATTATTGGGGGTAATGCGAGAAATTCTTTAAGTTCATTGAATGCCCTTTTGCAATCATCTGTCCATTTGAACTCTTTCGAATTCTGTAAAATTTTAAAGAATTCTATGCACCTATCCATGCTTCTCAACATAAACTGGTTAAGGGTGACTATTCACCTAATGAGTTCTTATACCTCCTTAATAGTACAAGGAGATTTCATATTCACTATTGCATCAATCTTTCTTGAGTTGGCTTTAATGCCATGTTGCATGACCAGATACCTTAAAAATTTTGCTGAAGTTGCGTCAAAGATACGCTTTTGCGAATTGAGCTTCATGTTATATCTCCTTAGAGTAGTGAACGTCTCCTCAAGATCAATAAGACGCCGATCCTCTATTATGCTTTTCACAATCATGTTGTTGACATCGACATTTTGATGGTTCTAGGATTTGAACATCATTTTGATAAGCCTTTGGTAAGTTATGTCGGTGTTTTTCAGCCCAAAAGGCATCAACGGATAGCAATATGTTCCAAAATTGGTGATGAATGATGTGTGAACTTCATCTTCCTTGTCCATTTTAATTTGGTTATAGCTTGAGAAAGCATTCATAAAAGAAAGCAATATATGTCCGACGATTGAATCGACCATTTGATCAATTTTCAGCAGTAGAAAGCAATCCTTAGGATAGGCTTTATTAAAATCCATAAAGTGTACATACGCACCATTTACCATTAGACTTCTTACTAGCATATAGTTGGCTAGCCATGTCAGATAAGGCTCTTCCTGAATGAATCTTGCCTTCAAGAGTTTCTAAACTTCTTTTTCTATGGCTACTTGCCTCTTGGGGGCAAAATACCTTTTCTTCTATTGAATTACTTTTATGCTTAGATTAATCTAGAACCTATGTACCATAATGTCTCTAAAGATACCGAGCATGTCCGAAGGGGACCATGCAAATACATCGACATTATCTTATAAGAAGTTGATTAAATTTTGATGAATGTGTACCGATAAGGGTTTCCCTATCTTAGTCATTTTTCCAGGATCATTTCCCAAGGAAATTTCCTTTATTTCATTTTTAGCATTTTCTATACCAACTGATTTTTGTTTTGGACAAGTTTCCACTTAAAAAATTTCTTCTTGCCTCAAGGCCCTAATGTATAAAGACCTTGCTAATTGTTAATCCTCTTTACATACACCAATTCTTGTAGGAGTGGGGAATTCGGCTTTAAGATGAGCAATGGAAGGGACAATGTTAAATAAGTGTTGACACTGTCATCCCATGATTATATTATATGAGGACCAACATTTGACAACAAGGAAGTCTACATTGTCTTCCATGATATGCTTGTCATCTTCAATTTGAATTGGTAAAGAGATTACTCCGGTTACTTGAATCGGTTGATTATTGAAGGCATACAAATCATAATTGTAAGATCTCATTTGTGCTTTGATCTCTGGTCTCATCTAGTCAAAAGCGTACTAGAAAATAATGTTTCTTTAACTTCTAGTATTAATGAGAATTTTATTAATCTCGAAGTTAGAAATTCTCACACTAATCACAAGTACATTATCATGTGGCCTTTGGATGCCTTCAAAATTTTCATTTGTGAAAGAAATCATATTGTTGATCCATTGAAAGTATCATTTGAAAGCTGCTTCATTTAAGTAAATGATAACACTATACTTTAGCATAGAAGACTAGGAAACGTAAATTTTCATTAACTTGAGAATTTATCTAAAAGGAACTTAATTTAAGGCTTACAAAAACTGCATGCTCTTGACAATATTCATTGTCTTGCTTGTTTTAAAAATAAGTTGAGTTCATCATCACATAAGAGTGAGAAAGCAATTTCCATTCAAAGATCTTTAGAGTTATTGCATTTAGATCTATTTGGTCTAACCCGTACTTTAAGTCTGGGAAGAAATAAGTATAGACTTGTCATAGTAGATGACTTCTTTAGATTTACTTGGATCTTATTCTTGCATCATAAAAACGATGCTTTTAAAAGCTTTGAATTTTTTTCAAAAAGAGTTGAGAATGAAAAAGGCCTCTCCATCATCAGTCTACAAATTGATCATGGAAAGGAATTTGAAAACTTAAATTTTTTTTCATTTTGTGAAGAAAAGGGCATCACTCATAATTTTTTCGCACCTTATTCTCCACAACAAAATAGGGTAGTTAAATGTAAAAACAAGACCATCCAAGAAATGATGAGAACTCTACTTAGTGAATAGCATATCATTTTGGGGAAAAAGCAACATCAATAGCTTGTTATATCATAAATCATGTATATGTAAGACCTTTGACAAATAAAATTGCTTATGAGATTTACAAACGTAGAAAACTTACTATATTATATTTTCATACTTTTGGTTGCAAGAGTTTTGTAAAGAAAATAGGAAAAGTATTAAGAAAATTTGAAGAGAGACCTGATGAAGTCATTTTTCTAGGTCTAGGCTACTCTCTAAACTTGAAGGCATACCAAGTCTACAATAAAGAAACAAAAGTGATAGAAGAATCAATAAACGTCAAGTTTATTGAAGAAATAAGCAATAAAGAATTGGATGATGAATCTCCAATTGTCTCAAATAAAAAGAATACATTATGTCTTGATTTAGAAGAAAGTAAGTTAGAACGTCCTTTAGACGAAACAATAGAGACTTCAAGAATGCTTGATGTATCTAAAACATAACTAGGATCAGAAGGTTTTTCAGAAACTAATACTAGGTTTGTTGAAACATGTCTAGAAGGTAAATTAGAAGGTTCTGAACATTTTCATATTCCACCATCATCTCTTAAATTTAAAACTAATCATCCTCCTGAACTTATAATTACTAATGTTAGATTTGGAATAAGAACAAGATTGAGCTTACAAAACTTTGAAAATCATTTTGCCCTAATATCTAAAGTTGTACCTCACTTAATTAATGAAGCTTTAAATGATAATAATTGGATCATAGGTATGCAAGAAGAAATTAGTCAATTTCAGAGAAATCAGGTTTGCAGCTTAGTTCCAAGACCCAAAAATAAGTCAATCATAGGAACTAAATGGGTTTTTAAGAAGGAACTAGATGAACATGGAGAAATAGTAAGAAATAAAGCATGTTTGGTAACTACAGGTTACTCTTAGGAATCAGGAATATATTATGATGAAACTTATGCTCCTATTGCTAGGTTAGAAGCTATTCTAGCATTTACTTGCTTGAAAAATTTTAAATTGTATCGGTAGATGTAAAAAGTGCTTTTTTGAATGACTTTCTTAAAGAAGAAGTGTATATTGATCAACCTCCTAGATTTGAAGATCCCTTTGAATTAAATTATGTATATAAGTTGAAAAGGGCATTGTATGGACTCAAACATGCTCATCGTGCTTGGTACAAAAGACTAAGTCAATTCTTAATTAAAAATGGATTTCAGAGGGGAAAAGTAGATACTGTACTCTTCATGAAATACTATGGAGAAGATATGTTAGTTGTAAAAATTTATGTTGAAGGCATTGTTTTTAGTGCAACTAATGAGAAGTATTGTCAAGAGTTTTCAAGCTTGATATAGGCAGAATTTGAGATGTCACTCATGGGAGAATTAAACTTATTCTTGGGATTGTAAATCAAACAATTAGAAAATGGAATATTTATTCACTAAGAGAAGTACACTAGACAATTTTTGAAGAAATTTGGTTTTGAGAATACTAAGGATTCTTCAACTCCTATGAGTATCTTGACAAAGCTTGATATCACAGGTAATGGTAAAAAGGAAAATGAAAAATTATATCGAAGCTTAATTGGATTTTTGCTATATCTGATAGCTTCATGTCCTAATATTTTGTTTACTACTTATGTATGTGTGCTAGGTTTCAAAGTTCACCAGTAAAAACACATTTAACTGCAGTTAAAAAGATCTTTAAATATATAAAAAGCATTACAAAATTAGGAATTTGGTATTCTAAGAGTCAAAATTTTGATCTCATAAGATATTCAGATGTTGATTATGTAGGTTGCAAAGTGGATAAGAAGAGTACTTCAAGTACTTGTCAATTCTTAAGAGATAACTTAGTTTCTTGGTCCTCCAAGAAACAAAACTCTATTGCTCTTTCAACTATAGAAGCTAAATATGTATCTATTAGAAATTGTTGTGCTTAAATACTTTGATTAAAACAACAATTGAATCACTATGGGATAAGTTATAAAAATATACCTATAAAATGTGATAATACTAATTCTACTAATTTGACAAAAAATCTAGTTTATCAGTTAAGGTCAAAACACATAGAAATAAGGCGTCATTTCATTCATGATCATGTCACAAATAATGATGTGAGTGTTGATTTTGTTCCAACTAAATATCCATTTGTTGATATATTTACAAAGCCCTTAGATAAATTAGGGTTTGAATTTATTTGTAATGAAATTGGTGTGTGTGACCCTTTTTATTAGCATAGAGAATACTTAATTAATTCCCCTAAGCTAAAATTATTAAACACGTATAGATTTGTCTTGGCATATTTTTTAATCATGAGTTTCTTTCTTCTTGTGTGTTGCACACGAAAAAGTGTTTTGTGGGTCTTAGTATATTTGTAGTGGGTCTTAGCATATTCGTAATGGGTCTTTAATTCTCTTAGTAGTAGGTCCAATAAATCAGCCTACATGCATACAGATAAGGACCAATAGATCTTGCAATTATTTTCTTTTCTCTAACGTATAAAAGCCTTTATTCTCTTTATTCTTCCTATTTCTTCAAACTCTTCATATTTCCTTCTTGTAATTTCTCTCTCTCAACCAAAATCATGGCTCTTAGAAAATCATCCCATATTATTGCAAAAGGAACCATATTTAGAGTTCTAAAACAATCTCGATAACTCTATTGTTCTTGATGAACAAGAAACCAACACCACCATTCCTGTAGATTCTCAACCTAATCTACCCTTTGAAACGCATCAAGAATCACTTAAAAAAACCCAAACCTTAGAACTACATGATGAGCCAATGAAAGAAATTGCTTAGGAAGTGAACCAAAAGAATGATTCTAAGAGACATTTTGAACTTGTTTGGGAAGTTAATTAGAAGGATGCTCAGGATGTGCCATAGTTTGGTTCATTTGAAGAAGTTGCTGAATTTGAAGGCATTGGTTCTCTAGATAAGTCGTTTGAAGAAAAGTTTAAAAGAGATCCTCTTGAACAACCCCCTGTACTAAAACCCAAGAAGTCTCCAGGAATGATTAAGATTGCAACCCTAGTGAAGAAAACCTCAAAAACTTCTAAAGTAGTACAGAAATCTCCAAAAGCAGTGATCACAAAATTGTCCTCCTAATCGAAAGACAAACCCAAGAAAAGATATACAGTAAAAGGTAAAAATCTATCTATCAAATATTCTTTTCACTTAGATTTAGAATTCTTTGAAAAGAATGGTTTTTATTGGGAAGAGTATATGAATGGGTTAGGTGATAGGAATCAACCCCTTGGACCGATCATAAGAAGTTGAGCTAAAGGACTCTAGGGACTTGCATAGAGAATACTAGCTCTAAGCCATAGTCGAGACAGGGATTCTTATCTTGAGCTGATCTCATGTCGACCTAACTATCAGGTCCTTACATGCATCAAATCTGCCTCTATTCAGTAGTAATGCTTTATCCTAAGAGTAGCTGAGGTGAGCTCCCAATCTGACCACAAGAATCCGACCTTGAATCAAGTTGACTTCTCTCTAGAAGAACTAATTGGCCCCCGGCTTAGTCTACATCAGGTTGGCCCTTGACCATAAGTATTACTCTATTTCTGCTTACCTTGTACCATATTTCTCCCATCTAGATGCCAAGTGACAAGTGTCTTTTGATACAGTATTCTAGAATGATTCTTTCTTTTTTACACTGAATATTCTTTGTCTCTTTTACCCTTTTTAGTATGTCTTATGTAACTTAGTTGTAGAACACCCTTTTGTCTTTTCATACATGTAAAGTAACCTTAGTGGATAAGTATATAAACCCCCATTTTCTTGTATGTGAGAATGACATATATCTCTTTAATACAAAAATCACTCACTTTGTGTAACCTTAGTGTTCTTGTTATCATTAAACTCTTATCTATTTCCTTTAGCAAGGAGTAGTGGTGAGTGACCATTCAGTTCGGATTGGTATGTCATATTTAGCAAATTGTAGGCCAATTAGAATCAAGTGGTGCATTACATCCATTCGGTAGCTACTTAGGCTTTGCTAGCTTTTTCTTTTGTTCCTTTCCAGCTCACTTCCTTGTGGTGGTTCTTCATATTTCCGACCTTAGAGAAGCATCATTAGGTTTGAATAGCTCTATTAATATGAGAGGAGTTATATATGGGGAACTTATAGATGAGTTTTATAGAAAACTTGATAACAAGGATCAAGAAGTGTCGAATTTAGTAATATTGGGTGAAAAAAATGAAATATTGAAGAAGGATATACTAAAATGTTTTGGCATTAAGGAAATCCAAGAAGATGAAAACCTAGTATAAATGACTAAAGAGAATGCGTTTATAGAGTTGAATGATGGAGTAGAGTTGGGTATAGGTAGAGATATTTTTAGCATTGAGTTTGAGTTGCTAATTAGAATCTTGCACAAGTTTGTCAACACATTTGTGTTACCTAGAAGGGGTAATGCAACCTCTGTAACAAAAGAAGATGCTTTAGTTATTTTGATATTGTTAGGGAAAAGATATAGTAAAGCTAATGATGAGATACATATGGCAACACTTAGATGTTCGGCTATATGGGAATCTATTGATGAGTCTCTTTAATTTCAAAAAATTGAAAATAATAAGTGAAGCAACATGTCCTATCTATCCTATTAAGTTAGGACAAAGAATCTTTAAGTAGATGGGGATTTATGTGAATGACAAACTTTGGCATTCAAATAGCTTCTCACAAAGTCTAAATTTACAATTTGAGAATGATTCAGAAAGTTGTTTAGAAGGTTTGATTTAATTAAAAAGGAGACAATTCTAAAAATGTTCAAAAGATGCTTCAGAAGCCTTATGATAAGAAGAATCAAGATAGTATTACAGAAACTTGTTCAGAGACTTTGAAGGAAAGAACGTTGATACTCTTTAGAAGGTTATTTAGATAGTCAATTTGGAAGAGTAACAGTGAAATTTAATCAGATTCAACGTAAACAAGGCCTAGCTCTACTAAGTTAAGTGTATTAGGGAAATATACTTAATCCTGTTCCACTCAAGATGGAATTAATAATCCATGGGGATTATTTAAGTGAAAATATCTATAGATAAATAAAGATATATAAGAATGGATATGGATAAGATTGGTTTCAAATCTTATAGGATTTCACTTTCTTTAAAAACTGAAGCTTGTCTGGAAATTGTTGATCAAGCATATGTCACCATAAATATTCAAATCTATAGTTTATCTGGAAATTGCTAATCAAGCATATCTCACCATAAATATTCAAATAAGAAGTTTATTTGGGAGTTGTTGATCAAGCATATCCTACCAAGCTTAGAGGATTGGATTTAAAATTCAATTCACCAAGATCTTCTCAAAAATATCTATGGATTATTTAGACATTGAAAAGGATAAACATAAATTGAAGATAATTCTCATCGTCTTTTAGCCATTGAAAGACTTAAGTATAAAAGATAAAGTTATTCAAAGTTATACATATGAATCTAAGAAGCAAAAGATTACATATACATTATACTTGAAACGAGAGCTATTTCTACCATTTGAATGAGCATAAAATGTATTTTAGATACTTATCCATAAAGTTGAACTAAAGTAGATCTCTTATCAATCATTACTTGTGTTTTTATTTGAAATCTTTTTGAGATTCATATTGTTATTCTCACTTGTTTCCCTTATAAAATTTTGTTTGTTGTTTGAGTTAGATTGTACTTTGTAGATCTGTATTAGCCTAGATGGAAGAAAGGTTGGATAGGTAGAGCAGATTGTGGTAAAGCTTATGTGTGGCAATTACTTGTAAACCTCTTATAATTTTGTTATAGTGGATTAAGTGGAACGGTACCGGTGAAGTAAACTTGGTTCCCGATAATAGAGCTAGAAGAAAGCAATAAGTAAAAGGCTAAAGCTCTATAAATCCTCAGCTTGATAATCTCTTTCCTTATCTCTTTAATTTGCATTATTTAATTTTTTTATTTGTGTTGAATGATTAAAGTGCCTCTATTCACCAATTTAAGTTATTAAGAGGAGTACTTTTTTTCTTGTATCAAAAAAGTTTTGAAAAAAATTTAAAAACATCAATTTAAACCCTACCCTCCGCAGGCCACCACCCCTTACCCCCCCTTCTTCTCCTCCTCCTCTCTTGAGATTTGATACAAGACCAACAAGGTTTACCTTCCCTTTAAGGTATTGAAGATGCAATTAACTTGTTGCTAAGAGCCACATTACAGAATAAGCCTACCAATAGGCTAAACCTTAAACAGGCTATCGAGCTTTAGAGGCAAGTAGATGAGCTATTAAAGAAAGGGTATGTGCAAAAGTCCCTAAGCCTATGTGTTATGCTAGCACTATTAGTATTGAAGAAAAATGGTACATGGAAGATGTGTGTAGATAGCTGAGCAATCAATCGCATCACCATTAAGTATAGGTATTCGATACCAAGGCTTGATGATATGCTAGATGAGTTGAATGGAGCAAGAGTATTCTCCAAGATTGACCTCAAATTTGGACACCATCAAATCTGAATGCGAAAAGGAGATGAGTGGAAGACCACATTTAAGACCCACTATGGATTATATGAGTAGCTTATGATACTAATTGATCCATCAAATACCTCGAGCACATTCATGCGACTAATGAATCATGTGCTTTGAGAACTAATTGGAAAATCTGTTATGCTATATTTCAATGACATTCTGGTCTATAGTCCTGATCAGGAGAATTACCAAAAGCATCTTTGAGTAGTTTTTATGAAACTTTGAGCTGAAAGTCTCTATGCTAATATGAAGAAATACGACTTTTACCAACCTAAGGTAATTTTTCTAGGTTTTGTTGTAAGTGGTAGTAGCATCAGAGTTGATAATGGGAAGATAAGGGTGATTACCGAATGGCTTGAGTTGACGTGTGAAGCTTCCATAGCCTGACATCATTCCATTGTAGATTTATATGGAATTTTAGTACAATTGTGGCCTCACTCACGGAGCTGTCAAAGAAGAATGTTAAGTTTAGGTAGGGAGAAAAGGAGTAAAGGAGTTTTGAAGAAGTAAAGGAAATGCTAACTATAACCCCTATATTAGCTCTATCGAGATTTGACAAATTGTTTAAAGTAGACTGTGATGCCTTTAAACTAGGCATAGGTACTGTGCTGATATAGGAAGGCTAGCCTATTACCTACTTTAGTGAAAAACTTAGAGGAGCTATACATAACTATTTTGTTTATGATATGGATTTTTACTCCTTGATCCGAGCATTGACTATATGGTAACACTAATTATTACCTAAAGAGTTTATGATCTACACTAATCATGAATCTTTGAGATATTTGAATAGTTAGACTAAGTTGTCATGAAGACAAGCTAAATGGGTCGAGTCCGTGGAGGGATTTTTATATGTTGTGAAGTATAAGATTGGAAAGAACAATATAGTGGCCAATGCCTTATCAAGAAGACACTCCCTTTTGACAAAATTATAGACCTGGTTATTGGGATTTTCCATGATCAAGGAGTTGTAGGCTAAGAATCCACATTTTGGCCCAATCTATGCCTAATGTGAAAAGGGCCGAGCATTAGATGACTATTACAAGTAAGACGGATACTTATTTAGGAAGATGAGATTATGTATCCTGACCTGTTCCATGAGAGAATTGTTAGTATGAAAGGTGCATGGAGGAGGATTATCTAGATACTTTGGCAAGCACTGAACTCATGAGGTACTATCCTTAAGATTTTTTTTGCTAAAGATGACAAAGGATGTCCAACTTGTGTTGGGAAGGTGTATTACTTGCAAAAAGGAAAAATGTCGAGCCGAGTAAGGGTAATATTTACCATTGCTGATACTGAGTAAACCATGGTCTAAGTTGAGCATATACTTTATGTTAGGTTTATCGAGGACATCCCGAGGGAAGGACTCCATCATGGTGGTCATTGATTGATTTAGCAAGATAGCATACTTTATGCCCTATTCTAAGACTAATGACACTTCAACTATCTCTTTTCTTTTCGTATAAGAGGTCATCAAACTTTATGGATTGCCTAGGACCATTATTTTGGACAGAGACCTAAAGTTCATGAGCCACTTTTGGAGAATGTTATGGAGATGAATGGGAACTAAGCTGGTGTATAACACATCTTGTTACCTACAAACGAGCAGACAGACCGAGTATGATTGCCTTAATTTTAGGGGCTTAAAGAGCGGTAGAGATTTTGTGTCTCAAGAAAGGAACTTTCAAAGTTAACAACCATTGACTTAAATTGTAATTAGGAGGAGAGTTTGAAAAGGAGAACAATCATGAGTATGACCTCTATCCAATTAGAGAAAATAGGTAACCTCATTCTTAACTTGTTATGCAAACGACGTTAAACAAAAGTGCTTCTTAGGAGCTAACCCAAAGTATGTTCATTTTGCATTTACCTATATTTCCATTTTATATCCTTTTGATTTAAGTTTGGTTATGTCATTATTCAACACAAGTTAATTCTCAAATCTTCTTAAGTGTTATAGCGTAAAATATCCATGATAAGGATTGTGATGATTAAGGAGACAATTGGAAGGGTCAAGATCATGAACCAATGTATGGAGCTTAATGAAGAGAGGTAAAACTAAGTCCAGAAGGGATTACGATTAAAGACCATGCTCGTGGCCTTACCTATGTTCCTTTCATCATGATTTGTACTTAATATTGAAGCTTGAATTTTAGTTTGAGAGGACTACAGCCTAGGACTACGCCTATGGTCTTAGTCGTATAGTTGTAGATGTAGAAAATATGTAAATTTGAAGTTGAATTTGGTTTGAGGGAACTATGGGCAAAGACTGCCCTTATGATCTTACTTGTGTTTCCCTTATCAAATAATTACACCTAGAAAATTTTAGATAATTGCTTCTAAGAGAGACCACAATAACATATTACAGTCGTTATCTTAACTATATACTTGTAGTAAAGCTAACCTGAGTTATACTTAAATCTTTATTGATTTAATTGTGTCCTACTTTCCTAATTTGGAACACTCTCATCTAAAATTTACTTTCTCATTTCTTAAGTAACCTTCCTCTTTCCATTATGTAATGTATATTCAAAGTAATCTCCAAAAATACTTCTTGCCTAACTAAAAAAAAATGTAATTGCTACTTTTCATAAAAAGTACATTGCCAATTTGGAATTGCAACATCAATCTAGGAAAGTAGTATTTAAATAAACATATAACTTTGAATATCCCTTATTGCATCCCTAAAATTCCTAAACACTAACCTAAGAAACTAAGTGTAAGGAAGGGAGAAACCCTTTGAAACAACTCATGGCACCAAGAACTGCCCATCGCACCACTTACAAGACCTCTTCTCAACCCATATTAGCTATACTTCTACTTCACTCAAAACACTTGTTAGAGTTCAATAAGCCCAATCACCAAACCTACTATGAAATCTTTGTTAGGAAAACTTTATCCCAATCAAGTTTCATAGATTAAAAGGGGTTGAAACTAGCTACCGTGGAGGTAGAAATTCCTACCATGGTGGAGAAAGGAGGTTGTGATAGGTTGTTTAACATTCAAGAACCCATCTATAAGGAACTAACCTTAAAGTTCCTTGCTACCTTATCCTTGGAACATGATCAAGTAGCTTATGGAGCCTATAACACTATTTCCTTCTAACTTCAAAATAACGAGTTTGTCTCTCCATAGTAGATTTAGATTTTTAATGGGACTTTATGATAAAGAATTTGTCTATTTGCTAGAGTTTTACACACTTCCATGTGACTTATCCTGAGGTGTTATTCTTGCCACTTATTGGCTAAAATTGAGTGGTGAGAAAACTCATAATCTAAATTCTATAAGAGGATCTCACTTGAAAAACCTAACATATCAACTTCTCCATTGGCTACTTACCTATACCATTAGTGGGAGTGGAAAGAGCACTGGTGCAAAGGCTATGCACGAGGTCTTCTACCTCTATAGCTTAGTAGAGGGATATCCCATGAATTTAGATGTTGCACTTGATTTTTACATGCAACATCAAGTAATCGATGCTTGGGCGAACCAATTAGGATGTAGAGTGTATGTGACAGTTTTAGCTAAATAGCCAAAACTCCTTGTTGATAACCTATAATTGACCACTATTAGGAATGCTACCCTAATGACCTTATCCACTTTCTACCAAATGGGACTCCTCTCGAATGAAGTCAACAAGACATCACCAAAAGGAAAAAAAAAAAAAAGTGAAAACTCCATTAACAATGATGCGTTAGTAAGGGAAGTAAAGAAATTGAAAATATAAGTCCAGAAATTGGTGGATTCCTATGAAATAATCGAATAATCCCTCCAAAGGTTATTCATGTGTCAAACTAGGATAATGGAGTTTTGTAGCAATCTCGCCAACCAAGTTAAGATGAAGATTCCTCCATCAACAGATGAGAATTTAATTGATGTGGTGAGGCGGATAAATTTAGGGAATGAGGTGGAAGAGGCGACATCAAAGACTTAAGTGGAGGCATTAAAGGGCAACAAGGAGAATGAACCAATAAACATTAATTCAAAAGATGAGAACAACAATGAAGATTTAGATTTTTTTCTATATATTTAGCATTCATTTGTTTTTGTTTAGATGTTTTTTTTTTTATTTTGATGATTTCATGATTAGTTTGAATAAGTTTTAGTTAGTTACAATCTCTATTTCCCATGTTTTTATTTTTCAAGTTTATATTCAAGTTATATTCCTTCATTGAAATAATGAAATTTTCCCTTTTGTTGCATATGCTCTTATTTTCTATTTCAGGTATGCTTGTCTAGATCTCTCCTGAGCTGACAACTTCAACTCATTCAAGGTAAGTTCTCATTGATCATACGAGCAAATCCAAATATCTAGGGAAGTATTGTTTTCCCTATATTTATATTCTTTTCTCTACTATACTTTAATTGTTTGCATTGTTTCTTTCTATGATTTAAAACTAAGTACATTGAGAACAATACACTAAATTAAGTGTAATGAAGATACTATTATTTAGTAATCAAATTGTCATGTTTTTAACCCCAATTTTTTTTTTCAAATTTGTAATCTCAATTTAATGAGAAAATTGTACTTATATCTAAATTTTCTTAAATTACTATTGTACATGGAACATGTTATTAGAATTAAATAGTGGAATTCTCATAGAGCGAAAGTTACATGTCATTTAACTTGACACTCTAAGGCATTAATTAATTAAACATCATGATTGAGCTTTAGTCATATGTTACTTTACTTATATGTATACCTATCTCTCTCTGTCTTTTTTTTTTAGAGCTCTATAATCATAAGCAAATAAGTAAATGAAGCTTGTCTCATGTAATTTCCCCTTGAAAATTTAATTTCGCTAAGGGCGTAATTAAGAATAATTTGATAAAAGAGTGATTAGTAAGGATAGGTCTTGGTCCCTTAGAATATGATTCTTTCCTACTGCCAACTTGTTGAGAAAAAGAAAAAAATTTAAGGAAAGAAAAGTTGATGAGGATTGGTCTTAATCTCTTAAAAGAGTAAGGTACTTTCTCGCTACAAATAAGCTTTGGTAATTCATTAAAATAAAAAGCCTATTAACAAAACTCTTTGCTAAGGGGTTAAGTAGATACGGCATGTGTTTGCCTATGATTATGGTGCTTGATAAAATTAAGAGAGATTTATATACATCTTAACTAAATAAAAGGGAGTTTTATATGGTTTTTGCCCAAGTAAATGAAAGTTGAACTAATTTGGGAATAAATCGCATGATTAACATTGATTTATAGGAATTAACCATCAAATTCTAGTATTTATGTGCAAGATGTATTAAAAAGGTGAACACATAGATGAGTGTATAGGTTACTAGAAATTTTTAAGGATGCAATGGCTAGAATTGCATCTATTTTGAAGGATAATCTGAGAATAGTAACTGTCGAAGAGAATTTCTTCATGAATTAAGCTAAGGGAATGACATGGTCTACCATCATGGCCTTGTTCCTTGGCCATGAAACCCACGTCTAACCCTAATCCCTTCCTTATTAATTTCAAGACAATTTCTCAACGAATTATTACAAAAAGAAGTCTACGTCAAGACTCCATAGCCATGTACCTAGCTATGGATCTACAATGATTTTTAAACACTTGTCATTTGGAGATTATTTTGTCTAGACATTATAAATAGATGATAGATATATGCACTAAAAGGATAGGTGCATATAATTTAGAATAGTCTTTTCTTAAGGTTTTAGTCTATTTCATCATGAAAGTTTATGATTTTATCATGTTTGTAGCATAAAAGCAGCGATATCTAGGCTTATAACCATTGAGGTAACATGTAGCCTATGTTAATTGCTCTTATTTTAATGAAATTCTCTTATTCTTGTTAATTCAATTACATGTTTTGTTTATATTAAGTTGTTATTTCTAAAGTCTCAACTTAATTATTTGATTTTATATATTGAAGTCATGGGGCCAATACATGGATAGATCTACTGTAATTGGAGAGATTTGCTATAAACATAGAGATAAGCTATAGATTTTTTTTCAAAGTTTAAAGTTATTCATTGTTTGTTATTGTGGAATTCTTGTTCTTTATGTTGTTCTAAGGAGTTCTATTTTAAAAGAGATACAGGTACAACGTAATTAGGATTATAATTTAGGAACTAAGCGATTCCTATTAAATTAGCAATCAAATTCCTCTGGTTAATATGGATAAGAGATTCACTAGAACCCTTAGGCTACTACATGTTAATCTCTTGGTAATCAAAGTCTAGATATCCTTATTCATAGTTAATTAGTTCCATTCGATTGTTGCATTCTTAAAAGTTTCTATTTTCTAAATTTCATCCAATTAGTCATTGTCAAGCATAATTTTTCTTGGTTTTTATAAATAAGTTCTCTTTAAACTAATCAATATTAAACTCTACTTGTTTAATACTATCATCGACTAAGGTTTAAAGAAAACTGATTCTTTTATTTTTGAAATGTTTTGGAGTTGTCACCCGACTAGAGTCGAGAAAAAGAGTTAAATTATAATAAATTGGATAGATTCGTTATAACTTAGCTATTAGTCTTTTGATAAAACTAATTTTATTAAACGGTTTTGAAAACTACAAGATTGAGTTTGGAGGGTTATGTTTTTAAACCCTTACAAGTACCATTAACTTTTTAAATTGAGATTCAATTTCTTTGAAATCAATATTAAAAAATTTGACACTAAACAGATGAAAATCTTTGTCTCTTTTCAATTGAGTGACTAAAGTGAAAATTTTAATTTTTTTTCTTTTTTTTTTTTTATGTTACGTCAAAGGTACCTATGTACCTCTTATTCAGAATTAAACGTAATAGTTCTTTTCCGAAAATATTAGCAGGTTGATTGATTTTAGTAAAAAAAAAAGTCAAGTTTAAGTTTTTATTTTGATTCGATTTATTTAAGGAAACATTCTAAAAAAGGGTCCCAAATTTTGTTTATTAGATTCGAAAATTCTAAAGGTCCTAATTTTAAAAAGCTCAATTTATTTTGTTTTTATTGAAAGTGAATTTTTTCTAAGTTATAAAACATTTTTCCATTTTTTATTATTTTATTTATTTTATTTATTATTGTTTAAATGTTAATCAAGAAAATAAATAAAAAAATAACAAAATAAGCTAATTTATCTTTTGTTTTCTCTTTCTTTTTTCTTTTGTTGGTTTTTGTTACAATCACATTAGAGATAAACAAATAAATTGTAATACCTCGCCTTTTAGGTATTTGCTTAAAATTTTTTCTCAAACTCTTGGTACTTGAAAATGGTTCATTACTATCATCCTTGAGTTAAGGATAAGACAGAACCTGTATTTAACCTACTCTTTTATTTTATACACAGTACTTTCAAATATTTTCTCAATCGATATAACCAACATCAGCAAAAGCTTCTACATCAGTGAGCCATACATGGAGTATCACAATTACCTACACTTCTTATACAACATAGAATATCTATTACAAATACACGGTTTTGAACTTCCACAATTACACTAAATTTCTGGTCAGATAACACCTACAACTTTCCTAAATAGGTCTCTTCATATACTTAAGCTAAATCATATAGTCAATGAGTTCTCTCTAGAGCTTATCTTCAGCTAGAGTTTTTGAAGTCTCCTTTTCACTTTTGTCTATTTATTTGTAACTTAAGGATGAGAGAAACTTATCCCTTCAGCTACTGTGAGTTGAGTAAGAGTGGATAAACACATAACAATAGGTACATTATTCAAGTAGTTAGTCCAATTACATTATCTTATAGTTTCCCAATCAAGCAATGCAAATGCAAAAAAAGTATGCCATGCTCATACACATATCATGCATTTGTATCAGTATCCTAGCCCAGCTTAGCAACTCATATGGTTCGGTCAACTGAAATTGGGCATCTGGAATAAATCCAAGAACCTAGTAAACATTTTAGCTTAGCAATAACTACATAGAGTGGTTGGAAAATCCAGCATATAGTTAGCCTAACAAATACAACGCAGTCTTTATATACTCAAAAACTCAGCTTTTACAAATTAAGTAGTTTACTTGATAAACCTATCTTTTCATATGGAAACCGACCTAACAGCATCTCGGTTTTTAGAAAACCTAACCCGTAGGTCCCATTTTGTGCCATGCCATGAATGCATTAAATTGCACACCAAGCAAAACCTAGCAAATCTAACTAGACTTATTCATCACTTATTACCCAACCTTTACTTTGTAGTTTTGTCAGTTCTAAGATCTCGGTATCAAGTTCACTTAAGTGAATACCTTAGGAGATAGAGTTAGTTCCTAGATTCTTTTCCAAGATAACATGATCCCAGCAAATGTCATATATGCATTCATCAATATCAACATATAACCAAGTTTCATATCATGTCACTAGTCAATCAACAACTAATATAACAGGTAACATAACTCACTAAGTAGTACATTAATTTATAGCTAATTTTAGCTAAACCATTGAATAGCACATCAACTTACAATTAATGTTTAGCTAAGGCAATACATCATTGAGAATACAAAGTTAAGAGTAAGCATAAGTCTACTCAAGCACACATAAGTATTTACTTATCTAGCTAGTGGTACATTCCCTATCTTACTCATTAATGTAAGCTTCTTCTTCCATGAATTCACCTAGCAATCAATTACAGGTCATGAGTATATGCAGATATACATATACTAGTAAAATTCTCACGTTTTAGTAATTAGTTTGTTATAAGTTCGTTCTAATTTTGTCTCTGAGTTTGATTTTAAGTTAGTTTTTGAAATAGCTTTTTATTGCACTATCTTCTTTTACAAATCATAATGCCTTGACCAATTAATGAATTTTGTAAGTTTTCTAAAATTGGAAAATCTTTTGAGTTTGGTTCTAAGCAATTCTATAGCAATTTTCTCTAGTCGAAAATCCTCTAAGTTACCATCTAAGCTATATTAGGGTCATTCATAATATCAGTTTTATCCTCTGACACAGCTTTTGAGTTTCTCCAATCTAAAGCCCTTACTAAATTATCCTCTAAGCTATCCTCTGACTCTGTTAATTATAGGATTTTTAGTAAAATCATCCTCTAATGAATCCTCTATTTCTCTCGTTTTCACATTACTTAATAATTCTTGCCTCTAGCCTACTCTCTAAGCATCAATTTAATGCATTGTTCATTATCAAAGGCCTCTGAATCATCCTCTGCCTTTTAATAATATCCTACACTTAGTTCATTTACTATCTCTCTTCCAAATTACAATTATGAAATCAATTTTTAAATAATAAGTACCACTTGAACAAACCTTTCTTAACTTCATTTCTTTCTAATTCCCATCACAATTTATCAATTGTTCCAAATACACTAAATTATTTAAATACCAACTTCCACATTCAAGGCCATTACCAACTTCCCTCAACTCCTCATTGTAACAATCAATCCAAATCACTTTAGAACAATATCTATTATCTAGGTAGGATTATCAAAAGAAACACATTATGTCCACTAAAATGCATTATTTTAAGCTCAAAAATCACATAAAAATTTACAAAATAGTTTTGTAAGAAATCTTTTCATAGTGATCTAATTTTGATATAGGACAGTTTACAGAAAAATTTTGAAGGTGAAACAACGTCGCTAGACCCATTTATTTTTATATTGAAAATTGTCCAATTTCTCTAATTTCTTAAGGAAATATATTATAACTACCAAATTTATACAAAATATTATTTTTCCTAGGTTCTATATATAAAAATATGTAGGAATAAATTTTTTCACAATTTTTTGGCACTATTTATATTTTTAATAATTTACTCAAAATCGGGCTAAAATAGAATCTCACCAAAAAACGAAGCTCCGGCCACCAGTGGCTCCTCAACCATTGTCATCATATTTGGGTGATGGTTGTTGTCCTTTTTGGCAGCTGCCTTTGGTTTTTAGCAACTCCTTAGCCCTTCGTAGTTTTCGAAGCTCAATTTCACACCCCAATTTTGCTATTTCCCCCTAATTTTCTTCTTTAATTCTTTTAACCTACTCTAACTTTTTCTAAACTTCAATTTTCCTAAACAATACGTTAGAGATGATTTTCTGGATTCTTTAAGCTAAAAGTGGTCCATATGAATTTTTCTTTCTCTCTCTTCCAAATTATGAGGTTATATTTTGTATGAAATTTTGATTTAATTCCTAAACACCTATCTAATTGAAGCCATATACCTCTTAGGATGATTTTCAATTGCCTTAGTGTCCTTTGCAAATTTTTTATCAATTTTTTATATTTTCCTAAGCCTATTTCGGCTAAAAATGCAATTTATTAGGTATTTATTTAGTTTCAGGTACATATATACGCATAATAATTATACGCAAGTTATATACATATGTTTTATATATTATTTTGTGTCGTGTAATATTATATTACATATGTAATTTATATCTAAGGTTTCGTAATTATTCGGAACTCTAATTTCAAGTTTCCAATAATTACTAATCGTACCTAGTAAAAATACGTTTTATTGAAATTAAATATTATAAATAATTTATCTTGAGAAATTGATATTATTAATACTATTTGTCTAACTTTTATGAACTTATATTAAAATTTGGTCCAATTCGAACAAAATTGTCTAAAGGCCTTAAATTGTTCTGAATGCCTTAAATCACTCCGAATGCCCTAAATCGCATCGGTATTGAATAGTTTGGCATGATCATTTAACTTTACCTATTTCTTGAGCTTCTGTTAATGACTTTACTTTACTACATCCATAAACTATACTCCATAGGTCCTACGTGTAGTAGAGTTGGTCTACTACTCTAGGTCTCGAGTAGTAGGTCGAAGATTGGGTCTCACATAAATAAATAAATAAATAAGAAAAAACCAAAATAGCTAAAACAATGAAACAAAAAACAATCAAAATAGAGAATGTTGTACAAGTTGGATTTTGGGTTAGGTGGCTGGTTTGTGTGTGATTTGGGTCGGGTCACACAAGATAGGAGTAGCAACAACTTATGGACTCGTTTGGGATCAATCTAAGCACCAAATCATTAGGTAAATTATGTTTTCATGTGATTGAGATTGGGGAATGGGGGTATAGGGACGACGTTATGGTTAATGAAGCTAGTTTGGGTGGTAGTGCAAATTGGAGTAGTAATGGTTGAGAGAGGTTCACGTATGAAGGTGGTTGTGCATAGATGAAAGAGAGTAAGCTATCGAAGAGTATTGTATGCATAGGTTGTTGGCTCGCTATAGTGTCGCAGGTCTAGTCTGTGCTTAGGAGTTATGGCGTTAGTGGAGAATGGTTAGAGAGAGACGGGTTATGTTGTGTGCATAGTGTTATCAAGCGAGAAGATGGGCAATTGGTGAAGAGGATGGGGGTTAATAGTTGCGAGTTGCTATTGATAGCTATCGAGGCATGTTTGAGTATAGTTGTGGCCTAGTGTGCTAGGTTTAGGTTAAGTGCAACCGTTGTCATTGAGGGGGTTGCTGTTCGTGGGCTTGTGCACAGCAATGCTAAGTTATGGTGAAAGAAATCAGGGATTGGTGCAGTAGTTAGGTGGCGTAAGGATGGGGTGGTCAATGTGTGTTAGAGTTAAGTCTAATGATGTGTAACCGATTAGGGAGTTTGAGTGTACTGCTGCAAGTTTGGTGTATCTAATAGTAAGTGAGTGGTACACGTCCATGGGCATGGGTTACCAATGGATAGTGGTGTGGGGACGTGTTTGGTTGGGTTTGCTTGGATGGTAAGGTTTGTTGATTGCTATTATGGTAGAGAAGATGGAGATAATGTGCGTGAGAGTAGCCTAGGTATGTGTGTTGTTGACTTGTTGTCGAAGAAATTCAAAAATAACGAGAGATGATCCTAGAGAGAGAGATAGAGATCTTGGATCTAAGAATTAAATTTGAAATTTAATGAAAATTGTTAAATTTCATATGTTGTTGACTAACAATGAATTCTACGAAGCTTGTTTTTGTGTAGAAGGAGAGGGAAAGAAAGGCAAAGGAGGAGAAAGAGAAGGAAAGATGTGCTGATATGGCATTGACATGGTGCCTCGTCAATCATGTGATCTAATGATGCCATGCCATGTATCTCGATGTGACACACGGTAATGACATGGTACTAAAGTATCATGTACGTATCTAACACGTGTGAGTGATATGTATTATGCCACGTAACACATGTTACGAGGGGCTGACATGACAATGCAACGTATCCTACAGTAGATTCATGGCACGATGATATCCCAACATATGGTGAAGTGTTCTATAGTGAAAAAATAAAAGGCAGTTTATGCCTTTGGTGAGATTGAAACCCTTGATCTCTAAGCTAAACCTAAGTGCAAGTCTGAGTATATTACCGTCAGGCCATTAGCCTATGCCTTATTTATAAATACAATTAAATTATACATATGGATACGGTTCTAAGCCTAGGCCAGATTTGATTCTAAGCTTAGGCCCAGCACCCCTCTATTAATTAAGGCCCTAAAAACACTAAAGCTAAAAATCTAACTCTATTAAAATACCTAAAAATTTTATTATTCTTGTCATTTATTTATTCATTTATAGTTCTCTTTTTCCTTTTTCTTTTTCCTTTTTAATTTTCTAATTTTCTCCTAATTCACCTACTTTTTATGATTTTTCCAACTTTTCTATTTTTTTTTTTCTAAATCTTCTATCTTTTTGTATTTTTCTTAATTTTCTATTTTTTTGTGTTTTTTCTAAATTAGGACCCCTTACACTATTCTAAATTTTTCTTTTAAAATATAGGTGAGCAAAAAGAGGTTGTCTACAACTGCTCTTCTTTATAGTGAAGTTTAAGCAAAACTTTATGACAAAGATAAAAGAGACACTATTTTTTCTTTAAGGGTAGAATTTGCCCTAAGAAGCGCTACAACTAACTAGTTATCCTATGTTTGGTTCACTTGGGATTTGGTGAATGGTGAGAGGTATAAGAGAGATGAGGTACTCTAAGAGTTAGCCAAGACGAAAAAAAAAAAAAAGAAACTGAAAGAGTGTAGTGCATTATAGGTAGATAATAACTTTAATAGAATTTGAAAGCCTGATTGTGCTCCTTTGAGCTAACTAATTTAGGTGAACAAGTGAAGCGCTTCTTGTGCTGGTTAAGACCTTAAAAGAGAAATTGAAGCTTAGTTGTGCCCCTATGAGCTAACTAATCTAGGTGAACGGGCGAAGTGCTCCTTAAGCTAGTTAAGACCCTAAATGAGAAATTGAAGCTTGGTTGTGCCCTTATGAGCTGACTAACCTAGGCAAATGGACAAAGTGCTCCTTAAGCTAGCTAAGACCCTAAATGAGAAATTGAAGTCTGGTCGTGCCCCTATGAGCTGACTAACCTAGGCGGGTGGGGGTTTCTCGAGGACTATCAATACTAAATTGGAATTGATTTGGAAAACTTGCTCATGCTCTTTTAAGCACACTAACCTAAGTGAACGAGCGAAGCATTCCTTGAGCTGGTTAAGACCCTAAATTGAAACCCAATAGTGCCTCACTAAGCTAACTAACCTAAGGGAACAGGCGAAGTGCTCCTTAAGTTGGCAAAGACCTTAAATTGAAACTTGGTAGTACCCTACTAAGCTTATTAACCTAAGCAGGAGTATCTCTAGTAGACTAGCAACCCTAAATTGGAATTGATTTAAGGAAAACCTGGAAGTTCTCCTCTAAGCTAACTATTGTAGGTTGATGAGTGAGGCACTCCTTGAGTTGGCTAAGACCCTAAATTAAAACTTGGTAGTACCCTACTAAGCTAACTAACCAAGGTAAATGGGCGAAGTGCTCTTTGAATTAGCTAAGACCCTAAATTGAAACCTGGTTATGCTTTAGTGAGCTAACTAACGTAGGCGGGAGCATCTCTAGTAGCTTAGAAACCCTAAATTGGATATTGATTTGAAAGACCTGATCCTGCTCTTCTAAGCTTACTAACCTTGGTGAATGGGTGAAGCACTCCTTGAGTTGGCTAAGACCTTAAATGAGAAATTAAAGTTTAGTCATACCCTTATGAGTTGACTAACCTAAGCGAGAGTATCTCTCGAAGACTAGCAACTCTAAATTGGAATCGATTTGGAAAACTTAGTCGTGCTCTTCAAAGCTTACTAACGTAGGTAGGAGCATCTCTTGGGGACTAGTAACCCTAAATTGGAATCGATTTGGAAAACCTGGTTGTGCTCTTCTAAGCTCACTAACCTAGGTGAATGGGCAAAACACTCCTTAAGCTAGATAAGACCTTAAATTGAAACCTGATAGTGCCCTACTAAGCTAACTAACCTAAGGGAACAGGCAAAGCACTCCTTGAACTGGCTAAGACCTTAAGAGATAACTAACCTAAGTAAGAGTATCTTTAGTAGACTAGCAACCCTAAATTAGAATTTATTCAAGAAAAACCTAAAAGTGCTCCTTTGAGCTAACTATCTTAGGTGGATGGCTGGAGCACTTCTTAAGTTGGCTAAGACCTTAAATTGAAACTTAGTAGTGCCCCATTAAGCTAACTAACCTAGGTGAATGAGTAAAGCACTCCTTAAGCTGGCTAAGACCCTAGATTGAAACTTGGTTATGCCCTACTAAGCTAACTAACCTAAGTGGAAGCATCTCTAGCAGATTCGTAAGCTTAAATTGGAAATCGATTTGAAAGACCTGGTTGTGCTTTTTTGAACTCATTAACCTATGTGGAAATGTCTCTCGAGGACTAGCAACCCTAAATTAGCTTAGAAGAAGCATCTTATGGGCTCACTAAAAGGAATCAGTAATGGTAGGAATCACCCAACGGGCTTGCTAAAAGAAATTGTTGAAGAGAAGCACCCTATAGGCTTCATAAAAGGAATTAGTGATGGAGGGAAGTGCTTAACGAGCTCATTAAAAAAAAAATTGGTGAAGAGAAGTGCCCTATAGGCTTACTAGAAGGAATCGGTGATGGAAGGAGGTGCCTAACCGGTTTGTTGAAAGAAATTGGTGAAGAAAAGCGTCCTATGGGCTTTTTAAAAGGAATCGGTGATTAGGGGGGTGAGCTTAATGGGCTTGCTAAAAGAAATGGGCAAAGAGAAGTGCCTTATGGGCTTACTAAAACTAAAGATTGATGAAAGGGGAGGCACCCTATGAGTTTGCGAAACCTTAAGAGAAAATGGTAAATCAAGATAGTGCTATATAAGTTGATTAGAACCCTAAAAATGATGAAAGATAGGACAACACTTTAAGAGCTTACTAAAACCCTAAAAAAAATGAATGAAAGATAGGATAACACTTTAAGAGATGGCTAAATCCCTAAAAATGAAAGAAAAAGGGGATAGCACTCTAAGAATTAGCTTAAACCCTAAAAATGAATAAAAGATGGGATAGGGCTCTAAGAGCTAGCTAGAACCCTTAAAAAATGAATTGATAATGGGATAACACTCTAAAAGCTGGCTTAAACCTTAAAAATAAAAGATAGGATAGCGTTCTAATAGCTTGTTAGAACCTTAAAAGAGATTGATAAAGGGTAAGCGCCTTGTGGGCTAGCAAAAAACAATTGGCAAAAAGAAGTAACCTATGGGCTAGCTAAAAGAGAAATTAGTAAATGGAGGTGCCCTATAGGTTAGCCAACAAGCCTAAAGGAAATTGATGAAAGAAAGGGTAGGGCTTTAAAAGCTGGCTAGAACCCTAAGAAGTGAACGAAAGAAGGAATAAAACTCTAAGAGTTGACTTGAACCCTAAGGAAAGTTGATGAAGGATTGAAGAAGTAAAGTAAGGAAAGCAACCAATTTTTTCAAAAAAGAACTTCTTAGCTTGAAAATATTTATAGACAAAGAATTTGGTGAAAAATCGTCTAATGACAAAATAGGCATCAAGGATTAAATCCCTTAATGACTTAGATTAATGTGATTAGCTTAAAATGTATGACCATATGGAAAAGGAAATGAATGACCTGAATTGAAAGTTTGGCTAATCGAGCCAACATAGATATGAAAATGGATAAAAAACTTGCGATAAGCCTTTACTTTCTCTTGTCTTTTTTTTTTTTATCTTTTTAATTTTCTCAAAAGTTTGCTAATAGGTATAAATTCTTATTTAAAGAACAAGTATTATAATCACCCATTTCCTTGATAATAATGTAAGGTTTCTCAATGCCCTTGACCCTAGAGTTTTCTCATAAGGTCTTGTCATTTTAAACATTTCATTCCTAAGGAAAAGGTAACTCATGGTTAGCTTAGTTGAAGAGGGCTTCGTTGTGAACTCTTGATCCAAATTACACTCTTGACTATAGTTTCAAATATTACAATCCATTTTGTAAGTGACATGCTTTGATCAACCTATTAGGCTTTTTTCGGCTCAACATTATGAATTTAGGCTCTTGGTCAAAGGACTAATGAGACAACTTATTTTGAAAGAAATACTTTTATTTATCCCGGGTGTATAAGTCAAGAACCTTTAGGAAAAATTCAAAGTATGCTTGCCTCAATTTCAAAAATAATTTTTATTAAAGATAAATTATCTTTTAAGATTAAAGGAGCTTTTATTGAGTGTGGGAGGCATCGTGGGTGGGGAGGCTTTGTGTTTGTGATGGGTAATGGAGGCTTTGCATTCGTGATTTTGGATGAGTGTATATGGTTTGTGTTTTTATGCTGAGCATGTAGTTCAGAATTAGCATAAGGGCTTTTTGTTTCTTAGGAATGTTTAGGCTTTAAATATGCAACTTACATCTTCTAGGATTTCTTTGGTTAGGGCCTTTCTCTTGCATAAAAGGCTAATTTTCAAACCTTTCTCCCATTTTGTTTTCTCTTTTTTTAATTTTTTCCTCTTTTTTATTTTTTATGTTGCCCCATTCTTTCCTTATTTATTACTTTGCCCCATTATTTCTTGCTCTTCTTTCTTTCCTTTGGCTTAAAAAGCAATTATTTATATTGCTAAGTTCTTTGTCTCTTAAGAGATTTAATGCCCTAGATACATGGATTTCTAGTATATGGGCTTAAGTGAGGTATTTATAAGCTTGAGGTGTTTGAAAAAGAATTGGCTCTTCTTCATTTCAAAGAAAAACAACTTATTCGAAATAAAAGTCATCTTTGAATTAATGTTACTAAAGCAAGCACAAACCAATTTTATTATTCCTTCCTAATCAATGACCCCAACCTCCAAATGGCCCTAGTATGAGGTGATTCTTGATAGGGTTTAATTTTGAAAATTCTCCAAATTGGTCTAACGGGGTTAACAAGAGATAATCATGTTTTGGATTTGAAAATGAATGCCTAATTTCACTTTAATCTACGTATCACATTCAAAGTGGACTTCCTTTAAGAAATGAGTTCAAAATATCCTCACTATTATGTTGCTCAACTCTCAAATTGTTTAAAGGTTAGTGTGTGGGATATAGTTTGCCTTTTTTCATCCTAAAACTTTTTCAAAAGTGAGTTACCAAATTCTTAGGGAGGAATTTACATTTATTTGCCCAGGGTAAAGATTGGCTTTGTCCCTCCAGTTTCTCATAACATGCCCCAGTTTCAATACTTTTCACTAGGTCTAAGTTCGAGACTTGGTTTGTGTTTTGACTTGGTTTATGATTTGACTTGGTTTTCTATACGGACTTGGGGTTTTGGCTTGGCTTAGTTACCTTAATGGGCTAAGGATTATGTTTAGGTTAGCTGCTTTGATGGACTTAGTAGCCAATGGTTAGTGTTTAGATTGAATGGGCTAAGGGGCTAGTGTTTTGGTTGGCTTCCTTAATGGGCCATGGATTGTGTTTAGGTTAGCTGTCTTGATAGGTTGTGGTTTATGTTCATTAGATGCCTTAATGGGCTAAGTGTTTGGGCTGGCTGCCTTAATAGTTCAAAGGGCCTTGTATGGGTTGAATGCCTTAACGGGCCAAGTGTTTAGGCTGGCTGCTTGAGTAAGCTAAAGGCTTAGGCTTGGGTTGGCTTTTTCGTATTTAGGTTGAGCCCATGAAGATTTATAACCATTGGCAAACATTCTTTTCATTTTCATTTCCTTGTTCTTTGTTCTTTGTTCTTTTTCTTTTTGAGAAAGAGAAAGATAAAGTTTTATTTTACAAAAAACCAAGAAATCAAATTACAAATAAGGATGGTGATTTTTAGGGTTCTATTTACAAGTTTATGAGACTTGTTTTCATTTCCCTGAGGGAGAGAGAATGAATGGTTAGATGAATGATTATTGAATTGCCTATTTACAAAAGGGAATCTTAAAGAATGAACAATGATAAGTTGAAGAGAACTTTTTTATTATTTTGGAAAATTGAAGTGCAAAAAACCAAAGAAGAGAGCCTAACATTTATTCTTGAAATATGACATTTATTCTAGGCCTCCTAGCTATGGATTGGAAAAACCTTTAAACTAAGTTTTGCAGACAAGCTCTAAGGTCTTTTTGCATTTCATAGGTTTCCCCAATGACTTTTCTAAAAAAGGTTTTTAAGGCCCGATTGTGAGCTTGGAAACACTCCAGCTTTTCATTTAAGTAGGCAATTTTAGCCTTTAGTAGCTGCTCGCAAATCCTAGAGAGGTCTTGTAGCCTATCAATTCTTTGATTATCTACTTGGTTGTCCACCATTTTAGGCCTAGACATTTCATAAACAAAAATCAATCACTAATAAAATAAAAAAATGTATGTGGAAACATGCATATGATTAAAACCTTTTAGGTTAGTACATTACTCTTTAATTTGCAACCCTATTGTTTGATTTGATGTTTAACTTTTAAAAACTTTCAAATATTAGTAAGGCTGTAATTCTTTAAGATTAGTACATTAACTTACGGTTTAAGGGAGGTGTATGCAATTAATATTGGTTTCTAAAAGGGTCTTTAAGCTTTATGACCTCACTTGTTTTTAGAAAACACTTTCATTGGTTACATCAAGCTTAAGTGGGGGTAGTCTAATCAACCCCCAACATTGGTTACACCATAGTACTTGGAGCCTACACAACAGCCCCCTTATCCAAGGGTCTTAATACGGTCCGAATTTGACCATTTCTACTTTACAAATATGATACAGAAAGTAAAAAAGTTAATATAAGTATATACAAATGTAAAAAATAATAACAAGTAGATAAATAAATAAATAAACAAACAAATAAATAAATTACACTCAATGAGGTGTATCAAAGAATTAATTCTAAATTTGGAAAGCTAGATGGCTAACCCTCTTCACCAACTCCTTAGTGGAGTCATCATCCTATTGAACTTGATTTCTCCTTATTTTTACAAATAAGTATTTTTTAAATCGATCAATATTACACCCTACTTATTTAATACTAATCCTCGACCAAAGTTTAAAGAAAACCAATTCTTTTATTTTTGAAATGTTTTAGAGCTACCACCTAATTGGAATCGAGAAAAAGAGTTAAATTATAACTAATTGTGTAAATTGATTATAACTTGGCTGCTAGTCTTTTGATAAAACCAATTTTATTAACTGGCTTTGGAAATCAGAAGATTGAGTTCAGGGTTTAGGTTTTTAAATTTTTACAAGTATCATTAACTTTCCAAATTAAGATTCAATTTCTTTAAAATCACCATTAAAAAATTTGACACTAAAGAAATGAAAATCTTTGTCTCTTCTAAATTCAATGACTAAAGCAAAAAAAAAAATTTTTTTTTTTTATGTTGCTTCGAAGGTGCTTCTGTACTTACTATTCAAGATTAAACGTATGTAGTTCTTTTTCAAAAATATTAGTGGGTTGATTGATTTTAGTAAAGCAAAAGGTTGGGTTTAAGTTTTTAATTTGATTCGGTTTATTTAAGGAAACTTTCTTAAAAAGGGTCTTAAACTCTATTTATTAGATTCGAAAATTCTAAAGGTCTTAATTTTAAAGAAGTCCAATTGATTTTGTTTTCATGAAAATTGAATTATTTTCTAAGTTATAAAACATTTTTCAATTTTTTATTATTTTATTTTTTATTGGTTAAATCTTAATCGAGAAAATAAATAAATAAAAAAAAACTAAGCTACTCTACCTTTTTTTTTTCTCTTTTTTTGTTTTTTATTTAGGTTTTTTTTTTACTATCACATTAGAGGTAAATTAATAAATAAAAAAAATGAAACAGCTAAAATAACGAAATGACAAACAATTGAAATGGATAATGCTTCATAGGTCAGACTTTAGGTTGGGTAGCGGGTTCATGTGTGATTTTGGTCGGGTCGCGCGAGATAAGAGTAACAACAACTCATGAATGCATTTGAGATGGATCTAAGCACCAAATCATTGCATGATTTCATGTGATTTAGATTGGGGAATGGGGGGTATAGGGATGACGCTATGGCCAATGGAGTTGGTTTGGGTGGTGGTACGAATTGGAGTAGCAGTAGTTGAGAGAGGTTCGTATATGAATGTGGCTATGTATAGACAAGAGAGAGTGGGCTATTGTAGAGTGTCACGTGTATGGGTTGTTGGCTTGCTATGGTGTTGTGGGTCTAGTTTGTAGCTAGTAGTTATGGCGTTGGTGGAGGATGGTGAGAGAGAGAGGGGTTGTGTTGTGTGCATAGTGTTTATGTAGACTTTGTAAATTTAACTTTCTAAATATAGTGTCAGACTTAAGTGTTGTAGACAATTCCCTAAGTCGACAAAACTACATAAAATGAAAACCAACTAAAATTTTGAACTTAGAACTTAAAACGAACTTGAAAGACCTAATGATACAATTTGGAAACCCTTATCATACAAGAAAACGCTAATCCCTACATATGTGCACTTTAAAAAAAAAATGTAAACCTAAACTTAATAGAAACCGTAAATATCAAATCATAAAAAAAAAGAATTTAAAACTTTATAAAATTATCAATAATTTTGGGAAATCATATAAAACTGATAACAAATGAATCAAGGATTATTTCAAGTAATAATAAACAACAAAACTAAGCTAGTTAAAGGAACAAATTAATAAATTTACAAAAATTATTTTACTTGCGTACATAAGTAGCCTCATAATATGTATATATATATAAATATATTATTAAGCAATTTCCTTTTCTTAATCTATCATATGATATATATATATATTTATATATATATATATATGTTGCATAATAAAGCGGTGTTCCTAAATAATTAAGCTAATTGATCCTTAAGCTCCTAAGCGTAAGTAAATTATTCCCGAGTTGGTGAAAAACCCTGAAACATACATAATCTCACTTGAACACTAAAATATACATAAACTCACTCGAACCCTAAAACCTAGGATGATCAAGGACTTACGATCCTAAATAAATAATTAAAAAATATAATTTCAATAAATTTTATTCAACTCTAGAAAACTCTAAAATTTCTTAAGAGGCAAATCACAACCTATAAATTAATTTGAGAACCAAACCTTAAAGGAATTTCATATAAGACAATTTCCTTATTTTCACTTATAAGCCATGTTATATATGGATAAATTGTGAACATTACTTTTTAGTGGACTTGTGATTCAACTAAGAACACTTCCCAAATATTCCCAAGGATAAACTAAGCCAAGAATTCAAGTTTACATTTAAAAAACGAATATAATTTTTTCAATTCAAAAACCAATTATCGATAAAACATGAGCTTGAAGAACTACGAGCTCTAAAGTCACTTAAAACCCTAAAATAATTAAGGAATTTTAACCCTAAGTAATTAATCAATAATTTAATTTGAATAATTTCATTCAAGTTTAGAAAATTTCACAATTTTATAGGAATCGAATCATAAATGACAAAACAATGTAAGATGAAAACCCTAAAACAAATTTTTATAAGACCATGCCTTTATCTTCATGTCTAAGTCTTACACATAAATAAGTAGACCAACCAATCACCTTAAATGACTTATAAATTGAGAGTTGGAATCATTTATCAATTGATAACTTATCAAAATCTAGTGATATGACATTTTTCTTATCACCCCTTCACTTATACTATATATGGACAATTCTTCACAAGATTTCATATGCTTAACTTCATTAAATGAGACAAGACCATTCCATGACCCCAAAGGACATTAAATGGCAGATTTAAACAAGGAGGAAGGGGAGGTCATACTCTTGTCTTTCAACCATCAATCACTTTCTCTTACACACCACTATTCACTCCTTAATGCTTACATCGTCAATAGTTGCAATTGTTGACTTTTGTGTAAGCTACAAGACAATTAATTAAAGCTTCTTGCACACACTTTTTTTCTCATTCAAAAATCTGCCACTCTCTCCCTCTTTCACTCCCATTTTCACTTCCTTTTCTCTTACTTTAAACACAAATCAAAAGAAGAAATCTAACTTCACAAATTCCCAACATTGCCGCCACCATTTTTGCTTCCATACTCATGGCACTAAGCTTTATTTTGTGCCCTCTATTTTTCAACTTCAAAAACCACTTTTAGGAACTTTAAAATATCCTCAAAGCCCCACTTCAAAGATCAAGAATCTAGTTCCAAAGGAGCTTGCAAGAAAGAGGAAAAAAATAAGGAACATAAGAGGGTACTTAGTTGCACAACCACCATTTCTACGCTTTTAGAACGAGTAAGTTGTTTCTTTGTGTTAGTAGTTTAGTGTTACATGTTAGGGGACCATGTTTTCATGAAGATATTAGCATGATCATAAAATGATAAAATAGTTAGACCACATTAAGAATTATGCTTGTGAACCCCTTTACATGAAAGTTGAATTATGAGCATGCTAAGTTGGTATTATGTAAAGATATATGTTTAACACTTAGAATGGAAGATTTTAAGTTAGGAAAATCATGAAATGTATACATGAATGAGGAGACATCATGCTGGACGTGGAGTACATGTGAGCCATTTAGATGTTACTTCCATTTCTATTAAGTTAAAGATGCTCAAACCTAGCCTTAGGTAAAGGAAAATTCATTACATGAAGCTTTTATGAAAAAATCAACTTTGTATGACATGAGCTATGATATGGAAGTTGTAATAAGTGTAAAATCTTCTATTTCTTTGTGTGAAGCATGACTTAAAGAATCATCTTATGGAAGAAAAGTTAAGTTAAGATTTGGATACAAGTAGTTTAAGTGCATGATCTAACACCTAAACTTAAGGAAATGATGAAACAAGTTGAAAAACCAAGTGAGAACCCATTGGATTCATCATGACCAGATTTGAAACCTAACTAAAAGCCACTTAAAAATATGATAAAACCAAGTGAACAAAATAAAAATATCAACCAAAGCAAGTATGGTAAGTATATAAAGCTTAAAACTCAAAACTAAGCCTAAAACTCTCAAAACAAGTCTAGAACTCTAAGTTGGGCCTTCATTAAAATTCTGACCAGCACTTTAAAATATTAAGAAAGGTTGTTTTGAAGCCCACAAGAAATCTACCTAAGACTCCATAAGCGCAGCAAAGTTATTAACTTTAGTTTGAACAAAAAATAAGCACATTTGATAACTTAAGCCCACTAAAGAGCCCATAAAGTGGTTGTTAGCCTTAGGAATATAAATCAAAGTTGTAAATTTGATCTCAAGGAGTATTTTAAGCTTAGGATAAAATCTTAAGACCGAGCCCAAAGGATTTCTCAAGTTATCAAAAAGCCCATTTACCATACAAGGCCCAAAAGCACTCCAACAAACGAGGAACGCTGCTGTTTTGACCCATGGATAGAATTGTATGCCTCATTTTGAAAATCTAACCTCACCATGTTAAAGTACACTCGAAAATGATGAAGATTGACTATAAGATCATAAAAATCGGATTTAAAACGAAAAAGTTATACGCGATTGAACTTTAAGTAAAAACCAGGAAAAATTACGAAAACTAGTTAAGAGTATAACTTAAGAAAAGTTAACTTAGTTTCCTAAGTTTATTTCAATCCCTTATATATATTATTTCGATGACTAGGGGACACCGTGTACGGAGATAACTTGCCTTCGAATTACTTTGATTGATCTGCATGGCAGAGTGAATAAATTCCCAATGACTCTTTACTTGATTTTGCTTATAGAATAGATGCACCTAAACTTATATATATAAATTTGGATGCTTGTGGGATATGGGAGATGCATGTGTATGGATTTAAAGATGAATGTGATGACTTGTTAAATTATATATATAATAATGGAATTATTTGTACTAATATATACATGTGAATTGTATGAAATGAAATTGTCTGATTACCTTTGTAAATCGAGTTAATCACTTATACGAATAAAAAATCAAAATGAATCATGCACTCCCCATATTGCATACAGATAACACTGACTGCCGCTTCACGTAGAGGATGGGAAGGGACTCATAGGAATACGAGTTTCTTGCAGGATTGGACATTAGCTATATTATCATATATATTGAGTCTTTATCCTAAGCTAATGGGCTTACTAGGCGCTGGGAGATACCAACCATCGGCGAGTGGTTGAGTCTTGTGGCTTTTGCTTAAAGGGTGTGTTTGTGGATTGCGGAGGCTACCACACTACTAGACTTGGGATTTTAAAAATATAATTTGTTATTCGGTAAAGAAAGTATACACATATACACACACACGTATATATATATCTATATATATAGTTTTGTTTTGGCTTGAGCACAATAGTGCAAATGAAATAAAATCCAAGGTCTAAAACCTGGATTTTGGTTTGGGTCGGTTAATTATCTCCAAACCCCGACTATAGGGGGTGTAATTCTGAGTTGTATGTAGTTCCTAGGCCACTACATACGTTATTTGGCATACTGATTGTTCATGCATTAATATGATTGTGTATTTAATAAACTTTTGTCATGCGGTATTGACGAGGGTAATTATCTCACTAAGCGTAAGCTTACACCCCAACAGTTCTTTTCCTTGCAGGTTGATCAATAGTTGAGACTGGGATAGGAAACAAGTACAGAGTGTTACCATTGAATCAGTATGATGAAAAGGCTTATGTAGTTAATTCAGAATGCTCCGAAAAACGACTAATGTCTCAATTAAGTTTAGTATCTTTAGTAAGTTTAGAATTTTCTAGAATTGTCTATCTTGTTTCCCTATTTTGGTAGAGGATACCGATTCTCTATGGTTTTAAGGAATTGTGGAAAAATGGATATCCATAATTATTTATATTATATAATGAGTCAATGAACTAAAATCGAAGACTCTAGCAAATAACTATTTAGAGTCTTGCAATCTCTGACTTGCAAGGCGATTTTCTTATCATGGGTGCACACGTGATATGAAAATTTTAGGTAATACTACTAGGCCCCTCTTAAGGTCGCTATAGTTTATCAAGAGAGAAGATGTACAGTTGGCAAAGAGGATGGGGGTTAATAGTCGCGAGTTGCTACTGACAGTGGTTGGGGCATTTTTTAGTATGGTTATAGCCTGCTATATTTGGTTCAAGTTAAGTGCGGCCATTGTTGTTGAGGGAGTTGCTGTCCATAGGCTTATGCACAATAGTGATGAGTTGTGGCGAGAGATATCAGGGATTGGTGTTTGCTGCTGGGTAGTGCAAGGATGGGGTAGCTGGTGTGTGTTGGAGTTGAGTCTGATGGTATGTAATTAGTCGAGGAGTTTGAGCATGCTGCTGTAAGTTTAGCATGTACAGTAATAGGTGAGTGGCATACATCTGTGGGTGTAGGTTATCGATGGACAATGGTGTAAGGATGTATTCAGTTGGGTTTGCTTAGACGGTAGGCTTTGTTGATTGTTATTGTGGTGGAGAGGATGGAGATGATGTGCGTGAGAGTAGCTTATTTATGTGTGTTGTTAGCTTGCTATAAGAGAAATTCAGAAAGAAAGAGAGATGATCCTAGAGAGAGAGAGAGATAGATAGAGAGCTTGGATCTAGGAATTAAATTTGAAATTTAATGAAAATTGCTTAAATTTCGTATGTTGTTAACCAACAATAAATTCTATGAAGCTTGTTTTTATGTGGAAAGAGAGGGAAAGAAAGGCAAAGGGGGAGAAAGAGAAGGAAAGATGTGTTGACACAGCGCTAACATGGTGCTACGTCAACCGTGTAATCTAACAACGTTGTGCCACGTGTCTTGATGTGACATGCAGTGATGACATGGTAATGATGTATTACATACATGGCCAATACGTGTATGATACATGTCATGTTATGTGTCCATGGTACATATGATGGACATGACACGTGTTACGAGGGGCTGACGTAGTAATGCCACATATCCTATAGTAGATACATAGTGCGATGACATCTTGACATGAAGTGAAGTGCTCTATGGTGAAAAAATAAAAGGCAGTTTATGCCTTTGGTGAGATTTGAACCTCTGATCTCTAAGCCAAACCTAAGTGGAAGTCCAAGTGTATTGTCATTAGATCATTGGCCTATACTTTGTCCATATGTGCAATCAAATTACAGATCAACCTAGGCTTAGATTCACCCCTCTCTTAATTAAAGCCCTAAAAGCACTAAAGCTAAAAATCTTACTCTATTAAACTACCTAAAAATTTTATTATTCTTGTTATTTATTTATTTATACTTCTCTTTTTCTTTTTTCTTTCTGTTTTTTTTTAATTTTCTAATTTTCTCCTAATTCTTTCACTTTTGTGATTTTTTGAACTTTTCTATTCTTATGATTTTTTTCTAATCTTTATCTTTTTTGTATTTTTCTAAATTTTCTATTTTTTTGCACTTTTTCTAAATTAGAACCCCTTACCTAATTCTAAAAAAAAAATTTAAACAATGAGGGGTAAAATTAAGGTGTCTACAGTCATCAAAATTGCAACCTATTTTAATTTAAGTAATTTAGCACAAGTGAGTAAGTATGCAAACCTCATAGGATCGATGACCTTAGACTATAAAAGTCCTTTATACTATTACTTAACAAGTGCACTTTTCTACTAAGCGTGATATATGCCTGATACGAGGTAAGCATACTTATCAAATTCTAATTTAGCAGATGTGAGTCTAATTTAATTTCTCAGAGACCTTGAATATTGGTACTAGCCTTAGCTCTATTATTTAACTAAACAAATTCAATTCAAGAACTCAATTTTTTAAACTAAAATTGTAGCAACTAATTAATTTAATTATTAATCAAGAATTAAACTAGAAAACGAACTATTAAAGATTAGCTTTAAGACTCAATGGCAAACCTAGATCTTCATTCCCTAAATCCATACATTCAGTTTTCCTTAAAGATAATCTAATCCAATCTTTAATTTCTTCTTGATTGGGAGAACTCTCTTTCAAAGTTAATAACTTTATAAGCTTATTAACCCTAATTTTTAGGTTACCTAATTGAATCTCTTTCCTATAACGTATTCTAAGATCGCATTAATCGTACAGCAAATTCTCTTGAAAATAATATCAAAGAAAATATTATAATTCTAGAAAAGTCTTGCAATTTATCTCTAACATTGTACAAACTTCCATGAATTATGCTAGATCTAATTATAAAAGAAATCTCTCGATATTCTTGTATCATATCAAATTTAAATTAATAACCTATATAATTATCATCCTAAAACATGCAAGATCACATAATTGATTGAAAAAGAATAAAGATCTTTATTAGATATAAATAAAATCATTCATCACATGTGAGATCTAAGTTCACAAGACCTAGACACTAAAAGTCTTCTCTCTATACATCATAAAATAGCAAACTAAAATCAAAGAATAGAAAAGAAGAGAAGAATGAATCATGAAAATCTACAAAAGTTGAATCTTGAATTCTTCTTTTGCCTTGCTTTCTTAAGTCTTTTTGGCTTGAAAAGTCTTCAAAAAGTAGTGTTAAAAATCCTCTTTAAAAAACCCTAAAAAGGCCTCATATAGGAAGTGAAAAAAAAAAACAAAGGTTGGTGACAATTGACACAACCGGGGACACAACCGTATCCCTTAGTCATGTCCTTTATTATGATCGACTTTTCTCTCTTTGTTTTTTAAACTGGAAACGACATGACCAAGGATATGGTGATATCGTTTAGTCGTGTATTGGGTTGTAATAGTTGAAAACAAGCTCCAAATTTGCTTAAAAATATTACAGCCATGTTGTTCAGTTGAGTCAATTTTCAAACATTCATAACTTTATCATTTTAACTTTGATTTGAGTAAAACTTGTTTCTATCTTTTTGTTTTCTCACATAGATCATTTCAAAATCTAGAAAACAAGATTTGACTTAATTAAGTATCATTATCTAAAAATAAACTCAACTATTAAGGGAAAATCTTGAAAAATCACTAAACAAAATATATGCAATTTAGAGCTTATCAATGCCCCATCATCTACGACAAGGAGTTTTACTATTTGATTTGAGCTCTCATGGTCTGGTAACATTACTTTTTGCTAAGGGAATTTGTCATCTATGTTGACATGAGTCATTGGGTTACTTGAAGAGCTAATTGAAGCTATCAAAGAGGCAAGCAAAGTAGGTTGTATACATGGAAAGGTCTTCATATGTGGTGAATAAGAAAGGGCCAATGTAGTTGTTGGTGGCCAACCAAGGAAACACTTCATCCTGACTGACCTATAAATCAAACTTCACGGATTCTTAATAATCAAAGGCTTATATGCTTAAGAGTTGCTATTTGATCCAATTGTTACAACATGTTGTGATGGATGAGTTATGGATGAGAACTTCTTAAAGGACAAATACTTATTTCGAGGAGGAACGGTTTGTATTCCAACCTATTCTATGCATAAATTACTTATGTGACAGGTACGTGGAGATGGATAATCAAGCCACATTGTTGAAAAGCGAACATATGAGGTATTGAAGTCAATTTTTTTTTTTTTTTGTCAAGGATGATGAGAGATGTGTATGTAATGGTTGAAAGATGTGCAATATGTAAGAAAGCCAAGCGTCGAGTTAAATAGGGCTAGTATTTGCCCTTAACAATTATGACCAAGCTTTGGTTTGATATGAGTGTAGACTTTGTCCTTGGTTTGCTAAAGAGCTCCCGTAAGAAGGATTATATCATGGTCATAGTAGATTAGTTTAATAAAATGGCATAATTCAGCTTGTGTCGAAGGCCTAATGATACTATTTATATTGCTTCCTTATTTTTATAGAAGGTCATTAAGCTACACGGAGTGCTAGGACCATAGTATTTGATTGAGACCCAAAGTTCTTGAGCCATTTATGGAAAGCTTTATGGGGACACCTCAAAACTAAGCTCTTATTCAACACTTCATGCCATTTGCAAACTAATCAATAGATCGAGGTTGTCAACTGGAGACTTTAGGACTTGTGCTTGGCTATAGTGGAATTTACCTACAATAGATTGATACATAGTGTGATTGGGTTATCCCCTTTTGAGGTGGTATATGGGTTCAATCCCAACCTCCCTTTTAGCTAAGTACCCTTGCCCAACTAGTATGAGGATTTAGTTGCCATTGGATGATCAAAGGCCTTGAAGAGAATGCACTAAAAGGTGATTGTGCACCTTACACGAGTTGAGTCTAAGATTGAGAAGAAAGGTCAAGGAAGGTGAGTGAGAGAACTTTAGCTAGGCAACCTAGTTTAGGTTCACTTGAGTAAAAATTGGTTCCTGAGCTTAAGGAAGAACAAGTTGTCACCTAGTGTGGAAAGATCATTTTGAATTCTTGAGAACATCAACTAGTATGCTTATAGGGTAGACTTGCTAGAAGGTTATGGAGTACTTAATTCCTTCGTATAGCTGATATAAGCATGTATGTCCTTAAGGATGTCTGATCGGTGTTAGGTAAGTACATTTAGTTAAGTTATAGTATAGATTAAAATGAATTTGAGTCAGAGTGTCAATCACATAGGAAACCATGTGTATAAGAACTTAAGTTACTAGCAAATTTCCCTAAAGTTTCAATTATCTAACTTTATAATATGGGGGTGATTGTGATTAAGCATGCAGGTTGGATAAAGACTGATAAAATAAGAACGATAAAGCAAATAAGAACAAGTAAAATAACAAAACTAATTATAGGGGATTTGGTCTTAGAATCCGGATTAAGTAGTGGGTGGTTGATTTTACTTACAGTAAGCGCTCCAATTCTTGGTTTGGATAATTCGAATTCAGTTGTGCAGCCATTGGGAATCCTTCATGTTGTTGTGACAGGGGCTGTGTTGGGTCTGTTAGTTTGGATTTGGTAGTTGTCGGAGTTGAGCAGTGTGGTTGACTTTGTTGTTACAACTGTAGTACACGGTGGTAGTGGTGGCCGTCGTAGGTACTGTTGGTGAGGTTATAGTACTACGATATTGTTCGTGCAGTAGTGCGCAGAGTGGTGACTACGAGTTGTTGTGTTTGAGTACAGTAGTATACGGTGGTAGGAGTTGAATCGTGGGTGCTGCTACAGTTTTGAGTAGCAGGCGTGCTAATTAAAGTGCTGGGCTGTGTGTTCGTAGGGGACTATTTTGTGCGGGTGGTTGTATTGATTGTAGCTGTAAGCTTGTGCTCTAGTTGCATCATCAGTGGCTGTAACTTGTGTGATGTCGTGCACGACTTGAAGTGTGTGTGGACTACAAGAGAAGGGTGTTGTGCTGGTCTATTGTTGTTGTTAGAAAACGATTGATAGTAGTTGCGTGGAGTTTATTAAGGAAGTATTAGACGTGCAACAACAGTAGTTGTAAAGCTACAGTAGTGAACTATTGTGTATGTACGTGAAGGAGCCGAGCTCTTGTCATTGTGTATGCCGAAGTGTAGAGGCCGCGTGCACCATGAATCATTGGTTACCGAGCTGACACGTGTGACTTGAGAAATTACCGACGTGAATTGTCCCTAAGCTGTTTTAATCCGAAGAGCTAAACTAAGTGAACTTAATAGCCAAGCTGGTTCAAGTGTTATTGAACTTAAGCCGAGCTATCCTTTGTCCAAATTGCCTAACTACTATGAAGTGTGCATGGCTGAGCTATTCGTTGACGTGCCGAAGCAAAGTGGAAGATCCGAGCTGTGCAAGCATCCGAGCTGCTGTATCCCAGATGCCCGAGCTGTTGTTTGTCTTAATTAGCTACTAATGTTCTGAGGCTGAGCTATCTAAGCTGTAGTGAAAGTAAATGTCACATTGTTGTGTCCGAGCAGGAGAAGGAAAGTGAGACCGAGTTGACTTATTACCCATTGACCAGACTGTATCTAGCTGAAATTGTGTGCCACCTGATTTAAGTCTCTGAGTTGAGCTCCTGCAGTACATCTCTGAGCTGAACTCTGGACTTCAAGCTGTTACGATCTAACGTGCTGAGTTGTTTCTTGATTAGAGATAGATCTGCACCAAACTGTACAATTGCCGAGCTAATTAAATTCCTATTACCGAGCTTATGTTGGGTATGAGTGCTGAGCCGAGGTCGTGATTATTGTCTGAGCTGAAGTAAATTAGAGCTTTTTGTGAGTTTGGTTATCGAATTGCAGAGGCAGTACGAAGTGCCAAGCTATTTAGAGTGAAGTCCGAGGTGTTTGTACTTTTCTCTGAGCTTCTAAGAAGAAAGGCCTTCCTGTACTGTTGTGTTTGTGTTATACAGGTCAAGAAGACAGGGCTCTCGCGAGAAGCCGAAATAACTTGGTCGAGGAAGAAGTAGACCGAGCTGATCTTAGTGCGGCTTTCAATTACCGATCGATATTTAACTGAGTTGAAGTGTGTGCGGACCGAGTCCTCGTAATAGTGTTGTGTAGATATTTGTTCGCCGAACTGCATGATAGCCAAGCTGTAGTGTCACATTGCCGAATAGTGGGCTGCACCAAGCTATTGTTTCCCTTGTTTTGCCAAACTGAATTGGAGTAGCAGATGCATTCATATGTTTATTGTTGTCATTTAAATTGCTGAGCTAGCGTGTGTCCGAGCTGTCGCAATTGCTTGACCGAGCTAAAGTATCTCCGAGTCGCCAAGATGAGATTGCAGTAGTATTGAGCTGTCCTTTCCAATTCGATCGTCGAGTTTCTACATAGAGCTTGTGGAATCCGAGCTACTGTACTTCTAAAGTGCCTATCTAAACTGAGATACAGCTGTAATTTTGGAGCTTATATGTGCTGTCCAGATAAAGAACGACTGAGCTACTGTAAGTGGATTGTTGCCGAACTGAAAATTAATTTTTGTCCGTGCTGTCCTATTTTGAAGCGTCGAACTGTAGAGCTTAATGCCAAATTATATGTGACAACGGACTAAAAAATTATACACGTGTAAAGCAGGGATCCTGCAGTTATGTGTGTCCGAGTACAGCTGTGCTTTGTGTCCGAGCTTATCGTGTAGGTATGCTGGCGTGAAGAACGAGGTGGATTGAGATCTGAGCTGACATCTGGAGTTGCTTTCTCCTTCGCGAAGTGTTGGCTGCATTGGCATTGCGTGTTGCTGGGAACCGTCGGCTTAATTAAAATTCAAAATTTTACAATATGAAAAATGAGCTCGATTTATGCAATAGGGCATGGAATAAATTTTGTATTAAAGGAAGACTTGAACTAGGTGTTATATTAATTCAAGTTAGTTATTATTTTGTGAACTTCATTTCTAAAATTATTGTTAGAAGATTAGGTTATAAAATTATTAGCCACTCAGTTCTATATGATTTTATTTATAATGATGAAGTAAGCAAAAATAGCCTTCTCCATTGGTAAATTTTAAGATGAAGTTTTATTTAATGTTGCCAATATTAAAGATTGTTATATGTGTTTAGATTTTTCATGAAAGACGAGTCATAACATGAGCTACATGCCTTTCAAGAATACTTGTTCCTTTTATGACAAAGAACGAGTTGTGCTCCATCTTATCTCCCAAATTAGTTTTGAAGATGATTTAAGGATTGTTAGGACTTTAGTTGAGAGATAAAGGACCTAAAAGAAAAGTCCCAAAGAGGCCATCAGAGAGGAAGAGGAAGTCGATGAAGGAGTTGTTACACCCTTTATGGTGACTAAAGAAGAAATAAGTTATGAGGAAGTGGATGACGTAATAATTATTGAAAATGAAGTACTTAAGGTTGAGTAGGAATTTGAAGTCTTACAAGTTCAAATCCCTCGAGCTCATGTCATGTTTGAGCTTGAAATTGTGTTATTCCCCATGATTGATAGCTGCTGGAATTACTTAGGGGTAATTGATAAGGTAGATGATGAGTGAAAGGAAGGGTGTTTAATAAAGAGCTTGATTGATCATGCTTATGATGAGTGGAAAGAGTGTTGGATTGTGTTTTCTTTCATCATCAAGCTGAGTTATTGTAGTTTATTTTCATTTTACTCTTGCAGATTTGTTTTTGATCTAGGTGGAAGTTGAAGAGTCAATTGTCAAGTTTTAGGTCAAAACTTTTTCAAGAGGGGTATGATGATAGGATTCAAGGTATTAACCTAACCAAATGCCGGAGCCCAGCTCATCTACTCTTCACCTGGATATCTCTTTTGATCACTTATTTTTGTTTATGTTATTTAGACATTTTATTTATTGTGTTTTTCCTAAATTACCCTTATGCTTATTTTGTATTTACAAAAATGCCACTAAGGAATCCTTTTAATCCTTTTATTTATAAGTTTGCCATTGTGTATAAATAGAATACATGTATAAAGTTTTAGAAAGATTTTGGCATATTAATGAAAAACCCTTAAGACTTTTCTCTTGGAAAACTCTCCTTTACTCATTCTTATAAATCCTTTCAGTAAAGATTGTGGTGAGTAACTCTATCACTCGGATTGGTGCATCACATCCGGCGAGTTATAGGCTGTATAGGATCTCATTAGTGCATCATATCCAACTAGATAGCTCATGAATTTGCTATACCACCCTTTTTATTTTCCTATACTTGTCCATTGTGGTGCCTCTTCATATGTACAACCCTAGAGATGCATCGGATTTTGAATTAACTAGACTCATGTCTCTAGCCTCTTATTAATCTTGAGACCTTCTCTATTCGAATTGTTTTTGGATAGAGCATCGCAAGATCGCTTTTAGTTGTCTATTTAAAGACATCTTATTTCTTGTACTCAATTCCTTTTAACTATACTTGTTTGTTTAACTATTGGACTTGTGTCTCTATAGCAAACTCATACTACAATTTAGGAACCTAAGTAAATACTAATTGATGATAATAAGCTCTAAGCAATTGGATCATTAAAGAACAAAATCATAGATTGAAATAGAAGTTGTTACAAGAAGAATTAGATTTCAATAAGAATTAACTAAGAATGGTTCAAAGAAACAACATAGCAAAAGGAAAAGAAGAAGTGATTGAGAGATACTCGATAATATTCTAGTCTACAATTCCCTACATATAGGGAATGTGGTTAGGTTTATAAAGAAAACTTGACAAAAATAGAAGATTCGCTACACAAATAGAAAATCCGCTTATCATAAGATATCCATGCCCTAGGTATATAGCTATGGAGTATGGGTGTGCTCTTGCTCTTTGTACGAAAACTTCAAAATTGAATGGAATTGCTCAATGTAGAGAACACATGTAGGGATTATGGCTGTATTCCTTGGCAGTGGTTTTTATTGGACCTTGTTCCTTACTCGATTCTTGTCGACTTCAATTCGTTGATTAATGCTCTTTCCTCAAAACACTTTAAAAATTGCTAAAAACCTTCAAAACTTCATAAATGCTTTGGAGGTCCCTAAAAATGAAATTCAAATGGATTAAGCTCAAAATAACACAAAATTAACTTGATTAAAGTCTAAAATAGCACTAAATAACTATAGAAAATGTATGCTAAATTCATGTTATCAAATATCCCCACACTTAAGCTTTTCCTTGTTCTCAAGCAAAATAATAAAAATCAAAGAAAAACATTTCAAGATAGCTACTATAGTCTTATAAAAGTGCACCCTCAAAATTTAGTAGCTTAGCAAAAATTTTTCCAAAATACCCCTTTTCCTTGTCTTTGTAATGTATTTATAACACTTAGATATTAGAAATTTAAGAACTACTAAATTTCAGTGATCAATCTAAATAATTCAAAGTTAGCCACAACACTTAAGCAAAAACTAAACTAGAGATTAAAACAAATATAAATCAATCAAGAAAAAAATTATAGAGATTTCTTCACTTTAACTTAAGAGGAGAGAGATCTTCTTTAATTATTTTTAACTTGAAAAGTTAACTGGATGCATCTTATATTAATTCATCCTTTGATTGTCCAAAACAAATATCAAATCGAGTCTTTTAGAAAAAAAAAAAAAGGATAAAGGTGCAAGAAAAGTTCATTCTTCATCTTCATTATCCTTATCCTCCCCAATTTCATACTCTCTATCTAACTCCTCATCTGAGTTAGGCTTTAGCATAGGTGGTGATGATGATGACTGAATTTATAGATGAGCCATAATTTAGCATTGCAACTTTAGAGCATAGTCTACCTTATGCGTTAAAAAATTCTACTTTTTTAATATCTTTCCCATGAGCTTTTTGATCACCTTAATCACTAAAGAGGACAAACTATGTCTCTATTGTGAAGATGAGGAAATGGCTTCATAAATTAGCTCAGGTGGTATTTTAGGTGGTATAAGGAGTTGCATTGCCTTGATTGCATCATAGGTGAGAGGATAAGGGGGATCTAGTAGTCTCATGTGCAATGTATTATGAAGGCTAGGAAAATTTGTCACTAAGCAAGTGATGAAATGTCTTGCAAAAATAAACATAGATCACCCATCAACAGCTTGGTTCTTAAAGAACCAAGCTATCCTAATAGCTAAGTTGATGGGTTGTTTGTTAGCAATTCTATATAGATATAATATATCTCTTTCATTCATGACCTCCTAGCTATGTCCTCATCTTGTAAAATTCCTAACCAAAACATAATAGATTAGCCGCAAAGTAAGATTTTTCAAATTTGAAGCTTTGGACTTCCATAGGTCATAAGTTCCTCTCTCTCCTTCAGTTAAATCACCTTAGACAAAAAGATTTAGGAGCTCCCTCAGGTAGTTTATAAGGCAATTCCATATACTCCCCTATCATTATATAATCAATAGAGTATAATCCCATATGGATGCCTAAATCATTAATTGTCATGCTTACTTCATTTCCAAAACATCTAAAATGGATTGAGTTTTGTGTACCCCAAGAGAGATTATTAGTGTCTAACTTGAAGGTACTAAGGAATTCCAAAGTTAGCTCTTATATACTGGCTCATTTATGGTTAACAACTGATCTCATCCTCTAAACTCAATTAGTTGTTTGATTTTGGCTTCATAGTTAGCTTGGCCTAATGCTTCCCAATTCAAGTATGTGGACTCATCGAATTCCTTCTTGGATAGGTAAGAGTATCTCTACTACTACCATGGGAGGTGAAATTGTAAGAGTGGATGTGTAGGAAGTAGGCTTGAGTTCTTATGGCATTTATGCTTTTCTCTCTACATTTCCTGCATTCAAAAGAAAAGAAAAAAAGAATTCAATTTGGATAAAAAAAATAATTCATAGGATATAAAAGAATGACTAATTCAAGAATTTAATAAAACTCTATTATCATTCCCAGTTAATTGCTAGTTTACCCAACTAAGCAATAGAGGCAATGATTGAATCGGCAAAAAGAATTTTATGATATAATGCTAATTTGGCTAAGTTATGGATTAATGCAATTATAGGATTGATTTTAAAATTAAATCCTAGTTTTATGCATGATCTCTATTGACAAAAGTATTATCATTTAACATATACAAATTCTTGAAACTTGCATAATATAAAAAATTCTTGAAATAGCAACATACCATATATTGAAATACTAATTTCTCATGACATGGATTAATGAAATTAATAAACTAATGATACACTAATTTTGAACCTATAATTTCATAATCTCAATTGACAATGAACATTAGCATTCAACTTTTAATTAATTGAAAACTTGTTTTTCTCACAATTTTGCAATTATTAATAACGAATTTCCTAATTCTATCTTAAATTTAGGATATGTATTAGAATAAATCCATTCCAACAATTCTAAAAGTTCATGGATTTTCTAATTAGACAAAAATTGCAAATTCAACAAGTCTTTAAACTTCAATGTGAATTGTGTGCATCACAGTAGAAGAATAATATCCACATCAGTTTTCATCACTTTCCTTCACTTTCTCTCATTTTCAATTTCGCTATGCATGTGCCTTCAGTGTTAAAAACAAGAAAAAGTGAAAGCACATGCAATTTTCATAATATTTTCCACATGGGCTCCTTTTCCATATTATTTTTTGGAAAAGGACCCATATTCATATAAAACTCTTAGTTTATTTGAATTAGGAGAACCTAATAGTAGAATCTAATAGTGTAATGCGATCTTAGGATTTTTTATTGTAGGAGCGATTCAAGTAAGATATACTAAAGGTTAAGAGTTAATTTGAGATTCAAGTCCAATTAACTCGTATTAGGAATTCTCATGGTCCAATATATAATTAAGAGTTGAAAATTGCATAAGGTTAGGTAGTAAATAATAACTTTACTAAGGCTTATGCATTCTTTAATAATTTAATTCTCTTTTCTTTTTATTGTTCTTGTTCCTTTATTTTATTAGGTAAGGTTTTGTTAGTTTAGATTTCACTTAGTTTAATTAGCTCTTACTTATTGAGTTAGATGATTGGAAATTAGAGAAGAGTACTAACAATCCAGCATTTCCTCTAATTTAATGGTTCCTTAAGAGATCAACAAGTTAAGCTCAAAATCCATTTGCTATACTATTACTTGATAGATGCTCTTGCCTCTGACCAAGTCTTCTTAGTGAAGTTGTAAATTGAATGGTTATAGACAAACTCAACTATTGGAAGGCATTGATCCTAATCTTGTAAACTCTTTCCAATGGAAGGTCATAGCAAAGCTCTAAGTATTCTTTTTACTGCTTTAATTTGCCTATCAGTTTGTGGATGGTAAGCAATGCTTAGACCAAGTCACTTAAATAAGGTCTTTTGGAAGAAACTAAGAAATTTCACGTCTTGATCTAATAGTATACTCATGGGAACACAATGAAATTTAGCAATATCATGCAAAAACAAATTAGCAATGAACATTATATTGTTAATTTTCAGTTACGACATAAAATGTGCAATTTTGCTAAAATAGTCCATCGCAACCATAATTAAATCCTTCCCCTATACTGTTTTATACAAGCTAAGAATGAAATCCATAAATAACTCCTCCTAAGGCTAAGATGGGACTAATATAATGGCATATATAGCCCATAGGCTTCTCTCATACGCTTAGCATTCTTTTAAATACTACAACTCTTAAATACTCTACATAGATCACTTCTCAATCTAAGCCATAATAAGTGCTTTTCATACCACTTCAAGCGAGTTAAGGAGTTTAAGATGCTTCATCAGAAGCTGGTTGAATAGCTTGCTTCAATAATGGCTAGAGAGAAGGAGATAAAAAATAGAGGAAGGAAGGTCATAAGCTTCTAATAAAGGGACCAACTATGGATACAACTTAGTAAGTATTAGTTGCTAGGCCATAGAAATAGTAAGTTGTTCCCCTGAGCTGATGAACCCTTTAAAATTTTGAGTAAGATCAATGACAAAACATAAGAGTTGGACTTGTAAAAAGTTTATAGTGTTCTTCCACATTTAATGTGGTCGATCTAACCCTTTTCATCCTAGATGAAGTTAAACTCAACGATTTGAGCTTATATCTTCAACAACCTTAGGGAGCTAGTGGGAATTTTTCCTACTCTACCATCTGCACACCCTATTCCCAATCATTGCCAACCTCTTTGGCAACTTAGTCAACCTTTAGGCAGTCTTTGCCAAGCTCTAAGCCAATCACTATAGGTTAGCTTTAAGGACTCCATAGCTTGGTTACTTAAGTCCTTAGTGGTTAAATGATTGAAGGTAAATTGGCCTACACTTAAGGATTCCTTTTGCACTAATCGTCGAGTTCTTTTACCTTTAAAAAAGCTACCGAGCTTGTATTCGATTGTTACCGACCTACTTAGAGGATTAAGATAGCTTGAATTGTTCTGCCTTTCTCTTGTCTACCCCATCTCTAAACTACTTGGTTTAGTTGCCAACTTGATTGTGGATCTATCTCTAGTTACTATGAAAAGTGGAGATTGTACTTATTTGTTAACTTCTACTAAGTTCCCAACCAATGCCCATGCGACACGTATTCCAATAAGGTGATAGTGGACCTTCTCCAATGGAAAATCTTTTCTTGTTATTCCTTTTATACCTATGATTATGCATGTACATTTTTATTTTGGTTATACCGCTTTCATTCTTTTCTCTTTTAGGAAAGGAAGCTCTACTTAGTAAGTATATAAGGGCAGATTTGTAATGCAGACATAATCTTTATCATCTTGAATAGTGAATATCCTTCTTTTTCAAATTCTTGTAAGCTAGTTTTCCTTTAAGTTTTCCTACTCTTATTTAGTTCCCTTTAGCATGGAATGAGTAGTGAGTAACCTCATTTCTATCATTCATAGGTCATATCAAGTAGCTAAAGTGAGTTTGATTGCAAGCTTTGGTGATTCATATCCTTGGTCTAGCCTTTTAGTTTTGTTAGCTTTCACACTATATGAGAAGGACCCATCTACACATGATTGGTAAGCTTTAGTGATTAACTTAGCTCTCAGGTACATCATCATCTCTATCATAAGAAAAATTATCATTCTCACTCTTAATATGTTCTTCTTCCTCATGTTGTACATTCTTATGTGCAACTCCTTGGTTTACCTCGGGGTTATTAATCATCACATTAAAGTTTTGCTAGGTTGCAGTTATTTCATGCAATGTATCCTAGATAGGTACATCATTGTCACCATCAATAATAACCCTTCACCTTCCATAGCTAACTTTATTTTAGCATAAGTACTTTCCTTTAACTCACATTAAATTATTCTAATTAAAATAGGTTGTAATATTGATGATAAATTGAATGAAATTTGTGAAATAGAAACTAATTAAGAATTAGAGTATAAATGCAACAATTGAATAAAACCTAATTAACCATGGACTATGATATCTAGACTATGATCACCAAGCGATTAACATGTAAGCTTAAGGTTTTTAATGAATTTCTTATTTTTATTCACTAGAGGAATTCAATTGTAAATCTAATATGAATCGCTTCTCTATCAAATTCTAATTCTAATTATGTCTTACCCAAATTGCTTCTAGAATAGTACTCTGATAACTCTAATTTTAAACATATTTTATATGGTGATTTTATAGCATTTCCCGTACATTTTTGGTTTTATTTAAAGAAATTGATACTTAATTGAGTAAAATGTTGATTTCAGGGTTTAAACGCGTTCTAGGCTCGAAAATGAAGAAAAGGAATCAAGTTTCACTCAATTCCGAATTCAAACGAAGAAGTTATGAAGTTTTGAAGTTGTGTAGAAATTTTGCCTTTATGCAGAAAGTTACACGGCCTGGGGACACGGCCATGTTCCAGGCCGTGTCTGGTGACGAAAATAAAATCCGTGAAATACACATATATAAGGGGATCTTAGGGTTCAAAAGAAAGGGAGACATTACAGAAACAAAGAGAGACAAGAGACAAGAGACAAGAAGAGACTTGAGGAGAACATTGATCAAGAAGCGATAACGACATCGATTTCAAGATTAAAGATTGTTCATCAAATCAAGAGGGGTTTTCATGCTTTATTTCATGGTTTTGATGAATCTCGTTTTTAGATTCATTATGATAGCTTAGAATTCCAGTATTTAGGATTATGGAACCTAGGGTTTCATGTAACCCTTGGATTGAATTATAATTTCAAGAAAGTTTCTATCTTTTCTTGATTCAATTATGTCGTTAATTATTGATTGATAATTCTAGAGTATCAATATATGATATTATGCATGTTAATTGAGAAATTGCATGTGTAATTAGATCTTAGCATAATTGAAGAGAATTACATGTATACTTAGAGATAAGATACATGGTTCTTTCGGAAAGTTGATTGTTTGTGTGGGAATTCATTAAACATTAATGCAATTCTAAGTTATATTACTAAGTGAAGAGATTCCGGTAAATAATTTAGGATTAGGGTTAATATGCTTGAGAAAGATATTAGCTTTAATTGTGAATCCCTCCGATCAAGAATTATAGAAACTAAATTGAATATATTTTAAAAGGTTACATGTTAAACACTAGGGGAAATAATTCCTAAATACATCATTGCATACTTGAAGTCGTTAATAGTTTATTGCTTTCTAAATTGCTTAGTTAAGTCTCATAATTGGTTTAGCTTATTAATTTCAGTCTTTTTAATTCATTCAATTCATCATAATTTTCCGGTTAAATAATAAAGCTAAAGTTAATATTAGTACTCAAAATCTCTAAGGGATCGACTCGGACTCATATCCGACTATATTAAAATTGATAGGTGTGCTTGCCTCGTATCATACTCTTAGAATAGCATTAACAACAGGAATTCCACAACAACTAAGAGATAAATTTAATTCCAGAAGAAGTCTATGACTTATCTTTAAGCTTATATTAAATCTCTTCAATTATGGTAAATCTATTTATGCATTGACCTTGCTATTAAAATGCATAAAATTGGATAATTAAGTTGAGACTCTAGAAATAACAATTTAATCCTAACAAAAGATGTAATTGAAAAAGAAAAAAAGAAAAGGAGAATTTCATTAAAATAATAACAATTACCATACGCTACAAGTTACCTTAATGGTTATAGGCCTAGATATTGTTGCTTTTATGCTATAAATATGATAAAGCTACAAGTTTTGATGATGAAATGAATTAAAACCCTAGGAAAAGACTTCTCTTTTTCCTCTTATTTCTTCTCCCTTAGTGTACATGTGTTTCTCATCTATTTATATTGTTTAGACAAATTAATCTTTAGATGGTAAATGTTTTGAAATCATAGGAAGTCTATGAGCATGTACATATCAGTGGAGTCTGATAGTGGACTTCTTCTTGCAATAATTCTTCAAGAAATCTTCTAGAAATTGATGACAAGGGGATCACAATTAAATAGTATGGGCGTAGTGGTGGACAGTGGTTTTATACTTGATTAAGAATTTTTTAGACTTTGATTGTAAATGAAGGACATGAGCTTTACGACTAAGGAACATGACTGTAAAGGTAGATCGTGGTCTTCCCCTTAACTTTATCTTAGGAAGAATTCTCTTTGACATTTGTTATCCTCAAATTATCCTTCAAAATAAATGACATTTCCCTTCAAAAATTGCCTGACTTCTCATCTTTCCATCACGTTACTTTATTTGAGTTCCAAAATCAAGAAATCACTTAGATCATTAACAAATTCAAATGAGATTAAGATAACTCAAAATATTTAGGAAAATAACATAATGGATGAGTCTAAAATTACACTCATTAAATCTCCCTACACTTAGAAATTTGCTTTTCCTTAAGAAAATTATTCAATCCTTAACAAAGATTGATAAAAATCATGACGAGATTTTCTAGATGACCTATTATCATTCAAGAATTGGAAAAAAATTTTGAATTAACCCCATTAATAGATATTGTATTTATGCCTAAAATGCATTCTAGGCATAAATACTAAAATTCAGTGGTTAATTCTTGTAAATTAATATTTATCATGCAATTTAACTAAGGAATCTCTTCTAAGTTAATTCCTTTTTTATTTAATCAGCTGAAAATCATACATGACTCCCTTTTATTTAGCTAAGATGTATACAAACCTCTTCTCAATTTTATCAAGCATCATAATTAAGAATAAATACATATTGTATCTACTCATTCCCCTAGCATAGAAATCCGCTGGTAGGCTTTTTTTTTTTTTATTTTGATTAATTATTGAAGCTTCTTTTGAGGAACTAAGGTTGAAACTTATCAATTTTTCTTTCCTTAACATTTTCTTTTTCTTAGCAAATTGGCAGCAAGATAGAATCTTGCTCTTGTAAGGGACAGAGACTGATCCTTATAGACCATTCTTTATCATATTACTAATTATTATACCCTCTTCAGTTTAACATTTCAAGGGAAATTACAAAAGACAAGTTTCATTTACTTATTTACTCATTATTATAGAGCTCTAAAAATCAAAAAAGGGATAAGCGTACATCTAAGTAAGCTTTAGAAGTGGCATGTGACTAAAGCTCAATCACAACGTTTTTTTTTTTAATTCATGCCTTGGAATCCCAAGTTAAATAACATGTAAACTTTTGCTAGATAGGAATTCCACTATTTGATTCTAGTAACGTACTCCATATGTAATAGCAACTTTAGAGAATTTAGATATAAGCACTATTTCTTATTAAAGTGGGATTAGCTTGAATCAGGGGGCTACCATAATTGGGATATTAAGTTAATTTGTCTTTCGGAGTATTAAATATATCTAAACAGTCTTGAGAAAATATAAATACAGTGTCTTTTTATAACAATCGAGTTAATAGTTTGGCTATTTTTAAAAAATATTTAATAAACCTTCTATAAAACCCCGGCATGACCTAGGAAACTATGTATGGTTCTAATAGATGTGTAAGGGGACAATTTTGCAATAGGGTCAATTTTTAGTGTTATCTACCTCTGTACCTTTTCAAGGCATCATATGTCTTAGCACTATGCCTTCTGGTGCCATGAAATGACACTTTTCCCAATTAAAAACTAAATTAGTTTCTTGACACTTAACTAAAAATTTTTGTAGATTCCTAAGGTAGTTATCAAATGAATCCTCTCGAAAACCGTAAAATCATTCATAAAAACTTTCCTTATATCTTCTATAAATTCATCTAAAATTGCCATCATGCTCTGCTTAAAATTCACTAGTGCATTATAAAGGCCAAAGGACATGTGCCTATATACAAATGTACACCATAAGGACATGTAAACATGATTTTCTATTGGTCCTTTAGGGCGATTGGAATTTCAAAATAGTTAGATAAACAATCTAGAAAATAATAAATATGTGACTTGATCATTACTCTAACGTTTAGTCAATGAATGGTAAGGGAAAGTGATCTTTTCTTGTAGTGTTATTCGGCTTCTTATAATTAATACAGACTCGCTGGCCTATTATTGCTTTCATCGGGATCAACTCATTTTGCTCATTTGGTACTATTATCATGCTTTCCTTTTTAGGTACAACCTGCTCATGACTAACCTAAGAATTGTCGAAAATAGGGTAGATTGTACCTATGTTTGGAAGCTTTATTACTTCTGCCTTCTACTTCCTTCATATTTAGGCTTAAGCATCTTTATAGTTGTACCGTAGATTTTTTACCTCTTTCGAGCAAAATTTTGTAAGTATGAAACGAAGGACTAATTCCCTTAATGTTAGAAATCTTCTAAGCGATTGCTCTCTTACGATCCCTCAAAACATTGGGGAGCTTCTCCTTTTGCTAGCTGGTTAATCTTAAGGATACTATTATTAGTAATTTCGAGTTTTCTTCTTTGAAGGTATACTCCAAAAAATATGGTAGCTACTTCAACTCTAACTCTGGTAGCTCCTCAATAGAAGGTTTTAATTTTGCTTCCTTTATCTATTCAAACCTCTTAACCCTTTGCTCCTTAAATGGGGGATTGATTTCTAATTGAGCTTTTCACATTGGCTATGTTTGGATCACTAGATGCTTCTTCTTGGATTCCCTATTTCAAACATGATTCCAAAGGGTCTTTAGATAGTAATTCCTACAGGATATTAGATATTGATAGATTAGTAGCATCAAGACTAAAATATGTATCATTCTGTTCAGCACAATTTCTCATTGCTTCTGTAATTTTAATTATCATCTTTTCTTCTTCTACTCTTAATGTAAGTTACCATCACTAACATCTATTATAACTCTGGTTATAGCTAAAAAAGGTCTACCTATGATGAGTGGTACTTCAATATCCTAGTCAATATCTAAGATGATAAAGTTAATAGGAAATATGAATTTACCTAGTTTAATAAGCACATCTTCAATTATACCCTTAGGTATGTTATTGATCTATCAGCCAATTGTAAACTCAATCAAATCGGTTTAGGTTTACCTAGGCTTAGTTGCTTAAACAATTTATAAGGCATTAAGTTTATACTAGCACCAAGATTGGTTAATGCTTTCTTAATAGATAAATTTGTAAACTCCCTACATCCTTTAGCTTTATGGGAAGCTTGTTCTAAAGGATAATTAAACAGTTCTCACTAAGCATGATTGTCGATAATTTCTCTAATTTGTTCTTGTTGGAGAACAGTTCCTTTAAGAACTTCACATATGTGGGCATGTGTAACAAAACTTCCACAAAAGGTAAGTTAATGAGTAACAGCTTAAATAAATCCAAAAACTTACCATATTGCTCATTTGAGCATTCCTTCCTTATTCTTTAAGGGTATGGAATGGGTAGTTTATACTCTTGGACCTTTTGGGGTTCTAGTCCTTCCTTAAGCAGTTTTAATTTTTCTTTAACTCTATCTTTTGACTCCTTCATTACTGGTTCAAAGTTGGCTAGGGACTTTTCAAGCTGCATAGCGACTTACAGCTCCTTACCACTTCTCAAGGTTACAGCTTCGACTTTAGTTTGTAGTGAGGATTTTGGTTGCTTTTGAATTGAGATCTTGGCAAGTTGCTTTATTTATTTTTTAATGCTTAGCAACTTGGCATTGTTGCTCCATATATACTTAGTTAACATCTCTTTTAGTTTCGAATTTTCCTCTCTTAAAGGGTGAGTTTGAAATTCATAAAGACTATTGACATTCCTTAGTTAAGTTACATAAAAATAATCACATGCATAAGGAAAACACTCTTTACACCATTCTTCACAGTCGTGATAAAGTACATTTTTACAACCCCATTGATTCATGAAATTATTAAATGGTCTCTAATAGCATAGTGCCACATATCCTCTTGGGTTACCTACTTTACACATTGTAGAAGGTTGTGCTAACATTAGATAAGAGTCTAACCTTTTATATGGTGCATCGACCATGTGCTTTAAGGTTATGGTAGATTTTGCATCCATCATGCTTGGTTTCTTCCTACTGGGTTTTGTGCCTTCCTAATAATATCTGTTCATAGCCAAGCTCTCAAATAAGACGTAGGCTTCATTAATCGTCTTCGAATTTAATGTCCTACCTACAAATGCATCGACAAACTACTTAGTGCCAAAATTCATTCCATTATAAAAAGTTTGTACTTGTATTCATGTTGAGCCCTATTTTGTTTTCTTTAATTTAACTTATACTAAGCTTAGCTTGCTTAATATAAGTTACTCAATATTAAATTAAGGAAAAACATTTTTCTTTCTAAAAAAATGTTTTAAAATATATTAAAAAAAATAACTTGGAGTCCCTAACCAGTTGAACTAATAAAAATGAAATTAGAGTTTTTGGGTGGGAAAACCCTAGTTTAGCCACTAGTTTGTAGACTTTCTAAAAAATTATTTTTTTAGAAAATTAAATAAAAAAAATTTGAATTCAGAGGTTAATTTATTAAAACTAAGTCAGCATGTAAAGATAAAAAATAATAATAATGGGCTCTTTATTTTTTTATAATTTTTTTTAAAATGCTAAAATATGTACAAATATGCAAAAATGTAGTTACGATGAATTTTTAATTATTTTATTATGAATTTTCAAGGAAAAGAAATATTTTTTATTTTTTATACGGTTACCTCAAAAGTACTTACGTACCTACTAGTCAAGATTAAACTAACGTAGTTCCTTTTTTAAAAAAGATTTAGTTGATCGATTCTTTTTAATTTAAAAATTGAGCCAGGTTTATGTTTTTTGACCAATTTATTTTTATTAATAAAAATCATAAAAAGCTTAATTTTTATTCCTAATAAAAAGAACCTAAAGACTTAATTTTTAAAAAGACTCCAAGTTAGTATTTTTTTTTTTTTATGTTTGCGAAAAACTGCTACGTGAAAAAACTTTAAAAAAATCCTAAAATACCTAAATGAAAAATAAATAAATAAATAAATAAATAAAAGATGTAAGTTTTATGAGTTATGCTAATACGCAATTATCATGGAAGACATTCAATTTTATGAAAAAAAATATAATTTCTATTGAAGATATGTCTAACCATAGAAAAGATATTTAAATAATAGAAAAGATACTTAACTATAAAAAAGATATTTAAATCATAGAAAAGATGTTTGAACTATTGCCTAAACTATAGATAAGATGTCTAACTATAAAAAAATGCTTAAACCATGGAAAAAAATATTTGAATTATAGATAAGACACTCAGATTATGCAGAAAATGCATAAATCATGAAAAAGATGCTTAAACTATGGATAAGGCGCTTAAACCATGGGAAAGATGCCACTTGAAGATTTTTCTACTTTATGAAAACTAAATAAGTGACAAAATGATTTTTTTTATTCTTGGAAAATCCTTAAAAGCATTATGTGATACTTCTAAATAAACTAAATAACTTTATGACAACTTGCTAAAATATGCAATTTTCATGCAAACGTGATACTTCTAAAAATGCAACATCTATGCAAAAATATATTTTGTTATTTAAAAAATGATGACATGCCAAAAATCAACTAATCAAAATTAATGCTAAGACATAAAAAAAAAAAAAAACATGTTAGTACTTATTTGATGTAAATAAACCATCTAAATTGTGTAACTTTGTAAAAATTAATACTACATGTTAAAATTACAAAATATTAATGAAGCTAACAATAACTAAAATAAAGAAAATAAAACTAAGTACTTGCATTAAAAAATAAAGTTAGTAAAAACAAATTTATAAAGGGGACTAACATTATTAAACTAATTAAAACAACTAAATAACTACACAATAATAATCATAAAAAGAAAAAAACAAAAGAGAATGGAATCCCAAACCATCTAATTGGTTGAGTTGGATCCACTTATACATAGGTTGGATTCGAGTCTTGTTTGTGTTTGTAGACAGTGCAGTGGGTGTGCAGTGTAAAGTGCAGGTGTATGTGTTGTGCTATTTGTGAAGTGGACATGTGTTCTGGTCGTGCGTATGTGTGTGTGTTCCGGTTGTGTGGCGTCGTGCTATGCAACCATGTGTGAGTGATGTGAGGGACTGTATGTGGGTGAGTGTGTAAATTAGAAAATTGTGGAGTATGCAGATGTGAATGGTGGGGAGATTATGAAGTGTGTATGTAATACGAATTGTAAAAATGTGTCATTTTCAGCCCCCATTGTCTAATATTTATAGGCCATCAATTTGAATCTTTTGGATCTTTTTAAATGAAGATTTAATTTTAACAAATCCAAGATTGATAAGATATAATGATACTCGATTTAGATTTATTAAATTTGTTGAAGATTTGACCTAATTTCTACAAACCCTACATGGATTTAGACTTTCTGTCTTAAGCCTAATTCAGCTTATCTTAATTTAGCCTGAAATACATGCTAATCCATTTAATAAATTATAAGTCTATTTAGCTCAATATAAATTAGATAAAAAAACTCCTCTTTATATTGGACTGGACTAAAAAAATATTTTAATGAAACTTGATTATTTAAGACTTAGAATTTATAAAATTGAATGTACACCATTATTCGATTCAACCCTAAGCGACTTAACTCTAATTGACACTTATATTATTTTTTTTAAATTTTCTTTATTTATTTATTTTTAGTTATATTTATTTTTTATATTTTTTTTAATTCAATTTTTTTCCATTATTTTTTTTATAAACTTGGCTCAAAAGTAAAAAGAGACTAAAATTAAAATAAAGGGCAGCAAAAATATGGTGTCTAAAATCTAAAGTGGTAAAGCGTGATTAGGACACTTTTTGAGTAATTCCTTAAAATGCTCCTAAATATCATAAATTGTCTCATTGTTAGACTGAGTGACTGATGAGATATCACTATGAAGCTTAGCAATTTTAATTAAAGGAAGATACTTTCTAAAATTTTTTCAGTTAGTAGCCCCCATGATGTAATTGAATCTTTCTAAATTGAGGCTAAGCATTACCTTACTTTCCCCTACCGAAAAAAAGGAAATAATCTTAATCTTATGGCATCAACCGTAGCTCTATCGATCCTAAAGGTAACACATATATCCAAGAAGTTTTGTAATATGTGTATGTAGATCCTTCTTTGGAGAGACTTCAAACCATAATTGCTGTTGGACCACTTAGATGGTGATTGGTGAGATCATGAATTTGTTTGCAATGATAGCTAATTTCGCAATATTAGAGGTGGCTTCACTAGTTGATGATTTAATAGAGTCAAACATAGCCTCTAATGCTTCACTGTTACTGGCCATCGCTCCAAATCTCTTAAACACAAACAAGAAAATTTTAGTTAGTTTTGAATTGATTGATTAGAAAGAAATAGAAAAACAACAAACGAAGTAAAATAATAGAGTAATAAAAGAACGAGCTTTTCTAATCAATAATCCTCAGCAACGATGCCAAAAAACTTGATGGTATGTACACCCTACTGATTAGCTAAGTGCACATGTCATATAATAATATAGACGACTTCTAGAGTCCAAGGTTGTCAATCTCACGAGAATTAAATACTTACTCACTCACAATACATTACTCTAATTAAAATAGGCTGCAATAGTGATGATAAATTGAATGAAATTTGTGAAATAGAAACTAATTAAGAATTAGACTATAAATGCAACAATTGAACAAAACCTAATTAACCATAAACTATAATATCTAGACTTTGATCACCAATAGATTAACATATAGTACCCTAGGGTTTCTAATGAATTTCACATTCTTATTAATCGGAGGAATTCGATTACTAGTATAATATGAATTGCTTCTCTATTAAATTCTAATTCTAATATCATCCCCTCGAATAATTTCTAGAATAGAAACTCTATAGAACAACATTGAGAATAGGAATTCCCTAACAACAAACAAGAGATAAATTTTAATTATGGAAGAAATTTATAACTTATCTCTAAGCTTATGGTAAATTTCTTTAATTACAGTAGATCTATTTATGTATTAGCCTTGCAACATTAATATATAAAATCGGATAGTTAAGTTGAGACTTTAGAAATAACAACTTAATTCAAACAAAACATGTTATCGAATTAACAATAATAAGAGAATTTCATTAAAATAATAAAAATGAAAGTATGCTACCTATTACCTCAATGGTTACAGGCTTAGATATTGCTGCTTTTACGCTATAGACATGATAAAGTTACATGCTTTCATGATGATTAGAAGTACCTAAAAAAGAAACTAAGAGAAATCAAAAGTTTTAAATGATTAGATTTTAGGCTTTTTGCTTATAAATGTCCCAACAAAAGAGCAATGGTTTTGAAAGGAGAAGTTTGGAAGATGGAAGTAGAAAGTAAAGGAGGAGGTAGATGATGTTAAGGCTTAACTTAAGGATTGTGATGAAGGGAGGGATGGGACTAAAGGAATTAAACAAAATGTTATACCCTTAGGTGTTAGATGAGGGTTACATGTCAATGCTTTAGAGGAGGATGAGTAGAGGAGAATTTATTTTATGTTGAGGGTACTCTAAAGGGGAAAACTTATACTCATTTTGTTGATGGAGAGAATTGTACTAATCTTATCTCTAGTGCATATGTCCATAGTATAAGGTTGAAAGTTATGCTAATGTATGAGTTGAAGGTAGATGAATGCTTGTACTCTCACAATGGAGATTGATACAAAGGATGCGTAAACCAATGTATATGAAGTCACCTATAGATGTGCAATGCAAATGTCCTTAAAGATGTTTGATACTAATCAATATGCATAGGGTGCTACTACTAGATATAACTGTATAATTTGGCATAACCCTCTAGATAAACATGTTGAGAAGAATTGGACTAAACATAAATTGCCATACCTGATTCAGATGATAAGAGATGCCTATGATTAGGAAATCGCTTAAAAGTAGTGCTTACACTCTCTCTCTTAGGTGAAATTCTTGAAAAATAGTGTTTAACACTTAGAATATTATGTAAGGCTACAAATGAGCCAAACAGCTTGTGAGTTACTTGAGCTTAGCTCATTTAAAGCTTGGATTACCTTTACTTGAGTTTGATTAGTAAACGAGCTAAGCTCGAGCTCTAGTTAGCTCATTTAGGCTCATGAGCCAGCTCGTTTAGGCTTATGAGTAGATTTACGAATTATATATATATTACAAATATTATATATTATCAAAATTTAAAGGGTAATATTTATATAATATATATAAATATATAAAATATTATAGGATAATATATAATATAATTCTTGTTTACCATTTGTAAATCTATTTATTTATATATTTCATAATTTTGTATACTTAGGCACGTTAATAGGCTCGAGCTTGATTAGTAAACAAACTAAGTTTANAGGCTTGCGAACTTTCTCATTTGGACTTGTGAGCTAGCTAGTTTAGGATCGTACGTAGGTTTATGAAGTTTATATATATTACAAATATTATATATTATTAAAATCCAAAGACTAATATCTACATAATATATATAAACATGTAATATATTATAGGATAATATATAATATAATTCTTGTTTACCATTTGTAAATCTATTTATTTATATATTTCATAATTTTGTATACTTAGGCACGTTAATAGGCTCGAGCTTGATTAGTAAACAAACTAAGTTTAAGCTCAAGATAAAGCTTGTTTATCTAAACGAGTTGAACTCGAGCCTTAGTTTTAAGCTTGATAAAAAGCTTGGCTTAAGCTCGAGCTCAATAATTTTTAAACAAATTGACCCAAAGCCTTTAGAAGTTTGGTTTGGCTTGACTCAACTCATTTGTAGCCCTAATATTATGCATTAATTGAAAAATATAGAGTTTCCAAACATTTATACTTAGATCTCAATTATATATGGTTACAAAACTTTAATCACAAATAAAAACCATTACTACCCATTTCTTAAAGTATTGTGGCCCATTAGAATAAGGACATGACCTAAGACATAATCATGTCAAGGGCCGTATCCCAATTTGTAGACAAAACTGACTTCTATAGATCAACATAACCAATGATATGTTCATGTCAAAAGGCCATGTAACTTTCTATAGACACAACCAGATTTCTACAAATCGACATGAATAACAATATAGTCATGTCAAAAAGGTCATGTCCCCTTAGTTTTGCATTTTTGCACAAGGAAAACAACTTTACCACTTCTAACTCTTTAAACTCCATTTTCCATATGCTTTAACACATTTACCAACCAATCCTCGAGTTATAACACCTTTCCAAACACCCTAGTCTAATCAATACTCTCCTAATCCTTCTCACTTACCCTACATACACCTAACACCACTCTTAGTGGCTTTGCTTTTGTCTTAGTTGCTATCTCTTGACTCCTATCTTTCCCCTCAACTTCTTTTAGATTTGCCCCCAATTCCCATTGGACTTTCTCTTCATCTTCATAGTAAGGATATAATTCTTAAACACTGAATGTAGCCAGGACATGATGCTTAACTCTTAAATCTAATTTGTGTGCATTCTTATTTATCTTCTCCACTACACTAAACAATTTTTCAACCCATGACATCAACTTAGATTTCCCCTTTTCTAGAAAATGCTCCTTCCTTATGTGCACCTACATGAAGTCTCTCGATTGAATACCCTCCTATTCCAACCCTTATTTGCTTGCTTTTCATAAGTGACTATTCTTTTCTCCAAAGACTTCTTTACTTCTTCATCCAGTTTATGAACAAACTTTGCCTTATACTCACCATCTAGATTAACCTGTTCATCAAAAGGTAAAGGTGCCAAATCAATAGGAGTAAGGATATTAAACCTGTACACCATTTAAAATGGCATTTTGTTAATAGCACTATGAACACATCTATCATATGCAAAGTCAATGTATAGCAAATAAGTGTCCTAATCTTTAAGATTCTTATCGACTACAACTTTAAGCAATGAGCCATGAGTGCAGTTTACTACCCCCTATTGTCTAATGGTTTACAAGTGGCATTATGTGCTAAAGAAGAGTTTTGTCCTCAATTTCTTCCACAAAGTTTTTCAAAAGTGACTAAAAAATTTAGGATCACTAATGGGGCATATACCATGCTAATAGGCAGGGGCATATACCATGCATGTAATCAAGTTATAGTATATATAAAACAGATTATGAGTTTGAGTGTTGATCTTACGAGGGACTATACATGGGAGTGCATCTAATCATTTATAGCAGTTGTGCCCTAGAGATATTCAATTATCTAACTTAAACAATAAAAGATTTAATAGAATAAATTAAAAGCAGACATTGAAGATTGCAACAATAACGCAAAAGATTAAAGATAAAAGTAAGAAAATTAAATGAAAAATTTAACTAAAAATAAAGACAACAAAGCATTTAAGTAAATCAATTGAATTAATAAAAAGATAATGTACTCCTTAATAAAGTTTTATTATTGTTTATTACCTGGACCCAAGTGATTTATTCAATCTCTTGCTATATGGAACTACGAAGATTTCTATTATGAACAAATTTGACCCACATCTCTAGTTAATTCCTAATCCTAAAACCCTTTCTACCTGAATCACTTTTGGATAGAACATCACAATATCGCATGATACTCTTGAATCTCACTATTAGGTTGCCCTAATTTAGCGAAACCAACCACTAAATGTTTTTACTAGCTAGTTTTGCCTAATTGTATCAATTAGTAATACTATATGCTCTCGTGAACTCTACAATAAACTTTGGCAATAATTCAATCATTGGTATATTAAATTAAAGTAGATAATATAAACGACACAATTAGATCAGAATATGCAAAATCATAGATTGAATTTTATTAATAAAAATTACCCTTAGAACATTGGGTTCAAAAATGATTTACTAAGCAATTAAAATAAAGACATGATAACTATATGAAAAGAAGAGAAAAGAGAAGCCCCCTTGTAATTCTATACCTTACTGCTCAAGGGGCTCTCTCTATAACCCTAAGTCTAAACATTTATTTGTAAGAAGTGGACCTATAGAATTACCAAAAAAGAAAAAAAACTAACAAAAATAAAGATCTAAAAAATCATTGCAAGTCTATGGTTTTGTTACACGATTGTGAAGCTTAGGCATATATTTTCACTTTGTTTGAAACCTCAAAATTTCAATAAAATTATATGACGAAGGAATCATAGATGGGGACCACAACCATGGTCGTTGACCGTGGTCTTCATTATACTAATTTTTTGCTCAAAATTCATCTGCTTCATTCCTTGATGAATACTTTTGTCCAAATTAACTCTGGAAATTGATATAAACCTTCAAAGCTCCATAGAATGCTTTTGAAGTCCTTCAAATGATATTTAAATTGATTATGATCAAAATATCATAAAATTAACTAAATTATCATCTAAAATATCATGAAATAAATGTATAAAAAGTATGCTAAATTCTTGTTATCAAATGTCCCCACACTTAGGTTTTTGCTTATCCTTAAGCAAAACAATAAAAACCAAAGTAAAGTATATCTTAAGGACATAATGATTATAATCACTCTTAATAAATTGCACCCTCAAATTTGAATGGCTTAGTAAAAATCTTTTTAGGTTACCCTTTTCCTTAACTTCATAATGCCTTTAGAAGGGTTAGATAATAGTAACTTAAGAACTATTGAATTTCAATGATCAACTAGAGATTAAAATGAACATAAATCAATCAAGAAACAGTTATAGAGATTGCCTCATTATAACTTAAGAGAAAAGAGATCTTCCTTAATTATTTGCAACTTGAAGAACTAGACTACATGCGTATTATATCATTTAATCCTTCGATTGTCCCTCTACTTCTGTCAATTTTCATTAGAAGGTTTTTTAAACTCAAATCAATCTTTGCTGAAGCTTTTAGCATTAGGAAAGTACCTTGCTCAATGTTGATCCTTACAAATTTAGCTCATTTAATTACTTTAGCATTTGTCAGCGGGAAGGTATCTTGCTCTTTTAATGGACCAAAGCCGTTCCTTAACAACTTTAATTGAATTTACTTTTTTCAATTAGCGGCAGGAAAGAGTCTTGATCTTTTAAGGGAGCAAGATCAATTCTTACAAATCTTTGGCAATTATTTTAATTCACTTATTCAATTAGTATCTCCAACTACTTTGATTTTTCAAGTAACTTTCAAATAACAAATCTCCTTTATTCATCCAATCTAAAAATTTCAAAAAAGAGGGATAAATAATCATCCTCTAGAATTAAGCTCATAAATAAAAATAATTAGTCCTTAGCCCTTTCATATCTATTCTAATCTTGATTCTATGTCTAAGCTTATGTAATGGGGAACTCTAAATAATAAAACACATAAAAAGATAGAAAACATAAAAAAGTACACAAAAATTTGAAAAATTAGAAAAGGAAAAAATAAATAATTAATTGGATAACTAAAAAAAATAGAAATTCTAGAAAAATACAAAAAATAAAAAATATACAAAAAATTAAGGAAAAAAAAAAGATTTTTAGGTTTTGAGCTATTTTTATGATTTTTTAAGTCACATGGGCTAGATTATATCATTTTTAGGGTTGAATAAAGTTAAAATATACATATGCAATTTATCAGTTTTGAGTTATATTTGAGAATATTTAATTTTTCCTTAAAAATTTAATATTTGGACCATCATTGATTTTAATTATTTTTGGACTATAAAGATGAGATTAATTTAAGTTAACCATGACCTCAAAAGATGACTCAATCAAACTTAAATTGATCGATTTACAAGAAAAAAATATTTTTGCATTAATTGTATGATTGACAAATTGAAACTCGAATAATTGTTAAATCGGGCTTATTTTGAAAAGTACTCCTTTATATGTACAGAATTGACTTAGTCATTTAAGTAGAATACATACATTTTTCCTAAGGACCGATTAAATAGTGTTTGAATTTGGCATGATCGTATTATCCATTTTAAAGTTGGTCTAAGTCAAGCTATAGGATAGATATAATTAGGTTGTATAATATGACAAGAAAATGCTACTAGTATAATAGCTAGGGTATGTGCTGTATTGCCGAAGGATCAGGGTTTGATTCTTAGAGTAGGCGCCTTGCATTGTCTTCTTTTCTTCTTTTCCATTTTCTTTCTTTTTCTTAGGTTTTCTCACCCTTTCTTGCACATGCCTAGCTTGGTCAGCCCTTTTCATGGTCATTTTTCATCCAATTTTCTACATAATTCCACCAAATAAATGATGAAATCTTATGAAAGACTTGAGCAATTTCAATCGATATCTATATTATGTCTAGATTCAAACATTGAATAGGTTAAATCTAGACTTGAAAATTAGGGAAAACATGAATGCACACATTTTACTCGAGTCAACTAAGCTTTATTCGCATTGTATTGATAAAAATCGAAGCTTCTTTTGAACATTTCCAATAATCACATGGCCCCATTAACTCTCTTTAACCAAGAATTACATCTAAATCATAGTCAATCAAAATGAATTTGCAAATTAAAATCGGTCAAACCATTTAATTCATTTTCTCTAACTTATTGTGGTTCTTGACTTCCCAAACTCAATTTGTGCTACAAATGTATAAATAGGGAGTTGTAGAACTCGTTTAGATATCAACCAAGCTTTGAAATTATTTCTTCAAGCTTGAATCAACTCTTCCCTCACTACAAACCTTAATTTACCTTCTACCCAAAAATGTATTGACCATCTTCTTTGTCTCTTAAGCCACATAGCTATAGGACTTTCTAAATAAAACTATGATCTACTTTCTCTCTCTAGATTTCGCTCGAATTATGAGGAATTTGAGCAAAGAAAATCATACAATGAGCTTCCCTATGCCCTAAGCAATCCAAAGATCCCACCCTGATTGCTTGCTGTTGCACTTAGCCATACCACCAAGTTGCCACATTGAAACCCTTTTTGTCCCTTAAATTACCACTTTCTAGTGGTTATCTCTATAAACCACCACCACTACGAGCCTCCCCATGTTGCCAAACTTAAACCACTACCATCCTCTCACTCCTAAAAAACCCAGCTGTGACTACTTAACAACTAACGTTGCCACCCAAACTTGATAATCACCAAACGACCATCAAACATGGTGGAACTTACACAAAACCCACATTTCTTAACACGAAACACATGAAAGCCCTTTCCCCCAACTCATTTTGGTGCTTAGATGTTGTTGTGAGGAGTCTCCATTGACTTCTATCTTTGTCTCTCTTGTTCCTTTTCACTTCCTTATGCCTATCATGCGCTAGGCATGTGTCAACCCATGACTTGCTTCGAGTCCCGGATTCTACCTAACTTAGATCTATTAATCTTGTCTTGTACCCAATCTTAAGTTTCACCCTTTTTTTCATTTTCTTTATTTTTTTTTCTTCTTTCTTCCTTTCTTTTTATTTTTATCAAAACAAAATTCTATATATATATAATTAAAGAAAAAAGCAAAAGAAAAATAAGGAAGGGAAAAAAAAAGAACGATATTAAGTATTTGTATCCCCTTTTTATTATTTATTTATTTTTATTTTTATTTTTTAGCATTTGTTTCTTTCCTTTTCTTTCCATTTAAAAAGGAAAAATAGAAATAAAATGATACCTTAACACTTGGATTTTTTTTTAAAAATAGAATCCTTTTCAAAATTAAGACTTTTCTTGTAATTTTTCAAATAAGCAATTAAATTAGGACCCTCTTCAAAAATTTTCTTAAATAAAATTTAAAAGATTAAACATGTAAACCTAACTATTTTTAAAATTAAAATAAACCAACACATATAAAGTTTTCTAAAATTGAATTACGTAAAGTCTAATCTCCATTAGAGGATATGTAAATACCTACAAAGCAACTTAAAATAGGGAAATTTTTTATTTTCCCTTTTGTAAATAAATTTAACTTTTTATTTTCTTCAACTTTTTTTGTAAATAAAATTAATTTTCTTTATTTGTAAATCTAGAATTATTCTTTTGTGGTAAAAGGGTATTTTTGAAAATAAAACTAAATTTGAAATATTAAGATGGCATCGTTCATGATTTAATAGGTTAACCCACTAAATTCAAAATCTCTAGTTTCAAAAAAATCATTTAAAAAAAAATGATTTTATTGTACACCAATAGCTAGATTAAAATCAATTCACCCAATTGATTTTAATCTAACTCATTTTTCCTAACCCTAGTTGAGTGGCAAATCCAAAGTTTTTTTTTTTTTTTTTAAATAGAGAAGCTAGATTTTCTATAATTCTCAATCATAGATTTATATTAAATGGGCATGGGTTTAATACCAATCGGATTAAGGAAAGTAGAAACCGAAACAATTAGGTTCGACACATGTAAATTCAATAAAGTGCTCTAAATTCATAAAGGAATTGGGCAAATTCGAAAAAAGCTTTTATGCTTGCTTATTGTATATAGGGGGTCCAAATTTCTAAGTTTCTCTAATTCAAGGAAATTATCAAAAGCATAAATGTGAATTTCAATTATTAGCATACATAATCTATCCTTTACCCTTACAGTTAAGTTGTACATTATCCTCATTGTACATAATCACAGTGCAAATCAAAATTCTAATAGGAGTAAATAAAATTAACAATAAAAATATAAAGGAAAAAGAATTGGGATTTCCTTGGTTTAGGTATTGTTCCTTATGAAAAATCGATGTTTGGAATCTAAATTCCATTGAACTATTATGTACATGGTTTTCTTTACATTAAAATGAAATAACTAAAAGAAAAATGAAAAGAAGAAGTTAAGCTAAAGAAAGATGGCTAAATAAAACTATTGTTGCTAATGTAAGTATTTACTTGTAGACTCCTGCAAACTTACAAATCATCAACGGATAAGGTAAATAAAAAGTTAATTAAGGGTATAGTAATCCAAAATAGAAAAAGTAAACGAAGTCTTTAAAAATGAAAAAGAAAAAGGAAAGATCACTTTTCGTCTTCTTCTTCATCCTCCTCTTCAATCTTACCTCCATCTGACTCTTCAATTGAGTTAGATTCAGTCATAGGTGGTGAAGTTGGTGACTAAATCCTTAGGTGAGCCACAATTGCCTCCTGCTACACCAAAGTATGATCCACCTTATGTGTTAATGTTTGTTGCTTTTTGAATATCTTCCTCATGAACTTCTTGAATACACCAATCATTGAGGAAGATGATGTTGAATCTTCTCGTAGTTGATACAATTCATGAGCATGCGGCAAACTTGAGTCGTAATTGGATTTTTGAAGTTCAAGTGAGAATGAGAAATTAGTAAGTGAAATGGGGCTTTGGCATGTGAATGTGTACGGATATTATGCACCAAGACACAAACAAAATCAAATTTGAGCTTAAAACAGGGTTTGATAAGACTTAAGAATACAAAATCAACACTAGGGTTTCAAGTAAGGGTTAGATATGACTCACTAACTTGCTTAAATGAGGGTTTCACTACAATCTCAAGGAGAAGATTGATAAGAATACAAGAAAGATTAAAGAGGAATAGCATGCTCAATAATCGCTTAAAAGGAGACAAGCTGGTAACAAGCACACAAGAGAAGTTTTCTTTAAGAAATACTATTAATGGTTGACAATGATCTCCTCTCTACTACTTACAAAAGTTACTATTTATAGTACATCTTAAAACCCTAGTAGAATTGTAAATAGAGTACAAGGCCTTAAACCCTAAAGTAGCACATAACTAAAGTTAAGGAAAATATTAAAAAATGTACAAAACTGTATGCTTAATAGGGAGGTCAACATGCAGGTCATTCAAGCTATCTTGGAATGAGAAGGATATGAACTGGGTGAGGCTGATAGTTAGATGTCTCGGTTTGAGTAAGGGTCATCGAGGTTCAATAGCTCTTAGCTGAGCTTCTTATGAGATCAACCCATAGTTGCTGAGCTCTAAGATTGGTTAGCACTAGTTTTCTCATGCCATGCTAAGCTGTTCTTTGAACTCAAGTCCTAAGCTATTTGGTCTCTCAGCTTCTTGGCAAACGATAGTTCTGATGTTGAGTTGTTTCTTTTCTTCCTCTCAGCCTTATGGTTTCAGTTTGGCCTTAATTACAGTAGGTCAGTCTCAACCAGGGATAGGTCAACCTCTGTTTGGAACAGGTCAGCCTTGGCTTGCAACAGGCTGGCCTCAACCTAGGCATTATCCTAGGTTGATTCTTATCATCATCATGGGGTTAAAAGGAAGTTGTCTTCAACTTTAGACAATGAGCATAGGCCTATATGTTGAATAGACTCCTCTTTTCATTTCTTTTCACCATGGGCACTAGGTTACTTTGAATCTGCTCAATAGTCACAGGGGTCAAGTAGTATCTCTTCCCATCCTTCTATACCGTTTATATGTTGAAGAGGCCATCATGGATCACCCTTCAGTCGTACTCCCAAGGTTGGCCAAGAATTAAATTTATTGTACTCATAGGTACCATATTGAAGTCATCTTATCTTCATACTATCCTACCTTAATCGCTATTCGAGTTTCCTTATGCAGATAGTCCATACCCTTATCATTAAACTGCTTTAATCCATAAGGTTGGGGGTATGGGTAGGTTAGCAATCTCATCTTCTCCACTAGCTTGGTAGAAACAATGTTGGTGCAACTTCCTCCATCAACAACTAGGGAATTGGTCTTCCCATTCACCAAACATTAGATTTGAAATAAGTTCTCCCTCTGGCCTAAGTCTTCTTTTAGGTCAGCTTACTAGCTCATCATGGCTAAGAGTTCATCCGGATCTGCATAGACATTCTCTTCTTCCAACTCACCTTTCGAGCTCTTGTCACTCTGACTCTCTACTTAAGCATTGGGTCCTTTGCTTTTTAAGATCATGACCCACTTATTCGAACATTGGGAGGCAATATGTTTATAGCCTAAACGCTTGAAGCACTTAACTTCTTGAGCCTTGGTGCCAGGTACTTTCTCCTTTTCTTCCTTCTTAGTCTCAAGCAGGTTGGGTTGACTAGACTCTCCTTTCTTCATCCTCTTCTCAAGCTTTTTCTTTTCCTCATACCTCTTAAGCTTAAGGCTACCTTATTAAGGTTAGTTAGTTGGCCTCTAGTGCCTTCTTTTCCTCTATCTCTCTACCCTTAATGCCAAATTGATCAGCTCATCCAATGAGTTGAATGGCTACAATTCGACTAAGTCGGCAATGCCATCTTGGAGTTCACTCATCAAACACTTCATAAGCCTCTAAGTTCTAATCGGCTCTTCTCCTTTGGTATCTTGCTTGGTAATCAATTTATCCCACTAAAGATTGGCATATGCAATAAGGGATAACGAAGCTAGCTTGACCATGGTTTTGTCATCACACTAATAGCATTTGAGCAACTTCTCTACTGAGGGAATTCAGTTAAGGAACTCTTCAGGTTAGCTACTACCACTAAAAGTTAGTAGCTCAAGCTTGATGTTGTCAAGTCCTTGCTTATGTGTTCGAGGCTTATCCCTTGCATTCTATATAGGTCAGTTCACCTCAGATTGGCCATTTCTATTAGAGCTTTACTTAACCTTAGCTCTCTTCTTCAAGCTCCTTAGTTTACCTTAGAGTTAATACTCCTATCATTGTTTTTCCTCAGCTTAGGTTAGTCTTCTCTTCTCCTTGGCTTAACAACTCTTCTTAGCTATCGTTTGTCATTATCAAGCTTGTTGGAGTCACTTCTACTAGTTGGTGCCTGGTCCCTTTTTTCACCTCGGCCAACACATCTACGGCCTGTAACTAAACCAGTAAGTTCTTGGATAGAATGAGTGTGATTCTGAATATGATATTCCAGATCATCAACACATTGCCTCAAACTTCCACTGGGACTATCACCACCGATATTCATGCTATTTACAAACATTCTTGTTTGTACAATACTTTCTACAAGGAGAATTTAACAAACACATAATACATTCGACTCGACTTAAAACTACCACTAAAACAATTCCCAAAACACTACTGCTAACAAAATACAACTAATAGCAACCTAGAAATTACTATTATTCGATTTCTATAGCTACCCATGACTGACAAACACTTCTACAACTAGAAACAACTTCTAATTACTATTACTTGGCTCTATAACCTAGTAGAAACAAGACAATACAACTACTACTAAGAGCACAAACAATACACTACACTATAGAGTGATGATTAACAAAGATGTTCAAACGATGAATCAAACTTTGAAGAACACTAACACGTGTATCTCCCTAAAGCTCCGATACCAAGATGATATAATTCATGAACACATAGCAAACTGAATCACAAATGGATCTTTAAAGTTCAAGTGGGAATGAGAAATCATTAAGTATTATGGGGTTTTGGGATGTGAACGTATATGGATATTATGCACCCAAACACAAACACAATCAGATTTGAGCTCAAAATAGGGTTTAATGCTACTCACCAACATTAAATCAACACTCGAGAATCAAATGAGGGATAGATAAGACTTACTAACTCTCTTAAATGAGGAGTTCACCACAATCTTAAGAAGAGTATTGATAAGAACACAAGAAAGATTAAAGGGGAATAACATTCTCAATAATCACTCAAAAGGAGACAAGTTGGAAGCAAGCTCATGAGAGAAGTTTTCTTTGAGAAATACTATTAATGGTTGGTGATGATCTCCTCTTTGCTACTTACAAAAGTTACTATTTATAATACGTCCTCAAACCCTATTGGAAAAACTGTAAATAGGGTATAAGGCCTTTAACCCTCAAGTAGTCCTATAACTAAAGTTAAGGAAAATATTTACAAGTGTACAAAACCATGCGCTTAATACGAAGGTTGACATACGAGTCATTCGAGTTGTCTTGGAATGAGTAGGATCCGAACTAGGTGAGGTTGGTAGTTAGATGTCCTGGTTTAGGTAGGGGTCATTGAGGTCCTATAGTTCTTGGTTGAGCTTCTTGTTAAATTATCCTATAGTTGTTGAGCTTTAGGATTAGTCAACACTAGTTTTCTCATGTTATTCTAAGCTGTTCTTTGGACTTAGGTCCTAGGCTATCTAATCTCTCAATTTCTCAATAAACGATAGATTTGATGCTAAGTTGTTTCTTTTCTTCCTCTTGGCCTTCTAGTATCAATTTGGCTTCGATTGGGGTAGGTCAGCCTCAGTTAGGGATAGGTCAGCCTTTGTATGGAATAAGCCTGCTTAAGCTTGCAACAGGTTAACCTCTGCTTCGGCATTGTCGTAGGCTGATTCTTATCAGTTGTGATGATGAGGAAGTAGCCTTACTAGCTAGCTTAGGAGGTAAACCTTCAGGTGCTAATGGAAGTCTCATGGCAGTAATTACATCATGGGTTAGGGGAGTAGTGATGAATTACTGACCTCTGGACCTCTCACTCACACCTACCTTTAGGGCCAACAATCCTTCACCAGTAACCCCAACATTAACTCAACTTAACCACAACGCCCCAAGATTCTAAGGCACGAACCCATTGATAGGTTGCCACCTATCCATCACTTTTCCTGACATTTTAGTATATTCTCTTGATAGTAATTGTCTCAACTAAACTGCAACCTAACATTGTACTAGGTTATTATCTTGTATTATCCTTGATTGTAATTGCATGCATTTCCTTATTACCTTATGGAGTTACTTTAAATAGTTCTTTATCTTTTATAGCTAAAAATCATCTTACACCTTATAAGTTAATGAATATTTTTGTTCTTAAGAGATACTATTCTTTGAATACATCCTTCTTTCATACTCTTATCTAATCTTGCTGACTAACTCAAGATTAATGGGGCAAGATTAGTGGCAAGTAGACCTTATTATTAGTTTGTACGTCATATTAGATGAAATACTAAGTTATGTTGTGTTTGTTGGTGTATCACATCCTACGAGTAGCTTCACAAAAGCTATTATGTTTATTAAGCTATCTATTCCCTCTTTCTTTGATACCTCGAAGGATCTACCTAGTTACTACTCCCTATGGTAAGCCCTAGTGATTATAAAGCTCTTAGGCATATCATATTGATACGATTTGAAGCTTGCAATGGATACAAACTACGAATGGGTATTCAAAGTTAAACGGAAATGAGAAATTAGTAAGTGGAATGGGGTTTTAAGATTTAAACATGTGTGGATACTATACACCAAGACACAAACACAATTAGATTTAAGGTCCAAATAAGTTTTGATAAGACTTATGAACATTAAATCAACACTTGAGTTTAATATGACAGTTAGATATGACTCATTAACTCACTTAAATGAGGGCTTCACCATAATCTCAAGAAGAAGATTGATAAGAACACAAGAAAGATTAAGAAGTAAAACAGCACTCAATAATCCGAAACACAAGCTTAAATAGCTTATGAAGATTTCAAGTATATTCTTACTTCAAAATGTTTAACTATCCTTTGTTAATTATAAATTTTGCTATTTATAGTAAGTCCTAAAACCCTAATAGTAAAACTTTAAATAATATATAAGGCCTTAAGCCTTAAAGATTAGGCCTACAACTTAAAAGTAAAGAAAATATTTTCAAGTGTATAAAATAGTGCTAAACAGTATGTTTAACAGGAAAGTAGGTGTGCAAGGTATCTGAGCTATCTTGGAGTAGGTTGGGTCTGAGTAGGATTAGGTCCATAGCTAGTTGTTCAAGCTAGAGTTAGATTCCTTGAAGTCTTATTGTGATTGGTTGAGCTCCTAGTGAGGTTAGCCTATAATTGTTGAACTTGTGGATTTCTTGGCACTAGATTCCTCGTATCATGCTAAGCTGGTCTATGGACTTGGGGCTTAAACCATTTGGTCCTTAGTCTTTTTAGTAGCTAACAAAGCTATTGCTAAGCTATCTTTCTTTCCTTTCTCGACGCTTTATTGTAAACCTCACAAATTTTCTTGATAAGAGGTTAGGAGTTAATAAGATTTCTCAAAAGATACCCTTTCTATCGGCAAGATAATTAACCTTAAACCTAAAAGACACTCTTAAAAACCAAAACTCAAACTCCTAAAACCCTAAATGATAGTCTAAGCCCTAGTTTGACCCTTATACTCAAAAGCCTTAAAATCCTATAAGTAAATGCCAATGATTAATGTTAACTCCTAAGGCTAAACTAGTTTAACAAAACTAACCCCAAACCCCAATGGAAAAGAGACTAATAGATGAAGCCCATGAGAGCTCCTTAAAACTGATAAAAGGTAAACTAAGCCAAAAATGAATATTAATATTGATAACTCTAACAATGAATTTAAAACTTTAAAATGAATACTATAGTCCTTAAATGAATCTTTGAACACTAAAATCCCAATTGGAACCCTAATACGTGCTAACCCTTAAATTGTAAAACCCTAATCTATAGTAAAAAACCAACTATTGTAATATAATTAAATAGTAAAACCATTCATTAATCAGAGACTAATTGCTTAATTGCCCTAAAACCCTAATCTACCCTTTAAAACATACTCAAACAACAATAATTGTCTCAATTCCTTAAACTAATTATATAAGATTATCCAATGAGCTTAACCAACTTAATTTGACATATTAAGTCCTAAAATGCACTTAATTTGTGTCAAGTGTACTAGTAATTAAGATTAAGAAACTTAAATATACCTTAATCTACTATTTAAGATTTATATCATAATTAACTACAAATCAAGAATGATTAATCATATGAAACCAAAGTAATTATATGAAAATATCTCCTTAAAAATTCCAACGTTATACTTAGGAAGACAATACGAACCCATAAACTTTCATATCTGAACTTGGAGTCAGATATAAGAGTTAATAGGTAATCCTTAGAACTGCTCAAGATATAATAATAAAATCTATAAATAAAATGATTCATTAATTGGTAAGTTGAAAAACCCTAAAGAGAATAAAATCCTAAAACCTTGATCGTATGTGTAAAACTCTTAAAACCTTAATACGTGGGAAACGTCAAAATGATTGGAAAATATAAATAGATTGAGTAAAACCTTAATTGAAAGTTCAAAACGCTAATTTAACTAATAAACCCTAAGTGTATCCCTAAATTATTCGCTAATAATTTCTCCAATCATTAGGAAACCCTAAATCGCTAGCCTCGTACACGGTTTGAAAACACTAACTAGTCCTAAATAATAAATGACCATGACAAACAAAGTAATATAGGTCAATGAACTTAATTGAAATGATAAACTATGGAAAGGCTTTAGTTATACCCTAATTAGGCATATATTGTTTAATTAAGTACATTTGTGATTAATTAGCTTGATTTCCCTTTAATCCATCTACCAACTCTCATTACATCTTAATTAGTAGCAAATCAAACTCAATTAAAAACAAAAAAGAAAGGATTAATTGAGAATTAAAGAACACTTGTCCTTAAGGAGACAAAATCCTCCCTCATTTGGCAAAAAACAAGCATGGTATAATAGTTTCAACAGGGGACCATGTACCTTTATCCTAAGATAATCACCTCTTATCCACCTTAATTCACTTTCAATTTTTTCCATTTTACACCTCCAAAACCCTCATTTGACACCATTCTTCATGCATAGAAAACCCTAGGAAACACTCTTAAGAAACCGAAACAAAAACCAAAGGAAAAATGGAAGAAAAAAAAGAGAGTTGTCGGACCCATTTATGTACCTTAGTGCCTTTTGGCCTTACCACCGTTATACGTTATTAAATGACAAGCCACCACCACCTAAAGATCACATACACACATACCCTAGTTTCTTGATGACAAACATTTACCCTCAAAGAAGTAGTTTTTGACTTCGTTTTTGAGTGGAAAAGTTGGAAGTCGTGTATATTAGTTTAAGATAAAACTCACCTAACTTAATTTTTCTATTTATAGTAGTTTTACCAATGATATCTTGAGAGTTTAGGATTAAAAATACTAGATAAACATGTTATAATCATGTATATGTCATTTTAGAGTCATATAATCACACCTTCATTCATGTATTTAGCTAATTTGTTACTTCAATTATAGAAGTGTAGGAGATAGTTTTGTGCAGATAACTTAAAAAGATGTTGATTAAACTCTATGAAACCTTAAGTAACATCTATGCTGTCCCCTCCTTGATATGTATCAATCTTGTTTTCACCATGTTAGGTGATGTTATTAGCTTAAAACAAGTAGAAATATGATCAAGATAAGGAAACACATAAGAATAAGTATTCGATGGAAGAAGTTGAAGGAAAGCTTAGAAGAACCCTACTTGACCACCACTTTCAAGAAAGTTTTAAATCTGTAAATTTTGATTTATTAGCTTAATAACATTTTTGTTTAGTGTTAAGTATGATTTAGGATGTAATTAACCAAGTTAAGTGGGGTAATGATTAGTTAATGGCCTAAATAAAATAAGTTGGTGATTAAGGCCTTAGGAATAGTATTAGATACCCTATTAATGAAATGAACTAGATTTGAAACACTTAGTAAAATAGGCTATTTAGTGAATCTATTAGAATATTTGGCTTATTGGAATAAGTTAGAATCAAATTTAGGGTCTTAGAATGCAAATTAGGCCTAAACTAGCTTAGTTAGTAATTAAAACCTTAGAAATATGACTAAGAGCCTAATAAATGAAAAGAACCAGATCTAAATCCTAAAAAATGAACTTATCTTAAGGCCTTTAGTAGGCTTAAACTAAAAATAATAAGTAGAGTTAGGCTTAAGGTTCTAAAATGAAAGATAAACTCAAAAGCCTTTAAAAGAACCATGAATAGAGCATAATAACTTATTGACCAAATTTAAACCTTAAATTAAAAGGCTCATAAAATAAAATATAAAAGGTCTATTAAGTCCAAACGACCATTAAAGCCATCCCCATAGGCCCCTTTTTACTAGTTTAAGGCCTTAGGGGATGGCTATAGGGGATTTGATCAGAAATTTAAACTTAGAATACATAAATAAAGGCCCAAAAGGTCAAGTGTAAGCCTTAACACCCAAAATTAAGCCCAAATCCCAAATCTTGGTGCAAATCCTATAGTAGTCAAACCAACACCGTTGACCAATGAATTTGTTTGGCCTAAATCGAATTCTTAGAAGTCCAAACACCTTAAAAGAATTTCACCAAATGAAAGAACACTTGAAATCATATGAAATCAACTATAAAAACACGAAAAACAAAGTTAAAATAAGGAAGTTAGAGTGAAAGCAAGTTTTAACTGTACCCAGGATTAAGACGAGCTTCAGTAATTAGGTAGAGTTTTAGGTTCTTAAAAAAATCCTCTTCTAATTACTTGCATATACATTAATTTTATGTTTTAGGTGGCTTAATTTATAATTCAAGAACCTCAAAAGTTAAGATAAGTGGGCAAGCAGGCTTGGTGAGGGAGTTTTGATGAATTGTTAATTGCTTGTGTTTGATAATTGCTTAATGTTCTATTGCTTGCACTTGGTTGTCTGTTGAGTGATTGGTTGTTCTGTATGCCAACATTAGTGTGATCGCCTTATTAAAATTTGTAAGTGATTCGCTTAAACTATATATATAAAAAAAATTAAATTGTGAATACTTTAGTAAGTATATTAGGTCAGAATCAAGTAATATAGAGAAAGTAAGGTTGTTGATCCCTCAAGGAAGAAGAAATTACTAATCTTATGCTAATTCTTATCAATATTTAGGAAATCAAAATTAAATTAATTAATCTAATAGTTACTCTAAAACTATTGAAAAGAAAATAATTATGAAAAATCTAAAATTAAGCAATTAATTGAGAATTGTGGGAAAACAGAATCTACCCTAGATAAATTGTTATTATGTTATATAGATTAATAGTTATATGGTCATTCAAGTTAAATTATTATACCATAAAACTTAAGAATTTAAACTCTTAATTAATTAGTCAACTTTCGTATCTTCCAATTAATAGTAGACTCTAAATTACAATTATATATCTCCTAATACTATGATTGTCTAATGTCCTTAAACAATTATTCCTAATGTCTTAGTGAATAATCAATCGCCAAACATCGCATTAATTTTTAGATGATTTTTAATTAATTCAATTAACTTTGCATCTATATTGATTAATCAAATCAACTAAGAATTTCTAACAAACCCTATATCAACTCCCATATCATTAGGGTTTCTAACAATTATAATCGAAATCATATAAATTGCAATCATGAATCATCCATATATCTCTTAATCTTATAACATGAACACAATCATCATTTTAGCTATCTAGGGTTTCATTAATTCCTACAAATAAATTTAGTCAGCCATAGATTTGGACATGAAAGCACAAATACTAATTGAAATTGCAAGGAAATTCATAATTGAAAGCATAAGTAATTCATAGAATTGCATAAGAATAATTGAAATAGATGTCACCAATTTTGTATTGAAAAACATAATCTTCAATTGCAACTTCAAATTGGTCTCTACAGTAAAAGCAAATTCTTCTTAATGATCTAATTGATTCTCCCAAAGAAGTCTTCAAGAACTATCTAAAAACTATTCTATGCCTCTCTAAGTCTAAGGAAAGTGTATTCAAAAGTCTCTCAAACGATTAAACATAAGCTATTTATAAGAAGAATTAGAGTTGACTTGCTTGAAGTTTCTTTTTCATGAAGGTTGGTGGCGTAAGTGCAAGGCTGGTGACGTAGCCATCAAGGATCGATGGCGTTGACTTCAAAGGCCGCCGATGTAAGTTGTAGGCTTGCTGCCTTCATTTCCAACTTACACATGTTGAATCGGACTTCGTTCCTTTGTGTAAGATTCCTTTAAATTGTCTGTAGTTCCACTCTTGAATCTTCTAATTCCTGAAATGTCTAAATGAAAATATTTAAGTACCATTTCTTAATGATTTCTATAAAATCAATAATAATTTTATCTTAATTTGCACTTTAAAACATGAAAAATATACTTTTATCAACTCCCCTACACTTGAACTTTTGCTTGTCTTCAAGCGAAATAAACAGAACTAAAGAAATCTATAATTGAAAATACACAGTTTCTAATTGCTAATCCCAAACATCTGATATTTCACACTTTTAGATTCACTAATTTATAATGCCTACTGCTTTAACCAAACTGAAATATGTGATTAGAGTACTACAATTGAAATTAATAAGCTATTTTAGAGAAAACAAATTTTAATCTAAGCATTTAACCTCAAATTTCTATTTCAAAAGTAGATACTCAGTCCTAGAAAGAAAAACACCTATTTAAATTTCATAGCTGTTAGCAAGCATATTATCACTCTAATTATTTCAACAAACAAATTAATAAAGTATTAAAAGCATATGGTATTTGCTCTATCCCTAAATTTTCTTTCTTTTTATTACAAGCCTTAATTCATTTCTTCAATTACATTCAAATTTCCATTTTCCATTCCTTGCACCCCCTCCCCCCTTTTTTTTTTCTTTTTCTTACTTCAGATATTGAACTTTTACCTTTCTGCCCTTCTTATTATAGTGAGTGCATTGAGTCGGCTCATATCGAGCTCATTACCCAAGTGATCAAGTTTTAAAGGCACCCCTATGAACTCTTCCTTACTCTAACATTCAAGTTAGGATATTCTTAACTCAATTTCTTGAGTTATTGGAGTAAAGGCTCTCATTTCATTTCTTTTATAGGAATCACTAAGTTCAAAGCTTCACTTACCTCTTTCACTAAGTGTTAAAGTGCTGTTACAATAACTAAAAAGACCATATACTAATTAACTTTGCATAGAAGTGAACCTGTTTACTTTTCACTTAAGCACTCGATTGACTTTTAGAGTATAAATTCTACGGCTAAAAACTAAGTAAATTAGGTTCCTAAAGAATTGGCTAATTAATTTTAACTAAGTACAAAAATCTTAACATTGGTGAGTAGGGCACCTCAGTGAGTCAATTATTCAAATCACAATCAGATGCTATCAACAAATTTTTCTCTTTGTATAATCTTTAGATTCCAAACAAGAAATTCAAAAAAATTAGCCTAAACATTGCTAGTTACTTAAGAACAAATAAAGTTCAAGTTGATAGGAAAGTATAACTATTTATAAACAAAAACTGGCATCAAAATTAATATTTTCATTTCCTATAATTCCTTCCCCCCATTGTAGGATAGACAGTGTCCACACTGTCTTCTATTTAATATTCAAGAGGAAATAAAAATTTGCAGCAATAAAAAATGAAAAACTGATACTCCCCTGAATTCAAATTTTTAGCAACAACGAAAATTCCAAGCATAAGATCATTGCTATCATAAAATTTAGATTTGACCCGTCTCATCAAACGCAAAGAAACATAGAATAGTAAAGATAGCATAAAAGTGTACTAAAGAGTACATAGTAGAGCTAATGATCTTGAGTTACCTAAACAGATAGGTACTAAACAAAAATAACCAAACAAAAAAATAAAAGAAAAAGAAAAGAAAATAAAAATGAAAATAACAAAAAATAAAAAAGGCATGCAAATATCTAACTATCTCTACCGGTGCTATTACTCTCTACATTGGAAGTCTCATAATGGAACTGCTTTGCAACTGTTGGCTGAAAATATGAGATAGTAGACTTCAACATATTGAGCATAGTAGTTTGGAACTTCTTATTCTTCTTCCTTTCTTTCCCAACTTCATTCCGAACTTCTCTAATTTCGGCACTCAATTATTCATAACTGCTATCTAGAGGATGAGATGAAGTAAACACTTTAGCAATAGGAGGAGGATTTTCAGGAATATCCTTCTCATCAATAGGATGGGGCTTATTATTTATCTTGACCAATCCCTAACCCCTAAATGGTATAGCAAAAATAGGTTTACATGGGATCCCATCATCCCCCTTTGGCTCTTAAAAAAGCCCCATACCCTTTAATAATGCTGTAATATACCCACCACAAAAGAGAACCCGTGTCTTGGTATCAACTATCTGTCTATAGATAAAATTTGCTATCTCTATTCCCAAATCTATCTGATATCCAAAAATCATACTGTATAGATAAAACATGTCAAAACTGGTTACCTTGCTATGGCTAGTCTTCTTATAGCTGAGAGTATGAGTAAGGATATGATGGAGTAGCCTATGCTTCACTGCTAAGAAAGTAGTGGCGAATGACTTTGAAGGTATAAAATCGTCCCGCCTGAGATGAATCAACTGGAACCAAAATCTCTCAGTAGACATATCACTAGGCTAAGAGTTGGGTAAATTAACTTCCTCCTCCCTATATAAACCCAAAAAATGACCAATTTGACTCAATTCAATGACATGAATTTCTCCATATACCTAAAATGTGAAAGTGGACATTTGCCTACTTCTCTCTAACTGCAAAGTGGACAAAAAATCAATGACTATATTTTTATAAGTGGGTTCTTTTAGCTAAAATAACTGAAACCATATTTTATTAGGAATCATCTATTGGATTCTATCGACCATTCCATACTCTTGCAAAATAGTCCAATCTAGATATTACTGATTCATGAATGTCATTTATTGTAACTTCCTCCTTCTCTCCCTAACATATTCTTAATGTGAGAGTAGATCGCTACCTAGACTTCTAGAAGACAAAGCAGTTGTCGTCTTCTGTTTCTTTCTTGGTTACATCTTCTTAGGTAGCATGGTGAATGTGGAAAGCATAGATCTATAAAGAAGAATGAAAATGTATGTAGAAAAAGTGAAGAGAGTGAGTGTATGAGGTTGTGGGTATGTGGGAGAGGGAGAGTTTGAGAGAAATTTAGAGAGAGAGAGAAACTAGAGAGAGAATTCGGGAGGAAAAATGGGTGAGGAGAGAGAGGAAACCGACGGACATGCTTTTAAAAGCACTGTACATTAGCACTTACCTCTATATGTCGGTGGCATACATTGCTAGCGTATATGCCTAGACTGATGGCCTTGAGTGTCGGCCTTAAATTCAAATTTCACGCTTTTCTCCTTTTTTTTTTACTTCTCAGGCCAACATACTTGGTGCCAAAATTTGGCCTAAATTTTTTTAATAAATAAAAATAATTAAATAATAATGAATAAAAATAAAAAAAAATTAGCTTGGTTAGTCATGGGTAACCTCCCATAATGCGCTTAATTTGTAGTCGCTAGCCCAACTTTTCTAATCTTACTATGGGTTCTTACTCACTACCATAGTGGTGTCACTATCCATGTTTTCTCCTTGAAAATAGTGTTTGAGGAGATGACCATTTACCTTGAAAGCACGATTGTCTCCTGCCTTTAACTTAGTTGTACAATAAGGGAAAACATTAGCTATTTCAAATGGTCCAGACCATCGAGATTTTAATTTACCTGGGAACAATTTCAATTGAGAGTTGTATAATAACACTTTCTGACCAAGCACGAACTCCCATTTTTGAATGTTCTTGTCTTGCCATCGCTTGGCTCTCTCCTTGTAGATCTTAGCGTTTTCATAAGCTTCTTTTCCGATCTCGTCTAGCTGGTTTAATTGGAGCCATCACTTTTCACTTACAACTTATAAATCAAAATTAAGGTATTTTATGGCTTAATAGGCCTTGTGCTCGAGCTTTATAGGTAGGTGACATAATTTACCATAAATGATTTTGTATGGAAACATTCCTATAAGGGTTTTAAAAGCTGTCTTATAAGCCCACAATGCATCATCGAGTTTTAGAGACTAGTCTTTTCTAGATGCATTGACAGTCTTTTCTAAGATACGCTTTATTTCCCTATTGGACACCTCAACTTGTCCACAAGTTTGTGGATGATATAGGATAGCAAGTTTATGAGTGACTCCATATTTTGTTAACAATTTTTGAAATTACTGATTGCAAAAATGCGACCCCCCATTACTTATAATAGCCTTGGGTACTCCAAACTTGGAAAAAATGTTCTTTTTAAAAAATTTAATTACCACTTTGGCATCATTAGTTTGTAGAGCTACTACTTTTACCCATTTCAACACATAATCTTCTACTAAAAGTATATATTTATTTGAAAAGGATAAAGGGAAAGGACCCATGAAGTCTATTCCCCATACATAAAAAAGCTCAGTTACCAGAATACTCTTTTGTAGTAATTCATGTCTCCTAGAAATATTCCCAATCCTTTAGCATTGAGCACAAGATATGACATAATTTCTGTAATCACCAAACAAACTTGGCTAGTAAAATCTAAAAGATAAAATTTTAGCTGTAGTTCTTTCCACACCAAAGTAGCCCCCCACATCTTTAGAATGACAATGCTAAATTATGCTAAGCTGTTTTGTTTCAGACACACAACGTTTAATTACTTGGTTAGCACAACATTTAAAAAGATACGGTTCATCCCAAAAATAAAATTTCACATTATGTAAAAACTTCTTTTTCTTTTGAAATGACAAATCATGTGGTATGATTTTACTAACCAGGTAATTGATTATATCAGCATACTAAGGTAATACTCGGATCTCTACTGCATACAATTGTTCATTAGGGAACTTTTCATTAATGGGTAGCTTTATACACTTCAATTGTAATCGAGATAAATGATCAACAATTATATTTTCAGTTCCCTTTTTATCGCTAATTTCAAGGTTAAATTCTTATAGTAATAAGATCCATTGAATTAACCTAGGTTTAGCATCAGCTCTAGCAAACAAATATTTTAAAGTAGCATGGTTTATGTATACTATGGTCTTAGAACTTATGAGATAAGGCCTAAACTTATTATAAGCAAATATAACTGCTAAAAGTTTTTTCTCTATTGTGGCATAGTTTCTTTGTGCCTTATTTAAAGTTCTACTCACATAGTATATAACATAAAATAACTTATCTCTCCTTTACCTAAGTACTACTCCTATAGCATAGTTGCTAGCATCACACATCATCTCGTAAGGAAGCTCTCGATCTAGTGCAACGATTACTAGTGCCAAAGTAAGCTTCTCCTTTAATAGATTAAATGCCTGCAAACAACTATCATAAAAAACAAAGGTAGAACCTTTTTCAAGTAAATTACAAAGAGGTCTAGAGATTTTAGAGAAGTCCTTGATAAATCTCTTGTAGAAGTTAGCATGCCTTAGGAAGCTTCTGACTCCTTTGATTGAAGTGGGTGGTGGTAACTTCTCTATTATCTCCACTTTGGCTCTATCAACTTCAATCCCCTTTTTTGACACCTTGTGACCTAAGACTATTCCCTCTTTTACCATAAAATGGTATTTTTGCCAGTTCAGAAGTAAATTAGTCTCCTTGCACCTTTTGAGCACACCACCTAAACTAGTTAGATATGAATCAAATGACTTCCCAAAGATAGAGAAGTCATCCATAAATATTTCAATAAAATCTTCTAACATGTCAAAAATATAAACATCATGCATCTTTGAAAAGTCACAAGTGCATTACAAAGACCAAAGGGCATTCTCTTAAAGGCAAAAGTGCCATAAGGACATGTAAAAGTGGTTTTCTCCAGATCCTCGGGTGCGATATGAATTTGATTGTAATCAAAATATCCATCTAAAAAACAATAATAATCATGCCCTGAAAGTTTTCTTAACATCTAATCTATGAAAGGGAGTAGGAAGTAATCTTTACAAGTGGCATCATTTAGTTTTCTATAATCTATGCAAACTCTCCACCTCATCACAATGCGAATAGGGATTAACTCATTATCCTCATTTTTAACCATAGTCATACCTCCTCTTTTTTGGCACTATTTGAATTGGACTAACCTCCTTATTATTTGAGATAAGATAAATAATACCTGCATCCAACAATGTGAGTACCTCTTTCTTCACTACTTCCTTGAGAGCTGGGTTGAGTTGTCTCTATGGTTTTATTGTAGGTTTGCACTCAGCCTCGAGCAATATCTTGAGAGTTCAAATTAAGGGACTAATCCCCTTTATATCGGCAATGGTCTACTTGATGGCTTCTTGATGCTCTCTCAAAACTCCTAGAAGTTGTTTCTCCTAGTCACTTATCAAAGAGGAGGAGATAATTATTGGCAGAGTATCATTTGTTCCAAGATAAGCATACTTTAAATGATTAGGTAAAGGTTTAAGTTCAACTACCAGGGGTTGTGTCAATGATAGGATTGGCTTTTGCTCACTGGTGCTTAGTTCTTCATAGTATCGAGCTTTGATTTTTGACACCCATTCCCTACCTTCTTCTTCAAGCTTGTCATCATCACTCTAATAATCCAAATCCTTAAAAACTAATTCCATAGTATCTAATCCTGCTTTCTCTTCTATAGACTTATAGGTAATCTCATAAAAAATGTCAATATTGTAATAGGATTTGCAATCATCAAAATGCTTTATGGCTTCATAAATATTAAATGTTACCTGATCATCCATAACTCTTAAAGTCAGCTTACCTTGTTCTATGTCTATCAATGCCTCACTTGATGTGAGAAATGGTCTGCCCAGAATCATGGGTACCTCTTTGTCTTCTTCCATCTCCGAGACTATAAAGTTGACTGGAAAGATAAATTTGTCTACCTTCACCAGAACATTCTCAACAATACCCTTTGGGTATTTGATACTCCTGTCAGCAAGTTGCAGGGTGATATGAGTCTCCTTGCAATCTCCAATTCCCAGCTTCCTAAAAATAGACAACAGCATTAAATTTATACTTGCACCTATATTAATAAGAACCTTATCAAAGTAAAAATTTCCTATAGTGTAAGGAATAGTAAAACTCCCTTGATCTCTTTGTTTTCTAGGCAAGGTGGACAAATTTTTCTGAAGGATCATGGAGTACTCCCATGTAAGCATTACCAGTTCATTCCCATCAAACTTTCTCTTCTTAGAAAGCAAATCCTTCATGAATATGGCATACAAAGGCATCTGCTGAAGTGCTTTTGCAAAAAGAATGTTGATTTGCAGCTTCTTGAAGACATTTAAGAATTTGGAAAATTGAGCATCTAGTTGCTGTTGCTTCAATCTTCCTGGAAAGGGGACTAGAGGAACATATGGTTTCACTTCTAGTGACTTTTGCGTTAATTCCTCTTCCACCTCCTTCCCTTTTTCTACCTTTGGAATCCCCACCTTTTCTTCAACTCGTTTGTCAATTGTTTCCAGTGCTTTTCCACTCCTTAGCACAATAGCATTGACACCTCTAGGATTCTCTTCAGTATTGTTAGGTAAAGACCCTGATGGTCTATTACTCAACTATTGAGAAATTTGACTAATCTGATTCTCTAGGTTTCGAATAGTCACCTATTGATTATGTAGCAATGTGTTAGTCTTTTGCATATAGCGTAACATGAGCTTTTCCATTCTAGACTGATTTTGTTGAGGTGGAGTGTTTTGAGCAGGCCCTTGCTTTCTGGAATCTAGGTAGTGGTTGGAATGCATTGTTGTCATTTCTCCATGAAAAATTTGGATGATTACGCCACCCAGGATTATATGTATTTGAATATGGTTGTTGATTACTACGTTGAAAATTTTTGACAAAATTCACTTATTCTCTACTAGTTGGAGCTGAGTGATTCCCAGTTAAGCACTTAAGAGTCGAATGTGGTCTTGAACATAACTCACAAAAAACAATAGGGTTAACATTAAAAGACTATGTTGAGGTGAGTTTACTTACCTAAGTAGTGAGAGCTGCAATTTGAGCCATTAATTGAGATACAGTGCTATTGTCACTAGCTATTGCCACTCCTAACTTGCTTCTGTTGTTTTACTAGTTATGTGCACTGGAGGCCATTTCTTCTATCAGTGCACTTGCTTTATTATATGTCTTACCTATCAGAGTACCTCTAGCTATAGCATCAACTAAGGACCTCAATGTCTTGTCTAGACTGAGATAGAAGATCTCAATAAGGAGATTGTCTGGCAAGCCATGATGTGGACATTTTCTAATCACCTCCTTGAATATCTCCTATGTTTTATAAAGTGACTCACCACTAAACTTAGTAAAGTTGGTGATGTTGTTCCTTAGTTTTTTGGTCCTAGTTAGTGAAAATAATCTCCTTAAGAACTTCGATGAAAGATCAACCCAAGTGGTGATAGATTCTTATGGCAATGAATGAAACCAAGCTCTAGCTTTATCTCTTAATGAAAAGGGAATGAGCTGTAATCTGATAACCTCGTCCATCGCATTGTTCATCTTCATTTTATTGCAGTATTGAAGGAATCCTACAATATGCTTATTAGGACTTTCATTGGGATATCCTCTAAATTGATTCATCTAAACCATCTGAATAAGGGATGGCTTTAACTCAAAGTTGTTAACTTGAATAGTGAACCTCCTTATAGCCGAACCTATCATCGTATGTACTATATAATCTCGTAGTGCTTGTGGAACTCCTTATATCTGATTATTACCCTTGTTCCCTATCATCTCTTCTATCCTTTTTTTATTCTCTCACCTCAATTGATGTAATGTGCGCTCTATTTTTGAATCTAGTGGTAAAATTTTAGCACTTCTACTTCTATGCATAAAACACTTACAAAAATAACACACATCATCAAGTGGCCCTAAATTACCAACATAACTAAAAGGTTTAATATTTCCCATCCCCGACAATGGCACCAAGAACTTGATTCACTTAAACTATATATATATAAAAATTAAATTGTGAATACTCCAGCAAGTATATTGGGTCGGAATCAAGTAATATAGAGAAAGTGAGGTTGTCGATCTCTCAAGAACTAAGAAATTACTAATCCTATTCTAGTTTTTATCAATATTCAAACAATCAAATTTAAATTAATTAATCTAATAATTACTCTAAAACTATTGAAAATAATTAAGTATCATTTCTTAATGATTTCTATAAAATCAATAATAATTTTATCTTAATTTACACTTTAAAACATGAAAAATATGCCTTTATTAGTAAGTTTAAATATTTGGCCAAAATCATTAGATATACCTGCTGCATATCTATGATCCATTAGTTGTGGATTGTGATGTTTATGGCTTTGCCAAATTTTCTAAAATATTTGTTAAAATACATTTTTGAAATGCTTTATGATTCAAAGAAAGATTTATTAACTTACTAAGTACTCATAGCAGTCTCCTGTGATATTTTACTTATTGAGGCAAAACTAGTAGACCATCTTCAACTGATTGATAGTCAGTAGCTTAAGTTGGGACTCACATGGTTTAGCCTGTGGAGCATTGTATGGATTTGTTAATAATAAGCCCATGGGGTATTGTATTGATTGTTGATAGTGGATAGCCCTAAATGGGATCCATCTAATTGATTAGTATGGTATTCTTAACTAGGGTAATAGTTGAGTTTGATTTGTTTGGATGGTACCTATAGATAACCTTATGTGAGTAGGGTAAGGTGCCCCATGCAATTAAGTATAGGAGATAATCAACATGTAGATGATGTAAATCTACACCTTTCATGGTTTTGAAGCCCTATGGATGTGTTGCTTGCATTTATTGCATGTAAATTGATTTTGTATGTAGCTAAACTGCATGTTTGTTAATAATGATTGATAACTTACTTAAACAGTAGTGGTGAGAGACAAACTTACTGAGCTGTAGTATGCTTACCTTCTAATAGTTTCTTTTTGCAGATAAACAAAGGCTAAGACTGGGCTAAGATTAGAATGCAGAGTGTTCCTTAAGTGGCTGGATTAGATGGATAAGAATACTTTAGTAGGTTGTGTTAGTTAAGCTAGATCTTTACAATATTTAGTAACCTATGATGTTGCTAAAGTTTAATTATCTTGTTTTATTATTTGGTAAGTGATTTCGACTCTCTATGGCCTTGGTAAACTGTGGATTGTTAGGCTGCCCAAGTTGCTTATATAAAAAAGTAAATATAAGTAAAATGAATAAGCACCCTTAGAAACATACTAGTTAGAGTCTTGCAACCTCTTGCTTATCAGGCGGTCTTTATATCATAGGTGCACATGTAATATGAAGATTTTAGGACAAACTACCAAGCCCCCCTATGGGGCGTTACATTTGGTATCAGCTCGGGCCTTGAGTGAAGCATGTTGGCCTTAGCCAAGAATACGGTGACCATGGCTTAGTGATGATTGTAGGCTGATTTCTATCATCATATAATCCTAGTATCAAAGCTTGAGGTCACGATTGAGAGCTAAGTAGTGTAGTAGTTGCCTCTTATTATAGTTATGTATTATGTTATACTCTGTTTCACTAGTAAAAAAAGAGAGCAAATTCTAAAGTCATTGTACAACATCATATTAGCAAAGTTGTGTGAAATCTCTGATTGAGTAGTGAACTTCCTAATTTTTGTTTTGAGAATGTTGAATCTTAATGTTCAAGGAATGATTAATGATGCTAAAAGTGATGCTCATGGTTGTGGCCATGTTACCCAACAAACCTTGCGAACTACTGGTGACCAATTATAAGACCTTACTGCTATTGTAGCCAATTTGTTTATATCAGTTTGAAGGGTTATAGATATTAAACCTCAAGAAAGAGTTGATGAACGAGGTTGAGATGTGAAAAACAAGTTGAGAAGACAAGTAGCTAAGCATAGAGTACTAGAATATGTTAATATGAACCTAGTTCAACCTCGAAATGCTGAGAGGCTTACGAGGAGGAGACATAAGTCGAATGAAGTTGAAGAGTATGGGGAGGAGGAAGAATAGTATGATGGACTTGAAGAGTGTGAGCTTCGTGCTCCTAGGGAGTTGAACACCTCAAGGTGTAGATTAGTGCTTAAATCAATTTGTCATGATCATTAAGGGAGATAAGCTCCAATTTGAAGTGGAAAGTGCTAGTAGAGGCAATGAACAAGAGGTAGATGTTAATCACCTATTAGATAAGTTTTAGGAAGATTCTGATGCCATAACTCGACCTGAAATGGGGGAATACTGAATGTTTGTATGATAATCACTCAGTACCTTTACTATCGATGAGAATGAATAGAGAGAGAATAGACAAGTTTCAGGAAGATTCTGACGCCATAACTCGACCTGAAATGGGGGAATACTGAATGGTTGTATGATAATCATTCAGTACCTTTACTATTGATGAGAATGAATAGAGAGAGAACCTCTTTCACACAAATTGCCAAGTGAATGACAACTTATGCATTGTGATCATTGATGGAGGGAGTTGTACCAATTTGATAGCATAAGGCATAGTGAGGGCTTTGAAGTTACGGACCTATTTTCATCTTAAGCCCTACAAGATTCACTAGCTTAATGAGAAGGGAGGTATGCCTGTTGCCAAGCATGTCAAAGTGTCGATCACTATTGGTGATAGATACAAGGACGAGGTGTTATGCAACATCCTACCTATGTGTGGTTCGGAGCATTACCTACCAAGGTATAGACATTACTCCAAGAATATGTCGACTTGTTTCTTGATGAGTTGCTAAAAGGTTTACCCCTTGTTAGAGGTATAGAGCATTACATCGACCTTCAGTTCGAAGCTACCCTACCTAACTGACCTGCCTATAGGCTTTATCTTAACTAGGCAGCCAAGTTGAAGAGTTAATCAAGCATGAGTATGTTTAAGAGAGCATGAGCCCTTATGCCATACTAGCTATCCTGGTGTTGAAGAAGGATGGCTCATGGAGAATGTACATTGATAGTTGAGATATCAACAAGATCACTGTCAAGTACCAATATCCAATCCTACGATTGGATGATATGCTTGATGAGTTACATGGTGAGCAAATATTCTCAAAGGTTGATCTGAAGAGTAGCTACCATTAGATTCGAATGAGATTCGAAGATGAGTGGAAGACAACTTTCAAAATAAAGGATGGTCTATTCGAATGGTTATTGATGCCATCTGGTCTTACAAACACTCCTAGCACCTTTATGTGGCTCATGAATCATGTTTTGAGATCCTTGATTGGTAAATGTGCTGTTGTTTACTTTGATGATATTTTGGTATATAGTGTTTCATTTCTCATGTCATGTGCTTGAGATCTATATTTGACATCCTTTGTGCCGAGCAATTGTTCAGTAATTTGAAGAAATGCGTGTTCTGTTAGAGAAAGGTAGTATTCCTCGAGTATGTTGTGTCTAGTAGAGGAATCAAAGTTGATGATGAGAAAGTCCGAGCTATTCTTGAATGGCCAATGCTGATCAATGCTTCTAGAGTAAGGAGTTTCCATAGTTTAGCTTTTTTTTTTATTGAATTTTCATTTGAAACTTTAGTTCCATAGTTGCCTTACTGACTGTATTGACCAAGAAGAACTCTAAATTCAAATGGTTTGAGAAAGCTCATAAGAGTTTTGAGGAGATCAAAGCCATGTTAACTTCTACCCCAATGCTAGTACTGCTTGACTTTAACAAGGTTTTTGAGCTAAAATATGATGCATCTGGAGTTGGCATTAAAGCTGTTCTCATGTAAGAGCATTCAGTAGTTGCATATTTTAGTGAAAAGCTTAGAGGTGTTACCTTGAATTACTTGACATATGACACGGAGTTCTATATCCTTGTACGAGTACTTTAGAACTGGCAACATTACCTACTACTGAGAGAATTCATTATCTGCACATGCTACGAATCTCTCAAGCATCTTAGAGGACAACAAAAACTTTCTTGACGCCATGCTAAGTGGGTCGAGTATCTGGAAACTTTTTGCTACATCATCAAGTATAAGAAGGGAAGTTCTAAAACTATAGTTGATGCCCTTTCTCGCCAGCATGTTCTTATCACAACATTACAAGCTAGAATACTTAGGTTCGGTACCTTCAATATAATCATGATCCATACTTTGGGCCCTTAGTGGCCAAGTGCAACATTGGAGGAGTAATAGATGGGTTCTATTAAGCTAGGGATTCCTAATGAAAGGAAAGCAAGTCTATATGTTGAGTAGTTTTGCTAGGGAATTACTTGTTTAGGAAGGCTATGCCAAGGGATTAGTCAGCCATTTTAGTGAGAGAAGGACTGCTAAGTTGTTGAAATAACATTTCTATTGGCTTGAGATGATGAAGGATGCGTACAAAATTCTTAAATGTTGCGAGATATGTAGGTGAGCCAAGGGAAGAAAGGATCCATATGGATAATATACACCATTACCCATACTTAAGAGGCCATGGATCGACTTAAGTATAGATTTCATGCTCGACCTACGCAGAATACCTCAAAAACATGATTCTATTATGGTGGTGGTCAATCGGTTCAGCAAAATGAGCCACTTCATCCCTTGCCACAAAATTAATGATGCTTTATCTGTTGTTGACCTCTTTTTGCAAAGGATCGTATGATTGCATGGAGTCCTAAGAAGTATTGTATCCAATTATGATTCATAGCTTACAAGCATCTTCTGGTGAACACTATGGAAGAATTTAGCACTAAGCTCATGTTCAGTACTTCTTCCCATCCGTAAATAGACGGCCAGACAGAGGTAGTAAACATAACAATAGGCAACTACCTTCCAACTATTATTGGGAAGAATTTACATGATTGGGATCTATGCTTGCTTATCATTGAGTTTGCATACAACCATTCCACCCATTGCTTGATAGCAAGGTTGCCTTTCAAGATCGTCTATGGACTTAATCCAAAATTGCTATTAGACAAGATTACCAACTCGACCTCTTAAGGAGAAAGTCGATTGGGTTTGTAGCATGTTGAGGAGTTTGGGAAACTACATTAGAAGGTTACCAACCAATTAGCTAAGACTATGGCTTGACAAAGAGAATAAGGAAGTTAAGGTAGGAGGAGAATTATTTATAGCTTAGGAGACCTTATTTGGATTCACCTCTGTAAGGAGCGGTCTCAAGGAGGAGAATAAACAAACTAACTCTTAAGTTAGATGGCTCTTTCATAATCCTTCAATGCATCAATGTTAACACTTATAAGCTAAAACTACCCGAAGGATACGCAGTGTCTCCAACTTTCAACACTACCGACCTGACACCCTATGTGCCAAAAGGAGAAGAAGATCAAGATTTGAGGGAAAATCTTCAACAAATCTGAGAAGTTAATGGATTACCTACCTTTAGACCTATCACTTATTCCCGCCTTTAAGGCTTATAATCCCTTACCAAGAGAATCTTCTCTTGTTAATCTACCAAGGACGAGTTCTCGTACATGGAAGAGCTGTAGGTGAATGCTTTAAAGCCCTAGCTCAGATACACTCTGCTCTGTTTGGACTCTTACTTAATTGCTAACTTGTTAAGTGGCAAGTTAGTAGTCTTTGTGCACCTAGCTCTCCTTTTCCATCCTACCAAGTTATAGCTTCACCCAAACACCTTGGTAACTCTTAAAACAGCTTAACAACAACAACCCTAACATCAACTCAACTCAGCTGCAATGCCCTAAGATTCCAAAGCACGAACTTACCTATTCTCATGTAATATATTTTGATGATAACAAAAAGGTTAAAATGTACTTAATAAGAACAACAAGTGTGCGAGTCAATTTTAGAATGAAATCAATTTAAGAAAGAAAATTAAGTTTAGAATTGTACTAGTCAGAATGAATGTCAGAATGTATATCAACAAAAGAAAAGGATTGTGTTAATAGTATACATATTCAAGATCAAAAGTTGTTCTTAAGTTGTTTTCTATATAATTTGAACAAATTAAGTTTGACAAATATGTAGAAGGCTTAGCTCCACTTTATTGGGTGTATTTAGGTAATGTGCCCAATTTTGTTCTGCTAAAGTTAGATTTAGTCCTTAGGGATTTGAGAGAATTTTTTACATTTGGTTGAATATTAACTAGAGGATCATAATAATCAGATTTATGAAGGAACCTTGAACATTTATGAAGCTTATTCAAGTTGATGGCAAGACAAATTGCAGTAAAATTTAAAATTTTTTTTTTAGGCTTAAGAAGATCAAAGTATAAAAAATTAATTAATGATGTGGATTTACTGACTTAGAAGCTTGAAGTTTATGTTAAGATTTTCAAATTAAAAAGAGAAATAAGGAAGTTCTATTGTTTTCGAAAAAGGATAGGTTGTAACTTTTGAATTAGGCTCAACATTTCAAATGTTTACAATTGAAATGGATAAATTTGAAATTAGAAAATTGTAAGATAATTTATCAAGATGAGTCTTGATTAATTAGGATATGTTTAACTAGATTTGTTGGAAGATTCTCATTATAGATTTTTGAAATAGATTTGGTTGGAAAAGAAGATACGATTTGCTATGCTTAGGAGATATTTATGATGATATTCATACCTTATCTAAATCTTTCCATGTTTATCCATTATATTTGAAGAGTAATTTTCTAAATTTCACATAACTAAGGGATAGTCAGAGCAAAAACAATCATGTGTAGCAACATTCAAAGCTTGAGTTCAACAAAGAAATACATCAAGAGCAGTAGGCATTCAAGGATTCAAAAATTCAAATGTTTAGTTCCTATTTTTGTGGGATTTCTTTTCATCATCAAAGAAAATCAAGTTTCAATCAAGTCTTTTAGAGAAATGTTAGCATCTTGCCATTTTCTAGCTGTTACACATAGGGATAATCAATATAAGTCAAAGCTGCATAAGACAGAAGATACAACTCTTAGATTAGAATTGAAATTAAAAAATCTCTCTTGTGAACATTGTCAGAAACTAAGCGAAAATAGATTCTTCATTTCATTTTATTACTTTTGTCTAAATATTATAGAGAGATTTTTTATTGTATTGTCTCATTTTCTTGTAAACATTATTGATAATATATTTAAGCGAGTGTGAGGTTAGGGTATTCTCTATAGTTCTATGTTTAGCATAGGGATCATTAGTAAGATAGGATGGAGAAGTGATTGGATATCTTTGTAACCTTTTTTCCATTTTTTTTTAATGAAAGATTAGACTAGTGGAATAACATTGGTGAGGAAAACTGGGTCCCCAACATTGGAGCTGGAAGAGAGTAGTAGGCAAAAGGCTAAAGCTTTATAAATTGATCACTTGATCTTCTTTCTCCTTATCTCATTTAATTTCTACATTTTACTATTTGATTTTCTATTTTTGTGCCTAAATTAAATATTCAATATTCTACTACTTTTCGCACCATTTAAGTTATTGAGAGGGGAGTTGTTTTAAAAAAATTAGAAAGTTTTCTTGCAAAAGATATCAATTCGCCCTCCTCTTGATATCTTACATAGGACCTACATAGTATATTCTCTTTCTATTAATCGTCTCATTTACCCTTTTTAGCAATGTACCATGTTATTATCTTGTATTACCCTTTATTGCAATTGCACACATTTCCTTATTGCCCTAAGGACTTACTATGAATAGTCTCTTATCTTTTGTAGCAAAAAATCATCCTACACCTTATAAGCTAATGAATATTCATGTTCTTGTGAGATACCTTCTCCGAGTACATCCTTTTTTCACACTCTTATCTAATCTTGCCTAGTAGTCTTGATATTAGCTTGTACGTCATATTAGATGAAATACTAAGTCATGTTATGTTTGTTGGTGCGTCATATCCTACCAGTAGCTTCATAAAAGCTACTGTGTTTACTGACCTATCTATTCCCTCTTTCTTTGATACCTTAAAGGATCTACTTGGTTACTACTCCCTACAATAAGCCATAGTGATTACTGAGCTCCTAAGCACTTTAAGTAGGTAGATCCAGTGCTAGCATGCATGGTACATTATGGAGGTCAGGAAAATTTCTCACTAGGTGAGTAATAAAGGGACCTACAAAAATATACTTGAGTAGCCCTCAATAGCCTAGTTCCTTAAGAACTAAGCCATTCAACCTCCTAAATTGAGGGGTCATTAGTTAACAATGCTATATAAATGCAATATATCCCTTTCATTGACGATACCTTGGCTATTTCCTTTGCTAGTAAAGCCTTTAGCCAAAATGTAATGCACTAGCCTAAGAGCAAGTTTAACTAAGTTAGAAGCTTTTGATCTCCCTAAGTCATAAGCTCCTCCCTCTCCTATAGTCAAATCCCTTTACACAAAAGATTTGGGAACACGCCTTAGTTGGTTTATATGGTAAATTAATATACTCCTAAGTCATGACATAGTCTATAGAATAAAGACCCATATGCATGGCTAGATCATCAATCAACATGGTTAGTTCATTGCCAAAACACCTAAAATGGATAGTATTTTGCCTACCCTAAGAGATATTATCAATGCCTAACCTGAATGTACTAAGCACTTTTAAAGTTAGCTCTTTGTATATTGGCTCATTGATGGTTAACGGCGAGTCCTATCAGATAAACTCAATCAACTCCTTAGTCTTAGCCTCATAGTTAGCTTGGGCAAGTGCTTCCCAATTCAGAAGTGCGATTTGATTGAATTCTTTCTTAGATAAGCAAGCATATCTTTTGCGTTGCCAAGAATGGTCGAATGTTAGTTGAGGGTGTTGGGGAATGGTACCTAAGTTTTTATCATAGTGTGTTTAACTCTTGGCATGATTTGAAATCAAAATGAAAAAGAGAAAATTCAATTTTGATAAAAGAAACACTCCATAGACAATGGTTAGTTCAAGAATTGAACTCAATTAGCATTCCTAATTCGTTGCTAATTTATTATACTAAACAATTAAGGTAATGATTGAATTGACAAAAGTTGTACAATATAATGCTAAGATTGCTAAAAATCAAGGATTAATGCATCTAAAGGATTGTTTTCAAAATGGAATCTTAGTTAATGCATAATTTGTATAAACCTTAGCATTGAAAGTACCAATCTTGAAGAAAATTATTGAACAAATAAATTTTGTATGTTAAAATAGTAGTTTCTTAAAACATGGATTAATAATATTATAGGTCCATAAGATACTAATTCTTAATCTTGAATTGAACCTGTAATTTCAAAATCTAGGTTAGCATGAAAACTAGGATTCAATATACACTTAATTGAAAACTTGTTTTCCTCTTAATCTAATTCATGTGCAATTTGTACTATTTAATTCCTTATTAGTAATTCTAATTAATATGAATGAATACATGGAATTTGTTTTATTGCATTGGAATATCAATCACAACAAGTTTCTATATTTAACATGAATCGTGTTTATTGTAATGTAAGAATAGCCTTAATTTCATAGTTTTCATCACTTTCTCCCTTTTTCTTTTACTTTCTCTCACTATCTCACTTCTTTCACTTTCCTTTATAAGAAAAGCCACTATTACATTCAGTCATTGACAAATATGTGTGTTTTCATGTGATTTCTAATAGATAATGAATAAATAACACATTTTATTACATGATCTATGATAAATCACTCCTATAAATTCAAATCCTTTACAAATGCATAACAAAGTTTCATGAAAGCCTAAATAAAAATCAGATTTTTACTTAAGCTAATAACAAATCTAAGAAAAAAATGAAGTAAAGTTGATGTACATAGCGTGGATTTGTCATATGAGTACTTGGATTGTGAAGTTTTGTGAATTTTTTAGGTGAAAAGAGTGAGAGAGTGGCAAGGAATATGTGTTTTAAAGAGAGTGTGTATGTATAGAATGAAGAAGAAGAGGAATACCCTTGATATTTAAATTCAAGAGCGACTACGGATAAGGACTATGATTATGGAGTGTGATTGTGTTCCTTCTCTTTATGTCTGATTTTAAAACATTACATGTCTACGAGCAAGGACCATGGGCATGGTCCTGATTGTAAACTCTTTGTCAAAAATTCTTAAATTCTTCTTGAAATTGATTTTGAGAGGATTGCAGTCCAAGTCAACGAGTGTGGATCTTGGTTATGATCTTTTCATAAAATTGAAAATTCAATGCTAGTTTGAATTCTTTGACTTGGTCCCTAAAATTACTAGAAAAACTAAAAGTTAGTACAAATTGAAGCACAAAAATTTAGCCAAATAACAATCTAGTTGGATGACAACTTTAATAACAGATATTACCTAAACTCAATTCAAAACTTGATTTTAATGGAAATTGTTAAAAGCAAAATAAAAACTAACATAAAATTGTGATACTTAAACTAAGTTATTATGTAACAAATAAACGACATGAGCTAAAATTACTAAAAATTAAATTGATCAAACTTAGGTTGCTTCCTAAGGAGCATTTTTATTTTACGTCATTAGCTTGATGGTTGACATTTCTTTCCTTAGTTTTGCTTTCGAACCTATTAGTTTGGGACTTAGTTCAGTATTTACAAGCAAACTTCCTTAGGCTCTTTTAGTAATTGTTTTTGCCAATTATCCCAATTGATTATCTAAATTCCTTCATGAAGCTTCAATGTTCCTTAGTTCAGCTTCATCAACTTAGAATTTTATGTTCGAACTCTGAAAGAATTAGTTTAGTAACTCCTCAACATTAGGGGCCTTGTTATGTTGTTGCACATTATGATTTTGCTATTGCTAGTGGCCTCCCTAAGAAAAGTTGGAAAGATTTCTCCAATTTAGGTTATAAGTGTTATTGAAAAGATTGTTCATAGAGTGGTTTATGATAAAATTGACATCTTTAGTTTTAGTTAAAATTTCATCGTGTACTAAATTAACGAGTTTTATTAGTCCATCAATCCTTTTACTTAAATTTTCAACATAAGCAATTAATGTAGCTACATAATCAACTTCATATTTTCCAAATGTTTTCACCTTGTCACTTACATTATCCCATTACGAATAATTCATCATCATGCCTTTAATTATCTTTTAGGCCTCATCTCGTGTCTTAGCAGTCAGAGCACCTTTAGTTGTGGCATCGATCATTCGATGTGTAGAATAATTAAGCCTATTGTAAAATGTCTAGATTGTCATCCACTGAGTTAGTCCATGATACAAACACCTCCTCATTAATTCCTCAAACCTCTCTCAAGTGTCATAGAGAGTCTCATCATTGAATTAGATGAAAGAAGAAATATTATTTCTAATTTTCTCCATCCTAGCGGGCAAGAAATATTTTCCTAGGATTTTTTTTATAAAAGATTTCCAAGTAGTAGTTAAGCCTCTAGGTAAGGAATTAAGCTATTGTTTGGCCTTACCTTGTAGGGAGAATGGAAATAACCTCAATCTTATCACATCATCTAAGACACCATTGATCTTGAACGTGTCGCAAATCTCTAGGAAATTTAAGATAGGATTATCAAGGTCCTTGTCATCTAATCCATCAAACTTAACGAATTGTTGCACCATCTAGATGACATTGGGTCAAATCTAAAAATTTGTTTGAATTGCAGTTCTTATTATGCTAGACTTGGCTCTAGTCACCATAGGCTTAGTAAACTCTACGAGTGTCTTAGTGTTTTCATTGTTGTTGTTCCCATTGTTCAAAGCCATGTTTTCGATTTCAACTTCTTGCCTACTATCTAAATATTTTGATTCTTCTTTCAATCTAATTGGCAGGCCTTAATCCATAGTGTCACAGTTTCTTTTACGGAGATGCAATACTATACTTTCAATCTCTAGGTCAAATTCCACTAAATTACTGCTGTTACTACTTATCTTAAACTAAAATGATTTAGAAATTAGTAATAATATAAGAGAGAAAATAATATTAAAATAACTAAGGAAAGAAATATTATAAATATGTTAAAATAATCTAAAGTTTTTGCTAATTTCCTAATTAGATTACTCTCTTGGTTCCCTAGCAATAGTGCCAAAAAACTTGATTTAGCATCTATTGTACTAGTAGACAACTATACCTAATTAAGTTATAATATAGATAAAACTAATTATGAGTCTATGTGTCAATCCCATGAGAAACCATACAAGGGAGTGCATTTAATTATTATTAGTAGTTGTGCCACAAAGATATTTAATAACCTAACTTAAACAATAAGAGATTTAATAGAATAAATTAAAACTGGAAATTGAAGATTACAATAATAACTCAGAGGAATCAACCCTTTAGATCGGTCACACGAAGCCAAGATAGAGGACTACAAGGACTCATATGAAGAATACTAGCTTAAAGCCATATTCGAGATGGAAATTCCAATCCCAACCTTTGTTTTTCCCTCTTTTGCTGACCTGACTACCAAGCCTTTACGTATATTAGACTTGCTGAACAATTGTACTATAATAGAATATCTGAGTAGATAGCCCTAAGACTATCTAACTTGATCTCCTGAATTGACAACAGTTGTCTGACCCCAACCCCAACTAACTATGCTATAGTGAGACTAATTGGGCTTCGACTTGATCCTGATCAGTTCAACCCCTAATTGTAAGTTCCTTTTCTCATCTACTTTGTACCATATTTCTAACACCTAGCTACTAAGTGACACTTATCTTCTGGCACAATATTCCAAAAGGATTCTTTACTTCTCATACTGAATATTCTTTATCTCTTTTACCTTTTTTAGTATGTATTGCATAACTTAATTGCAAGAATACCCTTTTGTCTTTTTATATGCACATTATCAATCCTAGGGTATGCTACAGCGCAACCCACCTGAAAACGTTCTAAAGAGACACTATGGATAAGGTAGCCTAGCTAATCACTTAGTTCAACCCCTTTGAGTTGGAGGAGTTGCAAATTAAGCTGCTAGACAAAGACTAGAGTTGGAGGAAGATGATGAGGAGATTGATGTCGAAGAGTATGGAGAAGAAGAAGAAGAGGCTAGTAATTACCGAGCACAGGACCTAAGATGCCAAGCTCCTCAAGGACTAGACAATGTCAAGTTTCAAATCCTATCCTTCAATGAAAGTGGAGATGCAGATGAATATTTAAAGTGAGAAGAGAAGGTCGAGAAGGTGTTTGACTATTGTGGGTATACATATGCTACTAAGGTTCGACTTGTTATATTGGAGTTCACTATGTATGCCATAATGTAGTGAACAAATTTGAATGTAGCCAAAGCAAGGGATGGAAGACGAGGTGTGAGAACTTGGGATGAGATGAAAAGGTCGTTAAGGAGAAAATTTGTGCCCGCGATCTACTTACAAGATACATTTACAAAGTTATACGAACTTCACTAAGGAGGTTGATCTATTGATGACTATGTAAGAAAGTTCCAAATGCTTATGATTCAAGTCAACGTGGAAGAACCAAAGGTCCGCATAGTAGTGAGGTTCATTATTGGGCTCAGATATGAGATTTGCAACATTGTAAAGGTGCAAAGGTTTTATACCCTGGGAGAAGCAATTAAGATAGAATAAAGGATCAAAAAATAGAGGAGAAGTACTTCAAGATGACTTGTGCCAACATTATCTTGAGCCCTTATTCCACATCAACCTATCGAAGTCGAGCTAAAGAAAGGAACGACCGACTTGATGATAGCCGAGCCGAATCGAGGCTAGGTCGACCCCGAGAACATATAAGAGAGGACATACCTCTAGACGAAAGACCAGTGAGGTGAAGTGCTTTAAATGCTTAGGCTTCAGATACATGGCTGCTAAGTATCCTTACTTTAAGGATATGTAGTGGAAAACACCAATAAGAGCGAGTCCGAAGAGAAAAAGAATGTTGGAAAAGACAAAGTTGAGGAAGAAGAGGAGACCCGTATCTATGCCAACCAGGGAGAAGTAATGACCTAGTCCTAAGATGAATATGGAGTTCCCTACTGAACTCTAGGGAAGATTGGCAAGAAAATTTGTTACATACTAAGTGTACTATCAAAGGATAATTCTACACCATCATAGTGGATGGAGGAAGTTATATCAACGTAGTCGCACAATCCTTTGTGTAGAGGCTACGTTTATCGACTTCAAAGCATCCCCGACCTTATTAGCTACATTAGCTTCATGATAAGGGTGCTTTGCATAAGACTAGAAAAGTAACCGCACCGTTTAGTGCTGGAAATGTGTACAAGGATGAGGTAGTATGCGATGTCATCTCCATAGGAGCTTCACATCTGTTACTTAGAAGACCTTAGTTGTTTGGCCGATATGTTATTCATGATGGATATAAGAACACCTATGCCTTTGTTAAGGATGGAATGAAGATTGTGTTATAGCCTATCAGCCTATCCTAATTAAATGAGACCTATAATTAGCTCACCGAAGTTAGTAAGAAGAAGGCTTTGGTGATGAGTCGAAGAGAGCTCTGAGCTACCGAGAAGGCCAAAGAGCCTATGTTTTTACTGATTAGAAAATTGCTAGAGATGAGAGATCTGAAGGATGTTTTAGATGAAATCCAAAGGCTGATTGATGAGTTTATTGACTTGTTTCTTGAGGAGTTGCCTAAGGGATTACCCCCAGTCTGAGGCATAGATCACTGTATTGAACTACAGCTAAGCATCGCCCTACTGAACCAACTTACATACAGAATGAATCTTGAGCAGGCTGCTAAGTTGAAAAGATAGGTGGATGAGCTCATACAGCAAGGATACGTAAGGGAGCGCATGAGCTCTTATGCTATACTAGCTTTGCTCATCCCTAAGAAGGATGGCTCATGGCATATGTGCATCGATAGCTAAGCAATTAATCGAACTATTGTCAAATATAGGTGCCTAATACTAAGGCTTGATGATATGTTAGATGAGCTCCATGGTGCCAAAATATTTTCGAAGATTGATTTGTAAAGTGGTTACCACCAAATTCGCATCAAGTCGGGTGATGACTAGAAGACTACCTTTAAGACTAGACATGGTCTCTATGAATAGTTGGTTATGCCATTCAGACTTACTAATGCGCTAAGCACATTTATGAGATTAATGAACCATGTGATGCACCTTCTGATCGAAAGATTTGTGGTCGTGTACTTTAATGACATATTCGTATATAGTACCGACCTGAACAATTATGTTCAACATCTCTGAGCAGTTTTTGACATTTTGCAAATCAAGAAGTTATATGGGAATTTGAAGAAATGTACATTCTATCAAGATGAAGTGGTTTTTCTTAGGTTTGTAGTGTTAGGGCAAGGAACCCAAGCAGATGAATAGAAGATCTGAGTTGTGTTGGAATGGTCGACAGTGAAAAATGTCACTAAAGTTCAAAGTTTTCATAGCTTAACTTTTTTCTATAGGCGATTTATTAAAAACTTCAGTATCATGGCTATTCCCTTAACCAAGCTGACAAAGAAGACTAATGGGTTTAGATGGAATGATCAAGCTAAGCAGAGCTTTAAGGAGAATAAGGAGAAGCTCACCTCTACCCTTGTTGGTGTGCGTAGAAGCTCAGTTATCATTAGGACTTCCCGAGGCAGAATTGAACTAAAATGTATACTTTAAGGTATTGAAGAAAATAAGAGGGAAATGGTTCACAATCTAATAAGAATAGCTGACGTAAAGCTGCTCAAAGGATGTGGCTCACCAACAAACACAACATGACTTGACACCTCACTTGATATGATGCACAAGTTGATATCAAGGTCCACTTGCCACTAATCCTAAGCTACTCGATAAGATTAGATAAGAGTATAAGGGGTAGGGACTTGGAGAGGATTGTCTCATAAGAACAGAGTATTCAATATTAAGATGTAAGTTATCTCCGGTTTACAAGAGAAAAAGACTATTTATAGTAAGTCTTTAGGGCAACATTACAAATAAAGAAATTATAAGAAGGTATTTACAAAAAGGGGATCCCTAGTACATACGAAAAGGGTAAAAAGGACAACAAACCAAAAATGAAAAAGTAGTTAAATGTCAGACAAGGTAGATAGCCGACAGTACAACATTGGTCTCGTATGAATATTCTCTAAGCATAGCAGGCGGGAAGGGTCAAAATGTTACTACACTAACGAGGCCAGGGCGAGAGAGATGGAGGTATGTTGAGAGAAAACTACTCAGCCATTTAAGTGAGTATCTTATCACTTGGCAAGAGATTCTTAGCAGCAGTTGGTTAGAGTACTCAGCATAGGGTCTTCGGTAAGGGAATGGTTGGCATCATTACTATCGAGTGTACAGATCAACGTAAGATAATGTGGGGAGCTTAAGGAGTTCAACCACCTTCCTTCGATGTACAGTTTCTTGTCATCAATAGGTTGTCGAGAGAGAATTCTTCGGGAAAGGGATTAGAGGCCTCGGAGGTGCACGCAAGTGATAGGACCACTGGCCAGCAGTGCATCACTTGTCTTATCATTATCAGATTTTGACAAACCCTTTGAATTGGAATGTGATGCATTAAGCATTTGAATTGCTGCTGTTTTGATGTAAGAACAACAACTTGTCACCTACCATAGCGAGAAGTTTAGTGGTGCTGCCCTAGACTAGTCTGTGTACGAAAAAAACTTACTCTCTCTTTTTTGAGCCCTTACTATTTAGCAACAATATTTACTGCTAAGAGAGTTTGTTATTTACACTAACCATGAATCATTGAAGCATCTTGGGAGTTAGAACAAACTCTCAAAGAAACAAGCCAAGTGGTTAAAGTTTATGGAAGGGTTTTCATATGTGATTTAGCACAAGAAAGAAAGTGCAATTGTAGTCTCCAATGCTTTATTACGTCGACAAACCTTGTTGACCACTTTATAGACAAAATTCTTGGGATTTTTGCTTATCACTAAGCAGTATGCTCATGATTCTCATTTTGGTCATATTGTAGAGCAGTGTATAGATGGAGCTGTTGTTGGCGGCTATTATGTTCGAGATGGCTATCTCTTCAAGGTAAGAGGTTGTATACCAAATTGTTCCACAAATGAGCTATTGGTTAAGAAAGATCATGATGCTAGATTATCTGGTCACTTTGGAGAGACCAAGATGGCCAATTTGTTGAAAGAAAACTTTTACTAGCCTAGTTTGGCTAAGGATGTACATAAGGTAGTTAGTAATTGTGAAGTGTGTAAGCGAGCTAAGGGGAATAGAGAGCCTCATGGAGAATACATGTCTCTTTCAACACTAACCTTACCTTGGGTTGACCTTAGCATAAACTTTGTCCTAGGGTTGCCTCAAACATCTAGAGGAAAAGATTCTATATTTGTTATAATGGACTACACTAGTAAAATGGCATACTTCGTCTTGTGCCATCGAATTAACGATGCTTTATACATTGCTAATATGTTTTTACAGGAAGTTATTTGACTACATGGAGTGCCAAAGACTATTGTTTCAAATTAGAACACAAAATTTTTGAGCCATTTTTGGAACTCTTTAGAAAAGACTTGAAACTAAACTTATGTTCACCTCTAATAGCCATCCTTAGATTGATGGCCAAACTGGAGTAGTGAATAGGATGTAAGGAAACTTACTTAGAGTTCTCGTAGGAAAGAACTTAAGGTATTAGGATCTGTGTTTACTTGTTGTAGAATTCACATACAATTGAATTGTCTACAGCACCATTGGGAGGACCCCATTTGAGGTCGTCTATCCCTACAATCCTACTATCCCCCTGGATATGATCAACACCCTTGCAGCTACTGAAGAAAGTTAATCCAGAGTTGATTAAGCTCAAGAATTGTAAGAGCTACTATAGTCTATAATAAAGAAGATTGCCAAATTCAATCAGAGACAACAAGAGATTGGTAGCCGAGGCTATCGAACTATTTCTTTCCAACTAGGAGACTTTGTATGGACTCACCTCAACTAAGAACGATTCTTGCACTTGAGACAAAGTATGCTAACTCCTCAAGTTGATGAAGAAGGTCAATTGCAATGCCTACCGGATTGAGTTATTTGATGACTATTGTGTTTCCCCTACTTTCAATGTGTCCAACCTAATTCCTCACTAACTAGTAGAAGGCGCTATGAGTGTCCTGAAAGAAGAGTCGGAGACCACTTCAGATTGAGGATAAATCTTTTTAATCCCTAGGCAAATGATAAGAATCAACCTACTAGAATAATTACACAAAGCCAAACTAGAGGACTCCAATGACTTACACGAAGAACACTAACTCGAGCCTTATCCAAGATTGAAATTCTTATCTTGACCTCTATGTTTCCCTCTTCTGCTAACTTAACTGCCAAGCCTTCATGTGTACTAGACCTGCTAAACAGCTATGCTATAACAGAATATCCAAGCAAATAGCCTTAAGACTATCTGAGTCGATCTCTCGAACCTACAATAGATGTCCGATCCTAACCCTAGTTGTCTACTCTACAGCAAGGCTAACTAGGCTCTAACCTGGTCCCAATTAGGTTGGCCTTTGACTATAAATTCCTTTTCTTGTTTACTTTGTACCATATTTCTAACATCTAACCATCGAGTAACACATGTCTTTTGGTACAAAATTCTAGAAGGATTCTTTACTTTCTATACTAAATATTCTTTATCTCTTTTACCCTTTTTAGTATGTATTGCATAACCTAATTGTAAGAATACCCTTCTATCTTTTCATACATGTATAGTAACCCTAGTAGATGGGTATATAAGCCCCCACTTAATTCTATGCACACAATCAATCATCAATATCATAATTTTATTCAAGTTTCCTTCAAGTAACCTTAGTGTTCTCATTACCCTTCAACTCTTATCTATTTCCTTTAGCAAGGAGTAGTGGTGAGCAACCTTTCAGTTGGGATTGGTGAGTTATATCCGATAGATTGTAGGTTGAGTAAGATTAATTGCTGTGTCATATCCATTTACTAGTTGCTTAAACTTTGCTAGCTTTTTCTTTATTTTCTTTTTTTCTTACTTTGTTGTGGTGCTTCTCCATGTGTCCAACCCTGAAAATGCATCAATAACATAAAAGATTAAAGATAAAAGTAAGAAAATCAAATGAAATAATTAACTAAGAATAAAAACACAAAAGCAATTAAATAAATCAAATAAATTAATGAAAAGATAACATATTTCTTAGTAAATCTTTATTGTTGTTTACAACCTAATCCTAAGTGATTCATTTAATCTCAATTGCTATATTGGACCGTAGAGATTCCTATTATGAACCACTCAAACTCATGTCTCCGGCTAATTCCTAATCCTAAAACCCTCTTTACTTAAATCACTTCTAAATAGAGCATCTTAGGATTGCATGACACTCTTAAATTCCACTATTAGGTTATCCTAATTTGGAAAAACTAACCATTAAACATTATAGTTAGCCAGTTACACCTAATTATGTGAATCAATCATACTGCATGCTCTCATGAACTTTACAGTAAGAGTTAGTAATAATTCAATCATTGGTATATTGAATTAAAGCAAACAAGATAAACAATATAATTAGATCATGATATGCAAAATCATAAACCGAATTTTGATAATAAAATCACTCCTAGAGCATAGGGTTTAATAATGATTTACTAAGCAACTAAAATAAAGACATGATAACCATATAAGAAAATAAGAGAAGAGAGAAGTCTCCTTGTAATATATACCCTACTAACTTATGCTCAAGGGGTTTTCTCTGTAACCTTAAGTTTAAACATCTATTAATAAGAAGTAGACCTAGAATTATAAAGAAAGCCTAAAAAAAATAAAAGATTTGAAAAATCATTGTAAGTCTACGTTTGAAATCTAAGGCCATGAGGTTTGGGTGTGTACTTGCATTTTGTTTGAAATTTCGAAGTCACAATGGAATTACATGACAAGGGGATCATGAGTAGGGACTAAGGTCATGGTCCTTGATAGTGATCTTTACTAGACTTCTTTTCTTACTCGAAATTCATCTACTTCATTCCTTGATTAATGCTTAATGCTTTCATCCAAATTAACTTAGAAAATTGAAACAAACCTTCAAAACTCCATAGAATGCTCTTGAAGTCCCTGAAAATGAAATTTATATTGATTAAGCTAAAAATATCATAAAATTAACTAAGTTAACATCTAAAATATCATGAAATAAGTATATAAAATGTATCTTAAATTCTCATTATCAATCACAGTTAGAGATAGTGTACTTAGGGACTTTATAAAGACAAACTTTCTTGAAAAAATAGATCGAAATATGGGCAGCACCATTAGTGGTCTTACAATAAATGAGTTGAGACATTTTATAGAAACGATTGACAACAACCATGATGCCTTCTTTTCCCCTTTTAGTTATAGGCAATCTAATAGCACAATCTATACTAATATCTACCCATGGATATGTAGGGATAGGTAAAGGCATATATGACCCTATAACACCTAACCTACTTTTGGACATTTTATAAGTTGCACACTTTTAGATGATTTCCCTCAACATATAGAGCCAGTAAAAATGTATGTTGAGGGTCTTATATGTTTTAGCCTCTCTAAAATGGCATGAAAGACCTTCTTTGTGTGTTTCCCTATTTAAAACCTTCATAAGGGTACTTTGAGGAACATAAAGCCTACTATATCTAAACAAATAGATATCCTCTTTAAAGAATCCATCCTGTGGTCCATGGTCATAATTCCTATTGACACTAAAAAAGTTAGGATCATTTTCATAATGGTCTTCAATCTACTTAAACCCTAATGTCTTAGTTTGCATCATGTTAATCAAATTATGCCTCCTAGAAAGTGCATAAGTCACAATGCTGCCACTCTCACTTTTGTGTTTAATGAAGTTGGCAAAAGTTTGTAAAAATTATACCCATTTAGTATGTCACATACCAAGCATACCTTGCCCTTTAATATGTTTTAGTAACTTATGGTCAGTATGCACTATGAACTCTTTAGGTAGCAAATAGTGTTGCTAATTTTCTAGGGCCTTAATTAAAGAGGTAAACTCTTTATCATAGGTGGAGTGCTTAAGGTGATGGTCACTTAATTTTTCACTAAAGAAGGTGCTTGGTCTCTTTTCATGCATTATAACTGTGCCCATCCCTACACTTGAAGCACTGTACTAAAATTCAAAGATTTTCTTGAAGTCAAGCAAGGATAACATAGGTAAGTTGCATAACTTTTCCTTGGTTTTCTCAAAACTATCTTATGCCTTAGGGTTTCACTCAAATCTCTCCAATTTCTTTATAAGAATAGTTAAAGGAGCAATGATGCTGAAATTTCAAACAAATTGTCTATTATAGGAAGTCAATTCGAGGGAACTTCTAACCTAAGATATAGTGTTTGGTTTGGGCCACTCCTTAATCACTTTGACTTTCTCCTCATCTACCTCAATACCTTCACCTAACATAATATATCTTAAGAAAACAACTTGAGGTTAGCAAAAAGAGCACTTTTCAAAGTTATCAAACAACTCTGCCTCCTTTAGCATCTCAAAGACTATTCTTAAATGAATTAATGGTTCTTAGAAATTCTTGCTATAAACAAGAATTTCATCAAGGTACGTAACCATAAATTTCCCTAAATATTTCGTAAGCACATGGTTTATTAGTTTCATAATGGTATTAAGAGAATTTGATAGTCTGAAGAGCATTACTAACTATTCATATAGGCAATGTTGACTTTTAAATGTAGTTTTCCATTCATCCCCTTCATACATGCTAATTTAGTGATATTTGATTTTGAGGTTAACTTTGGAGAAGATAGTAGCACAATGTAACTCATCAAGCATATCATCTAACCATGTGATTGGATAACAATACTTAATAGTCATCTTATTAGTTACTATACTATCTACACACATTCTCATAGTATCATCCTCTTTAGGTACTAAGAGAGTGGCTACTAAACAAAGGAATAAGGGATTATCTCACATATCCCTTTTCCAATAAGTCATTAACCTGCCTTTGTAACTCTTTAGCCTTACTATGATTCATCCTATTTGCTAGTTGGTTTTGTAGAATAGCTTCTAGAATAAGGTCTATTTGATGCTCTATCCCCCTAAATGGTTGTAGTATGGATGGTAACTCTAGAGGAAATAAATCAAAAATGTCCTCTAGGAGTTTAGATACTTTAAGGGGTATACTATCTTGCTTACAAGTCAAATTCTCCATAAATTTTAATAAACTAGAGGTAAGGTTCTATTGATTATCTCCATCATATCGCCTTGGGTCATGAGTAAAGTTTCCTTTACCTTTCCTTTCTCTAATTTCATTTAGTACCTTTTAAGATCCTCAGGACTCAAAGGGGACAAGACATTTTTTTTTTTCCCATCCTTAAATAGGGTATACTTGTTAGTGTACCTACCATGAGTCATCTTTCTATCATATTACCAAGATTTCCTTAGCAACAAAAGATTAGCACTCACATGGGCTACATCACAGATAACTTCATCCCTATAATTCCCTATAGCAAATGGTATTTAGACATTCTTATATATGGTCACTTCTCTTTTCTTGCTAAGCTACCTAAGTTTATAAGGCCAATATGGTCATTGGTTTGAAGACATAATTTGCCTACTAAGGTAATGGAAGCAATATTGATACAACATCCATCATCTACAATCATTCTACATACCTTGTTTACAATTCTTCCTAATTCCCTTTGATCACTTTCCTCTTTAACTCTCCAAATAAAGTTTTTCCCACCACTAAAAGTTCCCCTTTTTTGGTAGGTTTTCATTCTCTTCATCATCTACTTCGAGTTGTTCTAATTTCTCTTTAATTTCCTCATCCTTGCTCTCCAACTCACCACTCTTGAAAATGAACATCACTTTCTTATTTAGACATTTGGATACAATATGTCCATGTCCTTGTCATTTAAAACATTTTATTTCTCTAGCTTTCTTAGGTTGTATTAGTGGTTGTTCAAGTATGGTATTTCTCAAGGAGCTAGCTTCTCCCTTTTTAACGATGTGGTAGTCACTAGTTCCAACTTTAAAGGGTCTAAGGGTACAGGCTCTACCATTCTTTGGGAATATGGCACTATCCTCTATGTCACCTTTATCTTTTGACTTTAAGGGCTAACTTAATGACAACATCTAAGATGGAATAAGGTTATAAGTTAATGACAATAGCAATTTCATAGTGAAGGCCACTTAAAAATCTAACTATGGTTTGTTCCTTTGGCTCTTTGATTTTGTACCTAATCAAAAGGGTTTTGGAATTCAAAAACATAGTTAGTGATGCAAAGCGCTCCTTGTCTAAAAGTTTGTAGCTGATTAAATAAGTCTTGGTTATAATGATACGTAAGCAAAACAACAAAATAAAGAAAATTTAGAAAATGATAGATAAAAAAAAAACATGTGCTTTGATACCAAAAATGATGCACAAGTAGAAGGTAGATGAATGGTTGTACTTACACAATGGAGTTCGTCACAATGAATGTGCAATTGAATGTAGACAAAGTCACTCATGAATGTGCAAAGTAGATGTCTTTGGAGATGTTTGATAGTCAAAAAGCTTAGGGTACCCCTACTAGTACCAAATGTTTGACTTACCAAAACTTGCTTGATAAACATATTGATAAGAATCAAACCATATACAAATTGTTACACTTAATTTAGATGATGAGAGATGAATATGGTTAGAAAATCACTCAAAAGTAATGTTTACACTAAGTATTATCTCTCTTAGGTGAAATTCTAGAAAATTTGTGTTTGACACAAAATATTATGCATTAGCTGAAGAATATAGAGTTTCTATGCTTTTACACTTGGATCTTCAATTACATATGGTTACAACACTTTAATCACAAAGAGGCACCATTATTACCTACTTCCTTGAGTATGATGGCCCATTATAAGGAAATATAAATAATATGGTCTTACAATAGTTTGAAAATGAAACAAAACAAAAAAAACTTGAATTGATGCATCTTTTGAACAAAAAATGGACATCATGGATCAGCATGGCCTAAGATACGGTTGTGTCAAAGGTTGTACCCCTTTTGTGGAGAAAACTAACTTTTCCATATTGATATGTCCTATGACATGGTCGTATCAAAAAGCTATGTAGCTCCCCTCACTGGGTCCTTAGTTAAGAGCCTGGCTAACATGGTTTATTGAATCCTTATCCATTGCCCAACTTTAGAAGAAGTCAACCTATTATGTTGAGTTGATCTAATCTTACATCTAAACTGTTACGTGTTCAATCTTCCCTTCATATAAGAGCAAGGTTAAGCTGAGTTAATTGAAGATCTCTAACCTATTTTGTCGACCTGTTCCAAAGACCTCTCTACCTTCAAAGCATAAGTCTATCAAGATGGTATTCTCAAGTTATTCTAAAGAGAACTTTCCAAGCTGAGCAAAGATCCAAACATAATCAACCTCGTCAAAACCTATTAGAGGTCATTGTGCATAGAATCTTTTAGTCTCTCTCTCGAAGCATATGTTAGACAAACCTCAGATCTATAACTTGACATTGGATATTGTAATGCCTGCCAATTTACTTAAGCACATATAAGGGCACAGACCTAATATCCTAGGCTCTTACGAACCTAAAACTAGTTTGGTTATCAACCATAGTGAGCTTAAAATTTTTTTCTTTTCCATTTATTTTCCTTAATTTGATTTATATCGAACCTTGTACCCATTTGATATAAACCCTCGACTAAGAATTAAAGAAAACTTGGTTGTTGATTTTGAAAATTTTAGAGTCACTACTTGACCAGAGTTAGAAAAACGTTAAGTTATAACTAATTAGGTGGATTAGTTATAACTTAGCCAATAGTCTACGAAAAAACAAATTTTGAAAATGGTTTGAAAACTAGATATTTGAATCTGAGAGCTAACATAGTAAACCCTTAATAGGTGCCACTTTTAACCATCCAAAATTAAGTTTATCTTTCTAAAATACTGCTTCTAGCACAAAAGAATAGAAAATAAGATTATTCTACTTACACACAAAAGAAGCTTATATATAAAAGGGAAAATAAAAAAGTTTTCCAATTTTAAGTTACTTGGTAGGTGCCTATGTATCCTCTAACAGGGATTAGACTTTCTATAATTCATTCCAAAAACTTGAGTATGTTAGTTCCTTTTTTATTTTTGAAAACTAGCTGAGTTTACATTTTAATTCATTTATTTTAGTTTTAAGAAAATTTCTAAGAAAACGAGTTCTTAATTTAAGGTTATGGTTTTAGGAAAATTCTAAAGGGTCCTAAATTTGGAAAAAAGGACTTATTATTTTCTTATTTTAGAAAATACCTTTCTTCTAAGTGAGAAAGGTTTTTTTTTTTGTTTTTTCAAAAGGTTCTCTTTCCTAGAAAATTTAGACTTTTTTTTTTAAATAAAAATTGAAAGTCTTGAGATGAGAGAAAAACAAAAGAAAGAAAAAAAATATTTTCTTTTTTTTTTTCGTTTGTTTTATGTAGAAAAAAAAAAACCTTTGAAAGAAATTTAAGAAAAGGAAAGAATGAAAGAGGGAAAGAAAACAAAAATAGAAGGTTTTGAAAACTAAGGGGTTGATTAGAAATTCTTTTTTTTTTTAATTATTTTTTATCATTTTTTTAATAAAGAAAGAGGAAAAAAAAAAAAAGTAAGTAAATGACCGACCCAAAAAGGAGATGGGTGTGGGTTGGGTTTGGCTTTGTCAAGTTAGTTTAGACTCGATTTAGCTTAGGTACTCCAAGTTAGGTTGCAATCTTAGATTCGGGTCATAAGAAAGAAGAAGGGAAACGGCTAAGCGAGCTTGATTTTGATTGTTCCACACACCATAACAAATGGTTGAAAGTACTTTTATGAGTTTCTTATTGATGATAGTAGGCGTAGAAATAATGCCACAGCCTATGGTCACCATTTGGTGGTGGTAGGCGTTTGGGAACCACGGTTAGAGATGTTCCAAGAGTAAGTGGAAGTGGTTTCAAGTTGTACTTGAGTGTGTGGTGTTGCTAATGGTAGAAATTTAGATTGAAATAGACCTAAAAAGTGCTAGAATCTAGAGAGAGAAACTAACTAGACTTAGGGAGAGAAATCAATGAATATAATGAAATGGGTGAGAATTGATGATGATTGATGTTGGGAATGGAACCAAGAGGGGGGTATTTATACTTTTTTGAGCTCAAGCAAACTTGGAAAAAACCATTAATAGTAGATTAAAATTTGCTTAGCTAATTAAACATGATCTTCAAATTTAGGGAAATAGGCTTGATTCAAGGTGAAATTTGGAGTAATTAATTGATTTTGTTACCCTAAAACACTATAGAAGCTTCTAAAGTTGCCTAAGAAGCTCAAATTTGTGACATTTATTAGAGCTAAAATCTTGGTTCATAAATTTCTTTTTTTTTTTTTACCTTTTTTCAACCCGATTTGGCTAATTAAATTCATGAATTTAGATGTAAGAAAGGTTAGATTCAAGATTAGACTATGCCTAGCACATCATTCCACCAAATATTTGGGTGGAATCATGTGAAAATTGCATGAAAAATATGCTCAAACAAAAGCTAGCATATTGGGTATCAAAGGAGAGCTACTGGAGAATTCAAAGGAAACTAAGGGAGAGTGCGAGAAAGTAGGCTAGAAATGTGCCACATACATTGGCATATGCCCAGCTTAGCATATGAAATGCATGCACCCAACAAACTCAAAAGTGTGCCTACACTTTTGGTCCACATTAAGGGCCTTCCCCTTGCCTCGCCCCCCGCCCCCTTTTTCCAATTACATGGGACAGGTGCAACTTGGTCTAACCTTTACACCTCTTTTCTTTTTTCTTTTTAAATTAACTTCTATTCTTTTTTTAGTATAAATAAACAAATAACAAACTAAACCTAGATATAAGCATAAATTAAATCCTAAATAACCAACTCTAAGATTAGATCAAGTACGTAAGTCCTAAAAAAAAAGCCTAATTTAACGGTTGTGCGTGCTTAGAACTTATTCGACACTAAAATGAGACAACCTATTCTATGTAACTTAATAACTCTAAGAAAACACAGGACCTAAAAGATCTATTTTTTCTAATTTTTTTGTATATTTCATTTTTTCAATTTTTTTGTATTTTTCTATATTTCCTTTTTTTTTTTTGTATATTTTGAGTTAGGACCCTTTTCCTTATCCTAAAAGAGACTCCAAAAATTATATGGGGCAAAAATAAGTTGTCTACAACTATCTCTTTTTATGGTAAAGTTTGAGTAAAACTTTGCCACAAAGATACAAGAGAGACCATTTGTACCCTTTGGATGTATTTGCTTTAAGAAACACTATAAAGAGCTACCTATCCTAGGCCTGATTCACTAGGGATTAGGGTGAATATTAAAAGATATGTTAAAAGAGAAAGAGGGAACTCTAGGAACTGGCTAAGAAACATGAGTGGGTTTGTGAAGGGAATAATGCACCACGAGTTGACTATAACCCAAAAGGAAATATGAAATAGGATAGCACTCTATGAGCTGGTTAGAAGCTTTAAGATACTATCTTAGATGGATGGTTTTTCACTTTATTAATCACCAATGTGAGTACTATCTTGGATTGATGGAGATCAAAAAATTTATCACCATCTTAGATTGATGGGCTTTAAGAAAACCTTGAACACCATCTTAGCTTGATAGGCCTTTTTGTTCACCATTTAGCATCATCTTGGATTGATGAGCCTTTAAAATTTAAATACTATCTTGGATTGATGGGTATAGAATCATCTTGGATTGATAGGTAGAGAACCATCTTGGATTGATAGGCTTTTAGAATTTATACACCATCTTAGATTGATGGTTACCAAAAAATTGATTAGGTTTCTTAAAAAGTTTTCCCAACTATGCAATTTACTTGGAATTGACAAAATTAACTTCAAGGGTTAATTTTAAAAAGAGACTAAGCTATTAGGGTTACCTAAACTAGCTACTAGGGGCTATGCCCCTCTTAAATTGATAAAAAGAGATTTTAGATTAGATATTAGGGACCGAGTCACTTTATTTGAACTTGGATAAAACTCCTAAAACTAATGAAAATGATCACTAGGACTAAGTGGGAAGAAAGAAAATTTACAAACGAAGGTAAGATTTACGTTGAGATAGAATTCTTGAAACTAACAAAGCTGGGCGCTAAGGCTGAGAAGGAAGAAAATTGAGGTAAGACTTATGCTTGAAAGTAACAAAACTTGAAACTAAGGCCAAACATAGCCGAAGTTAGATATAAAGACTAGTTTGGAAATGACTTAAAGAAAACTTTTCCTTTTCTCTTCTCTTATTTTCTCTTTTCTTTCCTTTTTTATTTTTATAAATTTTCTTTTTAAGACTTGCTAATGGGTTTGGGTTCTTTATAATACCTAATACCACTACATGAGCTTGAGCTTTTTGATAACACACTCCTTTCTTAACTTTGCTCAAATTGCATGACAATCTCATCTTTAAGGGATTGTCTTTTCAAGGGCTACGTTACTTTCAAGCTCAGGGTAAGTGATCTTTTAATGTCACCTAGGGTAATCACAATGGCAGTAAGTTTTCTTGAAGACCTTTCAAATGTCTTTTCAGTCATAGGAATAATATCTCATAATTGATTTGTTTAGTCTGAGAGGGCTTCTTTACCTTCTCTTAGTTTAAATTATCACTCTTAACTACAATTCCAAAAATTATGGTCTATCTTACAAGTAATACAATTTAATCAATCTATTAGATTTTTTTCAGACTTGCAATGTAATATAGGTTTTTGGTCCTCAATTTCAAAATGGATAATTAATGTATAAGCCTTTTTTTTTTAAAAAAAAAAGTTCATTTACTTATCTTAGGTTTACAAGTTAAGAACTTTATAATTAAAACTAAAATTGTACTTGCACCAATTTCAAAAGTAATTTTTATCAAGGATAAGTTATTTTCTTCAATCAGAAGAGCCTTTAGAAGGGGTAGAATTGTAGGTGTGCCTTAGTTTGCAAAAGGAGTGGATTTTGAGAGTCTTCGTTTTTACCCTTTCTCTTTTAGATTTATGGGTTTTTATTTTGAGGGATAGGCCTTACTTTAGAGTAGGCCTTTTGAGGTACATGGCCTTAATCAGTTTTAGGTTTCAAGGCTTTGGATTTGATCACCTTGTTTTTGTAGATTTCTTTCTTGGGCATGCTTTTTAATCCTTATTTTTCCTCATGCCCCTTTTCTTTTTCCTCTTTTCTTTCTTTCTTCTTCTCTTTAATTTGATCCAAGACAAAGGTGATCATTCCCTTTTTGGGTATATGACTCACAATGTATGCTGTTTGTCTATAGTGTTCATAACTGAAGCTCTTTTTCATCTTAAAGAAAATAAGTACCTAGAAGTAATAATTACAATTGAATTGAGGCAATTGGAGTAACCACAAATTAATTTTAACCTTTTCTCCTTTTTATTTACCCTGACCTCTAAACTACCCCATTGTGGGGTGGTTGTTAACATGGTTTAATTTTTGAAATACTTCATTTAAAAAAAAAATGGCTCAACGCTATGGACAAGGGATATTTTGTGTTTTATGAAAGAGAAATGAATACCTAATGTCATTGATTAGTGTATCAATTTTAAGATAGACCTCCTTTAAGGATTGTGTCCGAATCCTCACATTGATGAAACTTAACACTTAATTGTTTAAGAGTTAGTGTTTGAGATGTGATTTGTCTCTTTTCATTCTAAACTTTCAAAATGCCATACCAAAAATGTATGTTCATTTGCTCCAAAAAGTTTCTAGATGAACATTCATATTGTTTTGAGTCAATAACTCAAAAGCAGGACAAACAGAATACTTTTATTTCAAATTATAATTTTTATAGAATTATTTCCATTTTCAAATTATGTCTCTCAAAATGCCCTTGCTCCAATTAACTGGTTTTCTAAAGATATGCCCAACTGCTTTAAGTGATAGGCTCGCTTGTCAAATGGTAGCAGTAGATTCTCAAAGTTAGATGCAATAGGTGGTCCCTTTAAAGTCCCCTCATGTTTGGGCTTGTAACAAATGGCTTCTAAGATGTTAAGTTGTATCATCTTGGCATCAATCATATCTTGAATTTCGTTCTTCAACCTTTAACATCTATTAGGGCTTTTAAGTCAAAGTTTCGTAGCCTGTAGTTTGGATTAGTGGCTTCGTAAACTAAGAACTTGGCATCCTTTGATGAAAGATTTAGGTTACTAAGAGTTGAACCAAGTAAACTATCTTCTTGAGGCTTTATAAGTGGGCGAGTCTTGACCTTGTCTTTTCTAGCTTAACACTAGCTCCTTCCCTTTTGGTGATGTTTGAATAGTAATGGGAGCCATTTGAAGTTTTTTTAACATAAGACCTATAGCCATTTCTAGATCTAAAATGCCCTTCTGTAATGTTGCCACTTTTTTATTCAAGATCATAAGTCTTTTTTCTAGACTTAAATCTTGACATACTTGGAGGTTGTTAATTATGGAACCAACATTTATAATTGTTGAGCCATTTGATATACATTTTTTTTTCTAGGGAGGTGATGTTAACATCAGCCATTTGAACCTGATTAGAAGGATCCCTACTTATTAGTAACCCTTTATTTCTCTATTTTTTATTATTTTTTTTAAAGAAAAATAAAGGACTGGCTTAACTTCTTATAAGGAGAATTTTACAATAAATAAAGGACACTTTACAATTTATTTTATAGGGAATTATAACAAAGACAGGAAGGTTTATACCGAAAATACACAATTAATGAGAAAATCTTAGGTTTACAAGCTTAATTGACACTATTTAAAAGTACTTAGAGTGAAAAACATTTCAACAATTAATGGTTAACAAAAAAAGTATTTACAACTTATAAGTATTTAAAATATTACCTATTACACTAATAAGAAGAGTAATTAAAAAAGAAGAATTATTTTACAAAAGAAAATTTTATGGGGTCCTTGATATTTACAACTAATTTTTAATTAGAAAATCCAGATATTAAGAAGAATGGGTAAATGAGAACTAATGACAAGAAAAATCTAGTGGAAAAGGAAAGGCTACTAAGGAGATATGTTTTAGAATGAAATCTTAAGAAGACAAATACTTCACAATGGCAAAACTTTATATAGATGAAAATGAATTTGAGAATGAGAGGGGATATAGACAAATTACTAAGGAACTTATTATAATCTCGAGAGCGGTGAATTGTAAAATTTTACAAAGAGGGAAAAAGTTTATGAACTAATTCTAATTCTTTTCATTTTGAAGTGATAAAGACTATTTACAATTTTAATTATTATAAAGGCTATTTAAAATAATTTATAAGCATGTCTTAAAGGCTAATGGTCTTTTTTTATTCTAAAATGGTAAAAAAAAATTACTTTACAATATATAGGAAAACCTTTTGATTTGAAAAAAAATGCAATTTTTATAAAGATAATAAAGGTAATGGATAATATTATTTACAAACATAAATAAATAAGCACTAATATTTACAAATAAATTAAGACAAGAAAAGATGAAGGCACATGGACGTAGATGCAGATGTAAAGGGCTAGCGACTAAATAATAATGTGGCAATAAAAGGGTTTAAGGTTACGACTTTTACTAGAATTCCATTATTAAAATATAAGGAAATTGAATTGTTACATAAGAACGTTATTTATATGAAATTTCTATATTTACAAGGAAACTACAATTTTACAATGGAAATATCTTATACAAAGAATAAAACTACATTTGGTGGTACAAGGAAAGTATATTATAACATTTTTTATAGTATAGTAGAATTCCAATAGATCCTCGACCTTTCCTTGGTGATATGACCGTCATTATTTATTTGCCAATCTAAAAGTTGTGCATGCAATAAGGGCAGGACAAAAGGTTTTCAAGTTCTGTAACCTCATACATTTTTGAAGAAATGGTCCTTGGTTACACCGAAACTTAAGTAGGGTAGCTTGATCGACCTTAGAAGGTGATACTCTATAACATTCAAAGCTTACATAATAGTCCCCCTCTTAAGGATCCTAAGATAACCTGGTTCTAACTATATTTAACATACATATATGATGTAATTAAACCTAACCACATACCCCTTACCTAACATGCCCGTAATGTACTTGCATGGGTTAGTACAAATATATAGAAATAAAATATATTTATAGAAAGGAAATACAAAAAGGAAAGGCTATTTTGAGAAACAATTCTAATTTCAGAAGGTTTAAGTGGCTAGCCCTTTTGACGGTCCCCAATAGAGTTGCTAAGCTGTCGAGTCTAAAATTTTTCGATTTTCCATTTATTTTTCTTAATCTGATTTATATCGAATTCTATATTCATTCAATATATCAATATAAACCCTTAACTAAGAATTAAGGAAAACATGGTGTTTGATTTTTTATTTTGAAAAGTTTAGAGTCGCTACTTAATTAGAGTCGGGAAAATGTTAAGTCATAACTAATTGCACGAATTAGTTATAATTGAGCCATTAGTCTATAGAAAAACCAATTTTGAAAACAATTTGAAAACTAGATATTTAAATCTGAAGGCTAAGCTATTATATACTTAATGGGTGCTACTTTTAACCTTCTAAAATTAAGTTTATCTTTCTAAAATATTGCTTCTAGCATGAAAGAATAAAAAATAAGATTAATTTTACTTATACAATCTATTTACAAAAGGGAGAAAAAAAGTTTCTCTATTTTAAGTTGCCTCGTATATACTTATATACCCTTTAATAGAGATCAGACTTCTGTAGTTCATTTTGAAAATTTAAGTGTATTGGTTCCTTTTGATTTCTAATAACCAACCGAGTTTATATTTAATTCATTTATTTTAGTTTTAAGAAAATATCCAAGAAAAAGAGTTCCTAATTTAGGGTTATGATCTTTGGAAAATTCTAAAGGATCCTAAATTTAGAAAAAAGACTTATTATTTTCTTATTTTAATAAATAACTTTTTTCTAAGTGAGAAAATTTTTTTTTTCAAAAAGGTTTCTTTCCTAGAAAATTTAGACTTTTTTTTAAATAAAAATTGAAAGTCTTGAGATGAGAGAAAAAGAAATGTTTTCTTCCTTTTTTTTTTTGTTTGTTATATGCAAAATAAAAAACACTTAAAAGAAATTTAAGAAAAGAAAAAGAAAAGAAGGTTTTGAAAACTAAAGGGCCGATTCGAAAGTTTTTTTTTTTTTATCATTTTTATAATAAAGAAAGAGGGGAAGAAAAAGTAAATGAATGACCTGGAAAGAAGATGGGCACAGGTCGAGTCTAGCTTTGTCAGGTCAGTTTTGGACTCAGTTCAACTTAGGTATTCCAGATCGGGTCATGGTCTTGGATTCGGGTCATAAGAAAGAAGAAGGGTAATGGTTAAGCGAGCTTGATTCAGATCATTCCATACACTAAAACAAATGGGTGAAAGCATTTTTATGAGTTTCTTATTAATGATAGTGGGTATAAAAACAATGTCGCGGCCTATGGTGGTGGTTAGCATTGGAAGGCGACAGTAGGTGTTCGGAAATTGTAGCTTAAGTAGAAGTGGTTTGGGTTGTACTTGTGTGGGTGGTGTTGCTAATGGTAGAAATTTAGATTGAAATTGACCTAAACAATGCTAGAATCTAGAGACAGAAACTAGCTAGACTTATAGAGAGAAATTGATGTATATAGTGAAATGGGTGAGAAGTGATGATGATTGATGTTAGGAATGGAACCAAGAGGGGGGGTATTTATACATTTTCAACCTTAAACGAACTTGGAAAAAACCATTAATAGAGGATTGAAATTTTCTTAGCTAATTAAACATGATCTTATTTCCAAAAAAAAAAAAAAAAAGGGCTTGATTTAAGGTGAAATCTGGAGTAATTAATTGATTTCGTTACCCCAAAACATCATAGAAGCTCCTAAAGTTGCCCAAGAAGCTTAGATTTAGGACATTTATTAAAGTTGAATTCTTGGTTCATAAATATTTTTTTTTTTACTTTTTTTCAACCCAATTTGACCAATTAAATTCATGAATTTGGATGTGCAAAAGGTTGGATTCAAGACTATACTATGCTTAGCATACGGTTCCACTAAATATTCGGGTGGAATCGTGGGAAAAATACACGAAAAATATTCTTAAACACAAGCTAGCATACTAGGTTCAGGAGGACAACTGCTAGGGAATTCAAAGGAAACTGAGTGAGAGTGTAAGAAAGTAGGCTAGACATGTGCCACACACATGGGTATGTGTTCAGCTTAGCGCATGAAATGCGCATGCCCAACAAACTCAAAAGCACAGCTGCACTTTTAGTCCTCATTATGGGCCTTCAGTCCCTTTTCCAATTATATGGACTAAGTGCAACCTAGTCTAATCTTTACACCTCTTTTTTTTATCTTTTAATTAACTTATCTTCTTCTTTTTTATTAAAAATAAATGAATAAAATAAATAAATTGCAAACTAAACCTAGATACAAGCATAAAGTAAATCCTAAATAACCGACTCTATGATTAGATCCAGTACACAAGTGTTAAAAAAAAAATAGTGATAATAAATGAATAAATAAAGTAATTTTGAAATCACGCCCAATTTAATGGTTATGTATGCTTAGACCCTATTCGACACTAAAATGAGATGACCCGGTTTATGTGACCTAATTACTCTAAAAAAACTTCGGATCTAAAAAATCTATTTTTCTTATTTTTCTTTTTTTTTTTTTGTATTTTTTGAATTAGGGCCCTTTTCCTTATCTTAAAAGAGAGTTTGAAAATTACATGGGGAAAAAATAGAATGTCCACAAACCTCGTAATCGTAAACAACTCTAGGATGTAGAAATCAACTCAAAATATTGACCAATTAGTAAAATTTGGGCTAACGAAGCTAAATAGATTGCAAAACCAATAACTCAATTACAAAATTAGGAGATAAAGGAACAAAAATTTATTAAACCTAACATTATATTAATAAGTAAAGCAAAAAATATATTCTAATTTCCCTCATGAATAGACTAAAAGAAATAAAGATAATTATAAGTAAAAGGAGTATTTACTATAAGATAAAAGTTATAAAATTAACTATAAAGCATTTACTTGAGATAAACATGATAAAAAGTGAGAAAAAGACCAATTTGCCCTCATAAGGAAAAGTAAGCAATAAAAAGTGAAAAATAGAATAGTAAATAGTAAACTAGTGAGAAAGTAAGGTAAATAAATAATAAATAAAGGTAAGAAACATGATAATGAACCATGCCCCATGCATATGAGACATAATCATAAAATGTCCCCAAATAAAAATAACTAATACATTTAGAAAAGTAAATCAAACAGTAAAATAATTGAGTAGGATACTAAAAACATGATTAAAAAAGCCTTATAAAACACTGCAGAATACCTAAACACTATCAAATTAACTCTATAAATATTAAGCAACTATGACATGTCATAAAAATATCCAAAAATTTCTACGGAAAGTAAATAAAAATTTATAGAATTCGGAAATATCAAGAAATTATCAAAATATGTATGTAACTTCTTCAAAAACTCACCAAAATTTGCACACTTGTCTTAAAACCATGAAAAATTAACAAGACATGTAACAAGATGTTAGGTACAAGTAGTAATTTTCCCATAAATTTACACTCGTTATAAAATTATAAAATTATGCCAAAACGTAATAAAAAATTCACGAAAACTAGGACACTTGTCCAAAATTCACCAAATTTTAACTAGATATGTGTCAACATTTTGGAATGTTCATTTTTTATAATTTTTACACACATGTGCAACTTAATATTTACATTTGGAGGTTGGTTGAAAACTATAAATATCTTGTCCTTAACTTCAAAAATTCACTCCATTTGATCCAAGTCTCTCTAATTTAGGGGAGACTTTATGGAGCTTCTCCATATTCCTCCTAAGAGGTTAGATAAGGATGGAGTGGTGATGGCCTCCAGTGGTGTTTTTGGCCGATTTGGTGGTTCTAGCTTCAAATTTAGAGTCTCCAATTCATGTTGTTTTAAGAAGATCTTTTACTTGTAAGTACTTTATACATATATTCTTGTAGCAATTCTCTTATAATTAATTTTACATGTTTTTTATTTTTTATAATTTATGCAAATTTTTGCCTATTTTGTTAAAAATGTCAATTTTAAACAAAAATTATACAACCCTATCTAATGACTTCATAAAATGACTAAACTTTTTGTCATGGTTTCATATCCCTAATAAGATCTTTAAAAATTATAGTTTCCATTTATTGTTGTACTTTCTAATTTTCTTAATTATTTTTGTCTTATTTCTTAATAAAATATTGATTTTCCATTAAAATTTTATTACCAAAATAAAGCTAAAATTCCATATATTTTAGCTTCTTGGATACTAAAACTATAAGTTTTTCTCTTATATAAAGCTTAATTACTTATTATTTTTATGCATCTTTATATATATACTCTCAACTATAATTAATTACATACCAAACTCATACTTTTTATAACCTATATAAATCATAACCTCACATAAGTTTGAAAAGATGATCTTCACTTTTTTCTTTATATAGTGTGTATCTTTTGCCACTTCTTTTAAAATCCAACTCATAACCTTACTTAGAACCTACTATAGAACCTTATTCAGAGCCTTTTAAGAAAGTCTTTTAGGAATATCCCTATTCTCATACAATTAACTTAAAACTTATTTTATAGGATTTTTGTGACTATTCAAGAGATAATAAACATTCTGCAACTCAAGTAATTTGGCTTACTTGACCACAATTATGTTATTTTGTAATAAGGAACAATCAATCATTATTTTGCTTATGGTTGTTATTAGAATTGCTTATGCATGTACAATGAATGGGTTTGATATGTTGTACAGTAGTAAGCCTACTTAACTAGTGTGGTAGGTTCTATTATAACTTTATGTTATGGTTTGATAAATTGCTTGATCACCCTATAATTAGTATTAAAATTCTATCGATCCTTAATCAACTGGTCATGCATTGCATCTTTTGCATATCTACATTTTGTCCTACCAAATGCTAACCACTAAGTGAGGTATAAAGTATTACCTTCTTTTGACCAAACTAAACTAAACTACACTAACTAGAGAGGAGGATGAAGTACAAGTAAAAGCTATCCAAGGATAGAATGAAGTAGTTTAGGGAGAACCAATGGTCTTGTCACAACCTAAAGGGTGACTAAGTTATGGTAGTATCACCGTATAACATAAGAAGATTCGAGACCAACACCACTACTGGTCAGAAACCTTCAATGTACTACGGAAGGCAACATAACAACACTAACATCTATAAGAGAGACTAGCATAAAGTAATATCAAAGCAAATAAATAAAGGATTACTAGAAAATATCAAATATTAGAAGGAGTGGGCAAAATAGTTTCCCCTTAATTAAGTCTTACAAACCATAATAGCGTAATAGTATTCTTAGCTATTGAAAACCCTTAAGAAAAATATAAGATAATACTTAGGAGTTTAAACATGTCATAAATGTCCACTTGTGCTCTCATCTTCCATTTGGCCATCTCAAAGCTTCTGAAGCTAACCTTGGGCATTCCTATGCCCGATTTTAGTTATAAGTCAAGCTGCAACAATAAATTATAAGGGGGTAAGCAACAATGGCTTAGTGAGGCACCTTTTCTATCCTACCAACAAATATAATTCATGCAAGTTATTTAAACATATGTAATGTAGGAAAGCATATAAAATGCACACATCGTACACAGCTTACTAGCGATTGTGTAAAGTAGTGTTTTACACCTACCGTTTCTTAAGTTAGGAAGTATTTAGGCATGTCAGGACTCGAGTTTTTACATCTATCATCCAATCGTATATCATCTTCTATTGGTAGACCTAAAGCAATGGACATAGCTCAACCTTAAGTAGAGGACGACACTCCCTAAAGCTAATTAGTTCCCAAAAGTCGAGACAAGAATATGTCGTATGAGTATGTCATACAATATAGCAATAACATAATATAAATATGGATCCAACAAGCATGATCTCTCACTTTCTTACATAATGTTGATGCCCTTTATATTTAATGCATAAACATACAATGCACGATCAGTTCTTATTAGGGTCGAATATTTATTATTTCGGTTTGTAGGTAACCAACCAAATATATATAATTGACAGTCTAAGGCCTTACTTACTAATGCAACAATCAAATCTTAGCTCAAATATATTATTGTATTTTAAAAAGAAAGTACAATCAATCCAAGTACATGCAAATAACCCAACCCTAAGCATAATCATTTTACATATATAATTTAATCAATACTCTATAATATAAGCACCAACAAGATAAGACAGGGGTTAGTATATTCACTCAGCTATAGTGTCAAGCCCTATTTCAATTTCCTTAGTTTAACCTATATTAAACTTAGCTCATTTAATATAAATTACCTGACATTAAACTAAGAAAAAAATTATTTTTTTTTATAAAAAATGGAGTCATTAACCAGTTCAACCAGTAAAAAATAAAATTAGGGTTTTCGAGTGGGAAAACCCTAATTTGATTACTAGTCTACGGGTATTCTAAAAAAATTGATTTTTTTAGAAAATTAAACTAGAAAAACCAGGTTTAGGGGCTAACCAATTAAGATTAAGTCACCATGTGAAAATTAAAAGAAATTGATGTGCTTTATTTTTGTAATTTTTCTAAAAATATTAAAATATACCCAAATAGGCAAAAGTAACTAAAAATGATTTTCTATTATTTTTTTAATACGAATTTCTAAAAATGGAATTTTTTTATTTTTTAACGGTTGCCCTAAAAGTATCTACATACTTACTAATCGAATCAAACCGACCGTAGTTCTTGTTTTATGAAATATTTAATTGGTAGGTTATTTTTATTTTGAAAATAGAGCTAGGTTTATGTTTGTTAATTTATTATTAAAAAAATCCTATAAAAGCTAATTTTCCTAAATTAAAAAAAAAAAACTAACCATCTTTCCGTAAAAAAAAATCAATTAAAAATTTTATTTTTCCAAAAAAACCTTAAGTGTCAAAAATATTTTTTTATTAAAAAATGATTTTTTAAGAAAAATCCTAATTTAACTAAAGATCTACACAAAAATAATTAATTAAAAAAATAGAAAAAATAACTAATTAATAAAAAATAATAAAATAAAATAAAATAATAAAAACTTATGAAAATTTACCTAAGTTGAGTTGCGTCGGTGTTGGGCGAGTATAAGCGATAACTAGGTGACAGTGGACAATTGTGGGCGTATACTAGGCGATAGTGGGCATACTCTAGGCTTGCGCTAAGCGAAGCACAAGTGACAGTGGGCGTGACATAGGCAATAGTAGGCAAGATTAAGTGTAAGCGAAGGCAACACGGGCGAGCGAGGTCGTGCACATGGGCAAATGAGGGACATGCTGAGGGTGAGAGCTTGGATGACATACGGGTGAGCAAAGGGTGTACTAAGGACGAGAGCCTGGGCAATACATGAGTGAGCTAGGGGCGTACTGAGGGCGAGAGCTTGGTGAGCGAATGGGTAAGCGAAGGCGATAGCATGGGCGAGAGCTAGCAATGGCACGAGCAAGAGCTCAGGTGAGTAAAGGGCGTGCGCGGGTAAGCACATAGGGCGAGTAATAGGCAATTATAGGTGTGCAACTGGGCATACACTAGGGTGAGTGAGGGTGGACACAAGCAAGCACCTGGGGTGAGTGATGGGTGATCATAGGCATGCGGTTGAGTACACGCTAGGGTGATCACAAGTGTGCGTTAGGGCGATAGTGGCGTGGGTGATGGGTGATGGACTGGGCGACAGTAGAGGTGGCTTGGTAGTACGTCTGGTGTTTTGGGTGGTAGTACTGGTGTATGTAGTGGTTATAGAGTGTGTGCAGTGGTGGCGTATATGTGGTATGACAGTATGGGTGGTAGTGCATACAGCGTGGTGGTGGCATATGGAGTGTGGTGGTAGCACATGTAGTATGGTGGTGTTTTCAATGTGTAAGATGAAAAAGAAAAACCCTCCTCAATTATCGACTGACATGATATTTATAAGCTTAAAAATCAAATCTTTCGAATCAAAGATATGAGAGATTTGTTTATGATTTAACCTAAATTCACCCTAACTTCTAGATACCCTAGCTAATTTAGGCTTTTCTTTTAAGGCTCAACCCGATCCAATTTAGCCCAATTAATTTAATAAATCCTGATGTTGAGCCCCTAAATTGATTTGGCCCAAAATTAATTGATTCAACCCATTTCAAAACTGATCCAGCAACTTAACTTAATCTAACTTAACACGACTTGACTCTTAACTCAACTTCCTACAACTTAACTTGATTTTCTTTTTTCTATTATTTCATTTTTTTATTATTTTTTTTGTTTATTCATTAACCTAGCTCAATTAACAAAAAAATAAAAGTTGGCAAAAATGAGGTGTCTATAGTTACGCCTCTTTATAGTAAAGTTTGATTAGAACTTTGCTACAAAGATAGAAGAGATAGCCATTTTTGCCAAACCCTACTTTGAACTAAGCTGTGTTTTATTTTGATGAAGGATATCAACTTGAAAGGTCAATGTAAAGGATAAATTGCCCATCTTGAAAGGACAGGGCAAATGAGTGCCTGTCTCAAAAGAACAAAGCAAAAGGTTAGGGGACCTATCTTGGAAGGATAAGGCAAGAACCATTGGAGGTAAAATTAACTTGTTTTGGTTTGATGGATAATCCGAAGAGGAAAGATCTCTTCGAAATTCCTTTTGTTTTGTGATCTAAAGAGGATAGATCTCTTCGAGATTAATTTTCAAAACTAGCTTAATTCCTCAAAAGATTTCTTTTCAAAGACTTTTTTCAAAATTATTTTTCTGGGACTAAAGGATTTCTCAGATAGCAACTGATTGGCATGTTTTCATCGACTCATGATATTCACTATTCAATCAGCAGAATTTCTCCAAGGGTTTGTGCTTGCTTCTTCTTTCTCTTTTCCTTTTTCTTTTCTTTTCTTCTCTTCTTTCCTTTGAATCTTGTAACTAAAGCATGCCTACGCCTTGAATTTGCTTGGTCCGATTTCAAATTTCAATTTCTACCCTTCATGACTTTTGAATAATAAATCTCTTTTTAAATGAACAAGATTAAATTATTAAGAACATTTGATTTCAATTCTTTTGGTGATTTAGGTTCATTGGTAAGGATCTGTTATTTAAGTTTATGAGGCTAAGAAACAGGGTTTATTGGTGGAGTGTTTGTTTGTTAATGATCATCTGAATTCGAAAACATTTACGGATATCAACTTTACTTGTAAACAATGAAAGATCAACCACAAACTTATTCAAGAAAAATTGAAACTTTGTTAAATCTCCATTTTCATGGGTAATATAACTTGACTGCATCCGAATTCACTAGTCCTCTTAATTCTGGGCCATCCGTCTCTGTCAACACTAATGCACCTCTTGATAATACCATTTTCACCACATAAGGGCCTTCGTAATTTGGAGCAAACTTACCCCTAGGGTCTTTTACATTTGGTAACACTTTCTTCAACACCAAGTCTCCTTCTTTGAAGTACCTTGGGCATACTTTCTTGTTAAAAGCTTAGATCATTCATTGTTGGTAGTATTAACCATGACATATTGTTGCAAGCATTCACTCATCTAGGAGATTCAAATGCTCTATTCGCTTCTCCACCCACTTTGTTTCATCGAGCTGAGTTTCTACCAATACTCAAAACGAAGGTATTTCTACTTCTACTAGTAGTACTGCTTTAGTTCCATACATTAATGAATATGGGGTTGCATCAGTAGAAGTTCTGACTGAGGTTCTATAAGCCATAAGAGAAAAGGGAAGCATCTCATGCCAATCCTTATATGTGATCGCCATCTTCTCAATGAGTCTTTTGATGTTCTTATTATTGGCTTCGACGACTCCATTCATCTAAGGTCGATATGGAGTTGAATTTCTGTGATTGATCTTGAACTGGCAGTATACATTATCCATCAACTTATTATTCAAATTCGTCTCGTTGTCTATAATAATAAACTTGGGTGCACTATATCTTGCAATAATATCTCTTTTCAAGAATTTGACCACTACTCCTTTGGTCACCGTAGCATACAACACTACTTATAGCCACTTGGTACAATAGTCAATCACGACTAAAATGAATCTATGCCCATTTGAAGCCATTGGTGAAATTGGATCGATCATGTCAACTCCCTACATCAAGAAAGGCCAAAGAGCTGACAACACGTACAATTCTTAGGAGGAGTGTTGATTTTATTAGCGTACACCTGATACAAGTGACAATGCCTCATATGCTTAATACAATCTAATTCCATCGTCATCTAGAAATACCCCATTCTCATGATTTTCTAGCTGGCATATACCCGTTTATGTGAGGACCACAAACTCCTTCATGCACTTCTTTTATCAATTTCTTAGTTTCTTCTTCATCCATACACCTTAGCAGTGTTGCTTCTGGTGACCTCTTGTATGACATGGCCCCACCTAATAAGAAATAAGTAGCCAACCTTCTTAAAGTCTTTCTATCTTTTCTATTAGCATCTTCAGGAAATTCTCCCGTTTAAAGTAACTTCTTGATATTTGATACCAAGGTTCTTTTGTTCCCTTCCCTTCAACTGTAAGGAAAAAAGCTAGTTTTTCTTCCAATTGAATCTTCAAGAGCTGAATTTCTATTCTATCTGTGACTTTCACCATTGACACTAATGTAGCCAATGTGTCAGCAAACTGATTCTAGATCCTTGGAAGGTAAGTAAATGAAATCTCTTAGAATTTTTCAACTAGCTTGCTTAAATGTTCGTAATAAGGTATTAATTTCTTGTCCTTCATCTTATATTCCCCTAAGATTTGGAGAATTATAAGGGAAGAATCTCTGTACACTTCCAATTCTTGTATTCCCATATCTAGCGTCATTTTGAGCCCTAAAATGAAGGCTTCATATTCTGTTATGTCGTTGGTATATGAGAATGTTAACCTTGCTACCATAGGAAAATGGTTATCCTTTAGTGATACCAATACTACTCCTATCCCATATCTAAACACATCGGTTGCTCCATCAAAATACATTTTCCATCCCAACTTCTCACCACTCAATTCATTTGCCACCATTACATTTTCATTAGGAAATTGTGCCTTTGAACCTTCATCCTCATCTTCTAATAGGTATTTTGCCAATTGATCAGCTACTACCTGCCCCTTAACCGAACTCTAACTTACGTACTTGATGTCAAACTTAGAGAGTAGCATCTGCCACTTTGATATTCTCCCAATCAATGCTGGCTTTTCCACTAAATACCTCAACGAGTCATGTTTTGTCAACAACTCTATTAAGTAATAGAAAGTGTACTGCCTAAGTCTATGCATCACCCATACTAAGGCGCAATACGTTCTTTCCACTTCTAAGTACTTTTGCTCACCTTCCATGAATTTCTTACTCAAATAGTATATAGGATGCTCTTTTCTTCCCTTTTTATCTTTCTACCCTAACATGTATCCCATTGATTCGGGGAGAATCGTTAAATAAAGGATCAACGGCTATCTCGGTATGGGAGTAACCAATATAATAGGATTCATGAGATATTCTTTGATTTTAGCAAATGCGTACTCACATTCTTCATCCCACTCTATCGTGGGATTCTTCCTCAATAGCTTAAAAAATGGCTTGCATCTATTAGTTAGCTGTGATACAAACCGAGTGATGTAATTTAATCTCCTTAGTAATCCTCTAACTTCTTTGATAGTCTTAGGTGCAGGCATGCTCATGATCACTTTGACTTTATTTGGGTCTACTTCATTTCCTCTCCTACTAGCTACAAAACCCAACAATTTGCTCAAAGTCACTCCAAAAGTGCATTTTTCAGGATTTAGCTTCAGTTGAAACTTCCTCAACTATTCAAATAGCTTACGCAAAATATCCACATGGTTTTCATTCTCTTTGGATTTGGCGATCATATCATCCACAAAAACTTCAATTTCTTGATGCATCATGCCATGGAATAAGGCAACCTTAGCATGTTAGTAAGTTGCCTTACCATTTTTCAACCCAAATGATATCACGCAATAACAAAACGTTCCTTAGGTGGTAACAAAAGTTGTTTTAATTTTATCTTCTTCTACCATTTTAATTTGATTATACCCCAAGAAACCATCCATGAATGAGAAAAGATGATTCCCAACTGTGTTATCCACTAATATGTCAATATGCGGCAAAGGAAAATTATCCTTTGGTGTTGCCTGGTTTAAATCATAGAAATCTACGCAGACCTTAACTTTCCCATTTTTCTTCAACACTAACACTACATTAGCCACCCATTCGGGGTAATCTGATACTTTTATGAATTTGACTTCTAACAACTACTTGACTTCATCTTTAATTTTGAGGAGTAGATCTAGCCTAAATTGTCTAAGCTTTTGTCTTTTTGGTTTCATTTCTTCCTTGGTTGGCAACTTATGAACCATAATAAAGAGTCTAAACCGGGCATATCTTCATAAGACCAAGCGAAGATATTTAAGTATTCTGCTAACAATTGTGACAACTCCTGCTTCTGATTGTTCGTTAAATCACCACCAATTTTCAAATTTTATGGATTTTCCTCTGTTCCCAAATTAATCACATCTATTAGTTGATAAATAATCACTCTACCTTGTTCATGTCGATGCCAATTATCCTAAATTTCATTTGTAATCTCAATATCATCTCTAATGTCTAACCAAGTAGGGCCGAAAGCGATATTGGTACTTCCATCGTTTACATGCATGGGATATCGATTACGTTCATCATTTTTATCCAATCTGAGGAGTAAAGAAAAAAGAAAAGGACAATAAATAAATAACAAGGAAGAATTGATAGAAAGAAAGAAACAAATTTTATTGAATTAATTAATTCAAATCGTCTGATAGAAAAGACCTAACTAATCAAACTAATTATCAAAATCAAATGTTCTTAATTAATCTAATTTTGCATTTCTAGAGAGACCTATTCATGGGAACGGAAAACCAGTTATACAAAGAAATTGGTACGTCGACATCTTCCCTCCCATTGGGACTGATGTTAAGTTACTGAATTAGGGCCTTAGATAAACCGGCTACTTCATGTTCTTAAACATTAGCTGGTGTTGGGAATGTCTAATGGATGTCTGGAAAATCCATGTGAGCATGGTGCAGTTGATCCCCTCTTTTGCTCCTGGTTTTAGCCTTCATTTCTTGAATCTCCTCTTCAGTATGCTCATATCTAAGCTCGAATGTTCCAATTTACTGCTTAGGCTATTTCAAACGACCCCGTGCCCCCTGTCTTGCTTCTTCAATCATACCGACTTCGTTAAAAATCTATAACCCTAGCTCTTCCAATTCTTCATCCCCAACATAGGGAATAGTCGTTTCTTTGTAAATCTCATAATCTTGTTCCCCAAGAATAGTATCTAACTATCCATCAACTATGAACTTCACTTTCTGATGTAGGCTAGACAGAATTGCCCCTACTAAATGAATTTACAGTCTTCCTAGTAGAAGATTGAAAGTTTGTGAGATGTCAAGAACTTAAAAGGGGATAGTAAACACTTGCAAGTCGATTTCGACCTACAACTCGATTTCTCCAATTATCTCCCATTTTGATCCATTAAAATCCCTTATTGAAATCAAGCTGGGCTTGATTTTAGTCGCCTCTACATTAAGTAGATTTAGCATTGTCAATAGACACACGTTCAATGATGACCCATTATCTATTAGAACTTGAGTAACTACTTTCCCCGCATACTTAACCATTATGAAGAGGGGTTTTGTGTGCCAGTCTTCTTCTTTACCTAGCTTGTTTGGTGAAAATGAGATAAGATCCATAGCAAATATTAAGTTTACCACTAACCCCAGTTTTTCCATAGAAATCCCTTCAGGTACCTTAACCTCTAGAATTTTAATTAGTGCCTCTTGATGAGTATCTGATGACAACAACAAGCCCATTAAAGAAATCTAGGCTAGTACCTTAGCTAGCTGATCCATTATCTTGTATTCACTAGCCTTTACTATCTTCTTGGCAACATTTTGATCTTTATCTTCCGTATCTTCAAAGATTTTTCAAGAAGCCTCTTCTACAATGGATTTCCTCTTGGCTTCCTCGTGCTGATCATAAACTCATCCTAACAGGGTAAGCCCACCGGCCGTGGGTAATGAGGCCCTAGTCATTTGATTCACCACTTAGTAATCCAAAGGTGCTGTTTCATAATTCTCTAGGGCTATCGGGACATTGAAAGCGATCTTCTTAGGCTTTCCCAATTCCTTAACTTTCTTGGTCTTTCCATCATAATAGAAAATCAACAGCTTGGGCCTATCTCCAATCATTCCAACCATCTAAGCCACCTTCTTAGCTTTTGTAATGAGTCTGTCCTCTTCCTTAAATTCTGGGCCTCATCCAATAGGCGGGGTGTCAGCATATATAGCGAGTGAACCGACGTAATCTACTAAATACTCAAACTTCCTTATCAATTCTCTAAGGTGTCAACTGTCGGATCTTCGGTTTCATATCTCTTTCTAAGCTCCCTCTAAGTACTTCTCTTTCACGGTTTTGGAATTGTCATAGCCATGAAATCAACTTTCTTTATCTTTCCTTCCTTAAGTAGTTGATATATCGCCTGTTTGGTTCGGGTCCTATCCTAGAGATTCATATCCTGCAAGTACCCAGCCTTCTTCAGATTCTATACTATCTCCTCAAAAGTGATGGGGAGACTATCTAGGTCAATTTCTAGTTCAGAATCTTCAGTAACAACCATATTGATTGAATGTCCATGATTTGGCAAAGGGTTTTTAGCCATGTTGGGAGTAGGATCTAGATGAAATCTAATTAAACCAATTTAGCAACAATAAGATCCTAGATTTTATGTTTGAGTCTCCAACATTAGTTTGTAGAATGTCCCACTCGCCCTAGATGATAATCACATCGAAGATCTGGGTTATAATGCCTCGGTCTTTGCCCTTCTCTCGATATTTCAAATGTCAAGAGATTCTCCTTCCTTAATTGTGTGAGAACCTGACTTAGAGGAATGGGAATATATGTAAACTGTCTTCTCTATGGGCAGTTGTTCTAATTTGGACTCGGTGGGGGATTAGATCCTCCAGTTATAGCCACTAAGGCTGTGGGTCTAACAAGGTTACTGGTATCAATAACGTTAATAGTGTTTTCCTTAGCTTTGTTAGAAAATCTTAGGGGAAGTGTCTTCTTTTCAACTATATCAAGATTATGGAGCCTCCCAGTAGCAATGGCTTCCTGAATTTGGCTTCTTAAGGCTACAATTTCTGTAAAATTGGAAGTAAGGTGCCTAACTAAGTGTTGGTAATACGGGCTTCCAAGAGTATTAATTAAAGTGAAGGTCAGATCCTTTTCAATTAAGGGTAGAATCATCCTAACTGCCATGCCCCTCCATCTTTGGGCATATTCTTTAAAATTATCATTGGTCTTCTTTCGTAGATTGTTCAGATCCCATATAGACAAGGCCGCTTTAATGTTAAATTTATATTGGTTGTAGAAAGCCCATGCTAACTTATCCTAAGTATCAATTTCATTTAGGTCTAACTGGGCGTACCAGGTTAAAGCAAGCCCAGTCTAGCTATCCTAAAAAATCTAGACTATTACCTTGTCATACTTCGTGTATTTCCCCATTTTCTTGATGTATAACCTAGTGTGGAGTTTTAGGTAGCTAGTCCTATTGTATTTCTCAAATTTTGGCACCTTAAATATTTCCAGGAAGTTATTGTCTTCATAGGTCGGTTGATTGATCATTCCCATTTGCTCAAACCCATTCATCATTTCTAGGATTTTCATCTTCTCAATTAACTTCTACATGACCTTTCGTTCCATTTCATGGTGTTTCTCTTCGATCTCCTTCCTCCATGCCTCAGCATTAGGGGCTGATTCTTCATCTTCTAGTTTAGGGGGAGGGGTCGTTTCTACATTCTAGCTTGGGTTAGCTTGAGATCCTTCTCTATCGTTAAGGATCCCAATAGCCTAAGTGAGAGTCTAAATCTGTTTGGCCATCTTATTCATGTTTTCTTTTAGAGTCTCCACTCTTAGGTTGGGCTTGGTTTGACTGACATTTCCAGTGCCCTGAGTCGGCATCCTTACCTTAGAATGCATAAATATCAAGCTTCTAGTTGAGTCTACTTACTTAGACCTTATCTTTGAAATCCTATATGAAAACTTAAGTTTTAGACTTCTTGGTGAATTAAGGACTTTTTTTTGTTTTTTTTTTTTTTACTTTTGTTGTTCTGTTGTTTACCTCTTTTGTGTTTTTTTTTTCTTTTTTCTTTTTTTAAAAGTCAAATAAATAAACAAATAAATAATAATAATGAGTAAGAGACTACGCAATTAATAAAAATTTTATTTACTAAAGCTGTAAATTTATTAATCATAAGATCCAACTTATACAACAGACTAAGTGAAAGGAAAAGAAAAACTCCTAACTAATTTTCAAAAAAAAAAAAACTTAAATCTTATATCTATAAGCTTCATCAACTTCCCTCATAAGTCTTCATATTGTAACCTCCCTTTCTCGAATCTTGCTCCTTAAGAATTGATTTTCCTCTAGCAGCCTCTCATTTTTCAACCTTAACTCTTCAACAATCCTCTTACTTTCCTAGAACTAGGCTTCAACTCTAGCCTATATGGTGTATCAGTAAGTCCACTCAACGGGTGAGAGATGTGTTGGATCTGGCTTGTGTCTAAATACATCTAAAGTTTCATACCGTATCTTTCCAATCTTCTCCAACTAATCATAAATGAGTTGCTTAGTGGCTCAGTATTCTTCGACTTTGCCCCTCAAAATTCTTACATTGACTATATTCTTGACTTCTCTTCGTTTCCATAACTTCTACTAGTTGTTGGATTAGAGTAGCCATAGGTAGATAAGGATCTTGATAATTCATTATGGCGACATCCAAGGAGTCTTTATAGGCTATCTATTCGAGTGGGCCCAACTGTCTGGTGATATAAGCCGAGAAATATTTGGTACAGCCTATAATACTAATAAGGGGAACTCCTACATAATCGACACACCCCAAGATGGCTTGAGTGCAGTATCTCCCTCTAGTTATCCACATAAAGTCTACTGGCTGCATTTTGCTGATAACTGACACCTATCCCTTAAATTAAGCTTTATCCAGTACCTTAAGGTGGCGGGCAAAGTCGTCAATTAGGTCTATATTCTCTATCAAGGACTCTCTAAGAAGATTCCTTCCATACCCTTATGTGTGACTAAGAAACTATACAGCAAGGATTGTAGGGTTAGCCATGAAATAACCGTACCCCTACTTCTTTAGGTGGGTAAGCATCCTGAACTATTCTATCAATAGCACCAGTATATAGGATTTATCAGCTAGGAATTGAGTCACTGGCTTAGCAACCCTATAGTGGACCTGACCATATCTAAAGAGAAATAGTACTATTCCAAACATTGCTACAATAAATGCATTGACCCTCTTTTCGACCTTTGATTCATATCCTCTACAGAAGATCTAGCGATATATCTAGTAGGCATTTGAGCTTGAAAACCACTCCACCAATCTTAAGATATTGAGACATTTTTAGCCCTTTGAAGATAAGAATGGGGCCAAGGCTGACTTCTTGACCCCCAACAACGTCATGAAGATTTTCTTAGGATGGACTCTAAAATCAGAGATAGCTATACCTACTTCAAGGGGTAGGGCACTAAGTAGCTATGAGTATTCTTCTATGGTGGGAGTCAATACATGTGGGCTAAAGTTGAAAGCTATAGATTTTGGATCCCAATAATGGATAAGGGCCTAGATTAGAGGCTAATGGAGCTAAACTTACATGAAGGATATAACCTCTTTTTGCAAACATGATTTTGCTTAGCCAGTGGAAGCTAGTTCAGCCAATTTTTCAAGATGGCTTCAGGGAAGGAATACTTATCCAATTGGACTTCACAGATGGGCTCTAAGCTAACGGGCTTTAGGCTAATGGGCTCTAGACCGATACTATCCTAACTCTCTATATCTATATTACAAAAAGTTATAAATGAAATAAAAATGAGACGACTATTTACAACAACAACACTAAATTTAGAATAAAGTTGGATCTGATGTTAATAATTTCGCAGCTTGTTCAAAGGTTTTTAAAAGAAATTGCCTAGCCTTTCACTGACTAAGGGGCAGTAAAAAATGAAACACATATAACACTAGAAATAAAATATTCACAAAAAAAGGAACATAATCAAATATATAGAAATGTAATATGTTACACATGCATGCAATGCAATAGAAGTTGGTAATTAATAAGTTATAGGAATTATGATAAATCCATGGTCAAAGAGCACCCCTATATATAAGTATATTCAAAATATGATTTAATAAAAATGAAGTTCATGTATACTTATATATGAGGGTGAAAAATTTTTTTAATTGAAAATGGATGACGAACTTACCACAGATTAAATAAGACTTTTTCTATAATTTAAAAAAAAAATAACTAACCCTTTTTTGAAAAGAATTATGCAAGAGGGTGGAGTTTATAGATCCTAAGCTCTGCAACTTCAAGGCTTTCTGAAGAGAAGTTTAAGTGGGCTCGTCTATCATCGCTAGGCAGGGGTAATGATCCTAATGACTTGAGGGTTACACAATAACAACTTATACTAAGTTCCTAAGGTGGCCTAAGTCTGACCACATCTAAGCACACAAATGATTACTAGAAATAAAAGAACCCCCCCTAATTCCCTTGAAGGCCCATGGGGCTAAGCTTCTTCATAGTGCTTGCATCGCTAAAAAAACAATTAATACAACTATAATACAAAACAAAAAGAAAATAATAATACAAAAGCCCATCAATATTTTTTTTAATTTTCATATGGCTAGCTTACCAAGCGGGTCTCTAGTGGAGTCGCCAATTCTAGCAAGCCCTATTTCAATTCCTTTAGTTTAACCTATATTAAGCCCAAGCCATTTAATATAAATTACTCGACATTAAACTAAGGAAAAGAAAATTATTATTTAAAAAAAAAAAAAGAAGTTGCCAATCGGTTCAACTGGTAGAAACTGAAATTAAGGTTTTCTAACCACTAGTTTGTTAGGTATTCTAAAAAAAATTGATTTTTTAGAAAATTAAACTAGAAAAACCGGGTTCGGGGCCTAACCTATTAAGATTAAGTCACAATGTGAAAATTAAAAGAAATTGATGGGCTTTATTTTTGTAATTTTTCTAAAAATATTAAAATATACCTAAATAGGCAAAAGTAATTAAAAATGATTTTTTATTACGAATTTCTAAAAACGGGAAATTTTTTTTTTATTTTTTAATGATTGCTCTGAAAGTGCCTACGTACTCACTAATTTGGATCAAACTGACCATAGTTCTTTTTTTTTTTATATAAAATATTTAATTGGTGGATTATTTTTATTTTCAAAACCGAGCTAGGTTTACGTTTGTTAATTTATTATTTAAAAAATCCTATAAAATCTAATTTTTCTAAATTAAACAAAAAAACCTAACTATCTTTCCTTTAAAAAAACTCAATTAAAAATTTTATTTTTCCAAAAAACCTTAAGTGTCAAAAATATATTTTTATTAAAAAATGATTTTTCAAGAAAAACTCTAATTTAGCTAAAAATTTGCAAGGAAATAATTAATTAAAAAAACCTATACTTAAACAGAAAAATAAATAAATTAAAAATAAATAGCATAACATAACTAATTAATAAAAATTAATAAATAAAATAAAATAATAAAAACTTATTAAAAATTTACTTAGGTCGGGTCGTGTCATTGTTAGGTAAGTACGAACGATAACTACACGACGATGGACGACTGTGGGCATGCACTACGTGATTGTGGGTAAGACTAGGCATGAGCGAGGGCGATACGGATGAGGGAGGGGCGTACTGAGGGCGAGAGCTTAGGTGACACATGGGCAGGCGAGAGCTTGGGTGACATATGGGTGAGCAAGGGGCATATTGAAGGGGAGAGCTTAGCGAGCAAATGGGTAAGTGAGGGGCATGTTGAAGGCAAGAGCTTAGCGAGGGATAGGCGAGCAAGGGGCATGTACAGGCGAGCACTTGGCGAATGGATGGGCGAATGAGGGCGATGGTACAGGCGAGAGCTTGGGCAAGTGAGGGGAATGCACGAGCGAGCACCTAGGGCAAGCGATGGGCAATCACGGGCATACGGCTGGGCGTATACTAGGGTGAGTAAGGGTAGATATAGGCGAGCGATGGGCAATCACAAGCATGCGGCTAAACATGTATTAAGGTGATAATGGCGTAAGCGATGGGCAATGGACTAGGCGACAACAATAGTGGCTTGGGCAGTAACGGTGGTGGACTGGACAATAGCGACGGTGGTTTAGTGGTACGTTTGGTGTTTTAGGCGACGGTACTAGTATGTATAGTGGTTGCGGAATGTGTGTGGTGATGGCATATCTGTGGTGCAATGATGTGGGTGATGGTACGTGCGGCATGGTGGTGTTTTAGATGTGTAAGATTAAAAAGAAAAACCCTCCTCAATTACCAGCCAACATAATATTTATAAGCTCAAAAATCAAATCTTTCAAATTCAAGATACGAAAGATTTGTTTGCGATTTAACCTAGATTCACCCTAACTTCTAGAAACCCTAGCTAGTTTGGGCTTTTCTTTTAAGACCTGGCCTGACCCAATTTAGCCCAATTAATTTAATAAATCCTAATGTTGAGCCCCTAAATTGATCTGGCTCAAAACTAATTGATTCAGTCCATCTTAATAATTGATCCAACAACTTAACTTAATCCAACTTGATACGACTTGACTCTTGACTCAACTTCCTACGACCTAACTTGATTTTCTTTTTTCTATTTTTTTTTTCATTTTTTTGCTAAAAAAGGTAGCAAAAATGAGGTATCTACATATAACATTTAGCAATCTTAGTAATCCTCAGTTGAATCAATCCCTAGGTTTATGTCACTTGATGATTATAATTAAGCATACAAGTATTGTATCTTAGTTTACTCAGTTAGCTCTTCTCATCTTAAAACTTCTACTTTTATTGTTTTTGTATTTTGATAATAACTTTTTCATTTTAAGTCTATTTTTAACGATCTTATAGTTGTTTTTTTATAAATCAATTTTGAGTGTTCTTTCATTTAGATGTTTGGGATTGTAAGGTCTTGGTTTACGTTATTCAAGTTCGTTGGCCAAAGGGCTAATTTGACTGTCTTAGGGTTTAGGCTTAGTATTGGGCTTTGGGCTTAGGGCTTAGTTTTGGGCCTTGGACCTTAAATGTGACTTCTTAAGCTTTTATTTAACTACCTTAAGGTTGAATTTTCTACTAAAATTTAATAGCCTTTAATTTGGGCCTTATTATTACTTTAGTGGGACTAAATGGGCTCTTTTCACTAGTTTAAGGCCTTAGTTGGTTAAGCGGCTTATAAAGGTTGTCTTGGATGGTCCTTAAGACTTAATGGGTTTTTTATATTTTAATTATTGAGTTTTTCATTTTTGGAATCAAATTTGGTCACATTTATTTGGGGTCTAAACTTTAATTCTTCTTGGGTTGATTTTACACTTTATGGCCTTAAGACGAATCCTATTCATCTTTGTAGGCCTAAGACCACTTTACACACTAAGTTTGATCCAGTTTACCATAAGTTCTAGATCAGGTCATTGTTATTAATAAGGCTTTTAATACTATTATTCAGCCCCTAATTAGTAATTGAGCGACTTTAAGTCATTAACTCATCACTACCCCTCTTAACTTAGTTGATTATATCCTAAATCATACTTAACACTAAATAATCTTGTCATTAGGCTAATAAACTAAAATTTATAGATCTTAATCCATCATTTAGGTAGCAGCTAAGATGATGTTTTGCAGGTCTCTATTACACTTTTCACATACTACTCATTTTATTGCTTTTTCCTCCATCTAAATCGTGTTTTCACTTAGTGTAAGTTGTTTATTTATCAAATGTAAGGAAAATTGGTTAGGAAAACCCCAATAAAGGTGGTAGCATGCTTAAGAATAGGGGTTTTCATGAGCTTTCTTGTTGGTTTGTTAATAGAGCTTGCTTGCTACTACCCTTTACTATAAGGTGGTGGTGTTACTTGAACTTCTATGGTTTAATTAGATTATCATGCCACATGTGTACTCCTATGGTTTACTTAGGGTTTTGGGTTCGTTTACAATTATTTGTTCGCATACACATTTAGTACTTAAGGTTTTAGGCAATCAAAGTACTTGTTCTTAATGAATGATTCTCACTGCTTAAATTAGTTTTTCTTAGTGCTTTAGGGTTTTTAAGAAATAATTAAGGCTCCTTTATCATTTTAAAGTTTCCCATGTATTAGGTTTCTAAGGTTTTACATGTACAATTAGGGTTTTAGGGTTAAACTTACTTTAAGACTTTCTAGATTCTTATTTAAGGTTTTTTACTTAATATTTATGGTTTGGTTAACATTTTCAGGGTTTTGATTTTTATATTTCTATAGGGTTCTAGGGATTATCCATTAACTCTCTCTCTTGTCTAACTTCTAACTGAGTTAAAAACCTATAGGGCTTACAAGTCCATTGCACAAGCCTCAATTTGGTAGGAGAATGTTATTTATGAAAACTACTTGGAACCCATATTAGAGTAGCATCAATTTCTCTAATCTCATGATAGATCAAATAATATCATGCAGATGGCATTTGATTTGTTGCATTGCACTTTAACTAAACCATGGTTGTTTGCTTGATGAATGTATAATGCATGTTCTTTGCCAACTTACTGAGCACATGAATTCACTCATACCCCAATAGGTATTCTTTTGTAGGTAAACCTAACAAAAGCTTGGGATGGGAAAGTTAAGTGAGAATCGATCATGAAAGAGCTAACTACAAGAGTTTTAGATCAATTCATTAGGTATTTGTAAAATGCTTAAATTCTATTATAATAAACAATTTTTCATGCTAAATAAAGCATTATTCTTTAAGGTTATCTATGGTTATGTTTTGCTTCCACTGATGCTACTTACTTTAATATGATGCCTTGTGTATATTACTTATATAATAGTAATTAGGGCCTTATGCTATCATTTTCTGTTAGCATACGTAGCAAGACTATTACAATTAAGAAACCCAAAGTATAAGATATTCTCTTTCTAAGAGGATTATGAAATTGTCCATTCTGTTTTTATACATTTTTGCATTTAGTTTTTACCCTTTATAGTAATTTCATATGTTAAGATGTAACCCTAGACTCTAGGTATAAAAACCCTAATATAGAAATTTTTGTAATCAGATTCCTTCCTTAATTAATGAAATATATGAATTTATCACTCTCTCCTTATTTGAGAAACCTAACACCTCACATCAACCCTTAAGTAAGGTCATATAGTAAGCGACCCTTCAACTCGGACTGATAAGTCACATCTAATGAGTTATAAGATGTGTTGAGTTCTAGTGGTACATTACATCCAATGAGTTACTCATAGATTTTCTTAACCGACTACCCACATTTCCACCAAACACCCATTTCCTTTTCTTTATGAACTTACTTACACTACTATAAAACCTTGTCAAGGGACTACTCATATGTGTTCATTTGTAAGCATAACAACTCTTTTACATGTTATTGGCTTGTGCTGCATTACAAATCCTAAGTCAAGACATTGGCACGTTGGTTTCCATTTAACCAACCACTAAGACACTAGTGCTATGACCCTCGGATGCCACCTAACCTAACTAGTACCAGAACATTGGTACTATGACCTTTAGACACTAACCATATCTACCTTAGTTTATTTTCAAGAGCAACTCCATTAGGGATAGTGTCATTTAAGGATATCATTGAGGTGATACCCTAGAGACATTGTTACTACGACTCATTAAGTCCAACTAAGCACAACTAGCACATAATTTATCAACCTGAGTATTTATTATTCAAGTTATACATGTATACTAACCTTTACAAGTACATTTAGCAAGCAAGGGAAGCACATATTGATAGGGTAATAAGGGTACGACTTCAAAAGAGGCCTTATCGTAGCGTAAATGAGTGTTTCAAGGCTATTGAAGAAATAGGAAAATGGGTTAGGGTGGAAATGTAGGTAAAAGGGTAAGCAATTATGAGTTACCTGTGAATGTGATGCACCACTCAAGCATTTGCAACTAGGGTCCTATTAGATGTAACTCGCTGGTCTAAGGCAATGGGCTACTTGCCATAAACCTTTTCTTAATGTTTTTAATGAGTTAGATTAAGGTTCCTAATATACGAAGAAGAGAGGAAAACTCAAAGAAATTTCATTCAAACAAGAGGAATATCTAAATACAACAAATGCTATGACAAGGTGTTTATACTAGATACCTAGTGTTACATTCCTTTACTTAAAACTAAATAAGGTAGATACCAAATTCAACAATGTATACAAATGAGAAATGATAAATTGGTAATTGAAAAGTATGAATTTACATATATTTATTGTGGTGTTTTATAGTGATTTTCTCTGATTTGATATGGACATTGATGATTTCGATACCTAGATGAGAAAATTGTTGATTTCATGATATGGAGGAGTTATTAAATTAAAAAAAAATGAAAATTTTCCAAGTTTTGATACATATTGCACTTATTTTGAAGAATCAGTCAAAGATAGCAAGCTTAGAAGAAGATTTTGTCAAAGATCAAAGTCCAATGAGGTGCATGTCTAAGAATACGCTCACATTCATTGGCCAAGATCCTCTCATCAAAGAATTTCTATAGATTTCTTAGACAAATATTGCAAAAAGAATATTCCTGAAGTACATGCCTAAGTACACGTGGTCACATCTCAAAATAGACAATTTTCCTAACTTTAAAGTCCACACTTGTGCATAAATTTAAGGAAAAGTTAATAAATTTTATGTAAAAACTAAGTTTATGCACAAGATGGTTCAACGTGAACAAAATTTATAAAAGTACATGAATAAGATTCATTTTTAATTGAATTTTATTAATTTTATCTTACGCGTGTAGGTGCATGGGAGTTACCATGGTTTTGATAGCTCCTACCGATTAATCAAAGAGCTAAAAATGAAGAAATACTGAAATTTAGCCTATTGACCAATTGATCGGTAGCCTTGCTACTAGTGGATGTGTATACCTTGAAGTGTTAGGGGTGAACCAACCAAAGCAGCTATCGATTAAGAGTAAAGGATGGTGATCAAACAGAAGTAGCTAAGAGGGACTCCACCATTCCACCCAATTGGTATCATCCTTATTGATTGACCGATAAAAGAAATTAGGGATTGGGGTTTGTCATAACTAAAACTCTAATGTAAAATGTCGTGTTTCATAAAACATGAAAGCAACATTATAATGACATGTATCTACTGATCAATTAGTAAACCCTATTACTGATCAAACGATAGCCTAAATTGATAAATAATCATATTTTTTGCAGAAATTGTGAGTTACAATTATGATTTGCCTATGGTTTAGTGTAGTTTTGTGAGCTCCTTGTTGTGTTGTCTATTGACATGCTATTTATGTGACATTTGGCACTTATTTTGAGGCTTTAATACATATTTTGTTGCATTCATAGTAGATTTAAGTTGGTTTATTGTCTTACTCTTCATCTAAACTCTTGTTCTTGTTTAGATAGTTCATTATCTTGTTTAATCATGGAAGTTGCTACTATGTTTTTAGTTATTCTTATTGTTATTATTAAAACCATGTGTGGCTGTGTAGTTTCTTGTGGGTTTGTGATAATGTTGAAGATGTAGTTGGTGAAACCATGTTGTTTTAACATAGATTTGTGCATTTTGTTATGATTTTGGTATTTGATACTCTAATTAAGCTTATTGAGGTGCTTTTAATGAATCTCTTGATAGGTTTTCTTGTTATTATGATATTGAGAAGAGATTAGTCCTAAGAAATTCCTTAAGAGTTAAATGGATTTGCATCCTATGAGACTGAGAGGAGATTAGCTATGTAATTGCCAATATGTGTCAATGAGTTTGTAGAGTACTAATGAATAGGTTTTTTACAACTATATGATCGAGAGGAGATTAGGAGTAGGGATCCCATTGAGTTAACATTACTTTATGCAATTCTAATAAATTAAGATAGGTTATGAAGTCGAAAGGAGATTAACCCCCTAATTTTTGGAACTAGAATACTTAATTTGTGATAAGAATTATGTATTTAGCTAATTGTATAGGAAAATAAGATCGAAAGGAGATTTTTTGCTGCATAGTTGAGTGAGATGCCCTACCCAGGATTGAACTTAAGTAAATTCCATCAAAACCTAATTGAAATCCATACCTGATATCCTAACAGCATAATCTCATCACTACATTGAAAACATGTCACAAGCCCAATTCCTTAGTATATGTGTCAATTGTTACTTTTTGCTTAAGTATTTACTTTCAATTACAACTCATCACTTTCTATTCAATTTGCCTAAATTAGAGTAACAGGTTAAAGTCTGATACATAGATGTTCCCTTCTCTTCATAGAAATGACATAATGAATACTCACTAGTTTTATTTCTACACACAATTCGACACACTAGTTGGTTAGCATGACACATTTTCAAAGAGTTATCATTTTCAAAAATTTATTATTTTAATTAGTATCTTATGTCATCATGGTTTAATACGCTCGTGTTTCTAAGGCATAGTCATGCCATGATATTTAAAAAACCTTCCATATTTGAGTTATTTTTACACAACCTTATAAATAGGAAGTTAAATGCTCCTTTAGAGGGTGAGAATGGAGGAAACACAGTAGAGGATAAGAAAGAAAACAAGAAGGGAGGCTATTTTTCTTTGAGGTTTTCATTTTTAGTTTCATGAATTTATTGCAAGCTTATATTTTTAGCACAATTATAGCTTAAGTTGTAAATATCTAGACTTTTAAATCCTTGGATTGACATGTAAAGTGCATATTTTTCTTATTCTAACGAAATTCGCTATTCCTTGTTAATTCAATTGTGCATTTTGTGTTGAATTAGATTGTTATTTCTAGAGTCTCAATCTAATTATTTGATTTGTACATTGAGATTACGAGACTCAATTTATAATTAGATCTATTATAATTAATGAGAATTTTCTATTATTTTAACAATAAGTTATAAGATTCTTTTAGATTTAATTATAATAATTGTAAAGGAAATTCACATTCTTAATGCTATCTTAGTTTACTCTATTGTAGAAGTGATTCAGATAGAGTGTAGTTAGGATTAGGAGTTGATAAATGAGGTAGTTCTTATTAACTCATTAATTGAATTCTCTCCATTAATAAAAATAGAGAACAAATTAGAAGAATATTTTGAATTATTGCATATTAATTTCTAGGTGAAGTAGAGTTTAGATATCTATATGGTTAATTAGGGTTTCTTGCTTTATTATCACTTTATTAATTAGTAGTTATACAAATTTATTTCCCTTAATGCTTTATTAATTGTTTGTTTTGCAATTGAATTTCAATATTTCTTCAAAAGTAGAATAGTAGAGAGAGAGTGATTAATAACCTCAACTTTGCTAGTCTACTATATTATAACTTGATTGGTGTTCTCACCAACTAATCAAGTTCTTGGCACCATTGCCAGAGGCTGTGAATTAAGAAAGCTTATGCCCCTACTATTCTACTATTTCCCTTTCATTTATTGTTTTGTTAATTTTTCTAATTTAAATGATTTTTAATTTGTTTTCTCTTTTTGTATATGAGGAATTTAGAGTAATAGACAATAATGGGGAATTATTGAAGACCTTATTTGATTACATTAAACCCTCTCTTGGTGGAGCCAACTCCAATATAGTGAAGTTGATAATAATTACTAATGAGTTCATGATCTCACTGATTATTATTCACATGGTCCATTGACCTTTACAATTTGAAGGTTTATTAGAAGAAGACCCGTTACCCATATTTCTAATTTCTTAGAGATATGTACATTATTCAAAACTAATGAAGCTACGGATGATGCACTATGGCATAAATTATTCCCTTTCTTGTTACAAGGAAGAGCAAAGCAATGGCTAGCTTCTTTTCAAAAAGTATCTATCACTTCGTAGGAAGAACTAGTAGATAAATTTTTAGAGAAGTAATTTCCTCTTACTAGAACAACTAAACTTCGAAGTAACATTTTTCCTTTGCTCAATCTAATTTTGAAACTCTTTACAATGCCTATGAAGGTTTTAAGGAGTTGCTCAAAAGATGTCCACATCATAGCCTTCCACTATGGATTCAAGTAAAAACCTTCTATAGTTGTTTAAAATTTTTTACTAAACAATCAATTGATTTAATTGTAGGAGAGATGTTGAATATGAAAATGCCTAAAGAAGCTCAAACTTTGTTTGAGAGATTGGCAATTAGTAGCTATTATTGGGAGAAAACTAAAGCCAATAAAAAGAGTTTAGGCTCATGTGATTTAGATGTTACCAAAGCCTTAGCAACCAAGGTTGAGGCACTAAGCTAAAGGTTAGAGAAATTTTCCATGTCTCCATAACATCCTATGATGATAAATTCTATAATCCTAGGAGGGTATGAAGGACAATATAGTACAAGGCTTACCAATTATTGTGTAAATCAATAGGGACTCCAACATGTACCTTGTAGCAATCATGAAGAATGATGTAAGGATTGGTTGAACTTTTCAGGAGTATCCTAATGGAACTCAATCGAAGTATATGAATTATCCCTAAAGATTTCAGAGCTTCCCACATGAAGAATAAAAGCCGATGTTAGAAGACATGCTAACCAAATATGAAAAATAATGAGCATTGAAAGAAAAACTGAATAGCTTGCAAAAATTACCATTGAAAGGTAACAAGAACTACCTCTACAAGCATATGCAATAGCTCTAACTCTTAGGAGTAGTAAAGAGCTACAAGTAAGAAAACAAGTTGATAAGAAACAAGTAAACCAAGAGTCAGTAGCAAAAGATTAAGTTAACAAAGTTAAGGAGAATCCACAAATTGCGAAGGAAAAGGTAAAGCTTTAGAAAGTGAAAGAATATAAGTCACCAATATCTTACTCTTAGCGACTCAAGAAGGAGTACTCCTATGAACAATACAGTAGGTTTTTAAACCTTTTCAAACAATTGCATACTAAATTACCTTTTGTTGAAGCTTTATCGCAAATGCCAAAGCATGCCAAATCTTTGAAGGAGCTGCTATCCAACAAAAAGAAGGTAGAGGAAATCTCTACAGTAACTTTAAGTGAAGAATGTTCAGCAATACTCTAGAACAAGCTTCCAACAAAGTTGAATGATTCAAGGAGTTTTACTATCCCTAGCTTAGTTAGTGATTTATTTATTAAGAAAGCATTAACTAACCTAAGAACCAATATAAACTTAATGCCATCTAAATTGTTTAAGAAGCTAAGCCTATTGAAAATTATGATATAGCCGAGCTCAACAACCATTGGTTCATAATAGCAATGGCAAAGGATAAACTTTTATGGTTTGAAAGTAATTTGTAATTAAGTAATGAAAATAGATAAAAGGTATAAATAAATTCCTTATGGATGTTATACACCACAAAGAATTGAACCATACTTACCAATTACCATAAGGTGCATACAACAATCAAGCAATTTAATCACCATAATTCTCAAACAAGAATTCGTAGTACTTATGGTTTTGAGAAAAACACTCAAAAGAATGGCATAAGCTTCAATAATGAATAAGATAATGTCTTAGAAGCACTTAATAAGTCATAACTAGGGCTAAACACGGGTAAAATGTAAATACAACAAAGTTTAGTGAGTAAATAACTAAAATAAGAAAAATAAAGTGCAACATTCTTGCTATTGGGCATTTTGATGCCAAAAACATGTGGCGTATGAACTTTAAGTGGCTAGCTTCATATGCCAACTATAGCTTATGGATGGTAAACCCCTTAAAAGAGGTTAGTGGTGTTGTTGGTGGGTTTTGTTAATTGGAAATGTTCGGTAAAGAAAGGAAAGTCACTTGGTATTAGGGCCAGTCTAGTACAATCACTCTGATGCCTATGTCGGTAAGCAGGAGTAAGGAAAGTAAAAGTGAGTGGTTAAGAGTTATCAGATGTCTCTTATAATGTTTCATATCTGTATTTATAAGCAACTATAGTATTTGAAGTAGCAGTTATCGAAATAACTGTCGAAACATGTAGAAGCTTCGTAATTAGATACATGCCTTGAAATGTAAGTAGAGCAAGTAGTTATGTAACATAACTATGCTCATGATAATTGTTCATGCCATGAACTTGAATTCAAATTAGGAGTGGATCTATGTTACTCAATGAGATGTAGAGAGTATAGATTACTTGGCCTATCAGCAGTTGAATGGACAACTAAGTGAAATTATATCAATGCTTATCAAACCGAGCAGATGAAAACTGACTATCAACAAGAGACAAATCTCTCTATTCCTGTCTAGATACTATAGTTGATGGTGTCCTAACATTGGTTGCACTTTCAACAGTCCATCATCTGCCAACTTTCGCTCATCCTATGTCCTTTAAACTCTTCAATCCTAACTCCTTTAGCATCCTACATGTAATAACCTAAAAAGAGGTCTGGTTAGACTATCTAAAGTTTTCATATCACATTTGCACCTATAGCATGAAAACAAACCTTCAAGTTAGAGATTGGAAGACTCCAACCAATAAGCCACTATGGCTCTTAATTTTATTTCATTAGTCAGATTAATATTCTCTCTCTCTCTCTCTATATATATATATATATGTATGTGTGTGTGTGTATGTATGTGTGTATGTGTGTACATTCTGATTAAATTAGTGGTGCATGTAGTTTTATCAGTTTTATAGTAAAAAAACTGAGTCATAACCTAAGAAACACTTATATGCATAAAATAAAACATTTCCTTTTTAAAACATTTTTCTCTATTTATTGGATTATAATTTTTGATAAAAGCATTAAAACCATTTCGAGCTTGATCATGGATAATTTCTTGGACTACTCTAAATTCTTCTCACCAGTATGCAAACCAATAGGGTATGTTTTTTAATGAATAATTATCAAAAAATATTAATCATGTATGTGAGCATTTTGGATTTATTTGATAAAAAACATTTCACCAATCCTGTTTATAATCATAATAATTAGAACTAGCTCAATAATTGGGTTGTGAAGACATTAGGTTCATTTGGAACTTAATTGGCATTATTTCATAATTACGCCATTCATTAAGGTTGATGACCTTATGGATTCTAGAAATTGAATAACTAACCATCCCAACATTTTCAAAATGTTTGAATGAAATTGATCCAGTTTCACTCAAAATTCTTTCATAAAATTGGATTGGTTTATAATAATCAAATGGGACATAAAAGAAATCTTTTGTAAAGATTTCTCTTGCAAATTCAAAATTATCCTTTTCAAACATGTCTTTTTCAATAGAGAAGACATATTTGAAAATGAATTTTTGAAAAAATTTTGATCTTTGTATGGTAGGTTTTTGTGTTGAGGATGCTACCTCAAAAATTTGTATATTTTGATTCATTCTTTAGATGTCTACATGTTGTGGAATTGTTTCTTCCATTAGTCGAATTCTTGGGATCATTCAAGGAACATTCTTTGGTTGTAGAGCAATTGAGAGTGCTCTGAGAAACTCAGGTGTGATTGCAACGTTGGATATTTTATAAATGTTCTCATTGGATTGTGTTTGGGCATTGGGAGACATTAGTCTAAAGGTCCTTAAAGAGGATTCCTCTTTAACTACTAGAGGAGCATTAGATGATTTACATACATCAAGCCATATACGGACATTGGTTAATCCTTTCCTAGGAACTAATGGCTTCTTTCCTTTTTCCTTGTCTTTTTTAGGAAGCATATCCTTACAAAAATTCACAAGTAAAGAAATCAGGAAGGAAGTTTGATGATCCATTAATATGCTTAATTTTAAAATAAAAAATAGATAAAATTAATTGCCATCTAACAAAAATATGTTTTGAAGCAATATTTTGAACATCTTTTAGTAAAACATTTTTTACCGCTTTATAATCAATTTGTAAAAGAAATTTTTTATTTAACAAATCACCTTGAAATTTTGAGATTGTTAAAATGATTGCTAAAATTTCTTTTTTGATTGTGGAGTAGTTACATTGGCATTCATTCCAATATTTAGATATGTATTGAACAACATATTCTTTTTCATTTTGACATTGTTTTAGAATTCCATCAAATCCTATAATGGATTTGCAATATGAAGACAAGGGATTTCTTTGATCTTTTCTTTGATTAATAATACTACATTAGTATGTTCATTTGACCATTAAGGAGGATTCTTTTTTAACCATTGAAACAAAGGTTTACAGAGAATATTAATGTTAGGAAAGAAATCAGCCACATAATTTAGGCTTCCTAAAAATCTCTGAAGTTGATTCTTATCTTTAATTTGATTAAGAAATTTGGACGCAAATTTGATTGACCTTTGAATTAAAATTATTGTCCTATTATGGATGTGAAATCCTAAAAATCTAATCTTAGTTTAGAAAAAGCTAATCTTAGATGGTGACATTACTAACCCATTCCTTTTAGCAATATTAATAAGTATTTTAATATGCTTAAAATGTTGATCTATATTATATGAAAATATTAAAATATCATCAGTATAGACAATTATGAAATTTGTATAATCATTAAGAATTTTATTAATTATTCTTTGAAGTATAGAGAGAGCATTTTTCAATCCAAATGGCATAACATTCCATTCGTATTGACCAAATGGAACTGTGAAGGCAGTTTTATACCTGTCACTTTCCTTAATCTGAATTTGCCAAAATCCAAACTTCATGTCAAATTTTGAAAATAATTTAGCATTATTTAACCAATTGAGTAAATCCCTTTTATTAGGTATTGGATACCTAATCTATTTAAGAACATTATTAAAAGGTTTATAGTTAATGACTAACTTAGGTGCCCCTTTTTCAATTTCAGCATTTTTATTAATATAAAAAGCTGAGCAACTCATGGAGACTTACTTTTACAAATTAGTTTTTTACTAAGCAAATCAGTAATTTCATTCTGGCAATGTTTTAAAATTTTATTATTCATTTGTGAAGGTCCTGCTTTAGTTGGAATATTTTTTTCATTAAAATAATTTTCATAAGATAAATCTACTATATGAGATTCACAATTCCAAAAAGCATTAGTTAGTACTAAACAAATTGAATTTTTAATTTCTAATTCCAAATTAGAAATTTTCTTTTTAAAATTTTCATTAGAAAGTTGACTTTCAATACATTTGAATTCTAAATCATTTTTTAGGTACATTAAATGTTTTTCTTTTCATTGAATTAAACTAAGGAAAGCCAAAAATCCATAGCCTATTAGGATCGTAGAAAGTCAGAATCCCCTATCAGATAATAAGACTATGTAAACTAATTTCATGAATTGTAAGGACTACCTAATGGTATAGGACTTAATAAGAAAATACTTCTTATGTAAAGCATTTTGAAACCAGCTATATGTTTCATTTCCTCTTTCTAACTTTCTGTTACATTCCTTGAAATTTGCACCTTATACTCGAACCTTATTTGTATCATGGCTCATAATAGACCTATAAAAGAAACTATTGGGGAGTGAGCAAACCACCACTCAGTGAATTCATTCCTCATCATTATCATTTAAACAAGTTATCAAATATTAATTAGCACAATCGTGCAATCTATCTACACATAAAATGTATGCATGTACGATGAATGCAAACAACACATCTATAAGAGTCTTCAGCCATGAAAGGTATAGATTTATATTATCTATATGTTACTTACACCTATGTCTAGGTATCAAGTGCCTTCGACTTATGATGGCACTACCATAGGTAAACCCATACGTAAGCTTCTTGCCTTAGGCCATTAACCTTACAAACCTTGAGATAGGACACTCATGTACATAGTAGCACCAACCAGCCACCTCAAATAAATCATAATAATTGCACTTAGCACTCAGCACTCAGCACTTAGATGTTCCCACAATAAGGCTATCAACCTACAAATAATTGTACTCGAATGGTCCTATAATAGAGCAACCAACCTACCATTATAGTTTATCCAACAATGGTCCAATAGCTTTGCCTTAAATTTTCATCAATGGTTTTTAAAAGCACTTGTTGTGGTTTCATAAGAGGCGACTTTTCAAGCGTACGCGAAGGTTTAATAAAACCTTTAAAAGCATTTCCATAAAGCATTTCGTAAACAGTTTATAAAATTTGGAAAAGCTTGAATACTCTAAATATACCTATTGAGTCATGTACATGTGACAAATATATCTAGTTATTTAAGCTCATAGATTAAATTTTTGGTTATTTTGTGTAACCTCATAGATGCTAGCATATACAACAATCAATCTCTTAACAAACAAATAATATTAACTAACAAGCAAGCAATACGTAATCGTCAAATAGCAAGCAAGTAGCAAATCATTAGAAATCCCTCATGCCTACTTATCTTAGTCCTTAGAGTTCTCAAATTAGAAATTAAGTCACCTAAAATACAATAGTGAAATCTATATAATTGATTGGAAAAGGGCTCCTTCAAAATACCTAAGAGTCTTTCTAAATACTTACATTCACTATAAATCTCCACTTTGATTAAATCTCTAATTAGGCATAACTTTTTTGCTTTGACTCCAATTTTAATGATATTGTAGTCATTTTCCATCAATTAGGTGTACTTTTCACTAATAGGTCCATTTTGAAAATTAAGACCAACAACCTTAAGGTTAGATAGGGGTTAAATTTGAATTTTATATGTTTACCTTTTCTAACTTGGTTGATTTCTAGTTTAATTGAGTACTTAAGTGTATTAAACCTTACTCTAGTCTTTTATTATCATTAATTGGGATCTTTTAATTCTTTATTTAAGGTTATCAAATTAGTTGGATCACTTAAATTTAAGTCCAAGTCCATCTCTTATTATTTTAAGGCCTGAACAAATTTTTAACCATTTATTGGCTACATTTATGCTTAGACCTATTTGGGTCTCTTTCAATTATTTTGTAAGCTTAATGAAATTTTTAATTATTCATTTTACCTAGTGGTCATGTAATTCTGGATGGGATTAAGACTTGTCTTATGGGCCTTTTAGCTCAATTTAGGCCTAATTAATGTACTAAAACTTATAACTTGTCTCCAGCCTAATCTATCGAGCCTTATAACTTAATAATCTTATTAATTGGTCCATTATAACTTTAATTTTGAATCTGGTGTTAACAATTTATTGGGATCTAAATGGGTTTTTCTAAGCCTAAAGTCCAATTTAGGTCTAACTACATGCTATAAACATTGTTTAGTCCATTATCTTGCACGTATAGGTCTTAGATCTTATTTAATCATGAGATTAACCTTCTAAGTCAATACTGACAGCAAATACAACCACCATTAAGTGATTATTAAACCAAATTTTCGGGGGATTTATGCACTACATGTACTAAACTTAATCATTGGTGCATCAAATTAACTCTATAATGCAAATAAATCCACTTTTCACTAAAATAATCATATGAAATAAAAATAAGATGTGGACATGCCTATTCAAGAATGTAGGTTTCATGGAGCTTCTTCATGTTTTCCTAAATAGATTTCAACTCTACACTTCAAAAATACAAGTAACAATGTAGTTAATTACATGAATGAATGTACAATTATATAGTCCTGAAATGACTTGTACATGATTAAAACATGTTTAGCTAATATTCCAGTCCTAGACTCTTAAGATTTCATGCGTATAACTTGTATAAATGGAAAACTTAAGTTAGATGTTCTTACCTCAATTTGGATTAGATAGAGCCTATACTTCTCTTCCTAGTTTCATAGCCAAAATGGACTGTATTAGGGGTAGGGATGTGTCAACATGTTAATGTTGTATGTATGTGACCTTTTAGTGGTGGTGGTTTGTGATTTGGAGACATGTGGAGGTGGTTAGAGGTTGAAGTGGTCAAGTGCGCATGGTGGTCCAAAGTTTCAGCTTATTTTTTCCCTCTCTTCTTTTGGGTTTTTATTTATTTATTTATTTTTAGGAGAGGATTTTCAAGTACGTATGGTGGTCTACTACAAAATGTGCTTGTAGAGATGAGAGTGGGGAAATGAGGAATAGGTTAGTTGGTTACAACAATGTGGGAATTTAAGGGACAAAGAATGTTCACCAATGATTACATGTGGGGATTAAGTGCTTGGGGCTTAAGTTAGATCTTGTCTTTCTTAATGGAGCCATAATCCTTAATTTAGTTCATTCTTAGCTAATTTTGTAGTACCCTATCTCGCGGAGCCTATTTGTTTGATATAGCAAAGCTTGGGAGATGAATTACTTTGCTATCCTTAAGTTGAGGATAAGGCTAATTGGAAAACTAAGCACTAGAAAAAAAAAAGTTACAAATATCACATAATTATATAAAAGCACAAAAGTATCCTTAAGCATGTGTAACGTAAAGGCACTCTACTGCCTAAGTCCATTAGAGCGGTAAAAACAAATATAAGCTTATTAGTCTTTCAACATTTATTCATATTATAATATTTGATCCTTGATCTCAATATTCTTATCTTAAGCCTAAAATCTAACATTAGCTCTGTCCTCGTAAACTAAGGTTAGAATAAAACTAATCCCTTAGCATTAAGTTAAGTGAGTGATAAACCATCAATAAATAGTAAGCAATAATTAAGTTACATCAAGATCTAATTTAGTGCTAACTATAAAACAATAGTGACAACTTGCCATACAAGCTAAACTAAGCTTCATATGATATGAGAGCAACTGAAGCTTATGCATGTAATGAGATGCCATACTAATTTACATGACATGCATTGGCCAGTATTCTAACAAAGCATTAATGAGTAGCCTTTGGGTGGCTCCCAAGATATAATGAATGGTACTTAGCAACTCTTGAGCAATAATTAAGTACCCTAAGGCAACCCTCGAGCAGAACATATATAAGCAGCACTTAGCAACTACTAAGTAGATACGGGTGACACTTGGTGACTCCCAAGCATAATATATGAGCAGCATATGTGGCTCAAAATTGAGCTTTTCAAATTTGTGACCTATAGGTCCATTTAGGTAATCAAGCTTTAAATATGACCCTTAAGTCATTTTTCTTAAAAAGCTTTTAGACATGAACCTTAAGTCCTTTAATCAAAACTGACCTTTATAAATTGTAGCCCTTTGGCCCTTTTCATGTTAGGCCATGAATAAACGTGATGTAAATCATTTAATAATTACCAAGCAACAACTATTAGACATGCACGAGTCATTTTTTTTTTTTTTAGAGTGAATAAATATAGATACGCTACTACTATCCATAAGCCATATCTATAATTTAAAAGAACATGCCAATTGAAATTACAATTATCAATTTATGATAACCTTACTTTCATTTAAAATTCATATAAAACCACTCATAACGCAATAGATAATTCCAAGCTCAAGTTGTTATATCTAAACTATGCCCATTACGTGCTCTTACTAATAAGCCATAAGATAGTTAGACATTACAACAATTATTTATAAATTCATTAAGTCCTATGGTTCACTTTAGTGAAGCCGTAGTGACTTATTTAAATAATGAGTGGTCGTTTAATTTTATAGCCACTACACATCATAATAAGTAAGAAAGGGGTGCTCACTAAATGTTCCTAATGCTTTTTGTAATTGTATTTGTTTATAGGAAGATTCGATTTTATTTCCAATATCACCATGTGGTTAAAATTAGATCATTTTGATGGGCTGATCTTTTAGGTTTTTATGTCTACAACATCATGGTAGTGGTGGCTTGTTGATTAGTGATTGGAGGAGTAAGAAATCAATGCTTAAAGTGGAGGATGTAGAGAGGCTAAAACATACAATTATTTTTTAGTGCTTTCAAGTGACATTGTCAAAAGTTCTCTATGCTTAAGGAGGAGTGGTGGTGGTAGTTCCCTAAGTAATGCTTGAAGATAAGACTTAGTAAGGCTTAAATTGGTTGGTTGAGTTGTATTGTTGACACTTAGAAAAATTGTAAGAGTTTATAAATCAGCTTCATAAGCTATCTTAGGGGGTATTTTTGGATGCGTTGAGTAGTGGTTTAGCCATGGTGGAGGTAGCAGCAAGAAAGAAGGTTAGGAGGAGTATTGAAAGCTGGATTTAGTTTTGCAAGAGGGTGAATGAGTGTAAAGAAAATGAGAGAGAAACTTGATGGTTCAAGTTGGTTGCTTTTGGTACAAGTGGAAGTAGAAGAATTATAAAATCAGCACTCCTATATAGACTAAGTGCTATTACTTCTTCCATAAATTGGACAATGGAGCACTATGACATCGGTAAAATAAATTGCTAGAGATAGAGAGATAGATGGGTAGCAAAATTTTAGGTGCTGACATATATATACTTCTCGGCAACTCAAACCCTATGAGATACTCACGATCTTTATTTCTTCTTTTATAATTATTAGTCTTATTGTTATAATTGATTTCCTTGTACCAGTTACACGTTTACTACTACTACTATTATTATGACTTATTTCCGCGCGCCACTTATACATGTGATAAAATTATTTTTGTATAGCTTCTTTAGCAAAAATTTACAAGTAAGCATAAAATAATTTTCATCAAACATAAATATGTAGATCGTGTTATTTTTACATCACTCCTTGACATTTCGACATAATGACAGTTGTTATAATGTCAGTGAACCATTTAATATCAAAACTTAGTATTTTTTACTTTCAATTTCTGCTATAGTCTTTGTAGCTCATTTGCACCTTAAACTTTACATCATCATCATCATTATTATTGTTTATTATGCATTATTTTTTTTATTATTATATGTGATACAAACTGCGCCAAGGACAAACAAGGCTAGTCGTTAGGGTGGGTCTAATCTTGCTGAAGGAATAAAAATAGAGTGGGTTTAGTTAAGGTTTTAGCGAATCTATAAGCCACCTAACCGGATATGATGTACTAGCTAGATTCTATATAGCCTAAAACTCGTCGGATGTGATGTACCGGTCCAAGTAATAGGGTCGCCTACCACAATTCTTACTAAAAGGATTGATAACTAAAGGGATTGATAAGAGCTGGTAAGAGGGAGCTTTCTAAGAGAAAAGACTCAAAGGAGGGTTTTCATTAATTTTCTATATCTGTATCGTTACAAATGTTGCTATTTAGAGTGTATCCAAATCCTAGTGGCAAAATTGTAAATAATGTACAAGGCCTTAAACCCTAAAGAATTGGGCTCATAAATAAAATAAAGACAAACATGTACAAAAATATAAAACTGTGTGTTTTTACAGGGAAAAGTTGGCATGCAATCAGTCGGCATGTCTTGGAAGTAGTCCCACATTGCTTGACCAAGACACTAGAGAGGTCGACCCATAAATGTCAAGTCCTATAGTTAGTCGGCATTAGTCTCTCCATATCTCGTTGAGTGGATCCAGCTCTTGGAGACGTAACATCTTGGCATATCGACAAACGTAAAGCCGAGTAAGTGATTGGTTAAGCATGGGTGAGGATCGGGCCTTTTGCTTCTCGGCACTCTTTCTATAAGAAATAGTGTCATCCAACTCGACAAACAAAATGAGTTGGTAAGTAGATGAGCTTAGCTTTGGTAGTTAAGTTAGGTCGGTACCCCGAATCCTATTATTCCCTTTCCCTTAGAGAGGTTTTGACTCGAAACTTGGCAATTGGTGGCTTCAAATCCTATCAGGATCAAATACCAACTTGCAAAACCCAAAGAGAGTGATATAGAGATAGTTTGGGTCTATGATTAGTGCTGGCATCATTCTTGGCTCCTTCCACTCGTCATGAGCTCGATCGACTAAACTCCTCTTTAAGGATCCTTCCTTCCATTCATCATCTATCTGATCAACTCTATACAAATTGCCCTGACAACTATCAATCAAGTAGATTAATACAACTTTTGGCTTAAACATCATGTGATGAACCCAGGGAGTTTGATCATGTAAAATCTCAAACTTCTCTTCTGACTCAAGAATTGTTAATGCTTCATGTGCTTTCAATGTTGGTCTTATAAGTTCATGCTCAATAGCCTTCTCCCCTTCCACTTCCTCACAACTCAATTCTTTCTCCTCCCATCTAGGGTCATGCTCATCGATTTGGATGGCCAATAATGGGAGCACATTAGGAATATGGGGGTTTAACTTCAATTCAACTCGGTCTTCTTCCCTTCTACTACTCGCTTCTCCAATAACCTCCACTACCTTAATTCCTCCTTCAATACTCTCTAACTCAGCATTCCTCTGTTGTCTTATTTCATCCTTGAACACTTCAAGCCGTCTTTCAATCTCCTTCAACTGATCCCGTACTTTAGAGAGGTTAGCTTCATGGGTAAGTCTTCTCTTATACAATTGGTCTCGATGACCTCGGGGTACAAATCTTCTTCATATCAAATGCCTTATCTCGTCCCATGTAATGATCTCAATGTTTCCTCTATCAATTCTTTGATTTATCATTCTCTTCCACCAAGTAGCTACAAAGCCAATCATTGAATTCTTTATAGTATAGGCTCTCTTATGCTCGGGATAAGAATAATTTTAAAAAATCCGATTAACTCGAAATTTCCAATTCAAATATTTGTTCGAAGTTCAATATCCATCAAATCCTGGAATTCATGACATCATGTCTTCATAATAATATTCATAATTGTATCTAGCTTCATATGCCATGTTGAGGATATTCAATTCAATAGCGTGGTACTTAAGCTCATATGAGAGAGTTTCTCGATAGCTAATGGACAACAGTAAAGCCAAAAAGGTACTAATGCTTAGATCGCAAGTATTAACAACTCGGCAATAATTAGCTCTGTTTATACTTCAATTTGGTAGCTCAAACTCCTTCACTTAATTAAGCTCGGTACGTTATAGGAGCTCAACAACTTGAGTAAAGCTTAGCAAGTGTTTGAACAAGACAATCTAGTTTGGAAATCAATCCTACTATTAAAATTAGTCGGTTCGGCAAAATAAGTAATACGTCACAGCTTTAATTTAGCAGTTCAACTTGGAGGCTTGGCAAAGTTCATATTTGACTCAACAACTATTCTTAGCAAATCAGCTCAGACATACACAATCTCACTAAACACATGGTCTTTTCAATTCGACAAACACAACAATACTTTCTTAGCCACTATTGTAATACTAAAACAGGATAACACATTGAATAGCTTGAAGAAGTCATATCTCGGCAAGCAACCTAAATTGGAATTCCAAACCTTCTCTTTAATATATATATTCAATATGGGATTTACGATGTAAAGAAATTGCAATCCAAATTTTCACTAATCCCACCCAAAGAAAATTAATTCAAAAATTTCCCAACATATAGAATTGAAACCAAACTAATACCTAGTAAACAAATCCTTGATATCGTAAACAAACCCAATGAGCAAGCACTTCCTCAAACATAAAATAGAACAGATACAATACCTAAAACTCTCGGCCCTATCTAGAACCTCAAGCTTTGATATCAAGATGATATGAATCTCGTTAAGGACAGATAAGGCCAGCCGTCAGGGTAGGTTCAATCCTACCGAAGGAACGAAAATAGAGTGGGTTTAGTGAAGATTTTAGCGAATTCGTAAGCTATCTAACCAAATATGATGCACCAGTTAGATTCTACACAGCCTAAGACTTGTTAGATGTGATACATCAGTTTGAGTTATAAGGTCACCTACTACAATCCTTACTAAAGGGATTAATAAAAGCTAGTAAAAGAGAGCTTTCTAAGAGAAAAGACTTAAAGGGGGGTTTTCATTAATTTTGTATAACCATATCGTTACAAATGTTACTATTTATAGTACATCCTAAACCCTAGTGATAAAACTGTAAATAATGTACAAGGCCTTAAACCTTAAAGAATTGGGCCCATAAATAAAATAAAGACAAACATGTACAAAAATATAAAACTATGTATTTTTACAGGGGGGAAGTCGACGTGCCTTGGAAGTAGTCCCGCATTGCTTGGCCGAGACACCTGAGAGGTTGGCCTATAATTGTCGAGTCCTACAATTAGTCGGCATTACTCTCTCCATGTCTTACCGAGTGAATCTAGCTCTTAGAAATGTGATATCTCGGCATATTGACAGATGTGAAGCTGATTTATAATTGGTCAGGCATGGGTAAGGATTGGGCCTTCTACTTCTTAGCATTCTTTTTGTGAGAAATAGTATCATCCAACTCGGTAGACAGAATGAGTTAGTAAGTAGATAAGCTCCGCTTTGGGAGTCGGGTTAGGTCGGTACCATAAATCCTATTAATATGTATTTTTCTTTTTGAAATTTCCCAAATTATTATCATCGTTGGCTATTTCTCGAGCTATATATATTTGATTCCATGTTTGTTTGACATCATTTCTTTAAATCTTCAATTCTTCCAATTTTTATTCTTACTAGTGTCATTAGCATTCTAAGAATCAATTCCTTGAGAATTTACCAAAATTTCTATTGACTGGTTATTTTCGTTTTGGTACATGGACACTTACAAAACAAGAAAACCGCTTTAAGGGTCGTTGGAGGGTACCCTAGCGCAGCCACTCCGATGCCTAAATTAGCCCCCTTATCTTGTGAATATAATTGTCAAGTGATTATGGGAATGACAAAATGAAAGGGAGAAGTCCCCTTACTTAAGAGTCTTGCTTGGTATTTATTGTGAGTCAATAAAGATTGTACTCAAACTAGATAATTAGACTGAGCTTAAGTATTAGGCCGACTAATATAAGCCCACATGATAATTATTAGAAAATGTCTATCAACATTTTGTGATAGAGGCAAAAAGAGAGTATCTAGGCAGGTAAGAAAAGAGAGTATCTAAGCAGGTTGATTTTGTGGGATTTCTTAAAAGGTTTGTAATCCAAGCCTGAAAAGGCTTTAGTACTTGATGAAGCAATGGCCTAAAGAGGTGAAAGGCAAGAGTGGTTGGAGTACTTATACATATTCGTATGCTTGAAAAAGCAAAGGCCTAAAAGAGGTCAGAACGCTTGGAGAGGCAAAGGCCTAAAGAGGTTGATGTGCCTAAAAGGGCAAGGACCTAAAGAGGCTAAAATTCTTGGATAAGCAAAGGCCTAAAGAGGACAATGTGCCTAAAAAGGTTGAAGAGGCATGTGGGTCATCCAAGCTAGGCATGACTTGTGCTAAATAAAGCCGTACAATAGGCTAGTTAGCCTCTAGTTCATTAACATGTGGGAGTTTAGAGCTATTAAGGAGTAACCTATTAATCGATTATGTTTACATGAGCTTAAGGAAAAGAACATTTTTTTAGCCCTTGTTTGTTTTTTAATTTTCATATTAATCTCTAAAGGAGTGGTAAAAAGAAGTCTGAAAAGGATTGAATAAGTTGTTACAATTGCCAAATGGTCGACACCTCATTATCAGACTTATTGGAGTTGATATCATAGATTGACAAATAGGTAAATATAACTTAATACATAATCCATGGATCAAGTATGACTGCTAACAAGTGACTAGCACTTGGCATAATATAAGTACATAATAAAATAAATGATTGAACGAATCATAAATATTAGTAATGGAGTTTTACTCATCTTTTATCAATAGGAGTGAGCATTTAATTGGGTACCAAGTTTGGTAGTGAAGTGTGCGGCCGGAGTTCGACTTGCAATGATTGAAGCTTTGCCAAGTTTGGAGTTCACATGAATAGCTCAGCACATGGACTTGGTCACTTATGTTCTTCATCTCGCTTGAAAGCAACATATCTGTCTATCTCGTTCGTTAATTGCATCAAACACAAACTTTTCCTCCTCAACTCAAATAGGAACTTAAGTTTCAGTGGATAAATTTCGAGTAAACCTCCAATGTCCATTGATGTGTTCAGCAAGCTCACACTTCGGTCCGTTGATGTGTTCAACAAGCTCATGCTATGAATAGCTTTAGATGAGTTCAGGATTTGTAGATGTCGGAGAGTTACTAAGCCTTTGTGCTTGAGGAGCTCGATTCTTATCTACTATACACTTGTATCTGAGCCTGTTGGTCATTTAAGTGCCCAGAGTTTGATTATTGGCCCTACTATTCGATATGTTGCCTACGAAACTCAGCTGTTGAGCATTAAACAAGTCCTATTCGGAAGTTCCAAAAATTAATAGCTCAGCAAGTATGCTACTCTGGAGCTCAGAATTTCTTGGTATAAGCTTAGAATTTGCTTAAAATTTGTCGATGGTGGTTTCTCGGCTTGATTGCTGCAGTGAAGATCTCGGCAAAGATTGGTCTTCGCCAAAAAGAGCTTGACCATGAGCTTCGAGAGTGGCGGTTGATCCGTTATGGAGTGTGGAGCGCATATCATATAGCATCTAGATCTTCCATGCGGCACTCGGCATTGGAGCTTCCGTTTAGCAAAGTGAGCAACTCGGCCAAAACTTCTTGGCTATTTGGTAAAGGGCTTGGACTCGGACTTATGCCGCAGATTGACTAGCAAGGAGTACTCGGCTCGTAAATATGTCAAAGTTGCTCAGCTCAGTATTGTGCAGCCATTGAATTCAATCGGCAATCGGATTCTCCACAAAAATAGCTCGGCATGTAGATGGGTAGTTACTCAGCACAAATTGGAGTCCAACACGAATTGAAGCTTGGCCTCGGTACTCGGCCACGAAAGTACTTGTTTTGATACTCGACAAGTTTTGTTCGGCACGTAAATTGCTCGGCCATGGACTGCTGAGATAGTTCAAATGCCAATCTAGTATTAAGAGCTCAGTAGCTTGGAACATAGATTTTAACAAAGGTGTTCGGAGCTTCTTGTAATGAACTTATAAAACCAACAGGGGAGTTCAACAAGAATTGCGACAAGCGTGGTAGTCCGGCAAAGGTGTCGCAACATGGTTGTGACAATATAGTAATTCCAACTGAATTTTTGCTCGGCAATTTCTTTAGGAACCCCACACGCATTATGCAACTCGGCATTAGCAGTGATGAAAGGACAAGCAAGCTTAGCACATGGAGCTCGACAACCAGTCTTGGAGGAATAAGTTCGGCTCGACCTTTGTACTGATCGGCAAAGCTCGGTCTTCCACTTGTAGCATATGGTTTAGTTGGATGATGTGGCAATGGCACCAGTGAGCTCGTATAGTTCACCACGATTCACTATCATTCATCCTTCCCCAACAACAAAGAAGACGACCGTAGCTTAGCAGTTACAGAAACACAGCACAGAGTAGCTCGGACTCCATAGACCAATCTTGCTTAGCATAGCAACTTAATAGCTTGGCAAGTTGTTTCGTTCTAAGTGAAGCCATACAGTAATTTGTAAGCTTCGAGTCTTTGAACGAGAGAGAAGCTCTGTTGTTCTACAGTTCAGATGCATTTGAAAGCTCGAAGAAAGTTGAATGATAGCTCGTTCAAGTGAAATTTCACTTAGACCTTGTTTAGTTGCAACTAGGAGCTCGATTTTTGGAGTTTGCTTGAAATTTGCTTGAAACTTCTTGTGAGCTAAAATTCTGTTCAACTACCGGGATATCAAAGTTTTAATTGAGGCTTGTCGAAGTTGACCTAGACGTCCTACGATTATTTGGTTTCTCCAACTCAACTCGAAAAATAATCAATGGCATCTCAAGTTGTCAGAACTAATGCAAACCCAAGTCAGTTCAAACTCGGATCAAAAGCTTGTCTCTCGATGTTATTGTGCAGCTCGACAACTGTACAAGTTCAGCCGTACGGTGCTTGATTTTCTTGTCTTTCGATCAAGGTGTAGCTTGGTTTACTGTTGCTTTTTGAAAGCTCAAATTGGAGCTCGAAGTGAAGATTAGAGCATGAAATGGAAGCACATCTCGTGTATGGCTATGTTTCTCGGTTACTTGGCACACTTGGAGTTGAGGATCAGCAACTATGAAGAAAGCTCCTCGGTGACTCGACATGGAGCATGGGAACTTGATATTACTTGGAAGCACTTGGCTTCTCCGCAACTTGCAGGCCAATAGAAAAACTCGGCATCAATTTCTCACTTCAAGGAAAGATAGGGGCAGCTTTTCAGCAACGTGAGCTGAAAAAACTCGGTTTGGGATCAGTATTTAACCGCCTGGCAACTATGAAGAAAGCTCCTCAGCTACTCAACACGGAGATTGGAGATTGCTTGGCTTCTAACTTTGAGCATGTGGTTTCTCAAAGAATCACCCATTCATATTAACAACCGTAGACTTACGAAAAGGAAAACACCAACGTCCAAGTTCATAGAAAAGGTAAAAAGAAATCCAAGAAGTTAAAATAACTAATGGACTATGAACAAATTCACATAAATCCAAAGACGAGTAATGAAACCATATCAAACAAGATCTTGAAGAAACAAAAAAGGAAGAAATGTCTCATGCCCAAATTTTCGAAAAATCATAGAAAATTATGGCGATGGTTTTCGTATTTCTCGAAGATGGCTCCAATTGTTAATTAGTGATTTTCGTTCCGGTATGCGAACATTTGCAAAACAAGAAAACGACTTCGGGAGGTGTTAAAGAATGCTCCAATATGACCACTTCAATGTCTAAGTTAGCCCCTTTATCATGTGAATATAATTGTCAAGTCATTATGGGAGTGAGAGAATAAAAAAGAGAGGTCGCCTTACCTAGAAATCTTACTTGTTATTTATAGTGAGTTAATGGAGATTGTACTTAAATTGCATAATTAGACCAAGTTTAAGTGTTGGGCCAACTAATATAAGCCCACATGATAATTATTACAAAATACCTATCAACAATTTCCATTAGCACATTCGTGTCCCTTAATTGTTGTCAATTTTGATAAACCACTACTACTTAATTTATTTAAATATTTAGGGCATTATATCCTACTTCCCTTAAAATTATTTCATCCTTGAAACTTAAAACATCTAAATCCTTAAGATTATTTACTTAGGGTACTGAATAAACAAAGCAATGAGTCGACTACTAATCTATCGAGCATTATTTTAAGCAAAAAAATGTTCTATCAACTTAGTATACCAAATAAACACATAAGGAGTCATGAAATCTTTGACTCAAGTGCATGGTTTCATCAAAATAAATGAAATAGAACAACTAGCCCTTTGTGAATAATTTCGGATACTTAGCATGCGTTAAATCCTTAGTTTCCCCCACAAATGCTAAACCATCCTGTTCATGATCTTAGTAGGTCTCTCCTCATAAGTTAAGTTCTCTTTAAGCTCAACTAGTAAAACTCCTAGCACTTGTGAAGGATCACCAATAAATTTTGTCAATGATGAAATACAAAAAACTTTATGTATAAGATAACTCTTATTTTAAATATATTTCACATAGTGATTTTATAGTATTTCCCTTACATCTTTGGTCTTCTTTAAAGAAATTGATACTAAATTGATACTAAATTGAGTAAAATTTTGATTTCAAGGTTTGAACGTGTTCTTGGATTGAAAATGAAGAAAAGGAATCAAGTTTCACTCAATTTAGAGTTTAAATGAATGAGTTATGAAGTTTTGAAGTTACATAAACAATAAGAATTTTGATTAGAAAGTTACACAGTCTAGGACACAACTGTATCTCCAAACTGTGTCCATCTTGCCAAGGTTAGAAAGTTACACGACCTAGGGACACAACTGTATCCCAGGTTGTATCTAGTGACAAAAAAATGGACTTTACAATACATTATAAAAGGACTTACTAGGGTTTCACACACAACATTGGACATTCAAAAGAAAAGAGACTTAAAGAAAGGAGGAGCAAAAGGTGAAAGTAATACCTAACTTCAAGATTGAAGAGATTTTTCATCAATAAAAGGGGTTTTTCATATTTTATTTCTTGATTTTGTTGCAATTTGTTTTTAGTTTCATTATGATAGCTTAAGATTCTTGTATTTAGGATTGTGGAACTTAAGGTTTCATGTGACTATTAAATTTATTAATAATTTTCGATAAAGTTTCTATCTTGTCTTGATTCAATTATGTTATTTAATTGTTAATTGATATTTCTAAGGTATTAATCTATGATATTATGCATGATGATTAAGAAATCACATATATAATGAGATCTTGACATTATTGGAGAGAATTACATGTATACTTAGAGATAAGATATATGTTTTTTTCTAGAAAGTTGTTCTTTTGTATGAGAATTCATTATACATTAATGCGATTTTGAATTATATTACTAAGTGAAGAGATTCCGGTAAATAATTTAGGATTAAGGTTAATATATTTGAGAAAAGTGTTAACTTTAATTGTGAAACCCGCCGGTCAAGAATAATAGAGATTGAATTAGATAAATTTTAAGCAGCCACATGTTAAACACTAGGGGAAATAATTCCTAAATACGTTATTTGCTTTCTTGAAGTTGTTCTTAGTTTTATCGCTTTCTAAATTGCTTAATCAAGTCTCATAATTAGGTTAGTTTGTTAATTTTAGTATTTTTAATTTATTCAACCCATCACAATTTTCTAGTTAGATAATAGAGCTAAGGTTAATATTAGTACTCGAAGTCTCTGAGGAAACGACTTGAACTCACATCCGCTATATTAAAACTAATAGGTGCACTTGCCTGATATCAGTACATTTGCCAGCTCTTTAGGTAGTTCAAGTTCATAGGCCACTTCTCCTACTTTCTTTATGATTCGATATGGCCTAATATATCTAAGGCTTAGCTTCCCTTTCACTCCAAATCTTTTGACTCCTTTCATTGATGATACTTCTATGAATATAGAGTCTCCCATTAGAAACTCAAAAGGTTGTCTGTGTATGTCTATACAACTCTTTTGTCTACTTTATGCAATTTGCATTTTGTCTTTGATTATTTTAACCTTATCCTTAAGGTCCCGAAGGGTCTCTAGCCTGACTATTTGTTCATTTCCTATATCATCCTAATAAATTGACGATCTACACTTCTTCCTATAGAGGGCCTCATGTAGGACCATTTGACTAGTGTTGTGATAGCTATTATTATGTACAAATTCTATTAATGGCAAGTGATCGCTCTAATTTCCTCCAAAAGCTAGTATACACACACTTAACATATCCTCTAACGTTTGAATTATCCACTTTGATTGCTCATCCGTTTGCAAATGATAAGTGACATTGAATTTTAACTTTGTACCCATGGCTTCTTGTAATGATTGCTAAAATCTTGATATAAACCTAGTGTCTCAATCTAAGATTATTGACACTAAAACTCTATGCAAACATACTATCTCTTTCACATATAAGGCAACTAATCTTGAAAATGGCATTCTAAGATGAAATGGAAAAAAATGAGATGATTTCGTCAACCTATCCACTATGACCCATATGGCGTCATTCTTTTCTCTATGCCTCAGGTAATCTAGGTACAAAATCCCTTATGATATGTTCCTATTTCCATTTTTGTATAGGAAGTCATTGTAATAATCTTCCTAGTCTTTGGTGCTCTGCTTTTATCCTTTGACATGTGACACATCGTTCCACAAATTTGACAATATCCTTTTCATTTCTAGCCACCAGAACTTCAATTTCACATCCTTGTAAATCTTATTACTTCGGGATGGCTCGAATAATTCGTACTATGGGCTTCTTCTAAAATTATATTTTGAATATCTCCATTCTCTAGAATACACACTCTATTCTTGAATCTCAAAGATCCCTCCTTACCAGGTACAAAATCAAGTTGCCTTTCCAAACTATCTTTGATCTTTTTAATTTCCACATCTATTGCCCAAGCCTCTATCTACCAATATAAGTGCATTGTCAAACTTGCCAATCATTCTCACATATCTTTATTTCCAATTTTAAATCTTCCATATCCTTAAGGATATCTTTCTTATCTATTATCATGGTTGCTAAATGGCTATTCTCCTTTCTACTCAATGCATCAACAACAAGATTTACTATATTGGGGTGGTAATGTATTGTTACATCATAGTCTTTTAGCAACTCAAGCCATCGTCTCTGATGCATATTGATTTACATGCATTGCACTAGGCTAATACACCTAGTTAAGTTATAGTATATAAACAAACTAGAGTTTGAGTTGTCCATCCTACAAGAAACCATGAATGTGAGCAAATCTTAATAAATTAGCAATGTTTTTCACTGAAATTTTCAAATTATCTAACTTTAATAATTAAAAGTATAATTTGAATAATTAATTAAATAAAGAACAATAACAAAATAAAGTTGCAACAACAAAAACAATAATTAAAATAATAGAATCAACACCAAAATTAATTGAAATTAAAAAGAATCATAATCCTTAGTAAATTTTATGTTATTTACTACCTAGTTCTATGTGACTTTTCAATCTTAATTACAATATTGAATCATAGAGAATCCTATTATAGACTAATTGGACTCTCGTCTCTAATTAGTTCCTAACCCAAAGTATACTCTATTAGAATTGCTACTGCAATAAAGTATCTCAAGGTTGGATTATGACCTTGAATCTCGCTATTAGGTTGCCTTAATCGGGAAAAATCAAACAACTAAACATTTCAATTAATTAGTTTCTTCTAATTGTATCAATTAGTCATACTATAGGATCTCGTGAACTCTATAGCAGACTCATTCATTAATTTAATTAGCAAAGAAACTGAATTAAAGAACAATACGATATAATGCAATAAGATCGCAAAATGCAAAATCATAAAACGAAATAGAAGAATATCAATAGTCACATTGGAATCTAAGATTCAACATTGATTTAATAAGAACAATTAGAATTATGACATAATCAAAAAGAAGAAAAGAATAAAATAGAGAAACTCCAATATATTTTACCGTATAAGGTTCTTTTCTCCTAGGCTCTCTCTACAACCTAAACCTAAATATGCATTTAAAAGGACTGGACCTAAATTTATAAAGAAAACTAGCCAAAAATAGAAGATTCGTAAATTATAAAATAACCATGCCCTAAATTCATGACCATAGAGTATGGATGTGCTCTTGCACTTCATATAAAAATCTTCAAATTGGATGGAAATTGAGGACGAGGTCCACATTAAAGATCACAGATATGGTGCTTACATGCATTCCTCTCTAAACTTCAATTCTTGAATTGAAATTTTTCACTTTGATCCCTTGATTAATGCGCATCTTTAATTAAGTTTCAAAACTCCATCAAAATCTCTAGAAATTTGTTGAATGCTTCCAAAATCGTTACAAATGAAATATTAACGAATTAAGCTCCAAATTACTATAAAACTAACTTAATTAATATATAAAATCGTGCAAAATCATCCTGAAATATCTATGCTAAATGAATGTTATCAAATTCCCTTATACTTAAACTTTTACTTATCCTCAAGCCAAACAATTGAGTATCAAAACAATTATATCTTGAGGATAAGAATCAACAATTTTCCTTAGAAAAGTATACCCTCAAATTATGGAGCTCAGCAATTTTCTCCGAAATTACCCTTTCTTTCTTAACTTTATAATGTTCTTAGAATACTTGAATAATAACACTTGAAGAACTACTAAATTTCAATAATTAATTCCAATAATACAAAGTTAGCCTTATCACTTAAACAAAACTAGGGATCGAAACAAACATCAACAAATTAAGAAAGAGTCATAAGAATTTCAATACTCTAACCTAAGAGGAGAGAGATCTTCCTTAAGCTATTTTTATTACAATAACTTAGACTAAATACATATTACATCAATTCAACCTATAATTTTCTCCTTACTTATTTCAATTTTCATTAAGAGGCTTTTTAGTCCAAATTAGCTCCTTTATTGAAGCTTATTAACATTGGGAAAGAACCTCACTCTTTTAATAAACTAAGGTCGATCCTTACTAATTTAGCCCTTTTATTTTTATATTGTTAAGGCGAAAGTACTTCACTCTTTTGAGAGACTAGGACCGATCCTTCATAATTTTTAATCAATATCCTTTTGCATTAGCAATAGGAAAAAATCTTGCTCTTTTGAGTGACTAAGATCAATCCTTACCATTTTTTTTTTTTGTTTTTCTTTTCTTATTTCTCTTTTACCTCCAATTACTTTGATTTTTTTTTCAAGAAGCTTTCAGAGGACAAATCTCCTTCGTTTGCCTTGTTGTGACTCGAAGGGTATCTTGGTTGAGGTAGTTCCATCGTATACCACAAGAAGAGTTAAGATCAATCACCACTATTGATCATGAACCTTTCTAGCAATATATAAGGTTTACTTTACACTACCTCTACAAGGGACTAATATTAAGTAATAATAGCAAAGCAATATAAGATAGACAATTCATTAATTAAACTTAATCAATAGGTTTAGGGATCCTCATCTTGCTAACAAGTTTGCAAAACATAATATGGAAATACTCGTAGATATTATAGTAGTCTTATATGCTAATGAACTATCTAAAAGACAAACAACTCCACAAAATCCAAAAATAAAGTTTAAGTTCACTCTCACTCTCACCTTCTTACTTGAATCCCAAAAGCTAGCTTGGCTCACCTCAAGCATGCTTCAACCCAACATTAACCAGAGATCTACCTATGATAACCAACTATAGGGGTAGAAGCAAAAAACTAACTTAGTTAGTAACCTTCCTACCTTACCGATAAGCAAGTTTATTAATAAGCATATGAATGTAGAAACAAGAATAAGAATGTAAACATCGTACATAATCCGATGATGATTGTGTAAAGCACTATTTTATGGCTACTATTGCCTGGGTTAGGAAGTATCTAGGTATGTTAGGACCCAGGTATCCACAATCACTATTGTAATATAGATTCTCGTCATATCAAACCACTCATAATAGTAGACACAGCTTGACCCCAAGCTAAGGGAGGCACTTCTTAAAGACAAGTAGTTTCCAAAAGTCAAGGTAAGAACATGTTGCATGAATATGTCATGTGAAAATAACTCAACAAAATAAAAAATTTTAGGATCCATCCGTATGATCTCCTGCTCTACTACATAGTGCTAACACCCTTACTCTTTATCTAAGGGAGATGTGATGCATGACCGGTTCATTTATAGGTCAGATAATTTATTAATCCAAATTCATAGGGTAACCACGCAAGTATAATTTAAACATTCCAATATGCTAAGTGACAATGCAACAAATAATTATGTGTAGAATATCTTAAGATATTTTGCAAGAGTCAATTGATTCAATCACATATGATTTCTTAGGTACCCCAAAGATGCAACTAATTCAATTATCAGATATAATTATGGTGCTCCAACTATAAGCACAAGCATAGTAAAATAGAAGTAGTGTACTCACTTAGCTATAGCTTCTAGCAATTCTAGTAGTCCTTTTTAATCTCGAACTCAGTGTCCAAATCACTTGAGTAAGACGATTAAAATAAATAAGACTCTTCTTATACTTGGTCTATTTACTAGCCTTATTATAGACCCCTATTTCTACTTCGCATTTTTGTCATGTCTTTCTCATTTCAAGTCAAAATTTCATGTTCTTATAGTCAATTTCCATTGTCTTCAAATGTTCTTGCATTTGGTGAGATATTTTTAAGGTGTTTGGGTTCACTAGGTCTTGGTTTAGGCTAAACAACTTTGTTAGTCAAAGGTCTTAGTTCGACCACTTTAGGGTTTGGTTTTAGTCTTGAGCTTTAGGATTATTTTTTAGTATTGGGCCTTTAGGCTTTCATTTAAGTATTTTTAAGATGAATTTTCAATTTATTTCCCAAAGTTTTTTATTGGGTTTAAGTTTACTTTTGTGAGCCTAAATGGGCCCTTCTTACTAGTTTTAAGCCTTATACCGTTAAGGGGCTTATAGAGATTGGTTTTAATGGGCTTTTGAACTAAATAAGCCTTTAATATATTAATTTATGAATTCATTAACTTGGGGGTCAAATTTGGTCCTATTGATATTAGGCTTTATTTTTAGTCTCTTTAAGGGAGTTTTTGTCTACTTTGCTTTATAAGACCCTAAATCCAATCCTATATGCTATATTGAGCCTAAGCCTACTAAAAGCCTTAGGATAGGTCAAACATCTAAGAGTCTTCAAATCTAAACTTTTATATTTATTAGGTATCTAATCTTATTTCTAAGGCCATAATCACTAACTAAGCTAGTTTAGACCATTAACTGAACATTACTTAACTTGATTAATTATATCCTAAATCATGCTTTGCACTAATTAATTATGTCATTATAATAATGAAACCCAATTTGAAGCTTATTAACTTCATTAATAGTGGTAGCCAAGAAGGGTTCTCTTAGGTTTTCCTTCATCAACTTCTATCTAACACTTATTCTAAGGTATTTCCTGCTTGACTCATATTTCTACTTGTTTTAAGCTAATATAATTGTATAGATAATGAAAATAAGATGGACTTACACTAAGGAAGGGGTGATGTGCAAGGCTCCATGGATCTCATGGAGTTTTCATGTAAGTCTCTTATAGACATTATACAACCTCTACATATTTGTGTACATAATAGCTTATCTTAGCAAAATGGAGCTTTTCTTTGATATCTGTTACAAGAATATACTTAACTTAGCTATATTATCATACTTGAATAGAAAAACAAGTGTCTAAGTACTACATGTAAGAAACTATAAGCTCTAGGAATAAATCTTAAAAAGATTAGAGGAGTTAGCTTACCTAGTGCAAGGATATAGGTGTGCAACTATTTCCTTTGCTCTTTAGGAGACATGGTGGCTATTAGGGGTGGTAAGGGATGCCTACCTAGTAGGGGAGGAAGGGAAGGGGTCGGTGGTGGTGGAGAAATAGGGCCAAATAGTGGTAACATAAGGGTGATTCGAGAGAAAGAAAAGAGAGGAAGGGAAGGGGTTGGTTTGGCCTTCGTTGAGGTTGTATGTAAGTTTGTTAAGGGTGAAACAAAAAATGAAAATGAGGATGGATAAGGGCAAGTGGGGGCCAACAATGGGGGAAGAGAGAGTAAGGTAGTGGGAGGTAAGGTTTTTCTCTTTTTGGCCAAAGTGGTCAACTAGTAAAGGGGACCACTTGAATTTTGTGATTTTTGCCAAATAATATAAGGATTTGTCTCTAAAATATCCTAATTGTCTAACTAATTCCTTTGTCTTATCTAATTAATTATTCTTACTCGTTTCTTAATCAAGAAGACTAGGGTTGGTAGGTAGACTAAAGGGTAATTAAGCTAATTAATCCAATTAAGCCTAATTAAGCAATTTTAGGCATAATTAAGATGTAATTAGGGTTTTGTCATGTTTTGTCACTTTAATTAAGTTTATTGACCTATATTATCTTGCTTGTTAGAGTCCTTTAGTATACAGGGCTAGCTAAGGTTTTCAGACCACTTACAAGACGAGTAATTTAGGGTTAGCAAGCAAATAGAGAAGTTGATCACAATAAGTGTGTAGTTTTAAAATATATTTAGGATCCATTTGTCAAACAAGGGTTTTGAGCTTCTAATTAGGGTTTTAGTTAACCTCTTGCCCATTTTTAGTCATTTTTAAGGTTTTCGTGTGTTATGATTTCTAGGGTTTCACACATACAACTAGGGTTTGAGGGTTTTACATTCTTTAGAGGTTTTTTGACTTGTTATTTAGGATTTGCTTGCTCCATTTAAGGTATTTTTATCTTTATATCTTGAGTAGTTTAGGGATTACCATTGACTCTACATTCGACTCTTAGTTCAGATCTTAAAACTCGTAAGGTTTACAAGTCTAATCTAAAAATTTTGAAAAAGAAAGATAGATAACTAATCTCTAGAATCAAGCTTAGAAATAAAAATAACTAGTCCTTAGCTCATCAATATCTATCCTTATCACTCGTCAATATATATCCTTATCATAAGTCTAAGTTTAAGCTTAAGCAATAAGAAACTTTAAATCATAGGGATTTAATTATTCAAATTCAGTAAAGTGGATTAAGGTCATAGGGACTTGTAGGCAAATTCCTAAAAAAAAAAATAAATTTCTTGCTTATGCACTTAAAGGGGTGTAAATTTCTATAGCTACTATTTCAAGAACATAAAAGCTTAAGTGTATAGCCTTTAATTAGCTTATATTCACTTACATATAATTCTTGTCCTTTCCCTCCACACATAAATTGTGCATTGTCTCCAATGTATACTACCATGGAAACACAAATAACAATACAATGAGAGAGAAAGAAAAGTTAAAAGCAACTAGAACTTCCTTGGTTTATGGCATTAATCTTCAAAAAATTTTTAGTCTAAAGTTATGATGTCCATTCAATCCAATCAAGCTCAAAGTTTCCTTTATAAATAAAAAAAAATGATCTAACTATAAAATAAGGAAGTAGTTAGCTAAAAAAAATTAAATGATGCTAAAACTACTAAATCGAGTACCTCATAGATATCCCTATAGAACTTGTCAATTGGTGAAAAGTTAAACAATTAACAACAATGAAAGCAAAAGTAGATAGTTATTGGTTACAATCATCTACATGAAAACAAAAAAAAAAAGGGTAAATGGAGTCTTCAAAAAGAAAATAAAAAGAAAAAGGAACTCAGTTATTGTCTTCCTCTTCTTCACTATCCTTCTCTTTAACTATCTCCTTAGTCTCTTCTTCAAAATCTAAAGCTGGTAGTGGTGATGGGATCTTTTGGTAGGTTAAGAGCACATCAACCTTCACCTAGGCAAGTTGGACCACATATTCTAGAGTCATTTGCCTATTCCATAACTTGCCAACTATCCTCTTGATTTTTCCTAAAACTAAAGAAGATTGAAACTGCTATTAGGATGGACTAGATGATACATCCTTAGGTGATGCAAGTAGTAGACCTTAGGGTGAAGAAAGGACTTTCATATCACAAATGGACTCAAGGCTAATGGGAACGTAAGATCAATCCATTGCATAGGCGAGATGGCCTGGAATTGAGCTATATTGTTCATAAGTTATGTAATAAAAGGGCTTGTGAAGATTTGCTTAACTCATCCTTCAATGGCCTGGCCTTTGAAGAAAAAGGCCTTGTGAACGACCAATTTTTTTGGTGCCTCTCCACCATGCTATGCAAATATAATATGTCTCTCTCATTAATGACCCCAGTGCTGTATTTCTTTCCTGTGATGTTGTTGGCTAACACATAATGAATGATCCTAAGAGTAGGATCTCTTAAATTTGAAGCCTTTAAATTTTTAGGATCATAAAACAAATACTAGTACTCAATCTTGCCCATGCCTAGGCATCACTCACCCTTCTAGGCACCTTATATGGGAAATTCTTATATTTTTCAGTTAAAAAAAAAGTCTCAAGATATATTTCTAATGTGACTGGTATCCAATCAAAGCGCATACTAATCGATGCTCCATTACACCTAAGATACATTGTATTTTGCATATCATTTTCCATAATTTCAGATGCTAAGGTGAGGGTGCTAAGGAACTCTAGGGTGAGCTCCTTATATGTTGACTCATTGATGGTTAAGAGCCTATCCCATCCTCTAAATTCCAAGTATTTCCTTACTCGAGCATCATAACTTGCTTGAGACAATACCTCCTAAATAATGATAGCACTTGCTCTAAACTCCTTAAAAGGCTTCTCATGCCCCTTCTTTTACAACAACTCAGTAAATCTCAACGGAGGGTAGGTCAAAGTGGAAGTAGAACTATTCTTTCATGTAATATGATTGTCTCAAGGCATATTCTAAAATTAGCAAAGCAAAGGGGATTTTAATTTGATACAAACTCATGTTTCTAAAATTATGATGCATAGGAAAAATTTTTCCAATCAATTCAATCCATCAATGGTTTGTATAATGTGATGCTAACATGTTATAGTTAATGGATTAATGAAACTCTAGGATCAAATTACAATAAAATCTTATTTGGTTCATAATCTTTATCGATCACAAGTTACGACATCTACTAGGCAATTGTATAGAAACTTGAATATTGGAAATATTTGACCAATCCCAATCCATTCAATAAATTTCATATACATAATATGAGTTTATGAGATAGCATGCAAAAACATTCTCCAATCACATCATCATATCTCCTTTTTCTTCATCATTCTCACCACATTCCTCATACTCTTTCTCTCTTCAATATTTACAAAGCATGCATTTTCAAGAGTGATTTTAAGTAAATAATGGATAAATAACATGTCTTATCATACAATTTTACACTAATCACTCTTAGAATCAAGAATTTCTACTCATACAACCACTATAATATCTCACCAAACACTAAATGAAAATTTAGTTTTTATCCATAGAAACAACAAATCTACAAAACAAGTAAAGAATGAGAATGCATGTGACTTTGATTTGTTAGTGAATGTTACGCTCTAAACTCTAGGAGTTATAATAACCCTGCTATGTAAACTAACCTGAGCTAAAAGCTACTATCCTTGACTGCTAACATAAGCATAGTCTACACAAGGCGAATGATAACTCAACTAGCTTTGAAGCAGTCAAATGGGCACCTATAATAAATAAGACCTATGGAGGAAAACTTCACAATATATCTTCACATACGAAAAGATAGTTTAGATCTTTTACATAACTTATATACATCAAGAGTTCTAAAGTTTCCAAAAGGAACTGTACATCTCCATGGGAGGATTACATTACATATTATATATATATATAATAGTTAGCTAGCAAAGACTATAAGGCCTTGTAGGAAGACCTTATAATCCTCCACAAAAGAAAAAAAAAGTAATGTAAGCATTGGTCCATACCTTAAACTTCAACACCTCATTCCTAGCCCAACGAAACTAACCTATAGACAACTATAACAAGGCATCATCGGGTAATACTTCACACTTGCTAAACAATTTATTTGATGTAAGCTCAACTAGCTTTGTGAGAAGGGACGAAGTTATTAGAGTACATTAACAAATATAGTTTTTCAATCATTCTTTAAATGCAAATGCAATAGACAAATGATAGAACATCTCATAATTTTTAACTGGTCCATTGTGAAGTTAAAGTAATTTCATCCACTCTAACCTGGATTTCAAAGAGTTTCAACGTGACACAATCAAGCAAAATTTGGGCTTATGCAATGGAGAATACCTTCCTCCCTAAACAACATTCGAACCACGAATCCTAACTTTGCTACAACCTCTTCTCTTGTCACTTAGTTCAACTAAGGGTAGAAAAAAGACCATTTCTACTATCTTTATCAAAGTGTTAGTATTTAGTCTAATAACCTAATCATTACCTCTATTGAGATTTCGTAAATGTCTAGTTAGATCTTTAGTCAACTTAAGATTAGTCCAAATTATAAAGTCAACAACGAAGTTAATACATATAAGACATGATATATTCAAGTTAAAAATAGCACTTGACATTCAACTCCCAATCAACAATTAGTATCACAAGCACACACATAGCACACATACAAACAATCTAACTACAACCATAAACAAGCACTCTTACTTCTCCAAGTATCCTCATATGATACTACAACATGCCATTAACCATCAATCCAAACTTACTTTTATATAGTGTCATGTGCTCCTATATATCGCATTTGTAGTCTTCGTTAATAATCCCTAGAAAGTAATACACAACTTTAGTTTTAAATTTTCATATAAAGCAAGAACTTATTTTCATTATTAAGTATGCTTACATCTTGATATAAGTAAGAACTTATTATCGATCTAAACTTTAGTTATTTATTTAATTTTAGTAGACTTGAGATAGATTCTAATTTAGTTTCTAACTAAGGTTTTGACTCAGTGTCTAATTTAAGTTTTGACTTAATACCTTAAATTAGGTTTTTACTTAAAAAGTTCTTGACTTATATTTTAACTTCAATATAGTTATAAAGTTCAAATATCAACTACTTTCTAACCCAAAGCCCATTTTTAACAGAATCAAGTTATTTACTAACATGTACAATTTGATCTACCTTCTTACATAATTTCCAACTTTGTGGCCAATACACACTCTATAATATCACTAAATATCAACCAAGAACCTCAATTATATACACTAATTCTCATTATACTAACTACTCATTTACACTAATATGGTAACTTAGAGATTTGAGTTAAAGTTCACCAATTACCAACTTTTTACTTAAAATCATCATTTCTTAACTCATGATAATCCACTTCAAGCTATTATAGGGTAATAGTGATAAGTCATGCCATAATTTTATAAAGAATACTAAAGCTCCTTTTGGAAAACACCTATCCAGTACATTGTTTCGATGAAATCGGATTTTTTCCTAAAATCCAATGAGAAAATTTTTACAATCCAACTACATAACATCAAATTTCAACAACTTTAAAGTATAATCACAAAATTTCAAGTTGAAACTATACCAATTGATATTTCAATTATCCACTTAAAATTCCAAGCATAGGATGCTTTTCTTAAGAACCTCATATCTACACTCAAAAATTTGAAAATATGATTAAAGATTTAAATTCCTTATTTAAAAATATGTAGGGAAACCAAATTTCAAATTTTTTTGTAAATGTTTACTATTTTTCCCCAATTTTTATTAAAATAAGAGAAATTATTAACTCACCAAAATCTGATGTTCTAGCCACCTTTAGGAGGGTATGATGTGTCAACCAACCTTACTACTACCCACTTCTTGTGATGGCCACTCATTTAGGCTGTCACTTAGGTCTCACTTCTAGCTATTCATCTTCCATAGGATCATGTAAAGCCATAAATTTACACATTAATTTTCTTAATTTTTGTTTCCTTACCTCCTTTATTTATTTTCCTCACTTCATATTTTTTTTAAACTCACATTTGACTAAACTTTGTTCTAGATAGGAGGAGATGGTTTTTATAACACAATTTCACATGCTTTTGTCGTTTTCCTTCTCCCATTAACATGTGTAAATGGTATGATTAGGTGTCAAGAAGGTTGATCTCTTATCCAATGCATTCTTAATTCCATTGTCACGCCACCAAACATGTTTCCTAGGTTTTTTAAGAGTTATTTTACAATTTTTCCCTTTTTTATTAATTCATTTAGTTAATTATACTTAAATTCAAATATTTTCGATAATTATGGGTATAGATATTTATATAATGATAATACCCAATGTATATAAATGTCTTTTATATATTATTTAATGTCTAATATTAATTATATTACTCCTATAATATATCTCTAAGTATTTGTTAATTTTCAAAATTTACTTTACACATGACCAATAATATAATAACAATATAGTAAATTTTTACTATTTCAGTTATCTTCTAAGTATTTTATTATATTTTTAAATTTTGGGTCTATAGAATCTTTTCGACTAATGTCTTAAGCCTATTTGTAAATTTTATTATTTGTAAACTTTGATTGCCATCCTACCTAACATAACATCTAAATACTCCAACATTTATCCAGTTATCAATAATATGAAGGATTTACTAACCTGATCTTTTAGAACAACTATGGGTATTTCTTCAATATTGCCACATTTGGTTCCCATATCAATTCTACGTGAGGGCTACTTCTCCATCAAACTTTACGTTTTCCACATCTTGATTTCGTAGTCTCTAAACTCTTTCATTTATATTCACATAACCTATTATACTATTATCAAGTTACTTACAAGTTTTAAGAACCCATTACGATACTATTAACTACCATACTACCTAGTACATATGGTTATCTCGTTAAGCTTAATATATGATATAACTCTTAATTAATAGTTAATGTTAATGCAAGTACCTATTACTAAGCCTAGTTTGCCTCTATCTGAACCTTCATAGAAATATTCCTCCATCCAATCATCAAATTCTTCAGTGTCCTCATCCATATTTTCTAACATAAAGATACGTACAGGGACCATCATAATATTCGCTTCTCTAGCATTCTTAACTTCGAGTCCAAATTGCATATAGTATCTTAAAAAGTGTCCAATTTATCTACAATGATAACACTTCACATTCTTTATCTTTAGGCACTCTCTACATGCATGATTCTGATATCCATACAGATAACATTTTCCTTTCAATTGTGTACACTGGTAAGGATAGTATTGGTCTCTACATTTCTAACATTTGATATTCCCATTCTTATCATACAAATTGTACCCTTTGTTCGATTGTGTTGCTTTACTAGTCATCATAGCTAACTTCTTTCCCTTTGAATCAAAATGTTACTGCTAACACCAGAGAAGGATCTCTTAAAAGTAGGCCTAAATTTATTCACCCTACTTAACCTCTTACTCCACTCTAATTGCATTAGTATTTGATTGTTTTCAAGCCAACACACCTTATTTGCTACCTCAGTATAGGTTTTAAAATTATAGTCCATGAGCTTACAACTCATCGTAGGCTCAAATTCTTTGAGAAAAAAGATCTTTCTTAAGCTTCGGGTTGTCTCAATATAATTACGGTACATATTGAATCAACCAATTAAACTTTGTATCATACTATATTGTAGTCATCACTCCCTTTTTCAAACTCATTAACTCTTCAAACATTTGGTTTTGAACACTTAAAGGAAAATATTCATTCTTAAGCTGTTCTCTAAATGTTTTCCATATAAGTGGTCTAGGTAAAGTCCATGCTTTTGAGTCCTACCATATCTATACTCCCAACCTCAATAAGAATGTTCCATATGAGAGCTTTTACACTCTTAGTACTTGAAAAGCTTTGAAGCTTCGCTTGATCTCGGTCAACTAATCATCAACTACAGCTAATTTTTCCATCTCTCCTTTGAAATACCAATTGGCTTTAATAAACTCCATTAACCTACCAACTTCTAGTGGTCGAGGTTCTCTTGGCTCTACTTCGGGTCGCCTTCGACCAACGGCATTTCTACCTACTATGAGATGTTGAATTAAAGCCCATTTTTGAATTGTAGTTTGTATATTCGCCATCATTTTCCCAAATTGAGCAAGATCTAACATATTAGGAAGAGGTAGAGGTGATAGTAAATCGTTCCTTGGTAGATCTTGTGGTAGAAGTGGAACTTGAGATGGTTCCCTATTTCCAAGTTGTCCATCCACATTCTTATTTCCTTCCCTTGCCATGTTACTTAATTATCACAATAATTTACTTAAACCTGTACTCAAAATCCATTTACTTATTAGTTAGTATGAGTTTTTGAAGCCTCTAACAATCTTCTGACTACATATTTTTTACTCATTTTAACATCACAAATTTCCAATTACACTTCTTTTGGTGACCACTCATATTCAAAAATTGCCTAAGTGAAGCATATCCTATATATACATAACAATATAAACATAACTCCCTGCAATATCGAAATCTCGATTCAATGGAAAATAACATTGAATTAACATATGTAAATACCATATCTCTTGTGTATATGATAATTCTAAAGAATCACCTTTAATGAATCACTTTTACACATACTACAATACTAACTTTCATTATACATTTTATAATTCAAGAGTACATATCATAACCTAAACTTTCACATAAGAGTTGAACTATATCACCACTTAACTTTACATCAAGATAATTACATTAAACAAAACTTTTGTACATCATTGTTTACATATAAACGTAGCTGTACAAATGAAAATTACATCAAAACTTCCTAGTATATAAGTTCTAAATACATCATTTTGCCTCAAGTACAAAAGTATATTTACAATTCTAAAATACTATTTATATCAAAAGGAGGCTAGAGCATTCAGATAACAAAGTACATAACATAAACTACGCAATCCGAAAGTTTCAAAAGTAGTCAAAATCCTATTCACTCCATCCATCTAATTTGTCTAATGCGGCAATATCTTCTAATGGAAACCAATTTTCATAATCATTTAAGTCCATATTTTCATTTCCTACTTTTAAGTCAAAACTTATCACTATATACTCAAGTATCTTAGGAACATTTATAACTTCTTGCACATCCCCACCATCCTCATTTGCTAACTCGAGTCCTTTAACTTAATTCACTTCCTACCCTTCATTGGCTTCCACCTAAATTCTTGCTTGATCTCCAAAATTAGCTATTACCTCAGTCTTAACTTCCTCTTCAATCTCATTTTCTTCTATTGCTATATTCACATTTTCATTTTCTACTTCTACCTGAGTTATTGCTGCTTCTAAATTATATACAGGACCTTCCTCCTCTATATTCTCACCTACATTTTTGGTTGAACTGGAAGTGAACTTTTAGGAGGTATTATAGGTGCTTCAAGCTCATGTGATTGTAAGGGTACTTCAATACCTACATTCCCAATCGATGGAAATCTTAGAAACCAATATGTGATACCAAGTAGATAGTCTCTAAGTACATAGGGAGTTCCTATAGGTGCTTGATCAAAACTAGGCGGATAATCCATATCAGGTTCCACTATAGTAGGAAAGTACATCACCAAGACCATTATGGACACAATTCCCTTATCATCTATATATTTCTTCTCAAAAGCTGCAACTACAGTATACTCAATATAATGGCCCAACTCATCTTCCATAATCTTTTAATCATCCTTCATACTCCAAGATAATCCCTTCTTATAAGTAGTTATAATCTCATATGTCATATAAAATATCATCTAGTTAGCTAATTTCAACAACAATTTTTGCAAACAAACTCGATAGTCAGTAGGGGACTATTCTCCTTCCCAACCAAAATGTAACTAAGCATGAATAAGCCTATGTTTTCAAATCTAAAAGTAAACACAATATAAGTTAGATTAGTATTATCTTTTACTTGTTTTCTTTTTATATTATTTAGGTTCTTTTATAAAGATAACTTAAATATACACCAATAAGTGTAAGTCTTTTACATCTTACTTAATTTCCTTAACTCTCACTATTCCAATTGCTTAGTTCGTTTTAATTAGATGCTTTAAAGCCTTGTTCTTTATGAACCATGCTCTAATACCACCTAGAACTATCATACCCTAAACTCCAAGAGTCATAACAACCCTACTATATAAACTAACCTAAGCTAGAAGCTACCCTCCTTAGCCGCTAACATAGATATAGTCTACATAAGGCAAACAATAACTCAACCAACTTTGTAGTAATCATATGGGTACCTGTAGTAAATAAGACCTGTAGAGTAATACTTTACAAAATATCTTCACATACTAAAGGATAGTTTAGATCTTTGACATAACTTATATACATCAAGAGTTTTAGAGTTTCCAAAAGGAACTATACATCTCCATAAGAGGACTACATTAAATATTATAGATATAATAGTGAGCCAACAAAGACTATAAGGCCTCATAAGAAGACCTTATAATCTTCATACCAAAAAAAAAAAAAGGTAACCTATGAATTGGTCCATTGTTTAGACTTCAACACCTCATTCCTAGCTTGATGGGACTAACCCGTAGACAACTGTAACAAGGCATCCTCAAGTAGTACTCTACACTTACAAAATAATTTATTGTGATGTAAGCTCAACTAGCTTAGTAAGAAGGGATAGAGTCATAAGAGTATATTAACAAATATGGTTGTTCAATCATTATTTAAATGTAAATGCAACAAACAAATAATAAAGTATCGCATAATGTTTAACTGGTACATTGTAAAGTTAGAGTAATTTCATCCACTTGAACCCGAATTTCAAGGAGTCTCGATGTGATACTATCAAACTAAATCTAGGCTTGTACTATAGAGAACACCCTCCTCCCTAAATAACATTTGAACTACAGATTTTAACCTTGCTACGACCCCTCTCTTGTTACTTAGTTCAACTAAGGGTGGAAAAAGGACCATTTCTGCTATCCTTATCAAAGTATCGGTATTTTGTCTAACAACCTAATTATTACCCTTATTGGGTTATCATGAATGTCAAGTTAGATCATTAGTCAACTTAAGATTAGTCTAGATTATAAGGTGAGCAATCAAGTTCATACACATAAGACATGATATATTCAAGTACAAAACAACACTCGAAGTTTAACCCCCAATCAACAATCTGTATCATAAGCACACACATAGCATACGCATAAATAATTTAACTATAACCACAAACAAGCACTCTTACTTCTCTAAGTATCATCATATGATACTTTAACATACCATTAAGCATCAATCCAAACTTACTTGGACATAATGTCATGTGCTCTTGTACATTGTGTTTGTGGTCATCGTTAATAATCCCTAGAAAGTAAGACATGACTTTAGTTTTAAATTTACATATAAAGTAAGTACCTATTTTCATTATTAAGTATGTTTACATTCTGATATAAGTAGGTTCTCTAGTAATTTGTTTAATTTTAGTTGACTTAAGATAAATTCTAACTATGACTTATTTTTTTATTTAGGTTCTAACTCAAGACCTTAAATTAGGATCTTACTTAAGAAGTTCTTGACTTATATTCTAACTTCAATATAGTTATAAAGTTCCACTATCAACTACTTTCGAACCCAAAGCCCATTTTTAGCATAATCAAGTTATTCACTACCAAGTACAATCTAATCTACCTTCTTACATGATTTCTGACTCTACAGCTATTATTACGTCTTACTATTTACTATATACACCAAATTACCCTACATTTCCAAAATTCTACACTCTGTAATATCAGTAAATATCAACCAAGAACCTCAATTATATACGCCAATTCTCATTATACTAATTACTCATTTACACTAATATGGTAACTTAGAGATTTGAGTTAAAGTTCACCAATTACCAACTTTTTACTTAAAAATCATCATTTCTTAACTTATGATAATCCACTTCCTTAGGATCATGTAAAACCTCAAATTTACATACTAATTTTTGTTTCCTCACCTCCTCTCTTTATTTTCCTCACTCTAGAATTTTCTTAAACTCACATTTGACTAAACTTTGTTCCAGACAGTAGGAGATGATTTTTGTAACACAATTTGACATGCTTTTGTTATTTTCTTTCTCCCATCATGTGTAAATGGTATGATTAGGTGTCAAGAAGGTTGATCTCTTATCCCATGAATTCTCAATTCCATTGCCATGCCACCAAACGTGTTTCCTAGGTTGTTTAAGAATTCTTTTACAATTTTCCCTTTTTTATTAATTTATTTAGTGAATTATACTTAATTTCAAGTATTTTCGATAATTATGGATGTATATTTTTATATAACAATTATACACAATGTGTATACATGTCTTTAATATATTATTTAATGTCCAATATTATCTATACTACTCCCATAAAATATCTCTAAGCGTTTATTAATTTTTAGAGCCTACTTTACACATAACCAATAATAGAAGAAAAATATAGTGAATTTCTACTATTTTAGCTATATTCTTTATATTTTATTATATTTTTAAATCCCAAGTCTACGGAATCTTCTCTACTAATGTGTTAAAGCTATTTGTAAATTTTTTAAGTTAATTAGGTTAATTTCACCAGTGCTCTAATTTACCCATTTGATTCCTATTCATCGAGTACGGGGCTTGCAGTACACAAGTGAAATCTAGAAAAATTATAAGGTTTGAGAGCTTTGTAATGAGATAACTTGAGAGAGAATAGTATCTAAGATAAATATGTTATGTTTAGAGTGAGAAGAAAGAGGATTACCTATAGATTTTGAATTCATGGAATGATCATGGTTAAGGATCACAGTCATGGTTTTGGTCATAGTCCTTCTCTTGTTCTACTTGTTTATGTTTGTGATGTAATCGCAAGCAAGGATCACGTGCATGATCTTAGTCGTGATTTTATTAGCCTCAAATTTTTTAACCTACTATGATTTTATATTTGAGGGGATCACAAGCAATTCTACATATGCAGACTTTGATAGTGGTCCTCTCTAACTTCTAAATCTAATTTTTGTTGAATTCCTTCTTTCTTTTCCTAAAATTACTCCAAAAAATCTCAAAAATAAAGCAAATTGAATCCCAAAATTTAATTAAAGAACCACTCAATTGGCTGACAAATTTTATATAAACACTATTGTATAAAAGGATATATTAACTATTAGATAAAATGAAGGTGTTCAATGTAGGGAGATGCTAACTGAATCTAAATATCATGATACTCTAATTGACTAGAAAAGTGAAACAGCAATAACTAAAAGAAATCAAACTTGAGTGACCTCCCAAGAGCGTGTTGTTTAGCATCGTTAGCTCAGTGGTTGAATCTTTACTTTAATTTGGCTTCAAACTTACTAGTCTAAGATTCAATTTAGTTTTTCTAAGCAAGCTTCCTTATTGGCTTTCCATAACAGTTCTAGTTAAATGTCCAAGCTCACTTCCTAAATTCCTAAGGGATGCTTTAGTATTTCTAAGTTTTGCTTCCATGGCTTGGAAAGAACATTTGAGCTTTATAGAAACATATTCAGCATTTCCTCCACATTGGGGTTCTTGTTCTAAGGTTAAGCATTCTTGTCTCACTGCTACTATTAGCCTCCTTAGGAGAAATTCAAATGATTTCTCCAACCAATTTTATCAACCCTTCAATTTTCTTACTCAAACTCTCAACCTAAGCAATCAATGCAATGATTAAATCCGCTTTAAATTTTCCAATCACCTTAACCTTAGCTCTCACATTATTCCACTAAAAGTTACTCATGGCCATATCATCTATCAACTTTTGGTCTTCATCTAATGCCTTATCACTCAAAGTGCCTCCAGCTGCAGCATCAATCATTTGTTGAGTAAGATAATTGAATCCATTATAGAATGTTTAAATCTACATCCACAAAGGCAACCCATGATGCTAGCAACACCTTAGCAATTCTTAAAATCTTTCCTAAGTATTATATAATGTCTCATCATCAATTTGGGCATAAGATGAAATAACATTCATAAATTTTGCTATTTTGGTAAGTGGAAAATATTTTCCTTAAAATTTTTCTACCAAGTCTTACTAGGAGGTAACTGATTCTCTAAGAAGTGAATAAGATAGTGCTCGGCCTTACCTCTTAATGAAAATGGGAATTGTCTGAGTCTTACCACATCGTTTGTGACTCCATTGATTTTGAAGATGTTGTAGACTTCTAAAAAGCTTGAAATATGACTGTTAGGATCTTCATTAGCCAACCTATTAAACTGGATGAACTACTACACCATTTAGATCACATTTGACTGGATAAGAAAATTTTGTTGTTCGCATTGTTAATCTAGTGATACTAGATTCAACTCTAGTTGCCTTGGACTTAACGAATTCCATTAAGGTTTTGTTGGCTATATCATAATTCACTACCATATTTTCAAGCTTTCTTCTTCTTCTTCTTAATCTTTTTTTGACTCCTCCTTAAGTCGGAGTGGTGAACCTTAATTGATAAGATCCATGGCTTTACAAACTCTTTTATGAAGGTAGCAAGAAGTCCTTTCAATTTTCAGATCAAATTCAACAATTACTACTAATCCTGATCATAAACTGAAATAATTCAGAAGTTAGAAGCTAGTTAATAATAAAATACCAAAAGAAGCTATAGGAAGGATTTATTACATGCATGTTAAAATAATTGGAAAAACTAAGGTTTTGCTAATATCCTAACTAGTTTTGCTCCATTGTTTTCCTGACAATGATGCCAAAAACTTGTCCAGTTAATTGTGTTGCATTAGGCAAGTACACCTAATCAAGTTATAGTATAGTAAATGAGTTAAGTTCGAGTTGTCAATCCCATAGGGAACAATGAATATGAGCAAATCCATCCGGTATAGTTAGTACTTGTACAGTTATGAATCTTTTCTTAAGCTCCTAGAAACTTTCTCACTTTTATCATTCCATTCAAACTTAACACCTTTTCAGGTCAATTAAGTCAATGGCATTGCAATCTTGTAGAAATCCTGTGTATTTTTCATAGTAGCCTGCCATGCCAAGAAAGCTTCTCACTTCAATTATCATCTTCAGTGTCACCTATTCTATTACTACCTCAATCTTAATAGGATCTTCAATAATACTAAAACCATGTTAGATATCTCTCATGGTCATGCATTTTGATGATAATAAAAAGAGAAGAACACTAATGAATAAACAAGTGTATAGGTATTCAGAAGGATTCTCAGAAAGTTTAATTTCGCAAAACTAAGTTGTATTTAGAAGTTTTGAATTGATTGAAAATAGACTAGTTTAGAAATTTTTCAGAAAGTATTTCAAAAGCTTTTATAAGAAGAATTGGTATAGCACTTTAGAAGTTTATTCAGAAACTTTAGAAACAAAAGGCTAATATTCTTCAGAAGGCTGTTCAGAAGGTAAGTCTAGAAGTATGGCGTTGAAAACAACTTTAAATCAGATTTGAATTAATCAAAGCCTAGCTCCACTAGATTGAGTATATTAGGAAAATATATTTAATCCTGTTTCACTTTAGATGGAATCAAGATCCTTGGGGATTATTTTTAAGCGAAAATATATTTGGATAAATTAAGACATATACAATTTTGGATAAGGATAAGGTTAAATCAAATTTTATGGGATGTCAAATTTTTGAACATAAAGCTTATTCGGAAGTTGCTAACAAAAGCAGATCTTTTTAAATTCAAATCAAAAGATTATCTGGTGGTTACGAATTGAAGTTTATCTGATCTAAACATATTAAGGAGAGTTTGTTTTGAAATTCAAATAATCAAAATCTTCTAAAAAATATCCAAGGAATTATTTTAAATATCTAACGGTTGGATAATTATGGAAGCGAAGAAAATCTTCAAATTTTTAGCCGTTGGAAAAACTCAATATAAAAGGAGAAAGGATTCAAAACGTAAAGATACAACTTTGAAGAAAAGTTTTCATGCACAAAAAATCGTGATCAGCTTTTGCCTTCTGAAAAGCTTTGGAAAGTTTTTCAAATACTTTTTCAGAAAGTTCCACTGAATCAAAGTTTTACAACAAAGTGTTAATTCTTTCAAGTGCAAAATTATTTGAGACTTGTACTTTTGTTCTCATTTGTAATCTCAATATTGAATTGTAAAGAAAAGATATTTTGAACTTTGTAGATCTATATTAGCCTAGATTGTTGAGAGGCTAGAGTAAAGTCATTATGTTAAATGCTTGTAATCTGTTTATGATTTATTTTAGTAGATCAAGTGGAACGGCACTGGTGAAGTAGATTGAGTCCTTAGTAATGGTGCTAAAAGAAAGTAGTAGGCAGAAGGTTGAAGCTCTATAAAATCTCTACCTAATTTTCTCCTTCCTTACACTCTTTTAATTTTGTTTATTATCTGTTGTGCATTGAGTCATTAAATTATTTCTCTTCACCATTATAAGTTGTTAAAAGGGGTAACTTTATTTTTTAACGAAAAAGTTTTCAAAAATTAAAGATATCAATTCATCCCCCTCTTGATATCTTATACGGGACCAACAAACTAGATACAAAGTAACCAAGGAATCCAACTTGTTTCAAGCAAAATTTGCACTTTTTCATTTTGGCATACAACTGTTGATCCTTAAGTGTTTACAACAATGTCACATCCCAGTATAACACAAGATGTACCATTACATAGGAATACCTATTTATACTCAACAAAAATTCTATTTATAACAAAAGAATACTACAAGGAAGTTTAGCTTAACACCTGTTTATAGAAAAGATTACATCCATCAAACATATCCATATCTAAAATACAATACATTTTTTTTTATATGTACAGATCTTTTATGGAACTAAGATCAAAATACTGAAAGACTTCTTTAAAAGCGATTGACTCTGTCTTAAGTGCTCTCAAAAGACTTTTTCCCCCAACTGATATTACCCTATCAATTCTCTTCATAACCTGAGGATATATAAGTATGCCCTCAACTCTCTATAAGCTAAGTGAGTAGATAAAACAAAACATAGAACACACATAATATACATTCATGAAGATTAGTACTATAAAACATTCGATCTCATAACACGAGTTATCAACACAAACTGTTTATGTAAAAAATTTATGTTATGCTCATGTACGTGATATGCATTGGTACCGATATCCTATGCTTTTCTAATTCTTTATCTGGTTAGTCAACATATCTAGGAATCTAGATATAACGTCCAAAAACCTAGGGCAATAAGGAGCTGCCTAGGAGTAGGTTCCTTAACAAAAAACCACTTACTATGGCTTGAAAATCCAATACATAGCCAGTCATACATTGTAGCCAAAATAAGTTAAGCAATGCAGTTCTATATACTCAAAAGCCAACTTAGTAGTTTTGAAACTTTCAAAAACTCAACCCATAGGTCCTTTCGTACCATGCCATGAATGCAGCGAACAGTACAATAGCCTAATATCAAGTGCAAATCTCAAGTTCTACGTTATAAAGAATTCAACTATCTCAACGTTGACTTTGTTTCTCAAGTTTATATTACATTCCTACGTAATAGGGTTCACTTAGGTGAATACCCTAAAGAACAATTTAGTTTCCACGTTTTCTAAACAAAAACACATATCAATGAATTAGTCATCTATGAGGAAACATTTCACTCAGTCAACACATATTCAATAGAATCATGTATTCAGTCAATCCAACAAATTATTATAGTTCACAACACAAGTGACTCCAAGTTAAGTAGGCATAGGTCTACTTACATAAAAATAGAAATATCCACTTAGCCGAGCTTGATAGTAGCATAAAATCCTAAGCTTCATGATATAGTCCTTCCTTACCTATCACACCTAAGAAAATACACATACACCCTAACTCAACTATTAAGTCGATATTAAGTTCTTATGTGTTTTCACTATTGTGTTTCTAAACTTATTTCAATTATATCTTATTCATTTCTTATCTGATTTTAATAAACTTTATATCATCACAATCATTATTTTAAGTACTATTAAGATATCTTAAGAATCAAGACTAATCAATTTTTTCAAAAGTCCAAAAATATCCTTTCGTATTACTAATTCGACCGTATATTATTATAACTTTATAATTAACTCGAATAGACCCTAACTTTGAATTAAAAGTCCTAAAATTCCTCATTTCCCAAGCTGGTCAGAATTCATTATATATTCAAAAATACTAATCCTTTGCATATTTAACAAATATAACATTAGTACTAATTATTATATCATATATTATGCTAATATATAGGTTTATATTATAAAAATACATAATAAATAGTATACAAACCCAATTAATTCTATGAAAAATTCTATAGACTCACAAAAATATGTAGTTTAATTATTGACCATGAATTATACTAAACTAGCTATTATCTATTTTTACGAAAATAATGGTTTTAACTTGAAATTATTAAAAATGGAACAAATAGGTGAATTTAATCACAAGATAAAATTCAAGTATTCCAAGTGTCATTATAAACTTCCAGAAATCATAATACATATGGCTCATACTTTGATTTTGTTAAAAACTAATTAATTCAATAAAACAACCAAATTTCCAATTTTATCCAAAATAATTACAATAAATAGTAAACATGATTATTTTCAAAAACTCTTGTTACTACAATTAAATACATATATTAGGTATGTTACGTACAAATTTTTAACTTAAAAGGACGTTATTTAATATTTCTAAAATTTAATTCAATTTTCATCTAAACAAAGCCATTTCTTAAGGACCTTATATTTTCAATAATTATTTCACTAAAATAAAATTACAACATTAATTTACACATAAAATAACTTTAGAAAACCAATTTTCATACTTAAATAACGTCATTTGCTGTTTTTACAAGTTTTACAAAGTTTCAACCGAAAATTTGGTTCACCTAAATTAGTTGCCTCCAGCTCCTTTGACCATCCAACCTTGTCAGAACACCTCCTCTGGTGGTGCTTTCTTTTACCCCAAAATGGCCACCACAACGGGACTCCTATAACCTTATAAACCGACCTAATTAGATTCCATACTCTATTTTTGCTCTAATTTTCTTATTTTTTTCAAAATTTTCTTGAGCATTTTTCTTTTATTTTCAAACTGTTGTTTTTGAAATGTACATGCCCTATTTATACTTTCCAAATGAATTAGGATTTATAAAAATTAGACATGTAGCTTACAATTATCATTTTCTTAATTTTTCAATGCATGAGGTATCATTTTCTTAATTTTTGCCTTTTGACTCATCAATTCAAATTGATCCTTGGTTACCACATCATGGGATGACTCATCCTTTCATTTTTTTTAATTAATTTACCTGATTTTAATAATAATTTCTTATTATATATGTGTATTTAATACAAATAATGCATGTTCTATGTTAATACATGTATAATTCAAATTCATTTATTATTTTTTTGAGTTAAATAACTTATCTCTAATATCTCATTATATTTAAATACTTGAATTTCTGGTTTTCAATATTTATTGACTTTAGCAATAAATTGACATTTTCTTAAATTACTATTTTTATATAACATATTTTGAGAAATTAACTTTACTTGAATTACTTCATTTAACTTTTTTAATCTTACTATAAAGTTTGAAATTAAATGAATTTCATAGCCCAGTAACCTAAATTTAAAGGCTCAGATCTTAGGGTAATTGTATGAGCTCGAAATCCTAAGGTATTATAAACAATATCCTCAAATGTCTTACATGTTCCTCTTTATCCTCTTAGTATACTAATATATTGTCTATTAATAGTACAACAAATTCATCTAAGGATCTCTTAAAAACTCTATTCATCATATCCATGAATGCATCTAAGGTGTTTGTTAAACCAAACAACATCACTAGAAATTCATAATGCTTATACCTAGTTTGGAATGTTGTCTTCAATATGTCTTGCTTATGGATCTTCAATTGATGATAGCCCGACTGTAGGTTGATCTTAGAGACACACTTGCTCTGTTCAACTAGACGAACAAATCATTAATTCTAGGTAGTGGGCATCTATTCTTCACTATCACCTTATTTAACTCTCAGTAATCAATGCACAACTATAAACTCTAATCTTTCTTTCTCATAAACTACACCAAAACACCCCATGGAGATACACTAAGCCTTATGAAACCTTTATCTAGCAATTTTTGTATTTATTTCTTTAACTCTACCAACTTTAATAATGGTGCCTTCAATATTGGTTCAACTCTTGGTGCAACTTTTAGGCTAAACTTGATTTCTCCATCTAAGGGTAGATCGGCAATTCCTTTAGAAGAACTTTTAGGTATTCACACACTAGAAGTATCTATTTCAATTTAACTTCTTCTACTCAAGCTTCCATTACTGAAGCTAAATATCTAATACATCTACCTCTTAGTAGTTTTCTTGCCAAACTAACCATAATTAATTTTTCTATTTGGTGAACTAGCCATCCTTTATAACTAAAGGAATCTTCTCCAAGGGTTTTGGATTCTATCACTTTCTTTTAGCAGTTCAAATGTGCATGGTGCCTCATTAACAAGTCCATGCTAAGGATTACCTCATACCCCTTCATGTCTAACACTGATAACTCCGCCGATAGTTGCTTAGACTTTATAATCACATCAATCGTTTCCAAATTACAACTCATCATCTTTTCTCTCCAAATGGTATAGACACTACTAGTTAATGTTGCAAATTTCTCACTAGCATATTCTTATCCTTTGTCCATTTTTCCAATACATATGAATGTGTCACACCAAAATCAAATAAAGTATAAGTAATGCTATCCCCTATTTGTACTATGCCTAAAGTAGTCATGCATAACATGGTCTAACTAACTACTTCACAACAGTAAGGTATTATAAATAAACATACTTTACAAGATCTATAAATAAGTGATGGCTTAGTAATTGACCTGCAATTACTTTATCATAGGTAGATGATAGCAATTAGACTATCGAACCCTTGACCCAAACCTAAGCTCGAGGGCTAGAAAGCATGGTCAGGCGAATTCTTTCCTTATAACCCACTACCGAAGAGTCCAAGCTACTGTAATTTGTCGACAATATGCCTTACCCTAGTCAAACCCTCTTACACTCATCATTCATCTCCAACTGCTGACCTAAACTACACTTGAGTATTAACTTAACTCATCCGACCATTATCTCAGCCAACTTGAATCCAAGTCATACTTAATACATTCAAGATGAATTCACCTCAAAAGAATTATCTGCTTAGCTAATTTACCACCTCTGCTTAGCACCTCGACTCAATAGACACCACCCTGATCATATGGAATTGTCTTTGTCACTAGAATATCATCCATCCAAAAGGAGCTACGTGTCCAAGCAAGCACATAACAGAATCTTTTGTACAAGATACCCATTTTTTTGTTATATTTTTAATTGTACCCTTTATCATTTCTTGTACATTATTTCTTTAGAATATTACCCTTTTAGTCTTTTCCATTTCGGGTAGGATGCCCTTATATTTTGGGTATAAATACCTTATTGTAATGCAGCTGCAAGAGATCTTTTCATCATACTGAATATACTTCTTTTTCAATAGACATTGCTTATAGCTTATTTACTTATTTTATTCTTATCTTAGCCCTTAAGTAATAAGTAAGGCTAGGTGGTTAGTGTCATCATTGAATCAACTCATGCATCATATTGAGTTGAGTTGTGAGTTCTCAGAAATTCCTTGATACATCATATCCTTGGAGCTATTCGAGGGTCTACTTATTTACTTTTTCTATCTTTCATGCAATTCTCATTTCATTCTTCAAGATTTTTACAAGCTTAGACTTACCCCTGTATTTGGCCTTATCAATCCTTAGCTTTGGTTCGCATCATCAACCTTCATTTATTACAACTAATAAGCTTATAACCAGGTTAGTTTATCTCTATTAGAACCTATGGCAATCGTATTAGCCCATGTCTACAATACTGTTATGACTTAGCCAATTAGGGTTGTGAAGGAGAAGGAGGTGATATGTCATTATCCCCTTGTTCCTCCTGAACTAGGTTGGTAGTTGGTCATCTATGTTCCTTTAATGGCATCTCCAACTACTATATTGCAATGAAAATGTTAAGATTACGCACTTACTCATTTTTGGCAGTCGTATCATTATTGTTACAGTAAGGGATGGTTAAACATGTTGAGATATACTAACTACCCTACATAACCTTACTAACATGTTAATTTATAAATTCTCGGTAGTGATTTAATATCACCTTGTAATGCCCTATCTCCTGGGGCTTATTCATCTAATATTATAGAGCCTAGGAGATAGATTGCTATGTCATCCTTGAGTTAAGGATGAGGCTAATTAGAAAACCAAATACAACTAAAATTTACAAATCTCACATAATTATATAAAACCGTGGAAGCATCCTTTAGCATATGTAACATAAAGGCATTGTACTACCCAAGTCCATTAAAGTGACAAAAATAAATATAAGCTTACTAGTTTTTCAACATTTATTCATAATATAATATTTGATGGTTACTCTCAATATTCCCATCCGAAGCCTAAATTACAGCATTAGGTCTATCTTCATAACCTGAGGTTAGAACAAAACTAACTCCTCAACATCAAGCAACATCAATGATAAGAAATCAATAAACTATAAGCAATGAATAAGGCACGAGAAGGTCTAATTTAGTAATAACTATATAATTATAGTGACAACAAGTTGTACAAGCTGAATTAAGCTTCATGTGATATGATAAGCAACTTATGCTTATGTATGAATGAGATGTCATACTAATGCACATGACATATACAAGCCAATATTTTAATTAAGCATTCATGAGTGGCCTTTAGGCGGCAAGCAATAATGAGTGGCACTTAGTGACTCTCGAGCAATAATTGAGCTCCTTGAGGCAACTCCCAAGTAGAACATATAAGTGGCACTTGGTGGCTTAAAACTAAGCATACAATTCTACATGCTGAAAACTAAGCTTTATAAACCAAGCTTTTCAACTATGTGATCTAAAGGTCCATTTAGGCAATCAAGCTTTAAATATGACCTTTAATTCATTTTTCTTAAAAAGCCTTTAGACATGAATCTTAATTCTTTTAATAAAAAATTGAGCTTTATAAAATATGGCCCTTAGGTCGTTTCATGTCATGCCATAAATACATGTTTGGTTCTTTTTTTTTTTAAAGCACTAAGCAAATATAGATACATTACTACTATCCATAAGTTATGTCTACAATTTAAAAGAATGCGCCAATCGAAACACCAATTATCAATTTATGATAGCCTCACTTCCATTTAAATTCATATAAAACCACTCATAGTAGCATCACAAATAATTCTAAGCTTAAGTCATTATATCTAAACCATGCCCTTCTTATACTCTCGCTAATGTGCCATACGATAGCTAAACATCTTAAAAATTATTTATAAATTCATTAGGTCATATGATTCACTTCAGTAAAGTAGTAACTTATTTAAATAATGAGTAGCCGTTTAATTTTACAACCACTTCCCATTATAACAAGTAAGAAAGGGGTGCTTGTAGAATGCTCCACGTGTTCTTTATAATTATATTCATCTAAAGGAAGATCTACTTTATTTCTAGTGTCACCACTTGGTTAAAGTTAGACCATGATTTTGTTATTGAAATTTAGTTCCCTTTGCAACAACTCTTATTCCTTTCTATGATTTAATTCTTTAATGATATGATTACACTAAGCATATTTTATCAATTAGTATTTACTATGGTTACTAATTTGATGTCTAAGCTTGTTGCAAAGTTGCAAGTCCTATAATAAATAGTAAGTATAATTAGCAGGGTTTCAATACATTAAGAGATTAGGTATTGAATCTTTTTGGATTAAGGAAATCTAATAGTTAGATCTAAGCTTTTAATGTGATCCTGCAATACTTTATTCAACAACGATAGAGGTAGAGAGGGTTTTAAGGTTAGGAATTAGTTAGAGATACAAGTTTACCTAATTTAAAGTCTGATTTTCATAAGAATAGAATTAAGAATCTCCACGGTTTGAAAAATAATTGAGATTGAACATTCGCATGAAATTGGAGAGTAAATAATAATAATTTACTAAGGATCATGTCTTCTTTATTTCAATTTAATCATGCTTGTTTATGTTAATTAGTTTTGTTACTTTAATTGTTCTTGTTTTATCAATCCCTATTCATCTTTCCTATGTATTCACAATCACTCATATGGTAAAGTTAGACAATTGAATATTCTAAGGGAAATTGCCGGTAATTAGGTTCTCACAACACTGATTCTCATGGGATTGACACTTAGATTCACATCTGTTTTAATCTATATAATAATTTGACCATATACACTTACTTGTTAGTGTGGTATACTATTTTGATTCTGAAAATTGCTTTTGGCCCCACAAAATTATTTCCACCGTAAATAAACCCAAATGAACCACAAAATAGTTTTTTTTTTTTTATGTTTCAATTTTTTTTGTGATCTTTTAAATTTTATATTTTTGGCTTTTTCTTCTTTTTCAATTCTTTTTCCTTTTTTGATTTTTCAACTTTTTTAAGGTTTCCATTCTTTTGGCCTTTTTTCTAAAATAGGGTTTCTAAAATGAAATTATAGCAGGCAAAAATAGGAAATCTATACTACCCATTACAATCCTTCACAAAAGTGTATGAATTACAACATTTATCATAAGATACTATTCTATTGCACGAGAGGTATTTCCAAACGTCAAATGAGAAATGATAGTTGGAACCACATAATAAATAACCTCATTTGAGTATTTGCGCAGAATCAAAAATGGCACCATTACCTATTCAATAATATGAACCAATTCCTCACTATCCTTTTACCGAATATAATATGAATTTGTATGAACTGTAGTTGTTAGCTTCAACTTGTTCGTCATACTTTTTCTTGCAATGTTAGCATCACTCCCATGATTAATATTGACAACACAAACAACATTATCAAAAAGGCACTTACTATGAAATAAACTCTTTACTCGTTGATCTCCAATCAAAGGAATAGCTTCTAAATTGAAGTACAACATCTTTGGCCATGTCAACCTCCTCTTCAAATCCCTTACTAACTCCTAACCCATGGAAAGATTCTAAAATAATAATTTTTTTTCCGTATATTCTCTCTTTCTTTTTGTTTAACAATCTATCATTTTTTTTTTCCTTTATTAGGACTTTAAAAGAAAAATTAAAAAAAAAATACTACAAAAAACTTGAGCTCTAGTACTAAGATAATATGACATAGGTGTGTATCTAAAGTAAATGTACGGAAGCAAAGAATTACCAAGAAATGAAATTTTGGTTTTTTTGTGTTTTTGGATTTTTTAGTTTCTATGATTTTTTAACATAAAGAAATAGAGAAAATGGTAAAGGGTATGAAAAAAATTAATCCATTGGATATGACAACACCAATAGAACAATCTCTACTAATGTTGTTCAATTATAACCTAATATGATATAAAATATTATAATCAAACTAGATTCTTGAAACAAATAATTGACATAGTGACACAAATTAGCTAGGCTAAAGGGGGTTATTATTAAGATGATATGATAGCATGAATGAATAATCTCTATAAGAGTTTCATTTACCATGATTTAATTAAATCGATAAGAACTAATGAAAAGAGTTTCTCAAATTGAGGTTTATTATTGTCAAAATTCACCAACAAATCAAAAGAATCATAATAGAATATTTATATGAAACCCTTAAAAACCCTAGGGATATAGATGTAAGTAACTATTAATACTAACTAATAAAATATTACTAAATAATAATAAACCTAAATCTAATTATTAATAATTAATAATATAATATTGGTAAATTACATTCTAGATGAAACAAATATAAGTCTTCATGCAAGTCTTTCGAAGCCGTTAAATTAAATAAATCTCCAAAATTCATGATTAAGGAACTTGATTCCTTTTTGGTTTTTTTTTTTTTAATGCTTGGAAAGGTGTTGCCATGCACTCATATTTCAAATATCCAATAACCATGCAATTCCTATAAAGCTTAGGAATGTTCTTATACATAAAACTCACTTAAAGCATCCCACCACTCCCATCATCGACAAAGGAACCACACAATAATGCCTCTCATGCTTCAATCTAAACCTAACCCTTATTTAACTCTTCTAAGTATAATCACTTATCACTACCTTATTTGTAAATTTTTCTATTAAAATCTGCTTTATTGTGTCTAGGGAGTCAAATTTGCCAACAAAAAGGGGGAGAAAACACAATTTTAATTGAATGAAATAAAATCCATAGACTATCATATAATAATTTACACAAAGATAGAGGGGGGGGTGTGTAAAAACAAACTTCTAGTATGACCACAATTGATCTCAATAGGATTGATAGAGCTTCACTTTGGTAATTTTAAGAGTGAAAAAACCACTACAAAAGACATAGGATTAGAAAAGGAAAATGAATGTACAAAAAATATATGTATATATATATTTATATATATATATATGTATATGTATGTATGTATTAAGTGTGTGTATGTAGAGAGAAAGAGATGAAGGAGAAAGTGACCTAACTAAATCATTGCTCCGATAAGAAGGATGTTTGCAGGTGAAATTTTTTTTTGGCCAAGACTTGCAAGTGAAGTTAGAGAGGGGTTTTGGGAGTGATAGGACACACTGTCATTCTATTTTAGGATAACCTATTACCTGTAGTTGTTCTTTTTTGTTTTATTTATTTATTTATTTTTTTTCTTTTGAGTGTTAGGCGCTATTCAATGCGAGAGGGCGTGGGATGAAAAAGATATTGGGGATAAGGTTTTACCTCCTTAAATTAAAGGCGGTGAATTTTTAGCAAAGTGTGATGAAAAGTTAAAAGTTTTTTCTATTTTTTACATTTTACCTTACTAAAGAGGCATAAATCAAATTGTATGCTTATATTTTTCCTTTGATTAGAAGCATTTCTAATAATACATTTTACATGACGTTTAATAAATATTGTCGAAGCGTCAACAATTTGCGAAATGAGACGTTACGAAATGTACAAATAATTATAGTACCTAACGGTTGACTACAAATATGTGACGATATCAACGATTGCCTAGTAGTTGAGTACAACCATGCTTCACCTTTAGTTCATTTCTGTACTTATCATTCCCATTTGAGTCTCATCTAATTTCAAGATAATTATATTTTAATAAATCTCCATCCTATCTGGAATTCACACAACTCAATACGTGTATATGCAATAGAATAGCTATTTCATATTAGAGTTTTATATCTAGATGTACTTGCCTTTTAGGTCCAATTACATTAGAGTTGTAGTTTCTAATATCCAATAAAAGGATGGTTGGAACCCGCAAGCACGTGAGGCCTTAATCAAGAGAAAAACAAAATCAGAGAAAGATCTGTAGGTCTTAAAATTAGTTGGAGTCCATTTCCTTTGATAATGTAATTGTTGACCCATCTAATTGCCACCTTTAATAACTGCATAACCATAAAACAACAAAAGCAAATAAAAAAAACAAAAGAAAAAGCGATTGATAGAACAAAAATGATAGAATGAATAATTTAAATGGTAATAAAGAGAATATTTATTTAACCCAAAATGCTCAAATTCATTTTATCATTAACGTGAAAAAAAAAAAAAAATCTTTAAGCTTCTTATAATAGAAGTATTCATTCTAAACTATGACTTTCTCGTTGCTCTAGACCTGGTGGTCTTATATTACATGGGAATTACATTGTTTACCTAAGGACGGACACGAGATCATTATTTGAGGAAGGTAAGCTGTTTTCCTTTGATTTTATCCACGATGAAATAATCTGTAAGATAAATTTACTTTTTCTTGCAATTATTGTCGACGCTACGTGACGATTTATATTTATCGGATATGTTGTAAGATAAAGTATGACACGTAATCTTATGAAAAATAATCCTAGATTTCTCATAATAGAGAGAGATTGATTGGGTGCCTAAGCACCATTTAGGTGATCATATACATAAGGACCTTTTAAGGAGTGGGATATGAGAAATCAATTGTTACGATTTATAAGATATTTTATGATTATTATATATGATATTACCTTTTGAAAGCTATATGTGTTTTGGGTCTATACAGTTAAAATTAGTGTATGCGCATAGAATCCTCGCCTTTTTATACATCTGTCCTAGAGATGTACCATAAACATTTCTACTAGTCTTACGTTCTGAGGCACTTTGGTAAATAGATCTGAATTAATGACATTTTTACAATTTTTACTTTCTGAGTTATTCGGTACATATATAAATTTGAATTAACAACATTTTGGCAAATATTACTTTCTCAGTCGTGGTAAATGAATTTGAATTATAATAAAATGAAGCTATTATAATATGAATACTATGTTCATTCGTAGGAATGGTGTACCGAATCTGCTCCTTTCCTCTCCATCCTCTCTAAATTATAGAGTTAGGCCAAAAGATATTAATTAGTCAAATTATGAAACTTTCATATGTTAAAATGCTTATTTTCAGCGGTGAAAATGGTGCAAGAGGTTCGTTAATCTACAGCTATACATAAAGCTTCAATGCATTCGCAGCAAAGTTATCTGAAGGCGAGGCCGAAGAACTTTCGGGTAAGCTCTAAGAGATTCGATTGTTTTGATTGATTGAAAAAGATGTGTACGTATATATTATTCCAAACTTCAGAACATGGTTTAGTCTTTCTAAAATCTTATATAAAAATTTCAAGCACCAATTTTTTAGAACTAAAACTACTTTTTCTTTTTTAGTTTGCAATGGTAAGAATAAAGGTGTAAAAGTAAGTTTTGGCCAACGAGTTAATCCATTTAATTCGCTTTTAAAACGGATTTGAACTGAGATATTTTAACCTATTTAAAAGTGAGCTAAATAAGTCCGACCCGTTTAATCCACAAGTTAAAGTGAATCGGTTTAGATTAATTTGTTTAATACATTTATATCTTTAACCCGTAAATATGTTTTTTAAATGGGTTAAGGTTTAAGTTTTTTTACTCATTTAAAAGCAAATCAAATAAATTTAGCCCGTTTAATGAACGAGCTAAAATAAGCTGAATATGATTGATCTGTTTAATCCATTTGCATATCTCTAATCTCTATGTAAGATAAGGACAATAATTTTTTAGTCACCATGTATTCTGATATTGATAATCGACTCAATTTATAAATATGTGTGTGATTGTTCAGGTCAGCATCGGGTGTTGTCTGTTTTTCCCAACAGAAATCGCAAGTTACACACGACCAAGACATGAGACTTTATTGGATTTCCTCAAACAGTGAAGAGAAGACTGAAGATGGAAAGCGACACAGTTGTGGGTTTACTTGATACAGGTCCTCTAATTTGGAAATTCTTATCGTGCATAAATATGAAGTTATATTTTCATAAATCATTCTGCTTTTGTATTCTTTGTTCAAGCGTTGAGTAGCTACTGTGTTACTCTATCACTCTGTTCTTGTATTCTTAGTTTGGACAATTTTGATGAGCTGGATCAAGCCTTATAGAGTCAAGTCTGTTTAGTCGACAGGAGATTGGGCCTTGTATATATACCTCTTCAATGGATAGAGTAAACACAGAATTCACACCAAAACACACTTTCTATCTATTTACAGACTTCATTTCTTCAATCAATCTTAAGATATTGATTATAAAGTGTTAAAGGTCACATATTCAGAACTTCAGTTTATAGAACCTCCTTATTTATCTTAAAATCTTTAGGACAGTTCCTTAACATATATATATTAACATTATTATTATTTTAAAAATCATAAGAAGAAAAAAAAAGTACTAATAATGACAAAATCATTGTAAACAAAAAAGATATTGAAATGATGAAAATATTATATTTGCTTTAATTTAATGGATGTGGTATGTAGTAAAGAGCTATTTTGTTTAAACAAAATATAAATACAAAAATTTTAGAGTGAAATACATGTCTACCGAATTTAGAAAAAATATATATAATTACAAATTATGTAAAAAAAAAATTACTAAAATGTTGATGTTATGTCTTATCTTAAAGATGCGATATAATCACAATATACAAAAATTAATATCGTATTTTGAAGATGCGATATAATTACGGTATATTAAAGTTAATACCGTATCTTAAAGATATGATATATTTAAAGTGCAATGTATATGACATTAGTACAAATAACCATGTCGCATTTTGAAAATGCGATATAGACTTAGTATTTTGGTTATTATTTTTGTACAATTTGTATTTTGATAATTTTTTTTAAATTTTAATTGTAAACAAATAATTTTGATATGTAGTAAAGAGATGCTTTGTTTAAACAAAATGTAAATACATAAATTTTAAGTTGTGATCCATATCATAAGAGTAACTATTAAGAGAAGAATCCAATTTTGGGATTACATAAGGTAAATGTTCTTTTCACAAACTCAAACACATTAAATTATGTAATTCATCCTTACTCATAACAAAGAGTGTTTTGATATGAATCTACAAAATATCTAAGGAACTCACCACTAAAGTAAAAGGATCTAAGATACAGAGTGCTCTAAACATTAGATGGTACTTTAAGAAACTTTATAACATTGTAGATGAGGGTTTCGATTGGTATAGTTACGTATGAGGGCGAGTGTTACGTTACACGTAGCCTCAAAGTAGTGATACTTAAAAGGATTATTGGAGAGAGAATGATAAGGAGAAAGGATAAGTAATCTCGAAGTTTCGAATGCACAAGTAATAAACAAAAGAGCTTAAGGGACCTTGGACATCAACCTTACAATTCTTGAGTAATTGAGATCATTTTTTTATCTGAACGCTATTTAATCTTAGAGAGTAGAGGCATTATAATATAATACTGTTTCTCTAATCTCTAAAGTTATTATGTTAAATGAAGAGAAATGACTGAGTATTTATGAACTTTTAAGCTTAATTATATCCGTTGGATCGTCTTGCCAATTGAAAGACTAAATGGAATTTTACATGTTCCATAATTGTTTGGAATAAGTTTGTAAAGGCTCAAAGCCAATAGCCTTCCTCATGGTACATGATATGGTTAGGCAAAAAAATCACGAATTGTGAATTAAACGTTGAACTAAACTAAACTGAATTGAAAAGTAGATTTTTCTCACGAGCCGTTTGGTTTACAGTTCGATTTGAGAAAGTGAACCAAACCATTTAATTAAATAAAAAAAATTTATATAATTATTTTGTATTTTTATATTTTTTTCCATCAATCTTCATAAATTTCATTAAATTTTTTATATTTTGTTATTTTTTATCATAATTTTGTATCAATTATTAAAATTAAGTTAAGTAAATTCTATTTGAAATTTTATTTTTATTAGAGATAAAAATATTTAATGAAAATTTGACAGAAACAATTTGAATTATGAATTGAACTGATTTTAATTAAGTTCGAAAAATTTATGAACTAAATCATATAGTTAGCTTAGATTTAAAAAAAAAAACGAACTGCTATATTAGATTTGGTCTGGTAAGGGAGGGCAAACCGTATCAAATCAAATTAAATCGAACTGCATCGACACCTAATGCATAAGCCTGCCACAAAAATGTTGAAGGTAGACGGATCGGTCTAACGATCCCTACTCCAAACCATCAAACCAAATCTCACTAAATTATTCTAATATAAATCAAATTTCTTAAACCTAGCCAATTAATCTAAGAAGTTAGGCCCAAATAAATATTAAGCTCTTAGCCCAACAATTAATATAATAATTTTAGTTTTTTACAAACATCAACTAGGCTCTTATCATCAATCATTAAAATATTAATATGTTTTTTTATCATAAAATATTAATATGTTTAAATTAACGTGATATGAGAACTATGCATTTATTAAGATATAAATATGTTTTTATCCGTACTAAACTATAAATAGACCCAACAGACCATGTTGTTTGAAATCATTCCCACATGAAAGGTAAAAGGCTAAAAGTAGCACAAGATATCTACCTTTGTACGTAATTTGGGACGAATTATAACATTTATTTAATCCAACTTGAACCTCAATATATGATTCTGAAAATTTATAGGATTGAAGGGCCACAAAATTAAATCACTTATAACCTTAAAACTGTTAAGCGCTAGCATCTAAAAAGATAAATGACAAAATAGATAAAATATAAAGTTTGGTAGAAGATTTACGGGAGGGCAAAAAAAAAAAAAAAAAAAATCATGGATTTTATAAGCCCTTCGAATGTTTAGATAAACAAAGCTATGAGGATGGCTAGCTCTTTCCTATTTCATTCATTTAAAGTATGCATACAAAACAATACAGGAAATTTTATCCTTTTTTTTTTTTCATTAAAGAAGATTTTTATCTACTATGCACTGTTTCTCTTTACTTAATTTCTAAAGATTGATAGTTTCCTCTTGCAAATCCTTGAAATTTTATTTAGGGGGAAGGGAGCGAAAAAGGAAATAAAAATGCAATAAGCTGGCCCGATAAGCCCTACTACGCCCGACATGGGCGGTCCGGAGCCCGGACAAAGGATTGAATATATCTAGCACGCACAGGCCTGCTATGAGTGTGATGACAAAAATTTTTGAAATTATACTTACAAATGATCACTTATCATATACACTATTAATTCGGCTTTGTTTTGGGTAAAGTAAAACCATAGAATCTCTTCGTTTGAATTAGTTGCCAATGAAAGCAACACATTTTTTATTTTTGACTTCTATTTATTTATTTTCAATGCAGGGATTATGCCGGAGTCAAAGAGTTTCCATGATAGAGGATTTGGACCTCCTCCCTCTAAATGGAGAGGGGCATGTAGCCCTTACGCTAATTTTTCTGGATGCAACAAGTAAGCTTCTAAATTACACGCCCCCGCGCATATATATATATATACATGTATATGTCTCGCAAAATATGAAATAAATACTATTAGGGATTCTCATCAATGGATAAGTCAATGGTAGCAATAATAATAAGGAAAAATTTTAATTTTGCTTCTTTTTTCAATCTTAAACCTTTTCATTGCTTTTTCCATTTGAATTTTCAATATTTGCAATGTAATTCTATTGGGCCACATATTCATATTAGATAAATAGTATATTAAAATATTACAAAATAAATAAAGTAATAAAAAATTGAAAAAGAATGGAAAAGTCTATAAAATAAAATAAGAAAGTTGTATTAACCACTCAAGAGTAGAAGGTAGTTAACGACCACTTGGGCAATTAGAGGTGTGAAATTGATTAAGGAAGCTACATTATTTATAGGTGGTCAAAACGATCAATTTATTTATAATGGATTGTGGCAACACACCAAAAAACGTAGGTTGAGAGACTCATCGAAAATAAGGGCTAAACATCCATCCTTTTTTCTTGGAAAAAGAAATGCAATTGGGTTGCAAACTAATCATATGATCGAATCAGGTCTTTCATTTGTTTTCTCTTTTATTTTAAAAAAGGTTAAGGGCTATCTACCACCAACGTGGGAAATGTGCATGTTTTTTCCGCGAGTTGTTACCTACCTACAAATAAGTTGGCTATTTGAGCCATTCCTTACCCTTGGATGGTTACAACAACTTTCTTATTTTTTTTGCTTTTTTTTTTCTTTCGTTTTTATTGAAATTTTTATATTTTTAATTATTTAATCAAATAATGTATATTATTATCTTAGTCAATTAAATTAATTATTTCAACCAATAAGATTGTATCATGTGTCATATATAAATGGAAAATTTATTGCAGTTAAAAAAAAAGAAAAAGACCTTACTAGGAGTCAAATACAATGAATAAAATTTTAGGTCTAAAACAAAATAAAAATGTAGCAAAATATTAAAAATATACTTTCCCTCTAAAAATGTTGTCATTCAATAGAAGTCATTTAAGTTAGAAACAGCAGGAATTTATAAAATGCATACTTACATAAAAATTATTGATACCTATAATTAATTATTTCGAGATATGATGACATAATCAGTTATTATAGATATTTTCTAATCAAAATTAGGGTGTACCAGAATTATATAAATAAGCAATTTTATTTTGTACAAATTGTGTTAAATTTAAACTTTTTTTTTTCCCCTCTTTTGGAACAATACATGCCCATGCATACATAACTTCGCGTAGAGTATAATACTTCGTTTTATATCATCAACTTTCGGCAAGCTTATAGGAGCAAAATACTTCAAGCTAGATGAATTCCCTGATCCGGGCGACATTCTCTCTCCAATTGACGTCAATGGCCATGGCACTCACACATCTTCCATCTTAGCTGGCAAAGAAATCCTCGGTGCCAACCTCTTCGGCCTGGGCAGAGGTACAGCTCGTGGTGCTGTCCCTTCCGCGCGTGTGGCGATGTACAAGTTTTGCTGGAGCAGCTTTGGCTGCTCCGACATGGACATCCTTATCATTTCCATATCTATTGAAGGGGGTAATCCTGACTACACGGCGGATAGTATATCCATCGGGTCTTTTCATGCGATGAAGAAGGGGATCGTCACGGTGGCCTCCGGAGGGAATAATGGACCCAGCATGTGGACCGTTGCGAACCATGCACCATGGCTCATAACTGTGGGTGCCAGTGGGACAGATCGGGACTTTAGAAGCATAGTTGTCTTGGGCAGTGGGAAGACCTTCTCCCTAAGTATCTCAGGTCGCCATTAATGAAAAAATAACAGTAATAAAGTACATAGACAGATGATTGTCATTCAAATATTAATAATAGTGTCAAATTTTGCAAGACTATCATATATATTTTTATATATTAAAATTTTATTTGTATTAGTACATTACTAATTGAGTTACTATCCCATTAGTACCATTAAAGTTTTTCTTCAATAAATGATACCTAATATATAAATATATAATGAGTAATGATGTTATAAATTTACCTAACTTATCCAAACTCTTAAGAGTGTTACTTATCTTATTAGTACTTTCCCAAAAATATATAACCAAGAATTGTCTCTAAACCCAAAATCAACTTTAGGAAAAACATAAAAATAGCAACAATTTTCAAACTTTAGTGATAATTAAGGATTGTACATATTTTTAAAGAATATAGAGAGAAAAATATATATTTTGAGAATTATATTGGATCAAAAGTCAATGAGTGTATTTATTATATCTCCTTAAATATAATATGTAGTATGGATAAGCAAATTACTCTATCAGAAGTATGAACTTACTTTATAATGTATGATTGAGTAAGTTTCGAGGATGCATTGAAGGCTACAAGAATAAGTTATAGTTTGAATTTTCTATAACCTACTCTTAAAAGTAATCAATATTGTATGCATCTTTATATATACCCTGTATTACCCTTAAACATGTATTTTAGGGTATAAACATGTATTCTAGGTTATATTGTATCCGTCCTATAAAAATTCTTAATTGATAATATTGAATATTACAAAATATAATTTTTTGTAACTAAATACATACTAGAAACTTTTGAAACTTGATTTATTTTTGTCAAATTATGTTTTTCTATATTCTTATGTTGGTGAAAATATTGTAATGGTTTTGATGTACTCATTTATTTTAAACAAGTGAACTTATACATTATGATATACCACAATTTTATGATAGCATTTCTTAATAAATTATTTGGAATTATATTACCATAAGTTTGTACCTTTATGAGAAATATTTAGTTGAAAAATATATGATTAAATTAATGGAGGTTATCAAGTTAATGAATATATTAATTGCAAATGAATGGAAAATTTACAAGTTGGTAGACAGTTTATTTCAAAAATTTTATGTTGCAATTAATAAAAAATTCACAAGTTTTAGAATATAGCTCCTTAATGTTATGGAATAGGATCAAGTTTCAAAACCTGTACTTATAGGATATGATACAAATGAAGTTTGATACCTTATTCGTGTCATATTTGCCTATTGTTAATAGAAAGGCTCCGCGTCCACTATTATTTCGAATAAGCTATTATCTTAGGAACACCCCAAAAAAGGAAAAAGTATATTATTAACAATACTATGCACCGCACAATCATTTGATAATTATTATCTAATGTCTATTTATCATATATATGTACATATATAATGTTTATGTATCCATGATCTAGTTTTACAAACATATAAATATGTATGTATATAAATGTACATATTGCATTACATATAAATGATTATATCATAATTTATATTTTGTATATAAATGAAAGAGCAGATTTTAGTTTTATAGACTATGTTAGTTGATATATTAATATTTTTCCCTATAGTTCAATGTAACCATTTTTTCCTACTATAAAGCTAGGATTTGACATATGCGAAGGTGGTGGATTCGTGAACACAAACATTTTACAAGTACCAAAAAACAAAAGCGTTGGGCATACCCCCACATAGCATAAACCATGACAGGAACTATGATTAAGGAGGTTGACAAATAAAAACCTCCAAATTCATCAAGAGAGTCTAATTGAAAAAAATAAGCAACCTCACTAATAGCAAAAAGGATTCAATAAGATACATAAACTGGAAAATAAAAGTAAGTTAGCAGCTTAATTGCACCCCCAAACAACCCATCAATCTTCACTTCTTCAAAGTTCCGGATCTTTTCCCTGCATAATAAAATAACATTAGGGATAAAAAGTCTGTATAGGGGATATCTCTAGCAGTCCAATCGGTTGCCTCTCTCAAATATGATTCTATTATTATCTTCTTAAACCAAGCTTTCAGCTAGGTGTAATCCCTTTAAATTCCTCACAGTTCCGCTTCTAGAGGAGAAGCTAGCATAATTTAATCTCTTTGCAAAGCCTCCTAAACATTCACCTCGACGGACACGAATGATGCCTTCGGAACCCGCATATTTGCTATCAATCTTATAAGTTCCACTGGTATAAATCTTGTACCTTCCCACAGAGGGGAGTGTCCACATAGGGGGACGCGGGCCGAAGGAAGGCTTTGATTGTGACTTTGTGTGAGGATCTAATGTTTTGTAGCACCCACAATGTAGTTTTTCAGACAGTTAGATCAGCATATGAAGTGGTTTAGCTCAAAACCTTAAATAATTAAAAGTGATTTTATTTATTAAGTATTTGAATCAAATCATTAATACCCCTTTTATTTCATATATTATTGATGTAGCAAAAAGGGCATTGGGTCCTTAAAAACCATTACCATTTTTCTGATCTTCGTCTTCCATTTGATTTTTTTCTTTGGAGGGCCATTTTTTATTGACATCTCAAAATCTAAAAAAAAAAAAAAAAAACACCCCGCAAAACAAATGAGATTAGACATGCAATCGGCTTTGTCCGGATAAAATAAGAAAGCAAAGAGATAATAAAAATTGGGAAAGGAAGAAAGTACCTTCTTTGTATTACTTCTAGTTTGTAGAAAGAAATACCTTTATTGTCAGCAAAATCTATAATTACGCTTTAAAATAGAATTAAAATAGTTAGTCTAGTTGCATGTGGAGCAAGGAATTAAATAATTAGTCTAGTCAAATATGTGGAGTTCATAATAGTTACAAATAAGCCAAGTTTCTAAAGGTTTAAATTTGACTTATTTAAAAATTATTTAGCTCAAAATCAAGTCGAGCTTTTTTATCAAGACTAAAATTGAGGCTCGAGATTGGCTCATTTAAATAAACAAGTTTTTTCTTGAGCTCAAACTTGGCTCGTTTATTAATTGAACTCGAATTGAGCTGAGCCTAAAGTAAGCTGATCTCAAACTTATTAACGAGTCTAAGTATATTAAATTAAGAAATATATAAATAAATTAATTAGCAAATGGTGAACAAGTATTAAATTATATATTATATATTATCCTACAATAATTATATATTATATCTATCCTTATAGTATATAAGTATTAGTTTTTAGATTTTAATAATATATAATATTTACAATATATATAAAATTCGTAAACCTATTTACAAGTTAGCTTGCAAGTTTAAGTGAGCAAGCTAAACTAAAGCTTAAACACAACTCATTTAAGTAAACAAGTTTTATCTTAAGTTCGAGCCCAATTGAGCTTTAAATGAGTAAAGCTTAAGTAGCTCGAGAGCAGCTTGGTTCTTTTATAGTCTTATTTTTTGTTGAACATAATTCACAAAGTGCCTATAATTTGTAATTTAAGAAAAGCTAAATGTATAATGTCTAATTTCACGTCAGAAGTACTAACTTCTTTTGCTAATAATATTCACTGGTACTATTTAAGAGATTGATTGAATCAATGTTAGGGTGATCAAAGAATTTCAAATGCATATTCACAATTGCTATTATGCACATGACATAAATTTTTAGTCAATTTATACATATATAGTCTCATGGCCTATATTCTTAAAAGTGTTATATATATACACACACACTTTTTAAATAAGTATATATGTTTAAATTCATTTAAATAATATATTGTAATGAAGTAGAATATTACTTTACTTCTTAAATAGTTTAGTTTTGTTTTTTCAATATAGGTTAGATTACCTTCTAAACCAACTATGAATTATTGTTTTTTTCTTTGGGATTGATAATTTTTTGAAATAAATTGGATGAAATAAGAACCATAATTTCAATTTAGTTTTGTTTTGTTTTATTTAGGTTGATTAGTATTTTGCTTGACTTTAGAAAGAATTAGAGCATTAGAAGGAAAAATTTGGATAAATTGTAATTACTCCTTATATTTACTACATATATTTATTTACTTTCTTTAAGGTAAAATAGTCATAGAAAAGTACACCACCTTCTTGAAGAATCAAGAATTCAAAAGCCAATTTCAAAAATAGAAATCAAATGTATATAAAGAAAATATGAAAATGTATATTTGAAATTTACCAAATTTTACTAATGTTGGAAAGCATAATTTATGCCGGCCTTTGTAGAATAGTGACATGAATAGTAATTTTCTATTAGAATGAATCAAATTTAAATCTCATATCTATATTGTAATTATTGCGAGATAGTGTAGTACATAATGCTTATTTATTAGAATAGTTTTACACATCAAATAGTTTTTTATATACATAGGCATTACATTTTGTATATATACCTTATTGTACATAAATAGAATAGTTGGTTACAAAATTAACAAACAGAATATCGTGACTTTCAAATTCTCTCTCTTTAACACAATTCTTCTCTATTGTTGATCTTAGTAATTGCAGTAAGTGATATGGTCTTACATGTTGAATTCTCTGTATGTTCGATATCAGGCAAGTGCACCTATCAGTTTTAATATAGCAGATGTGAGTCCGAGTTGATCTCTCAGAGACTTCGAGTACTAATATTAACCTTAACTCTATTATCTAATCGGAAAATCGTGTTGAGTTGAATTATTAAAAATACTAAAATTAACAAACTAACCTAATTATGAGACTTGATTAAGCAATTTAGAAAGCAATAAAACTAAGAATGACTTCAAGAATGCAATAACGTATTTAGGAATTATTTCCTCTAGTGTTTAACATGTGACCACTTAAAATATATTTAATTCAATTTCTATTATTCTTAACTGGAGGGATTCACAATTAAAGTTAATACCTTTCTCAAGTATATTAACCCTAATCCTAAATTATTTACCGAAATCTCTTCACTTAGTAATATAACTTAAAATTGCATTAATGTATAATGAATTCTCACACAAACGAACAACTTTCCGAAAGAAACATGTATCTTATCTCTGTGTACACATGTAATTCTCTCCAATTATGTAAAGATCTAATTACACATGTAATTTCTCAATCATCATGCATAATATCATAGATTGATACTCTAGAAATATTAATTAACAATTAAATAACATAATTAAATCAAGAAAAGATAGAAACTTTATTGAAAATTATCAATCTATCGAATAGTCACATGAAACCCTAGGTTTCATAATCCTAAATACAAGAGTTTTAAGCTATCATAATGAAACTAAAAACAAATTCCAACAAAACTAATAAATAAAACATGAAAACTCCTTTTGTTGATGATAAATCTCTTCAATCTTGACGTTGGGTGTTACTTTCACCTTTTTCTTCTCCTTCTCTTCAAGTCTCTTCTCTCTTTAATGTCCAATTCTCTTTTTGAAACCCTAGTATGTCCTTTTATAATGTATTGTAAGGTTTCCATTTTCGTCACCAAACACGCCTTGGGATACAGTCATGTCCCCAAGTCGTGTAACTTCAAAACTTCATAACTCATTCATTTAAACTCCAAATTGAGTGAAACTTGGTTCCTTTTCTTCGTTTTCAGTCCAAGAACGCATTCAAATCTTGAAATCAAATTTTATCCAATTAAGTATTAATTTCTTTAAAGAAAACTAAAAATGTAAGGGAAATACTATAAAATCATCATGTGAAATATGTTTAAAATCAAAGTTATCAAACTTCCCCACACTTGAGCAATTGCTTGTTCTCAAGCAAATAAATAAAGCAAAACTTTCGAGACAAGAAACGCTAAATAAAATTTATCACTATTTAGGAAACCGATGAATTAATACACTTAACCCGTAGAAAAGTAAGAAACTCATTCTCAATTAATTCGCAATAATAAAGTCAATCAATTTCACCTGACCATATTCAAATGCTCCAACAATACTTAATACTAGAGTTCATTAGTTAATTTATGAAAGTCGAAGTTTACCCGAGTCATTTAACCAAGGATTCTTAAACTAAAAATTAGATTTAACATCTCGCCAACCAAAAAAGAGTCATAAAAATTTTGTCCATTTGACTAAAGTGTATACAATTCTCTCTTTCATCTCATCAAGCACCATAATCTAAAACAAACACATTTTACATCCACTCATCCTCTGATCATCCCCCTAGTTCATACTTTTGTTGGGAGGCCTTTTAAATTTACTTTATTTAAGTACAATTGTGTTGGTAGAGGGAAAGAATCTCGCTCTTCTGACGGACCAAGACCGATTCATACTAACTTATTCCTTATATTGATAGTGGGAAAGAACTTTGCTCTTCTGACGGACCAAGGTCGATCCATATTAATTTTTTTCATTAGAATTGGCATTGGGACTCAATCTCACTCTTCTGATGGACCAAGATGAATCCTTACCAATTTTTTCTATTCATACACTTGTTATTACTTTTGACCTCCAATTATTGTAAATTTTCAGGGGTTTCTCAAAAGAAGAATTTCATTTGTTTGTTTGCTAAAAATTATAGGGCTCTTAAAAATTTCTAAGAGAAAGGTATACATAAAAGTAAATTTAAAAATAACCATAACTAACTCTCAACTAGTGATGTTGCTCCAATCTTAAGTCTTAGAGTCCCAAGCTAAATAACTCGTAACTTTGCCCTCCACAGATTTGACTAATCAATTCTAGTAAAGTATAATAAGATCAATAATGATCAAGATGACACAGTTGATTTAGCTCAACACTTGTTAATCACCTATTACAAGTTAATTTAAAAATTAATTGGGTCAAATGTGAATAATTGGTCTCTTAAACAGTAACAAATTCATATATATCCCTTCCCCACACTTAATAACGTACAGTGTCCTCAATGTACGACTAAGAAAGTATAGCAGCAAGAAATGAAACAAGAAAAATCAGCATAGGGAAAAAGGAAATATATGTACTGAAATAGAACTAATACTTCCCTACCAGTCGAAAATAAGGTGAAGAAGTTCAAAACGAGGAAGTATCATCATTACATGTTTGATTTCACATGCCTTGGCCAATGAAAAACAAAAAAAAAAAAAAAAAAATAGGAACTAAGAAGAGAGATTAGAATCTGTCTCTTCATCATCCTCATTAGATGGTGCCTCCGCCATGGTTGCATCATCGTCGTCATCACTGCCCTCAACACCCTCTTCACTTCCCCCAATCGCCTCTACCTCACCACCCTCATCATCCTCTTCCTCACTCTCACTATCCTCATTATGTGCATCCGACTCTTTCATCTTGAGAAATTTTTCCATTTTGTCTTGGCAGATATGAAGTTTATCTACACTCTCTTGGATATAACGAACCTCAGACATCAACATATCAAATTTGTCTTCAAAGCTTGCTGAAGACGTTTGACCTTAAGATGTGCTACATGAGTGTCAACCTTAACGTCTTATTGGTAAAAGGTTCATGAGTCAAAATGAATTAAGTCGCATAGGAGTGACTTGATTGACTAAGGTATGTGAGGGCTAAACGACAACCTTAGTCCGCATGGACTACACGAGTAAGGTGATGTAAGAGCCACAATAAATATGCCCTTTCTTCCATGTAGTGGTGGCTTGGCGACTGAAAAGTTCAGCTAACTCGATGGCAAGATTGATGGGATGTTTATGAATAATACTGTACAGATAAAGGCAATCCTTATTGGAAACTATACTGGTGCTGAGGCCTCTGCCAGTCAATGTATGCGCAAAGAGCTAATGAAGAACACGATATTCAGGCTTGACCAATTGAGAAGCCTTGCTCTTTACTGGGTCATACGCATCACCAACAGTAATTTCGTTCCAAAACGTCCCTAGTGTTACTCCATGGGGAAAACGACATGAGAGACATTGGAACTCTTCTATCCGTGTATATCTATCTTCATAGAGATTGAGATATCTGCCCAATTGAGCTGTGGTCATGTGGAAAGGGTGGCTACTCAAAGTGAAATGGAGTTTGCGTTTGGGGCCCATGCCACTAGCACTTTCTTTATTGAGTTTGTAAGTACATAAAAACTCCAATGTCAGCTCTTTATAAACGGGAGTTTCAAGAGATAAAAATCGCTCCCAAATGGTTCCGTCCAAGAGCGCCTTCATTTCTATTGTGAGCTCCAATTGAGCAAGAACATCCCAATTCAGACAAAGGGTGTCATTGAAAGGCTTATTCTTAAGTAAACTATAGCATTGCGACTGGTAGTCTTCCTTGAATTGAAGCATTGGGTGCTCCATCGAAGGGAGAGTGGTTAATGGTTCAACAATTGCACCTTCTTGCGATGAAGAGGATGCTGCATATTTGGATTTCCGTCGAATGGTAAGCTTTGCACGATTTGCCATTGAATACCTGAAAAGAAATAACAAACCAAATCAAAAACGTGCATCCTTGCCACACGTAGTTCAAATGAAGACAGAGGGAGAAAGGATTAACAGTGAAGCTTATTGAAAGAGTTCTCATTAGGACATTTAAACAAACATGTAGAGTGCATCCACAAAACTAGTTGGTGTAAAAGAAATGGCTAACAAATGTATCCAACTAATTATATAATAGACCCACTACATTACAATCAGCTTGAAACGCAGGTGTCTCAACACATCAAAGACGCTAAATGACCCAAAATTACTCTCACAATGCTAACCCTAATTGGCGTAATTAAATAATGATTATCAAATTGGCAAACAAAATTCAGATTTGAGAGATCATAAGGAATATCTAACCAGAAGAGGCATCATAAAGGCATTAAAATCTAGCAACACAATATAATGGTGAATGCCTTTTATGAAAGAATGAAATAAATTCTTAGACCAAATGCAAGTATTAATTTACACAAGACCGAAATGTCTAGTAGCTAAACCTGCCTAAACAATGAGGAAGATAAAGCAAAAACAATGAGGAAGATAAAGCAAAAGCAATGAGGAGAACTTACTTGGATCAGGAATCATGATGTCAGGAATCGTAAGGACAAGATGGAGAGAAGAGAGAATATGAAATGAACATGTGTTGAGGTTTACGAGTGTTTGAGAGACTGTGTGTGTGTTTTAATTAATTGTGCAGGTCGTGTGGTGAGTCGTATGGGTGTTGGGCGAACACGGGCTAGGACACGACCGTATAACTCTTTGTGTGCGGTGCCTTACTTGGGCGAACACGGGTTGGGACACAACCGTATTCCACGCCCGTATAACTTCCTGTGTTCGATCGTGAAATCTGGACACATACGGGCTAGGATACAACCGTATCCCACGCTCGTGTAACTTTCTGTTTGCGATCGGGAATATTGGGCGCACATGGGCTAGGACACGACAGTGTCCCATGCCTATGTAATTTTCTATTTGCGCAGCATATGCTTGGGCGGACATAGGCTGGGATACAACCGTGTCCCATGCCCGTGTAACTTTCTGTGGGTGTGGCATAAGGCTCAGCATACACAGGCTGGGATACGACCGCGTCCCATACCCGTGTAACTTTCTGTGGGTGCTAGTTCATTGAAGGGGTTTAGATGGACACAGGCTAGGACACGACCGTGTCCCATGCCTGTGTAACTTTCTGTTCTCTCTTCTTTTTTTTTTTTGTTCAATTAATGAATTTAAAAATACAAGAAACTTAAAAAATTAAAAGTACTTAAACTAGAAAAATAAGATAATGAAAACTAAAGAGAGAGAAAAAAAATATGAAACTAAAAGGGAAAAGCCTATGACTAAAATTGAAACAAATAAAGGAAGCAAAGCAAAGTTAGATAAAAGAAAAATAAAATGGAATAAACTGAAAGAACTAAAGTGTAACCAAAGTTAGACATGGGTTGCCTCTCAAGAAGCGTTATAGTTAACGTCGATAGCTCGACGGGATACGTCTTCTCATGATAGTTCTGTTGAGTGGAGATAAAACTCCTCTCGTCCAACATACTCCAAGTTTGCCTTAAATGTACCTTTCTCCGGGTGTGTAACTTCAACAGTCCCATATGGAAAAACTTATGTAATTGTAAATGGTTTAAACCACCTAGATTTCAACTTACCTGGGAATAAACGAAGGCGAGAATTATACAAAAGAACCTGATCGCCTTCTTTAAATTGTCGACCTTGTTTGATTCGTTGATCGTGGTATTTTTTGGCCCTTTCTTTGTATAATTTGGAGTTCTCATATGCTTTCGCTCGCCGTTCCTCTAGCTCATTCAATTGAAGTTTCTTGTGAGAACCTGCACGCTCAAAATCAACATTAGCACTCTTAATTGCCCAATAAGCCTTATGTTCAATCTCTATCGGTAAATGACAAGCCTTCCCATATACAAGTCAGTAAGGTATGGTTCCTAGTGGTGTTTTGTAAGCGGTTCTGTATGCCCATAGAGCATCATCTAACTTTTCTGACCAATCTCTTCTATGATACTCTACGATTTTTTCAAGAATTCGCTTAAGATTGCGATTGACAACTTCTACTTGGCCATTACTTTAGGGGTGGTACAGGGTGGCTATTTTATGTGTAACGCCATAACGTTTCAATACTTGGTCGAGTTGGGCATTACAAAAGTGTGTTCCTCTATCACTTATAATTGTCCTAGGGGTGCCAAATCGAGAAAATAGGCCTTTCAAGAATTTTTTTATTACCCTAGCATCATTAGTAGGTAGGGCTTTAGCTTCCACCCACTTAAAGACGTAGTCAATAGCTACTAAGATATATTTATTTCCATTAGAGTTCGGGAAAGAACCCATGAAATCAATCCCCACACATCAAATACCTCAACTTCGATGATGGGGTTTTGTGACATTTCATCCCTATAGGATATATTCCCCACTCGTTGGCAATGATGGGGTTTTGTGGAATTTCATCCCTATGGGATATATTCCCCACTAGTTGGCAACAATCACAAATCTTAACGTATTTTTGGGCATCTTTGAATAAGGCAGGCCAATAAAATCCAGCCTCTAGGACCTTATGAGCTATCCTATTAGCATTATGATGCCTACCCATAGGCCCCGAATGACAGTGGCTTAAAATTCTCTGTCCTTCGAAGTGTGGTACACACCTTCGAATAACATGATTTGCACATACTTTAAATAGGTAAGGATCATCCCAAAAATAATGTTTCACATCAGAAAAAAATTTCTTCTTTTGCTGGTGTAGAAGTCCATTCGGTATAATCTTAGCAGCTAAAAAATTAGCGATATTCGTGAACTAAGGAATTTCCATATCACTTAGCTGGGCGATGGCATAGAGTCGCTCTTCAGGGAATTCATCCTTAATCTCATTCTTGTCGAGCATTTCTAAGTTTGGATTCTCCAATCGAGATAGGTAGTCTGCTACTAAATTCTCAGCGCCTTTTTTATCTTTGATCTCTTCATCAAACTCTTGTAGCAACAAGATCCACCTAATCAGTCTTGGTTTTGCATTTGGTTTTGCTAACAAGTACCTAAGGGTAGAACGATCAGTATAAACAATCAATTTAGATAGAAGCAAATAAGAGCGAAACTTATCAAAGGCAAAAACAATTGTTAGTAACTCTTTTTCTGTAGTAGTGTAGTTCTCCTAAGCATTAGTAAGGGTTTTGCTAGCATAGTGAATTCGTTGAAAGTGCTTATCCCGCTTTTGCCGCAGCATTGCCCCGACTGCGTGATCACTTGCATCACACATAAGTTCAAAGGGAAGTGCCCAATCAAGTATTACCATGATTGGAGCATTGGTAAGTTTCTCTTTAAGGATATTGAAAGCTTTCAAACACTCTTAAGAAAAAACATAAGGCACATCCTTCTCTAATAACTTAGTCAAAGGGCGGGCAATTTTTGAGAAATCCTTGATAAATCGCCTATAAAAACCTGCATATCCTAAAAAGCTTCTTATGGCCTTAATCGAAGTTGGAGATGGGAGTCTTGCAATCGCATCCACTTTGGCAATATCCACCTCAATTCCTCGATATGAGATCTTATGGCCCAGCACAATACCCTCTTGTACCATGAAGTGGCACTTCTGCCAGTTGAGGACAAGATTGGTCTCTTCACACCTAGTAAATACCCTGTCCAAATTATTCAAACAAAGGTTAAATGAGTTGCCAAAAATTGAAAATCATCCATAAATACCTCCATTATGTCCTCAATCAAATCATCAAAAATGGCTAACATGCATCACTGGAATGTAGCAGGTGCATTGCAAAGACCAAAAGGCATTCTGCGATAAGCAAAGGTGTCATAAGGACAAGTGAAAGTGGTCTTCTCTTGATCTTCCGGTGCAATAGGTATATGAAAATAACCAGATAAGCCATTTAGAAAACAATAAAACATATGTCCAGCTAGTTGTTCTATCATTTGATCAATAAAAGGTAAGGGGAAGTGGTCCTTACGTGTAGTATCGTTTAACTTTCGATAATCGATACATACACGCCAACCTATTACCATTCTCATTGGGATCAATTCATTCTTTTCATTAGGAACTATTGTCATCCTACTTTTTTTTGGAACTACTTGTACTGGACTAACCTATGCGCTATCAGAGATAGGATATATCATGCCTGCATTAAGGAGTTTGATAACTTCCTTTTTGACTACCTCTTTCATGTTTGGATTCAAGTGTCTCTAGGGCTATACAACTGGCTTGTGGTCTTCTTCCATTAAAATCTTATGAGTACAAAAGGAGGGATTGATACCTTGAATATCGAATATTTTCCAAGCAATGGCCCTCTTATGCTCCTTGAGTACTTTCAGCAACCTTTCTCTCTGTTCTTCTTCTAAATTGGATGCTATAATTACCGGTAATTTGGAGTCTTTCTCTAAGAAGGCATATTCCAAGTAGTCAAGTAATTGCTTTAGCTCCAATACTGGTAGCTCCTCAATCAAAGGTTTTAACTGTGCTTTCTTCCTCTTTTCAAACTCTTCAAACCCTTTCTCAATAGAGGTAGGTTTATTTGCCTCCAGTTGGCCTACCACCTTGGATTTGATAAGATCTTCCGAAGTTTCTTCCATACCTAATTGCAAGCAACTCTCTAGCGGATCCTTAGAAAGAATGTCCTGCATAAAACTTGAAACAAAAGTGTTAGTAATATCTAAAAGGTAGCAAGCATCATCCTGATCGACAGACTTTTTCATAGCCTTCGAAATTTTAAACATGATCTCTTCATCTCCTACTCGAAGAATGAGCTTGCTATCACTAACATCAATGATAGCCCTAGCGGTAGCTAAGAATGGTCTACATAGGATAAGGGGCAACTCAAAATCTTCATCCATATCCAATATCACAAAATCAACTGGAAAAATAAATTTACCCACTTGGACTAATACATCCTCAATAATGCCTCTAGGATACGTCACAGATCTATCAACTAATTGCAAGCTCATGCGTGTGGATTTAGGTTCCCCTAATCCAAGTTTCTTGAAAAATTTATAAGGCATTAAATTGATGCTAGCACCCAAATCAGCTAAAGCTTTGTCAATTAACAAGTTACTAATATGACAAGGACTTGTAAATCTTCCTAGGTTTTTTAGCTTCTTGGGTAACTTATTTTGCACGATTACTGAACACTCTTTACTAAGATGACTTTAGAAAGCTCCTCAAGCTTCCTCTTATTGGTTAATAAATCTTTCAAGAACTTAGCGTACTTTGGCTTCTGTGATAAGGCATCAATGAGAGGTAAGTTAATATGTAGTTGTTTAAAGAGGTCAAGGAACTTACTGAATTGTTGGTCATTGCGATCTTGCTTGAGTCTTTAGGGATATAGGATAGGTAGTAGATATTCCTTCGCCTTAGATGACTTTACGTCTTCCGTTGCTTTCATCCCCTCCTTGCTCTTACTAGTCTCCTCACTAACCTTCCTCTCAGCATGCAACTCCTTCCCACTTCGAAGTGTCACTGCCTTGACATGTTCCTTTGAATTGGGTTCTATATTCCCCAGTAGCGTTCCCTATGGTCTTTCAGAGATTAACTTTGCAAGTTGACCAATTTGGTTCTTAAGGTTGCAATTGGAAGCCTCTTGATTCCTTAACGATGATTCAATGTTGGATAAGCAAGCATCATTGCCTTAAATATATTTTGTGAGAAGTTCATCCACACTGGACTTCTTTTCTTGAGGAAGAGGAGGTGGGAATGGTCTTTGAAATCCAGGTGGGCCAAAGTTGGTCTTCTGCTGGCCTTGGTTTTGATTTCCCCATGAGAAATTGGGATAATTCCTCCATTCGGGATTATAAGTATTGCTGTAGGGGTTATTTTGTTGCTTGGGTGGATTTCCTAGATAATCTACCTGTTCCAGTTATTCTTGTGCTCCATAGCCCTGCATACCAAAGTCACTTACATCCGATTGTATTTGTTGAGGGCCAATAGAGAGTGCATCAATCTTTTTACTCAATAGGTCTACCTTGGCTGCTAGAGCAGTGGTCAAGTCCACATCATAAATTCCCATAACCTTTTGCTTGGCTCTAGTGCTTTCCCACTGATAATTGTTCATTGATATTCCTTCAATTAGGTTTTATGCTTGCTTAAGTGTCTTTATGTTCAAAGTACCTCTTGCGGATACATCAATCATTTGTCTCGTAGATAAATTGAGACCATTATAGAAAGTTTGAATTTGCATCCATAGTAGGAGGCCATGATGTAGGCACCTCCTGAGCAAGTCCTTAAACCGCTCCTAAGTGTCATATAGCGTCTCCGCTTCTAATTGAGCAAAACAAGAAATGTCGTTTCGAAGTTTAGCGATTTTCGTAGGTAGGAAATACTTCTCCAAAAATTTCTCTACCAATTCATTCCAAGTTGCGATTGAATTTTGTGGTAGAGAGTTCAATCACTGTTTTACTCTACCCCTTAAGGAAAAAGGAAATAGCCACAGTCGGATGGCATCATCCGTGGCTCCGTTGATTTTAAATGTATCATAAATCTCCAGAAAGCTAGAGATGTGGGCATTAGGATCTTCATCTTGGAGACCGTCAAACTGAACATATTGTTGCACTATTTGTATGATGTTAGGTGCAATTTGGAAGTTATTAGCCGTGATGGTTGGCCTTACGATACTAAAGTCAACTCCAATAAGTATAGGCCTTGAATAGTCGGATATTGTCCGATTTGCTTCATTACCATTGTTAGCCATATGTGGTGGATCTTCTTGCTTGATGAATTGAGTGTTGGCCTCTTCACCCTCTTCCTTAATCTCAATGATTGACTCGTCGTCTATGGTTGCCACAATTTGTCTAGGTCGCGATCTCAAATTTTGAAGGACAGTTCTCTTAATTTTAGGATCAAGTTCTACCAAATCTTTTGGGTTGCCTCGGGTCATGCACTATAAGGGCAAGAAATATAGAATCAATTGCAACTCTAGGTATAAAATAAACAATGAAAACAAAAGAAAAGAAAGAAAAAAAAAATGGTCAAAGTAATAAAGCAACTAGTACTCTTAATATCGAAAATCCCCGACAACGGTGCCAAAAACTTGATATCAAGCAAGTATACATATCAGTTTTAATATAGTAGATGTGAGTTCGAGTCGATCCCTTAGAGACTTCGAGTACTAATATTAACCTTAACTCTATTATCTAATCGGAAAATCGTATTGAGTTAAATGAATTAAAAATACTAAAATTAACAAACTAACCTAATTATGAGACTTGATTAAGTAATTTAGAAAGCAATAAAACTAAGAACGACTTCAAGAATGCAATAACGTATTTAGGAATTATTTCCCCTAGTGTTTAACATGTGACCGCTTAAAATATATTTAATTCAATTTTTATTATTTTTAACCGGAAGGATTCACAATTAAAGTTAATACCTTTCTCAAGCATATTAACCCTAATCTTAAATTATTTACTAGAATCTTTTCACTTACTAATATAACTTAGAATTGCATTAATGTATAATGAATTCCCATACAAATGAACAACTTTCTGGAAGAAACATGTATCTTATCTCTGTATATACATGTAATTTTCTCCAATTATGTAAAGATCTAATTACACATGTAATTTCTCAACCATCATGCATAATTTCATAGATTGATACTCTAGAAATATCAATTAATAATTAAATAACATAATTGAATCAAGAAAAGATAGAAACTTTATTGAAAATTATCAATCTATCTAATAGTCACATGAAACCCTAGGTTCCATAATCCTAAATACAAGAGTTTTAAGCTATCATAATAAAACTAAAAACAAATTCCAACAAAACTAATAAATAAAAATGAAAACCCCTTTTGTTGATGATAAATCTCTTCAATCTTGAAGTTAGGTGTTGCTTTCGCCTTTTTCTTCTCCTTCTCTTCAAGTCTCTTCTCTCTTTAATGTCCAATTTTTTTTTTGAAACCCTAGTATGTCCTTTTATAATGTATTGTAAGGTTTCCATTTTCATCACCAGATACGCCCTAGGACACAATCATGTCCCTAGGTCGTGTAACTTTTTGACCTTGGCAAATTTTCCTGGATGGATACAGCTTGGGGACACGACTGTATCCCAGACTATGTAACTTTAAAACTTCATAACTCATTCATTTGAACTCCAAATTGAGTGAAACTTGATTCCTTTTCTTCGTTTTCAATCCAAGAATGTGTTCAAACCTTAAAATCAAAATTTTACTCAATTAAGTATCAATTTATTTAAAGAGAACCAAAAATGTAAGGAAAATACTATAAAATCATCATGTGAAATATGTTTAAAATCAGAGTTATCAATGTTGTATGATTTAACATGGTATTAGAGTACATTTGATTAGGAATTGAATCGATTTCCTGTATTCCTACAATTGTTTGGTTTTCTTTTCAATTGTTTTAATGATGAATGGTAATCAAGATTTAATTAGTAATGATCCATTGTTTCATTTTGGTTTTGATAGTTTGGGAACATTAATTACAAATGTGATATTTAATGGATTAAATTTTGCTAGCTGGAATATAGCAATTAGGCTCGCCTTAGGTGCGAAGGTAAAAATAGGGTTCATTGATGGGACATGTGTGAAACCTGAACCAAATAGTAATGATGAATAAAGATGGATACGATGCAATTTTATGATTAGATGTTGGATTCTCAATTCAATGTCTAAGGATCTATCGAAAAGTTTCATTTATGCAAAGTTAACAAGAGAATCATTGAATGACATTGCAGGGCGCTTTGGTTTACTCAACAAACCTTTACTGTACCAATTATAATCAGAAATTGTGAATTTTAAGCAAGTTCTTTAGTAACAGTGTATTATAACAGTTTAAAGAAACTTTAAGATGAGATAGATAGCATGACTTTAGTTCCTACTTGTAGTTGTGGTAATTGTGAGTGTAATTTAGGTACCAAATACTTAGAGATTGAGAATTAAAAAAAATTAATACAGTTTTTGATGGGATTGAATGATACTTTTGAGACAACAAGGAACCACATTTTGTTTATAGATCCTCTTCCTACTATCAATAAAGAATATTATCTAGTTTTTCAAATTGAGAAACAAAAACAAATGACATCCACGATGAATTATGAGTCTGCAACAGCTTTCTTTGCTAAGGGACAGAAGTGAGAAATTTTTTATGGTAGAATAAATAAGAAAGGGAAAGGATTTGGTAAATTGGTTTGCACGCATTACAAAATGGCAGGTCACTCAATGGAGAATTGTTTTGAGATTATTGGATTACCTGACTAATATAAAGGGGTAAAGGATAAAAGGACTACTAAGATAGTAGCCAATGTATCGATAATTAATAATTTTTTTGCTGATAATCCTCTTGATATTATACCTAGTGTTGTAGGTGATGTGAATCATGCTGTTGCTACTAGTTCTAATTTAAATGAGAATCAGCTGATATCAAAAGTTTGTCAAGAAGTACTGAAGTTGCTTAAGGAGTAACCTGTAAAGGATAGATCTCATACTTCATTCATGACTTTTGTAAGTAATTCTTTAGCTTTCTATAATAATTGCTTACATTATTAGATTGTAAACATGGGAGCTTCATACCACATGACTCCTTATCTACATCTCTTGTCCCAAACACAAAAACTCGTCAAACCCATTCTTCTTTGCTAAGGGACAGAAGTGAGAAATTTTTTATGATAGAAGAAATAATAAAGGGAAAGGATTTGGTAAATTGGTGTGCACGCATTGCAAAATGGCAGGTCACTCAATGGAGAATTGTTTTGAGATTATTGGATTACCTGATTGATATAAAAGTGTAAAGGATAAAAGGACTACTAAGATGGTAGCCAATGTATCAACAATTAATAATTTTTTTGCTGACAATCCTCTTGATATTATACCTAGTGTTGTAGGTGATGTGAATCATGATATTGCTACTAGTTCTAATTTAAATGAGAATCAACTGATATCAAAAGTTTGTCAAGAAGTACTGAAGTTGCTTAAGGAGTAACCTGTAAAGGATAGATCTCATACTTCATTCATGACTTTTGCAAGTAATTCTTTAGCTTTCTATAATAATTGCTCACATTATTGGATTGTAAACATGGGAGCTTCATACCACATGACTCCTTATCTACATCTCTTGTCCCAAACACAAAAACTCGTCAAACCCATTCAAATAAAACTACTTGATGGACAAACAAAATTTGTTCACATAATTGGCTGTGTGAAGTTGACTGACAAGATTACATTAACTAATGTTTTTATTATACCAAAATTTTGTTACAATCTTTTGTTAGTAAGTAGACTTATTGAAATTACTCCTTTAGTTGTTGTATTTAACTCTAAACAATGCCTATTTCAAGACCTGAGGTATAGAGATATTCTTACAAGAGTTGCTAGTCACTATGGACTCTATTTCTTAGAACTAAAGCCATCTATTATTGACTCATATGCTTGTAATAGTAATGCAACCTCTGTTTCTTTTCTTAGCAATAATAATAAGTCCCTAGAACTAGTTCATAAACGTTTGGGACATATCTCAATCTCGAAAATGAGACATTTGCCTAGTTTTCAAGGCAAGACTTTGCCTATATTTCTTTGTGATACTTGTATGCAAGCTAAATTCCATCATCTAACCTTTACACATAGTACTACTTCCTCATTGCATCCTTTTGATTTGTTACACTTAGATGTTTGGGGACCATATAATACTTGTTTTACTTTAGGTGCTAAGTATTTCTTGAGTATTGTGGATGATATGACATGCAACACTTGGACATTTTTTATGATACACAAATACCAAGTCTCTACTCTTTTATCCAATTTCATTGCTTATATACAAACACACTTTCAAACAACTCCTAAAACAATGAAATCCAATATTGGCACTGAATTCATCTCAAAGGAATGGTAAATTTTGTTTGCTAGCTACGGTATTATTCACCAACGAAGTGTTGTTTACACTTCACAACAAAATGGAGTCATTGAATGAAAACATAGAAACTTGCTAGAAATTGCTATATCTCTTCACATTCATGCCAACCTTCCTAAATATTTTTTAGGAGAATGTTTGCTTGCTACCACTCATCTTATCAACCTTATGCCTACACAACTTTTGTACCATAAATCACCACCTTATGATCATCTTAGGGTGTTTTTGTTATGCAGCAATTAATCTTAAACCTAAGGATAAACTTGATACACGAAGTTGAAAATGTATATTCATGGGTTACCTAATTGGACAAAAGGGATACAAATTATATGATTTGGTGTTATATAGTATCTTTATGAGTTAGGATGTGCTATTCTTTAAAAATGTTTCTCCTTTCAAATCTAACTTACATTCCCTTGTTTTATCTGGCTCTTCTCCTTATAGTTCTTTCACTCTTTTTCCTACTACTAAATCTTCTTGCTTCGTTAATGACTCAATTCAACATGTTTCTTCTTCTAATCTTCACTCTTATCCACATGATTCGGATACAATAACAGCTTTTACTCCTGTCTCAATTAATCTTGATCCTTCATTAAGAAGAGCAGATCGTATCAAACATCTTCCTACATGGCTTAAGGACTTTGTACATAGTGGTGATTTAGCTACAGTAACAACAGACCACGCACATTACTCCCTTTATTCAGTACTTTAACCTTTTCTCATCTCCCTTTTAATTATGTTGGTGCTTTAGCTAATGTGTTTACATTGAAAGAACGCTACACTTATAAGGAAGCTAAAAATGACCCCAAGTGGGTAGAAGCCATGAATGCAGAACTCTTAGCTTTGGAATCTAATAATACTTGGATTCTCATTGCTTTGCTACAAGGAAAACAGCCTATAAGATTATAATAGGTTTATAAAATTTAAGTATAAACTCGATGGAATAATTGAAAGATATAAAGCTAGGTTGGTGGTTAAAGGTTATACACAAATTGAATGCATTGATTACATACACATTTTCACTAGTAGCGAAGCTTACTTCTATTGTTGGTTGTTGCTTCTATTAAACGGTGGTTTGTTCATCAGATTAATGTTAATAATGCATTCCTCTATAGATATATTGATGAAGAGATATATATTTTGCCTCCTGATGGATATTCTGGTATCAAACAAGGCTAAGTTTGTAAGCTTACTAAGTCTCTTTATGGACTTAAGTAAGCTTCTAAGCAATAGAATAAGCAATAAAATAAGGAATTTACAAAATTCATTATTTCACTTGGTTTTACTCAATCTAAGTCAAATTATTCGTTGTTTACAAAGAAATCTACCACTAGTTTCATGGTTGTATTGGTGTATGTGGATGACATGCTTCTTGTAGGTGATTCTCTTGATGATATTAGAAAAGTTAAAGTAGCAATTAACATTGCTTTTACCATTAAGGACATGGGTGAGGTTCAATTTTTCCTTAGTATCAAAATTTGTCGTCTTGATGTTAGTTTCCTTTTAAACCAATGCAAGTTTGCTATGGATATATTAGTGGATGTTGGTTTGATAAAGACTAAACCAGCCAAAACGCCTTTCCCATTAAGGCTTCAACTTGATAATTCTTCATGTCGTGTTGTAGATGATCTTGGTTTATTTCGTCGGATTGTGGCATGACTCTTATATCTGACCATCAGTAGACTTGATTTGTCTTATTGTGTTCAATAATTGAACCAATATGTTTCTCAGCCCAGCAACTCACTTGAGTGCTACAATGAATGTGCTTCGTTATCTCAAATGGCCAATTGATAAAGGGCCTTTCTATTCATCTTCTAGTACTTTAACCTTGGTTAGTTTTAGTAATGCACATTGGGGCACCAGTAGAGATGATTGCTAGTAAATAAGTATTATATTTTCCTCGGCATTACATTTTGTATATATACCTTGCTGTACATATACAAAATAGTTAGTTACAGAATTAACAAATATAATATTGTGACTTCCGAATTCTCTCTCTCTAGCACAACTCTTCTCCGTTGTTGATCTTGGTAATTGCAATAAGTGATCTGGCCTTACATGTTGAATTCTCTGTATGCTGTATGATTTAATAGTAATCATTTGAGAAAAAAAAAAAAAACTTAATTTTCCATTAAGATTTTCATTCCTTTGACTATCCCACCAAACCAGATCTAAGTATGAACTATGACGTATATTTGTTAATAATAAAGAGGAGTTGTAGAAACAGAATGCATGAGTGGCACAAAATCATAGTGGAAATCTTATTCGTAAACTGTCTGTTGCAGGGAATTGGAATCAACACATTCGAGCCAAATCATAAGTTTTATCCTCTTATTATTGGAGCTGATGCAGGTCTAAACTCAAGTGAGGATAGTGGAAGGTATAAACATCATCCCAAATGTCGACGGAAAATGCATAAGAAATATAAGCTTAAAAAAGCATTCTAGCCTTAGGGAATGCTGTCCTCTATACTACTAACGCGGAAAAATTACTCTTGTTCAACTAACAACATATATTATTAGATTTGATGCTATATAGTTTCATATATTCATAATATCCCAACCATGATTTTAACTTCTCATGTCCTCATTATATTTCCATATCCATATACCATTAATTGTTCATGTACAACGATCTAACACCAAAATCAATCTAATACCTCACAATCCCCCACTATAACACTCCATCATATATATTTTTATTTCAACTTTCCATATTCAAAATTCATATATATTATTAAAGTATCTAAATTGCACGAACCTTTTTTCAAAACTTTCTCAATCATATGGACGCATCCCTTAAAAAAAAAAAGATTGAACGCTTACACTTTGGAACATATATGAGCCCACATTGTTTAGCTACATGGCAGCTAATGTGTCTGTTGAGCCCACACTCTAGCCTAGAAATTTTGCCATGCTTTTTAGATACGTGATATGGTAAATATCTAATTAAATTATTTAATTTCATAAGAATATATCCATACCCACCTAAATTGGACGTGGAATCAAATGAAGGGATGGATACGATGCCATTTCGATAGAGAAAGGCCGGTTATATATGAACCCCATAACAAGAACAAAACTAATCTAGCAACGAAAATTCAATGGTACAGAAAATAAAGACCGGGGTTTTCCGGGTGAATCAGCCATTCTCAAACACATAGCAGATCATTCTTTTTGATGCAGGTTTTGCTATGTAATGAAAGCAGAGGAGAAAAATTTTGAAGTTGTAGTAACAAGTGTTTTGATAGCAGTATGCGGGAAATAAAATATCTCGATTATTTATAGCAAAAATTGTGTGGGATGTTTGCCAATGCCATCTCAGAATTATACACATCAGCTACCATGTAATTGAAAAATATAGACCCGCACCTATTGAGAGGCACAATTTTAATTTTTAAAGTGAAGCATATTTATGTAAGTACAGAAGTTTTTAGGAGTAGTTTGAGCAATTTATCTTACATTTAATAAAAATTACGGTATTAATTTACATTTTCACATCAGTGTATTTATTGTGGATCCATCCTATAAATGTAATATAAAAAAATATGATATAGATTTGGTAAATTAAGATTTTATATGACATGGGTGGTGGCTATGATCAAAATTTTCAGGTTGACAGAATTATTTCTTGTGGTGCAGCTTTTGCATAGAAGGTTCCTTGGACCGAGTTAAGGTGAAGGGGAAGCTTGTGCACTGCAAGTTGCGAATGTGGGGTGCAGATTCCATTGTCAAGGGAATTGGGGGGATCGACATTTTACTTGAAAGTCTAGAGTTCCTTGATACTGCTGGAATATTTATGGCTCCTTCCACTATGGTGAATTTTATCCTCGGTCAGATGATCAATGAATACATACGTTCCTCAAGGTAATGCATGTGATTGGTGTGTGTCGCCACGACTAACTTGTCTAAGGTAATATTCTATACAATGGCACTGTATGTTTTGGTTATAGTTTGATCACATATTGATTGTTTGGGTGATGGATGCACGCATAGATATCCTTCAGCGATGATACACAGGACGCAAGAAGTGAAAATTCCGGCGCCCTTTGTTGCATCATTTTCATCTCGGGGTCCAAATCCAGGATCAATGCGTGTTCTTAAGGTCAAATTCGTTCCACTCTCCTCTTTGTTTCCCAAAAGAAATAAAAAAGTCTTGATACTTGTATATCAAGTGAATTGACTAGTGATATATATATATATATATATATATACATATATACCATTAAAGTTTGAATATATAACAATGCTTGTAAATCCTATAATACCATGTGTTCAAATGTAGTATGTACTTACCGAGTGTTCATCCTTACACGTAACATTTGTACCTATCATTTTACTTTTCTTAATTTCTTGGTTTCATCTGCTTTATACCTTGATAACTTACAGAGGCCTTTTTTTCTCTTGCACATCAATGGTTTCTGCAGCCAGATGTTGTAGCGCCTGGAGTTGACATCTTGGCATCTTACACACCGTTAAAGTCGCTTACTGGATTAAGTGGCGATACCCAGTATTCGAAATTCTCAATAAAAATCAGGCACTTCCATGGCATGCCCGCATGTAGATGGAGTAGCAGCCTACATAAAATCATTCCATCCTCTTTGGTCACCACCTGCAATTAAGTCAGCCATCATGACAACAGGTAATTAATCACTTCCAACTTGATTTCTAACTAAGCCCATCAATTCAAAGCTCTTTAAGCAAATCAAGTCTTTCGGTGCTATCACTAATTCAAATAATTACTCTAAGACATAATTTAATCAATACTGGTCTTGGCTTATAAAATTATATATTTCTCATTACCTCATCCACATCAGTTAAGCAAAACCGCTGAGCTGAAGATTAACAAGCGATGGAGAATTCGCTCATGGTGTTGGTCAAGTGGATCCTGTTCGAGCTCTAAATCCCGGTTTAGTTCATGACATGAACTACATTCAGTTCTTATGCAAGGAAGGTGTTAAAGGATCATCCATGAGTGTCCTTGTTGCTACACCAATAAACTGCTCCTCATTACTTCCGGGGATTGGATATGATGCTCTTTAACTATCCATCGATGCAGCTCAGCTTGAACAATGGAGGACAGCCGACCGTCGGTGCCTTCCGAAGAACAGTGACCAACGTTGGACCTGCTCCATCAATTTACAATGTCACAATTAAAGCTCCAGAAGGGGTGAAAATCATTGTCAAGCCAATGGGTTTAACATTTTCTCAACCACTTCAGAAGAGAAGCTTTAAGGTTGTGGTGAAAGCAGCACCTATGCCAAACACACAAATGAGATCTGGTTCCCTTGTATGGAAAAGCTCTACACACATTGTAAGAAGCCCTATAGTCATATACAGTCAATGATGTACATTTTCATGGGAAAATATCCATTACACTATGTTCAAGATGGAATGTCCAGTTGTTATGTGTGTACAGGATGAAATGAAGAAAAAAGAAAATATTAACAGATAAAATTAGAAAGAAAATAGATAGTAATACGATTTTCCACGAACAAAGAGTATCGAATGACTATACAGAAATTTAACCATGTAGACCATCTATAGCCACTAAATTCTTATTATATGTGACATATTATCAGATCAAGATCATTTTTTTTTTTTTTTGGCCAAATGACAAATTTATTTGATGAGAAGCGAATACATAGATTAATCTGGAATGGCCAGGATTCCCGGTCTACAAAATGCAATTAAGCTGAAAGGGATATGGAGGGAAGACACTTTAAAATTGCAACTCATCCCTAACTTACTTTTGTAACCACCCAATATGCATACATTTACATCTCTGATCTCTCCACACTAAACAAAAGAAGCGAGAAGAAGAGCTTCATAAGAGAATAATATGAAAGACGATCCCTTGGCTTCTCCATGACTTCAACTTGGATGTGGTGATAGCTTTAAGGCCTGGTTCACAACCTGTTTCCACCTCGACATGACTCCCCTTTCAGTTAACGTTTGTTTAACAAAAATGGATAGGATAAAATAAACTGAACAGCATAGGTATAAATAATATAGGATAAAACAATCTTATTATACGTTTAATTTGTATAATATTAAATATAAATTATTTTTACTACTCTTATTTGGTGTATATTTAGTTATATTTTTATATTATTTAAAATAAATTAAATATTCTTGAATTCATATAATTAAACAAATTACATACAATATTAAATAAAAAGTCATGAATTTGCTAGTAATTAAAAAATTAAGGGAGGCACAATTTTAGAACTCAACTTTTTACATATTTTCTGTTTAGGTCCTTAATATTTCAAAATTTATATTTGAGTTTTCAACACTTGTAAAAGTTTCCAAATAAGTCATTTTTTAGTTTGTTATTAACTTTTTCGTTAATTATAATACGTGGCACTTTTTTATTGATCCACAAGAAAGGTACAAATTTAAGACTCAATTTTTTGTACTTTTTTTGTTCGAGTTGTAAATGTTTCAACATTTAATTTAAGTCATTAACATTTACAAGAATTTTCAAATAAGCCCCTTATTAATTTATTGTTAACTATGGTATGTAGCTAGTCCACATAATAAGATAATTAACAAAATAATAACAAATTAGGAAAATTCAATATATATATAATGTAAAATCAAATAACAATGATATATACATATGTAATATAATAAATGTATATTTATTTTAATTTCAATAAAATAAGGATTTTTTTTAAAATAAGAAAATTAAAAAGAAAAAAGCTAGAAAAAAGTTAATGACAAACTAATAGATGATTTATTTGAAATGTTTTGAAGATGTTGATGATTAAAATAGAAATTTTGAAATATTTATGACTTAAATAGAAAATGTATAAAAGATTAAGTCTTGAATTTATACTTTTCCTGTGGTCTAATAAAAAAGTATCACATGTCATTGTTAACAGAAATGTTAATAGCAAACTAATGGATGACTTGTTTTAAAACTTTATAAACATTAAGAACTTAAATAGAAATTTTGAAACGTTTAGAAATTGAATAGAAAAGGTGTAAAAGGTTGAATTCTAAATTTGTACTTTTCCCAAAAATTAATTATATATATATGTATTATGAACTAAAATAATTTTGTCCCTTATTTGGTGAAATGGGATTGTGCTTTGTGAGAGGTTATTTATGAGATTACAAAAAAATTTGTATTTTTGTTTAATGAAGTAAACCTTTGTCTATATTTTAGATGGGATTAATTTGCATTTTGTCTAGTCCTTGAGAATGTTTTTTTTTCTTTTTTGTCTAATAATTAAGTTAAAGTTGCAAATCAAATATTGAACAAAATTTTTTATTTAGTTTGATTCTATAAATTTTAGGCAATCAAACAATATCTTATTAACAACTAGAAAAAGGCCTTCTTTTATACCTTGTGCTATAGTAATTTCACTACTATTCCTAAAGATTTGCAAAGTTGATGTTACTAACATTTCTCCTTGAAAGTTTCTACAAACTACTGAAGCACTAATAGCCTTTGTTAATGGATCAAAGGAACCATCATAGTTTATTTTAACACAAATTGTAGTGGGCTCATGCCATCTACAATCAACTTCACTCTTTATGGTTCCGTAAATAACTAAATAGTTAGATGGGCTTTAGGGAACCAATCAAGACTCTAATGTTGGCAATTACTATGGGTTATGTTGAAGACCTGTCTATAAGTTTTTCATGTTTTGGAGACTTGTTAGAGAGCTTATTAAGATGTGAAGACTTGTTAGAGAGTTTAATAGAATAAGTCGGTTCGACCAAGTCGGCATCATCTAAGTTGGGTTGGCATAACTAGGCCTGCTTGGTAGGTCAGACAATCAAGTTGGCCAAAGTTCACATTAGCATAGAACAAATCTTTAAGGTCCTAACAACTCATCAGCTTAGCTTTACTACACATCACTTGAGCAACTCATATGTCTATCTAGTTATAACTTGCCATTAGGATTACTTAATTATGTTTTATTTGTTAAGATTTTCCTTATATTATATTTTGTTTTTTAGGATTGCCACTAAGGCATCATTTACTTTATTTTATTTACAAAATCACTATTGTATTTTATTTATAAAATCACTATTGTATATAAATAGTTTGTGTTTGTAGTGTTTTAACAACACTTATCACTTTCAATGAAAAACCTATTGAGTATTTCTTTGTGAAAGCTAATTTATTTTGCTTTTATCAATTTTTTTTAGTAAAGATTATAGCAAGCAACTATAATTTATAATTTATACATAATATCAATATAAAGATTAGATCATATAATATTTATTTGGTACGTCATATTCTTATTGATATCTTACAAATTTATTAAACCTTTGATATCTTGAAGGGCCAATTTAATTCACTATAATAAAAATCTTGTGATAGCGGGGCATATTATATATTCTGGTATCAAAGGTTTGACAATAGGAGGATTTTGCTTATTGAATTTTGTTTTGTTGTAAAGGATTCTTACTCATTGGATTCTGTGTTCCATCATAAGTTGGGCTCGAAGGATATTGGGTTTGTGTTGCACGTGGGTATTCGATAGTGTCCAAGTTGTCATTACACCAACATGTGTCCCAATTTTCCCAGCAAAGGCGTCAAACAGCTCATAGAGTGGCAACCTAGGGTTTTGGAGCTCATAGTCTTATACGCTCACGAAATCGTGAGGGACAATCAGAAAAACTTGGGTACATGCGAGTGGGTTGTGGGTTTGTAAGCATTGGCTAACAATAGGTGCTAAGTGACTAGTGAATGAGACATTGTAGAAGTGATAGTGCGTGGATTTGGTATTCGACGCTGTGAATCATGATTGCAAACTTGTGTGTGTGTTCAGGGAATCACAGCCACGTGGTGTGAAATTGCATCATTGTCAGTGTACGCCGCTGTTTCGTGGTCGTGTTTGGTGGGTGTGTGCAAAGTGGGTTTGTGCGTTTGCGCGAATCGGTCACCCGAGTCGTGGTTTGGTCCTTGATGAGCGGTACTTTGGTGGTGTGCGCGAGTAGTTCTCTGGGTTTTCTTTTGTCAGTTACGTGGAGTTTGTGTTGGTGGCTGTTCTTTTGGTGTTGTGCGAGCAAGTGAGAGTCGTTGGCGCTTGGCGGAGGTTGCAATGGCGTTCTTGGGTCTATCGAAGTGGTGGCTCGATCTCTATGGAGAATTTGTGGTTGTAGCAATAAGTGACGGCGATGGTGCGTTTCACGGGACTGTGAACTACGACTGAGTGCGCTGTCGAGTGCAAACCAAGCTACAGTTGTGCCGCATAGGTAGAAAGGGACCGAAGCTGCTCTGTCCTTCTCATGAAGTGTGCTACACGGATATTTTGCTGTGTTCGGTGAAGGTGTTCGGAAAAGTGCAATTGTGTTTCGAGTTTACGACTCTTCCGAGCTAGTGCGAAGAACCGAACTGAATTAAAGTATGAACCGTGCTGATTGTTTGTCGAGCTGCTGTAAGCAATTGGTGCCGAGCTGAAGTGTGGCGTGTTGTTACATCAGCCGCTATGGTGGTCGGTTTGAAAGTTCCGAGCTGTTTTGCCTAGATAATCTGTCCAAGCTGCTTTACTCTTAAAGCAATTGCCTAACTGCAGAAAATTCCAAACCCCTACTTTGTATCCGAGCTTATTGTGGGCGTGTTCTAGTGAACAGAAGTGAAGTGCAAAGCCGAACTGAAATTGTGCCGTGCTGAACCGTTACTTTGTGTGCCGAGCCAGGATCCTGCTTTGTGGGAGCCAAGTGTCTTCGTGCCGAACCGTCTTGGAGCATGTTGGATTAAGTTGGGCTCGCTCTAACTTGCTGTGTTGCCGAGCCGTCTTCGAGCACGTTGGATTAAGTTGGGTTCCCTCTAACATGCTGTGTTCGATCGCCTAGCTATTCTTTCCTCCATCTCCCCTACTAAAGTTGAACTATCTTCTTTCATCAGTATCGACTCTTTCCTTATGATTTGTATTGATGTAATAAGCTTTGTCACTTATCCCGTCTTCCTACTTATTGGGACTATGCACTAAAAATCCTAATTAAGCCAGCAAATACAATTGGATTGAGGAACAATGATAGTATCATTTTTATCTAAGAAGTCAACACCAATAATAAACTCAAAATCATCCATGGAGACAACTTCAATACTCTCCCTTCCTAACCAATCTCCAATGTTGAATTCTACATTCTTTGCAACCTCATGAGTTGGGAGTTCTCTGGAGTTAACCGTCTTGAGTCAAGTTTTATTCCGTTTAACTTTTAGTCCAAGCCTAAAGACAACATCCTTTGAAATGAATAAATATGAGGCCCCTATATCTACCGTGGCATTTATCTTTCTTCCTACCACTTTGGCCTCCACATATATTATACCTTTTTTCTCTTTTGTATTTTGAGATTTCATGGCGTAAAGAAGATGGATGGTATCGAGCTTACCTTTGTTGATGCGTCTCCAAGATAGGATACATGGAGAAGCATTACAATAAAGCAAATAAAAAACATACAATAAAGCAAATAAAAAACAAACAACAAAAAACCTAATAAAGTCTGAGTAGCTATCGAATGGATATAACATACCACTTAATTCTATTGGGCTTACAATCCGCCGAATATGACTCACTGGTCTAAACTAAAGGGTCACTTATCACTATACTTTACTAAAAGAAATAGATAACAGCTGAAGGATAATGAGAACACTAAGGTTACTTAAAGGAAATGTGAATAATTTACGGCTTGATTAGTTCGTTGTCTGCGTACAAGTAAGTAGGGATTTATATACCTATTCAATAGGGTAACTTTATACGTATGAAAAGAAAAAAAGGTATTCTTACAATTATGTTACATATAATATATCAAAAGAGATAAAAGAGACAAAAAATATTCAGTATGGAAAAGAAAGAATCATTCTACAATGTTATGTCAAAAGACATGTATCGCTTAGTGGTTGGATAAGAGATATATGATATAAAGTAGGTGGAAGTAAAAAATAAGTATAGTTAGGGGCCAACCTGACTTGGATCAGGTCGAGGGTCAATTAGTCTTGTAAAGAAGTTAGCTGTATTAGTTTTAGATGTTTGTGGTCGACCTAGTAACTCGATTCGGATAGGCTTGGGCTGTCTTTTGGAATAAGGCATCGTTGTTGGGTAGGAATAGATTTGACACATGTGAGGATTTGATAGCTAGGTTGGCAGGAGATCAGTTTGGAACAGGAATCCCTGTCTTAGATATGGCTTCAAGCTAGTATTCTTCGCGTGAGTCCTTGGAGTCCTCTAACTCAGTTTCATGTGATTAGTCCAAGAGGCTGATTCCTATAATTTGCCTAGGAGTCGGAAAGATTTACTCTCAAATTTGGAGTAATTTTTGCTTCTTCTTCTAGGGCATTCGCAAGGTCTTCTTCTATTGGTTAGTGAGGGATTAGATCAAACACATTGAAAGCAGAGGAAACACCTTAGTCATTAGGTAACTTGATCTGGTAGGCGTTGCAGTTGACTTTCTTCAGGATCTTGAATGGACCATCAGCTCGGGGAGATAGTTTGCTCTGTCTCAAGTGTAGGAATCGTTCTCGGTTGAGGTGAATCTATGCTAAGTCTCCTAATTGGAAAGTGACAGTTTTGGTGGCCTTGGCTACCAATCTCATGTTGGTAATCTTTTTGGTTACAGATTAGTGTAGTTCATGTAATTCTTAGGCTCGATCAACTTTGGATTAACTCTCTTCAGTAGTTGCTGGGGTATTGATCATGTCTAAGGGAATTGTAGGGTTAAGGTTATAGACGACCTTGAATGGGGTCTTCCTAATGGTGCTGTGGATGGTTCAGTTGCATACGAACTCCATAATTGGTAGGCACAGATCCCAGTCTCTCAAGTTCTTTCCCACAATAACTTTAAGTAAGTTGCCTAGCATCTAGTTTACCACTTCAGTTTGGCCATTAGTCTGAAGGTAGCTATTGGAGTTGAATACAAGTTTAGTTACAAGTCTTTTCTAAAGAGTCTTCTAAAAAATAACTCAAAAATTTTATGTCCTGATTTAAGACAATAGTCTTCGGTAGTTTGCAAAAACAAATCAGCAATATATAAAGCATTGTTAATCTGATCGCATGGAATGAAGTGTGGTCTACTATAACAAAGATAGAATCTTTCCCTCTAGATGTTTGGGATAACCCTAGGAGAAAGTTCATGTTGAGGTCGGCCCAAGGTAAGGTTGGTGTCGGTAGAAGTATGCATTCTCCATAGGGTTCTCTCTTCTACTTAGCACACTTGCATACTTTACAACCAAAAACTACCTTATGGACATCCTTAGCCAAATCTGGCCAGTAAAAGTTCTCCTTCAATAGATTAGCTATCTTGGTCTCCCCAAAGTGACCTAATAATCCATCGCTATGAGTTTTCCTGATCAACAGCTTACGTGTAGAACAATTTGTTATGCACAGCTTTTGGTCCTTGAATAGATAACCTTCCGTAAGATAATATCCATTAACAACAATTTCATCCTTATACTCTTCTATGATATACTATTCTATGATAGGACCGAAATGAGGATCATGAGTGTACTGCTTAGTAATGAATGAGAATCTCAATAATATTGCTTATAAAGTGGTCAATAAGGTTTGCTGACGTGATAAAGCATTAGCGACCACATTTATGCTTCCTTTCTTATGCCCGATCATATTCAAAAATCCTTCCATGAACTCCAACCATTTAGCTTGCCTTCTTAAAAGCTTGTTCTAGCTCCCTAAATGCTTTAGAGACTTATGGTCTGTATAAATAACAAACTCTTATGATAGCAAATAGTGTTGCCAAATAGTAAGGGCTTGAGAAAGAGAGTATAACTCTTTCTTATATACTAAATAATTTAGGGCATGACTACTAAGCTTCTTGCTATGGTAGGTGACGGGTCACCGTTCCTACATCAGGACAATGCCAATTCCTATTGCCAATGCATCGCATTCCAATTCGAAAGGCTTGTCAAAATTTGGTAGTAAAAGGACAGGCGCCGAGGTGAGCTTCTCTTTAATTTCTCTAAAGCTTTATCTAGCTCAATCGTTCCACTTGAATCCTTCACTTCTTTTTGTCAGCTCGGTCAAGGGGGTGGCTATGGTACTGAAGTTCTTGATAAATCATTTATAGAAAGAAGCTAGGCTATGAAAACTTCAAATCTCAGTGATAGCCCTTGGCATTAGCCACTTTAGAATAGCTCAGATCTTCTCTTTGTCTACTTGGATTCCTTCTCCTAACACTACAAACCCTAAAAAAATCACTTCATTCTAGCAAAACATACACTTCTTCAAATTCTCATATAACTTCTCAGTTCGTAGAATGTCAAATACTGCTTAGAGATGTTAAACATGATTATTCAAGTCAGCATTGTATGCCAGTATGTCATCAAAATACATTACCATACATCTTTCAATTAAGGGGTGCATCACATGGTTCATTAACCTCATGAATGTGCTTGGCGCATTAGTAAGTTTGAATGGCATCACCAATAATTCATAGAGACCATGCCTAGTCTTGAAGGCAGTCTTCCACTCATCACCCGGTCTCATGCAAATTTGGTGGTAGCCACTTCGTAGATTAATCTTCGAGAATATTTTTACACCATGAAGCTCGTCTAACATGTCATTGAGTCTTAGTATCGGATATCTATACTTGATAGTAATTCGGTTGATCACTCGGTTGTCAATGTACATACGCCATGAACCATCTTTCTTTAGAGCGAGTAGAGTTATTATTACGTAAAGGCTCATGCTCTCCATCACAAATCTTCGCTTTATCAGCTCATTCACTTATATCTTCAACTTGGTAGCCTGCTCAAGGTTCATTTTATATGTAGGTTGGTTTGGCTCGGTAGGGCAGTGCTTGGTTGTAAATCAATGCAGTGCTCTATACCTTAAACTAAGGGTAGTCCCTTAGGCAGTACTTTAGGAAACAGATTGGAAAACTCATTTAATAAGCTTCTAATCTCATTTGGAACATTCTCTAAAACTCTTACCTCCAACATCTTTCTGACTAATAGGAACATAAGCTCTTCAGCTCTTTTAATAGCTCGGAGGTCTTTTCAGCTCATTACTAAGGCTTTCTTCTTACTAGCTTAAGTGAGTTGATTGTGAGTTTCATTTACTTGGGATGGGGTAATGGGTTGCAATACGATCTTCCTTCCATTCTTAACGAAGGCATAAGTGTTCTTATACTTATTGTGAGTAATACGTCGGTTAAACAACCAAGGTTGTCCAAGCAGCAGATGTGAAGCTCCCATTGGGATGACATCGCAAACTACTTCATCCTTATACATGTTCCCAATACTAAATAGCACAGTTACTTATTTAGTCATATATGTTGATCCCGTATAAGAAATCGAGGGGGGGGGGGGAGGGGAGAGAGTGCGGTGGGGCTGTGAATTGATATCTTTAACTTTTTGAAACTTTTTTGATATGAAATAAAATTTACTCCTCTTGACAAATTATAATGGTGAATAGTAATATTTAACAATTTAACACACAACAATTAATAAAGAAAATTAAAAAATTAAGGAAAAAGAATATTAGGTAGAGATTTAATAGAGTTTTAGCCTCATGCTTATTGCTCTCTTTCATCTTCACTGTCAAGGACTTGGTTGTAATGACCCAACTGAAACTCCTTCTACCGTGGTATTGTCCGCTTTGGCATAAAACATTGCACAGTTTTATCCCCTAGTGTAGTTGCTTTCAGGAGGTTACCCATCCTAAGATTGCTCCAGTATGAGCATGGTTAACTCTGGAGTTTTGACGTACTTTAAGCTACTACATCAAAAGGCACCTCGATGATTAAAGCTTCTCTCTCTAAGTATACAAGGGGTATTACACCAATCTACTTCATCGGTACCATTCCATTTGATCCACTAAGTCAAGTCACAAAAATTACAAGTACTTATGACACATGAACTTTACAACACTTTGCTCTACCTATCTAGTTTTTCTACAATCTAGGCTAGTACAGATCTACAAAGTACAAACTGACTTCTCTCTACAACAAAGTTTAGAGATTATAAGTGAGAACAAAGAATATAAGTCTCAAATAATTTAGCTTTCAAAGGAAAATAATAATTGTTGTATAATTTGCTTTGATGGAACTTTATGAAGAACTATTTGAAGAGCTCTCTATGACTTTTCAGAAGGTATAATTTGATCTCAATTTTTTGTTTTTGCGAGAGATTCTTCTGATTAATACTTGAACATTTTTTGAATCCTTTCTCTTTTATCTAAAAACTCAAGATTATCTTTACTTTTGTAAATATCCAATTGTTACTTATTCGAGATAACTCCTTGGATATTTTTAGAGAGGATATTGGTTATTGGAAATTCAAAAACAACTCTCCTTATCTTGCTTCAATCGGAGAACCTTCAATCAGTAACTACCGGATTTGCTTCTGATTTGAAATTAAAAAGATATGCTTTTGTTAGCAACTTCCGGATAAGCCTCATGTTCAAAAATTTGAAACCCCATAAAATCTGAATCAACCTTATCCTTATCCATTTTTATGCATATCTTAATTTATCCAAATATATTTTCTCTTAAAAAATAAATCCCCATGGATCTTAATTCAATTTTGAGTGAAACGGGATTAAATGTATTTTCCTAAAATACTCAATCTAGTGGAGCTAGGCCTTGAATAATTCGAATTTGATTTAAAGTTATTTCAACGTCATACTTTAAGACTTACTTTCTAAATAACCTTTTGAAGAATATTAGCCTTTTATTTTTGAAGTTTTTGAATAAAATTTTGAAGTACTGGACCAATTCTTCTTATAAAAACTTCTGAAATACTTTTTGAAAGATTTTCAGACTTGTCTATATTCAATCAATTCAAATCTTTTGAATAAGCTTTTGAATGCACTTCAATTTGCAATTTTAAACTTTCTAAATATCTGCAAACTTGTTAATTCATTAGTGTTCTTCTTTTTTTGTTATCATCAAAATCCATGAGAGATATCTAACAATATGCAAAGCACCCTTATCATGAAGCTAGTACAGTTTTTAAGGTTAAGGATGCTTTAAGGTCGACAATCCCAACCTCTGCATAAAGGACAATGTAGTGACTTTAGTATAACTTCCCCTTCTACAATGATTTTGCATAATTGGCCTTTGACAATACACTTGGTATGGAACAGATTCTCCCTTTGCTCTTCTTTAGAGTTTGGCTTGGAACTCAATACTCGTCTTAAGACTAGGGTTATTACTTCTCTTTAGTAAGCATAGATACAGGTCTCCTTTTCCTCTTCGGCTTCGGGTTTTCCAACATCCTTTTCCCTTTTGCGCTCGCTTTCGTCGGTATTGTCTACTACATCTCCTTAGAGCACCATGATGCATTAGTTTGGATACTCAGTAGTCATATGTTTGAAGCTTAAGCATTTAAAGCATTTCACCTCGTTGGTTTTCCATCTGGAGGTCTAACCCTTCTAATATGTCCTTGGGGTTAGCGTAGTAACAGTTTGGCCTAGCTATCTGACTTGGCTTTATTGGCTTGTTTGGCTATTATCATGCCAGTTATTCCTATCCTCGACTTTGTATGGCCTCTCTAGCTTGGTATGGCCTCCTTGGCACGGTTTGAATAGGTCAGTACGGTATTAGGGCTCATGAGAATGTTGGCCCAGGTTGGCTCTGAACACTTTTACTTTGCCTTTCAACCCTTTGCACTATCTTAATCGCTTCTTCTAAGGTATAAAACCTTTTCACTTCTACGATGTTGCAAATCTCATACTTGAGCCTAAAAATGAACCTTGATACTGTGTGGGCCTCTAGTTCTTTTACATAAGCTTGGATCATAAGTATTTGGAACTCTCTTTTGTAGTCATCAATTGGTCGACCTCTTTAGTGAAGTTCCTGCAACTTTCTAAACATATCTTGTAAGTAGGTCTCGGGTACAAGTCTACCCCTTAATAACCTTTTCATCTCATCCTTGGTTCTAACACCTCGTCTTCCATCCCTTGCTTTGGCTACATTTAGGTTTTTCCACTACATAGAGGCATACCTAGTAAACTTTAGTGCAGTAAGTTGGACTTTAACAACAGCTGTATACCCATAACATTTAAACACCTTCTCGACCTTCTCTTCCCACTCTAAGTATTCGTTTGCATATCTATTCCTATTGAAGGGCGGGATTTGAACCTTTACATTATTTAGCCCTTGAGGAACTTGGCATCCCCGTCCCTATGCTAGGTAATAGTTAGCTTCTTCTCCTTCCTCCCTAAACTCTTTAACATCCAACTCCTCATCATCTTCTCCAATCTCCTCCAACTCCAGTCTTTGTCTAGTGGCTTGGTCTACTACCCTACTAACTTGCTACGATTGAACTAGGTGATTGGTTTGGTTACCTTGGCCATAATGTCTCTTAGGGGTATTTTTCTTGTGGGTTATGGTATTGTATGTCGAGTTTGGTTTTTCACCCTCTTGGTTCTTTTTTAAATTAGGTGTTTTCTAAATTGATCAATACTAAACCCTTACCCGTTTAGTGTTGGTTTTATTTATATTTTGAAATTACTTTAGAGTTATTACTCAACCAGAGTCGGGAAAAAAAGTTAAATTATAACTAATTTGGTGGATTGGTTATAACTTAGCTATTGGTCTATCAATTAAACCATTTTATAAAACAGTTTTTTTGAAAACTTGAGATTTAGATTAGAGGGCTAATTTATTAAACCCTAAACGGATACCACTTTTTAACTTTTTGAATTTAACTTCGCTTTTCAAATATACCCTTTTTAATTTGTAAATGACTAATCATATAACACATGACTAAATTAGTTAACTTACACAAATTTTTACAAAGATGGAAAAAATAAAAAATTTCCATATTTTAAGTACATACGAGTGCATACATATCTACTATTTGGGATTAGACTTCCGTAGTTCATTCTCTAAAAACATAGCGGGTTAAATGATTTTAATTTTGGAAAAATGCCAGGTTTATATTTTTACCCATTTTGATTTATTTAAAGAATTTTCCTAAAGGGTCATAAATCAAGGTTTATTTATGGAAAGTCTAAAGTAGTCCTACTTTTGGAAAAAAGTCCATTTATTTTTATTCATTTTTTGGAAAAACCGATTTTCTAAGTGATAATCTTATTTTTATACTTTTTTTATTCCTTTACTTTTTATTTGTTACTATTATTTTTTATTTTTTTTGTTGAAATAAAAATAAAAATAAAATAAAATACCTTTTCTTCTTTTCTTTTTCTTTTTTCCTCTTTTCTTCTTCTTTATTTTTATTTTTATTACAAGTTCATTTACAATGGGAATAAATAAATAAATAAAAAATTTACAAAAAAATGAAACAAACAATAATAGGATTGCAAAAAAGAGGTCGGATCGAACTTGAGGATTAGATTGGAGCTAGATGTGGGTTAGGTCGGATTTAGAGCATGGGTTTGGATATGGGTCTTTGGTTGGGTTAGAGCTCCATGGGTTTGGGTTGGACTTTGGAGATCTAACAAGGTTTGATTTGGGTCGTAGGTCAGTGGCGTGGCGAGGGTGGTTTCCGTTGGCTCCAGACGCTTAAACAAGTAGGTAACTTCGGTTTTTTGCCTTTTTTATTAGGGTTAGGGGGTGTAGGAGTAATGCTATGGCCTCACTTGGCCGTTGGTGGTGGTTGGAGGATTACATCGGTGGTTACAATAGACATGTAGTTGTTGTTGTAGATGGGGGTTTCGTTGGGTTCGGTCGGCCGTTGAGGAACTGATGATTGGAGATTTGTTCATGTAGGATCATATGAGGAAGGAGATGGAGTGCAGCTATGGGTTGTGTGCATTGGTGGATGGTGTATACGAGAGGGAGAAGATTGGGTAGTGGTCGTGGTCGTCAGGGGTATGGTGTGCGTGTGTGTAGGCTACAAGCATTGGGTTTATGTGTTCGATATCATGAGTAGGTGATTTGGTTGGCAGTGTTTGTGAGTAGTGAGCAGCGAGTTATAGCTGTGTGTTTGGGTAGATTTAAGTCTTTTGGTGTTGGTGGTGCAATGGAGAAGGAGTGGGTCATGGTGTTGTATGTATGCGAGGGAGGTGAGTGCAACGGCAAGCATTGTGGTTGAGAGAAAGGGAGAGGCCAAGAGAGATCTAAGATGGTGGAGAGAGAGAGTGAAGAGGGTGCTTGTGTTGGGTGTGTTCTATTTAGCTTGTGAGTGAAGGAGAGAGGTCTTATGTATGTATGGGCTCGGTGTACATGTGAGTTTGAGATAGAGAGAGTAGACTAAGAAAGAGAGATAGTGGAGAAAGTGATCGTAGACCCCCGCCCCTCCCCACTATGTGTATGTCTTGAAATTCAAAATCCCCCTCTATTGTTTTTCTCCTTTCGAAATCCAATCCCCCTTTATGCCTTTTTCAAAAATGAATTGCCTCTGTCGCTTTCTTAATGAATTCCCTACCCTTCCCCTACCCCCTTTAATCTCTATGTGTTTTTAAAATAGAAAGGGAAGAAAGGGAAAAAGGGAGAAAAAAATGGGGAGAAAAATAATTTTTGTCTTAAACAAAACGTGAATAATTTTTGTCTTAATAGTCGGTTATCTATGTATAAGCAAGTGGAGGTTTATATACCTATCTACTAGGGCTACTTTACATGTATGAAAAGACAAAAAGGGTATTTTTATAATTAGGTTACATAGAATATGCCAAATTGGGTAAAAGAGACAAATAATATTTAATACGGAAAAAGAAGAATCATTCTAGAATTTTATGTTAGAAAACATGTATCGCTTGGTGGCTAGCTAAGAGATATATGATAAAAAGTAGGTGGAAGTAGAAAACCATGTGTTGTTAGAGGCTGACCTAATTTGGATTAAGTCAAAGGTCAATCAGTCTTTTGGAGAAGTTAGCTGTATTAGCATTAGATGTTTGTGGTCAGCCTAGTAGCTTGGTTCAGATAGTCTTGGGTTGTCTTTTGGAATAAGGCATCATTGTTGGACAAGAGCAGATCTGATAGCCAAGCTAGTAGGAGATTAGTTCAAAACATAAATCCCCATCTCGAATATAGCTTCGAGATAGTATTCTTTGTGCGAGTCCTTAGAGTCCTTTAGCTGGCTTTGTGTGATTGGTCAAAGGGGCTGATTCCTATCACTTACCATCTTCATCGTTTTCATCCATTGCAAGAAGAGCATCTAATCGTTCCCTTTTAGGACAATCTCGAGCATAATGTGGTCCATCACAAAATTAGTACTTAAGTTATTGTATCCTTCTCTTATCTACCATCCTCCTCTTTCCTCTTAAAGGACTTGAAGATCTTCTACCTTTCATGTCTTCCTCTTCTTCTCCTTCATTACTTATGGAATGCCAATCTTTCTCCTTTTGAAGTTCCAACAGGCCCTTTGCTATAGTAATAGCTTTTGAGATGTTCTCTACCCTACGACACTCTAACTTTAACTTAGCCTAGGGTTTTAAGCCATCTAAGAACATAACAAGAGCATCATCCAAGTTGAGGTTTTGGTATCTTTAGCATCAGCTTTGAGAATTCTTGAACATATTGCTTTACACAAGCCTTTTGTTGTAGATGCCTGAGTTTGACCTTAGCTTCTCTCTTTGCATTTTGGGGAGAGAATTGATCTCAGAACTTTGTCATAAAGTGTGGTCACGAAGTGATCTCATTGACTGTCCTTCTCTACCAAATCAATGTTGTATACTTTAGGTATAAAGCTACAGTCCTTACTTTAGTTCCATGATTGACAAGTCCTAACTCCTTAAAATACTATTCAACTCCCTACAAAAAATTCTCTACTTCCCTTGTTGATCATATCCCCTTAAAGTACTCAAGCTTTGGTACTTCCACCCTTGTTACTAGCTGGATAGTTACACCATTAGCAATAGCAACTCAACATGCTGCCAATTGATTCTTAAGTTCTTCAATCTCCTATAGCATAGCAATGATGGTAGCATTAGGTTTTGGTTCATATGCTTCTTCCTTAGCTTCAAGTACACCCATTTAGGCCTCAAGGATACCCTCCTTCTCTTCAAACTCTCCATCACGCTTCTTTAGTTCCTCCAAGGGTTAGTTCAAAGCTCCCTATAGCTAACCTTAGAGTTTTTTCTCTAACCCATCCATGGTAGCTCCATAGTCATCCAGTTGCTCCTTGGCTTCAATGACGCTTAGCTCAACCTTGTCCACCTGAGTAGCAAGGGAATTTAGTGAATCCATAGACTTAGCCCTCTACCTAGTCATTCGGTTTTCTCTTTGGTCATTTACCTCATTGCTTGTAGAGTTGTTGTTCTCATTTCCAAATGATAATTTCTCTCTTCAAAAACTTGCTCTGATAGCACTTATTATGGGCAAAATTCCTCTTGACACTCTCATACGGCACTTAGCACTCCTAAGTACTCTAAGGATGGTTAAGTTCAACGTAAAAACCATACACATAAGGTTTAGAGAGAGAAAGGAGAGAGAGAGACTTTGATTATCAACTAAATTCCACTCAATGTCTAGATGATTATAAATAAGGGGAGACTTCCTAGATATACAAATTCCCCCTTACAATAGATGGCCAAGATTTATTCAATCTAACAGTTACAATTGAATTTTATCTACCTACCTTATCTACCTTACCTACTATTATACATTGAATTTGGATATCTCTAGAACCTTTTAAAAACCTTCTAGCTTCTAGAATCTTCCCTAAGTTTAGGCTTGAGCCTTTCTCTTTTGATAAGCCATGGGAACCTATTACAAATATCTCCTTTATCTTGTCTCTCATTCTTAAGATCATATTGGGCGTATCTTAAGGGCTCTGAAAAATTAGTCTATCACATATGCACATGCTAAACTAAAGGTCAGTCGGTGGTACTTTGTGTTGGTCGAACTTCGAATAAGTGCTGCGTGTGATAGAGCAACTACCAAGCTGTTATGTATTGGGGCTTGTGTGTGGTAATTGAAAGTGGGAACTTGTTGTGATAAAGTGCAAGATTCATGGTATTAATTAAGGATGACATAGGTGTTGTTAAGCTATCCTTATTATAAATAATTGCTAAGTTGAGATTTTAAGTCAAAGCTATTGACCATTTGCTATTCTTTCCAAATTACCAAGCTACTAACTAGTTCTGTAATAACTTGTAGACCATTATTGGAGTGCGAGCTGAAGTGTTTAATTATTTATTTAATTGCTATTGCATGGTGCTCAATTTTTATAATATGGTAATAAGGAAATTTTACTTTAATGGAAGACTTCAACAACATATTATATTAGTTTGGGTTAGTAATGATCTTGTGAACTTTGTCTCCAAAGTCATGGTTAGAAGAATAGGCTATACAATTATTGATCACTCAAGTCCATATGAATTTTCCTATTGTTGATTGTGATTAAATTAACTTGGATGTTGTTGACTTGGATTCCATTCAATTCGTATGGCTTAGACTTCATTTCCTACGTTTCGGACACCTACAAAAAAGCTTCCTATGGGTAAGCTTACAAGGCTTCTTTGACACTCAAGTTAGTAAGGAGGACCAATGAAAGAGGGGATGAGCACTAAGGACTTAGCGGACTGTGGTTACCTAGTGTATGGGGAAAGGGTGTTGAACTTTTTCTCTTTAGAGAGAGGGAGAAGAAAAGGTTTGTATGTGAGAGAGAGAGATAGATTTGCCTTACTTATGGTGCTTGGTGCCTTTTATGCAAGTTACTTTGCCATGTATCACTCAGGGATTCACTTATACTGATCGCCAATAGATAGTGTACTTCATGGTAGAGATTAAGCTTCATTACAGGCGGCGTGCTATGGTCAACTGTACCACTAATTCTACAACTCAGTATACTAGCTATGCTACTAATGTTAGGTGCTCATTAATGAGCTATAGTAGAATGCAAGCACTAAAGTCAAAAGTTAGGTTGAAATGCTAAGGAAGGAGTCAGTTGATGCTCGATTAAGGTAAATTGACCCCCAAGCTCTCATTGGCTAATCGATGAGTGCTAGCTCAATAGTTAGGGTATTGACCTACTCGTACAATGGTTATTAGGCTCATTAGGTAGGTCACAAGAAATAAGCTTGCTGTCAGCTTATATCTTTACTAGCATGAGCTCATAGCCTTGTGATAGGGATGTAGCATAAAATGTGAGCTCACTACTACTTGCAATGGGCTTTACTTATGAGCCTTAACTAGGACTGATTGGGCCATGGTTCAGATAAGAATTAGGTATCAACACTTATCCTTCTACTTTGATGTACCTAAGAGCTCAATTAATCACTAGGACTTATCATAGGAAGTAGTAACTAGGTGGGTCCTCCGAAGTATCGAAGAAAGAGGGAAAGGATAATTGGCAAGCATAGTAGCTTCCGTGCAGTTGCTCATAGGATATGACGTACGAATGAACATAACATGACTTAGTTAACCTGATATGATACACAAGCTAATACTAAGGTCCACTTGCTACTAATCTCTAGCTACTTGGTGAGATTAGATAAGAGTAAGAAAGACTGATACGCCATGCTGAGAGCTGATAAGGGAAAATGTATTGAGGTGGGTCCAAGGTTATAGAAAACTCGAAGAAAGCAATGGGAATGGTGTGAAAATAGGAAAAGTAAAACAAGCAGCCCATAAGCAGCTTTAATGATATGATAGACCAGGGAACTTCTAAGGACTCATAGTACAACTCGATTTGATGTGAACCGTGACTAAGAACAGACAAGGCTAGTCGTTTGAATGGGTCCAAGCTTACAGAAAGCTCGAAAATATTCAATGGGGAAAGTTACAAAAGGGTGAAAACAAAGGATGAAAATAGTAAGCAAAACCTACGAATAGTTCTAGTGGATATGATATTCCAATGGAACTTTCAAGGACTCACGGCACAGTTTGATGTAATGCATGAATTGGTCTAATGAGGTTACTCGCCACCTAACCTTTCTTAAGGGAAAGGATAAGTGTGATGTTGAGAGTAAACAACAGTGTTTATATAGGGAAGAAGGTACTTAAAAAGTGTATTGAAGATTATCTGATATCTTACAACTACAAGTACATGGGTATTTATACCTACAAACTAGGGCAACTTACCCAAAGGGGAAAAGACAAAAATGACATTTCCTAAAGAAGCAATGTTACATGATATAAAAGGGTAAAAATGAATATAAAAGGAAAACAATCACTGGTGCTACAGATTCTACACATGATATAGTACACGTGGCGATGCTGTATTGGCAAGATTGTTAGTAGATGTAGACAAAAAGTACGAACGGATGGGTTTGTTCGAGGAGGGATAGCTTAGTCAGTCTAGTTTTTCTCTCTTGACTTCTCGACAAGGAAGAGGTCGAGTAATTGAATGACTTGGCAATAGAGAGTAATCATTAACTCGGCATACCACACAATAATGGGCGGCATATGGGACGGCATTAGGGGTAACTAGGCAAGGAGGTACTTAGCCTTGGCAGGGGTTGGTTCGAACATAAGGATTCATCATGCCAGTCCCTCTAGTCCTCGAGCTCGGCTGTGGGTCAAGGGCCCCGTAGCTTGATTCCCATCATTCCTTCCAGGTTACTTTAGATTTGGGACCAAATTTGGATGGTGTTCACTTAATTCTCTATCAAGGTAATATGGACTAAGGTTGGTGATGTTAAAGGCATCAGAAACCCTATAGTCTTCAGGCAGTTCCAACTTGTAGGCGATGTCGTTGATTTTCTGGAGGATTCTAAAAAGTCCTTCTGCTCTTACAGAAAATTTGTTCTCCTTTTGTTCGGGAATCGTTTCTTGTTGAGGTGTAGTCATACCAAGTCTCTCGGCTGAAATTGTTTTGCTGACCGACCCTTGGTCTTTTTACACATTCTTCTAGTAGCCTGGTCAATGTGTCGAGTGACCTTATCATATATGTGCTGAAGGGATTATGCCTTAATCGAGGCGTCAAGGTCATCTTGCGCGGGTACAAGTACAGGGGCATGGTCGAAGGGCAACTCGAGATTGAATCCATAGACCACTTTGAAGGGGGTCTGCTTGGTGGTGTCATGTACGGTTTGATTGTAAGCAAACTCGACCATTGACAAGCAGAGGTCCCAATCGACCAAGTTCTTACCAATTGCAGCTTAGAGCAGTGAACCCAAAGTACGATTATCCACCTTTATTTGGCCATCAATTTAGAGGTGACAAGAGGTACTGAAGAGTAATTTGGTTCCCAATCAATGCCACAGGGTTTTCCAGAAATGACTTAAGAACTTCAGGTCTCTATCGGAGACTATACTCCTTGGCATGCCGTGTATCTGCATAATCTCCTATAAGAAAAAGAAGTAATAGCCGAAGTGTCGTTAGTTTTGGTATAGGGTACAAAATGTGCCATCTTACTGAACCGATCCACAACGACCATTACAGAATCTTTTCCTCGGGTAGTTCTTGGCAATCTGAGAACAAAGTGCATGCTTAGTTTAGTCTACACCCTCATCGGAATAGGTAGGGGCATTGCTTTCCCTCATTTAGCTAGGTACTTGGCCTTTTTGCCCATAGCATAGCTTTCGACCACTCCGTGTACATCTCTTCGCATTTTCAACCAAAAGAATCGGCCATTCACTAGTCCTTCTCTCTCTAAAATGTCTGGAGAGTAGTTTACCATGGGCTTTCCTAATTAATAATTCCCGTAGGGAACAAGTCGGCACCCACTATTTTCCTCCTTGGAACAAATAGCCATCCTACACATAATACTTTTCCACTGTTCTCCTATCCATCTATCTCAAAATTATTTGTCCAAAGTGTGGATCCTTAGAGTACTGTTCTTTGATAATTACAAAACCAAACAGTTTGGTTTACAGTTCTAATAAGAGCACATGCCTCTTCAATAGAGTATTTGCAACTACGTTGCTCTTTCCTTACTTATATTTGATCACAAAGTTGAATCCTTTAAGGAATTCAACCCATCTTGCTTGTTGCTTAGACAGTTTGGTCTGACTTTGAAGGTATTGTAGTGACTTGTGATCAGTATATGTGACAAATTCTCTCAGCAGTAGATAGTGCTACCATACTTGCAATGCTCGAATTAGTGCCAAGAGTTCTTTATCATATATGGAGTAATTTAACTAGGGTCCTCAAAGTTTCTTACTATGGAAGGCAATTGGTTGGCCATCTTGTATTGAGACAGCACCTATTCCAATACCTGACGTGTCACATTATAGCTCAAAAATTCTATTGAAGTAAGGTAGCACTAACACTGGGGCAGAGGTCAATCTTTTCTTAATCTCAACAAAACTCCTTTCTTCCCTTTCTCCCCATCGAAAGTCGATGTTTTTCTTTGTTAATTCAATTAGTGGTGCGGTAAGGGTGCTAAAGTTCTTGATGAACCTTCAGTAAAACGAAGCCAATCCATGAAAACTTCTCACATCGATACAAGTAGTAGAGGTCGGCCATTCAACAATTGCTTGTATCTTCTCATCATCGACTTGTAAGCCTCCTTTATTGACTAAATAGCCTAAGAATACCACTTCCTCCTAACAGAAGCAACATTTCTTCAAATTACTGAATAGTCTCTCGATACAAAGGATATCCAAGATTGTTTTGATGTGTTCACAGTGACTCGGCACGTCAGCATTGTAGATCAGGATGTCATCCAAGTACACCATGACACACTTTCTGATGAGATGTCTCAACATATGGTTCATAAGTCTCATGAAGGCGCTCGAAGCATTCGATAAGCTGAAGGGCATGACCATCTACTTACACAGTCCATGTCGAGTCTTGAATGTAGTCTTCTACTCGTCTCTTGGCTTCATGTGGATTTGATGGTAGCCAGATTTGAGATCAATCTTGCTAAAAATTTTGGCTCAACTTAGTTCATTCAACATGTCTTCTAGCTTCGGGATCGGATACTTATATTTGATCGTGATTTTGTTCACAGCTCGGCTTTCAATACACATCTGCCAGGTTCCATTCTTCTTTGGCACTAGAAGTGTAGGTACAGCACAAGGGTTGAGGCTCTCTCTCACGTATCCTCTTTCCAGTAACTCATTGACTTGACGTAGAAGCTTAGAAGCCTACTCAAGATTCATGCGATAAGCTGGCTTATTCGGTAATATAACGTCGGGGGTACTAAGTCAATGTAGTGCTCTATGCCTCGGGTCGGGGGCAACCTTACTGGCAACTATTCTTGGAACAGGTTAGCATATTCATCCAATAGTTCCTTTACCTCTTGGGGTAAATCATTCCGCTCCTTCATTTCTAGTAGTTGCCTGACCAATAGAAGGGTCAGCTCATTAGCGTTAATGGCCTCTCAAAGCTCGGCTCTACTCATCACTAGAGCCTTCTTCGATCTGCGAGCAAGTTTTGTTTGTAACTTGTAAACTTCTTTTGATAACATCGAATTTAACGTAATCTTCCAATCATCCTTCTCGGGCATGTAGGTTTTCCTATAACGGTCGTAGATGACTCTCCTATCAAATAGCTATGGTCTTCCTAACAACACATGAGATGCACACATGGGCAGTATGTCGTAAAGAATTTGGTCAGAGTAATTGCTGATAGTGAGTGGCAGTAGTACTTGTCGAGTGACATTTAATGCTCCCTTGTCACTTAACTATTGCAACTTGTATGGCTTTAGATGTTCAACAGTTGGTAACCTCAGTTTTGAGACGAAGTCAATTAATGCCACATTATTGTAGCTCCTACTGTCTACAATGAGGGTATGCGTCTATTCATTCACCTTACAGGTGATATGAAATAAGTTCTCCCTCTGCTCCTCCTCTCGTAAGGGTTTTACTCTCATAGTGCGTTGGACAACCATGAGTAGCTGGTTTGAGTCCTTAACATACATATCTTCCTTGATTAACTCTTTCTTAGCATTCTCATTTTTAGTAGGAACCTCCTCTTCCTCGGGTTCCTTATTTGTACTCTCTACGTCTAACTTCAAGGTATCTCCTTTAATCATCATTGTCCTTCGGTTCGAGTATTAAGCAGCCATATGTCCGAACCTCTAGTACTTAAAGCATTTGATCTAGTTAGTCTTCTTGCTAGACCCTTGCCCTTTCTCATAAGTTTGGGTCAGCACTATATCCTCGGGCCGGCTTTTCTGCTCGGCTCTAACATCTATCCTACTTCTTAGCTCGGCACTTGACAATATCCGATTACTTACCTATTTGGGTCGGCTAGTCGACACTCTAGTAGCTACTTAGCTTCTTCTTTGCCTCTCTACCCGTTGGGCAATCCTAACAGCTTCATCTATTGTGTTAAATTGTTAGAGTTTCACAATGTCTCAGATGTCTCCTCTCAACCCAAGAGGTTAACTATCTCATTAAGTCTCTCGTTAGTACTTTTGGGAGTTCCTTAAGATTGTTATCCATGGTGGATAACTCTACTGTCATCACCAACATTAACATTCATACTTGGATCTATCATTTTTTCCTCATAAATTGAAATTCAAACAAACACTTCAGAGAGTGAACAACTAACAACACAGTAACTTGCTTTGTTTTACACACACAAAACAAAGTATAACAAAACTCAGGAAGAACTAACTACAGCTCACACAAAACCTCCGCTTTGATACCAAGATGATGTGAATCGTGACCAAGAATAGACAAGGCCAGTCGTTGAATGGGTTCGAGCTTATAGAAAGCTCGAAAAGAGTCAATGGGGAAAGGTACGAAAAGGTGAAAACAAAGGATGAAAACGGTAAGCAAAACCTACGAACAGCTCCAAAGGATATGATACACCAATGAAACTTTTGATGACTCATGACACAATTTGATGTGATGTACGAATTGATCCAATGAGATTACTCGCCACCTAGCCTTGCTTAAAGGAAATGATAAAAGTGATGCCGAGAGTAAATAACAGTGTTTATGTAGGAAAGAAGGTACTCAAAAAGTATATTGAAGATTATCTGATGTCTTACAACTACAAGTACAGGGGTATTTATACTCACAAACTAGGGCAACTTGCCCAAAGGGGAAAAGATAAGAAGGAAATTTCCTAAAGAAGCAATGTTACATGATACAAAAGGGTAAAAATGAATATAAAAGAAAAATAATCACTGGTGCTACAAATTCTACACATGATATAGTATACATGACGATGCTGCATTAGCGAGGTTATTAGTAGATACGGACAAAGTATGGATGGATGGGTTTATCCGAAGAGAGATGGCCTAGTCAGTCTGGTCTTTCTCTCTCGGCTTCTTGATAAGGAAGAGGCCGAGTAATTGGATGACTCGGCAACAAAGAGTAATCGTTAACTCAGCATACCACACAATAACAGGCAATCATACGGCACGGTATTAGGGGTGACTCAATATGGAGGTACTCGGCCTCGATATGGGTTGGTTGGAACATAAGAATTCGTCGTGCCAACCCTTCTAGTCCTCGAGCTCGGTTGTGGGTCAGGGGCCTTGTAGCTTGATTCCCATCACGATTTGACTCATGAGATGGTCCAATGAAAGTGCTTGTTATTTAGCGTTACTTAAGAGTTAGAATAAGAGTGAAGTAAGTAAACAAGTTAATAAGAGTAATGTTCATAACAGTATATTCAATATTCTTATATAAGATGTTTCTTGCAGCTGCAGCTACATCTACAGTGGGTATTTACACTAGAAAAACTAGGGTAATTTGCCTAAAATGGAAAAGACTCAAAGGGTAATGCTTGAAAGAAGTATTGTATAAGGAATAATAAAAGGGTATAAATGAAAATTTGAAGAAAACAATGATTAGTGTAGTAGAATCCTTCATATGGGTCTAGATACGTGGTGACATCTTATTGGAGATGTTTTTGGTAGAAGTAGACAAAGAGGTACTACCGTGGTGGAGGTTGCCAAGTAAGGGTGCTGGGTAGAGGTAGGTCCATCCAAGGAGAAATGACTTTGGATGCATGCTGAGTTTCTTAGATTCTCGACACTAATGTTTCTATGTTAGAGGTTGGCTCAATCAATGCCGAGTGGGAGTGTGAGGGATCGGATAGTCAATAGAGCATTCACTTAGTTAACACTCGATTATTTACAGGTATATAGTTACTTAATGTATAAGGAGTTGGTTGGCAGAAAGGATCAGCTTAGTTTCGATAAGAGTTGGCTAGAATAGGAGAATTTGCCTTGTCAGTCCTTTTAAGCCTTGGGCACGACTGTGGGTTAAAGGTCTAGTTATCTAATTCTTATCATCCCTCTTGGTTGATTTAGATTTGGGATTAAATCTAGTAGGTCATCATTCAATTCTCCTTTAAAGTGATAGAGGTTGAGGTCGACAATGTTAAAGGTGTCTAAGACTCCATAATCTTTAGGTAGTTCCAATCTATAGGTATTGTTGTTGATCTTTTAGAGTATTCTGAAGGTATCTTCGACTCGGGTAGACAACTTATTCTTTCTCTTGTTCGGAAATCTCTCCTTCCTCAAGTGCAGCCACACCAAATCTTTAGTTTGAAACTATGTTGACTTTCTCCCTTTACTCTTCTCTAGCATTTTCTTGATAGGTTGGTGAATTTGCCAAGTAAGCTTATTGTAGATCTGATGCAAAGATTGTGCTTAGGCTCTCACGTCAGGGTCTTCTTATTCAGACATGGTCATGAGGGTATGGTCAAAGGGTAGCTCTGGGTTGAAGCCATAAACAACTTTAAAGGGTATCTACTTAGAGGTGTTGTGTATAGTATGATTGTAAGCAAATTCCACTAAACGCAAGCAAACATTCCAATCTATTAAGTTCTTCCCCAAAGTAGCTCGGAGCAATGATCTTAAAGTACGATTAATTACCTTCATTTGACCATTGGCTTGGGGCTGACAAGAAGTGCTGGATAATAGTTTAGTCCTCGTATGACACCAAAGAGTTCTCTAGAAATAGCTTAGGAACTTTGGATCTCTATTTGAGATTACACTTCTCAGCACATTGTGTAACCGAACAATTTCTTGCAAAAAGATAGAAGTAATAGCTAAAGCATTGGTAGTCTTAGAGTAGGGCACAAAGTGTATCATCTTACTAAATCTATCTACGACGATCATCCTATAATCTTTGTCTTGAGTAGTTCTTAGTAATTTGAGAACAAAATCCATGCTCAACTTAGTCCAAGGTCGAGTTGGGATAGGTAAAGGCATTGCTTTGCCTTGTTTAGCTCAACATTTGGCCCTCTTGCAGGTAACATAGTCCTTAATAACTCAATGCACATCTTGTCTCATTCTTGGCCAAAAGAATTGTCCACTCAACAACTCATATGTTCTTTTCTCTCCAAAATAGTTGGAGAGTCCTTTACTATGAGCTTCCCTCACCAGTAGCTCTCTAATCGAATAGGTTGGTACACACAATTTGCCACCTCATAATAGTAATTGTTTGCTACATGGTACTCATCTACTATACTTCCATCAGTAGACTACCTAAATATAGGACCAAAATGGGGGTCCTTAGGATATTGTTCTTTGATGCTCGCAAACCCTAACAATCTGGTCTGCAATTTGGTTAGGAGAACATGTCTTCTTGATAAAGCATCGGTAACTACGTTGTTCTTACCATGTTTGTACTTTATCACAAAGTTGAATGCTTCTTGGAATTCAACTCATTACGCTTATCACTTTGATAGCTTAGTCTGACTTCAGAAGAGCCTCAAAGATTCATGATCTATATAGATGATAATCTCATTCGACAATAGATAGTGCTGCCATAGTTGGAGCGCTTGGATAAGGGCTAGGAGTTTCTTGTCATGTATTTAGTAGTTCAATTGAGGCCCTTTAAGCTTCTTGTTATGGTAAGCAATTGATCAGCCTTCTTACACTAAGATAGTGCCTATTCTAAAGCCTGATGTGTTACATTCCAACTAAAAAATCTTCTTGAAGTTGGGTAAGGCCAATATGGGTGCGGAAGTTAATCTTTCCTTTACTTGAACAAAACTTCTATCCTCTCTTTCTCCCTACTCAAACTCAATGTTCTTCTTCATCTGCTTAGTAAGGGGTACAATAGTGGTACAGAAACTACTAATGAATCTTCAATAAAAGGATGCTAGTTCATGGAAACTTCGCACCTTGGCACAAGTGATTGGAGTTGGCCACTTGACAATAGCTTCGATCTTCTCATCATTGACTCGTAAACCTACTCTACTAACTACATAACCCAAAAATACCACTTCCTCCTAGTAGAAACAACACTTCTTTAAGTTGTCGAATAATCTCTCAACTTAGAGTACATCTAGTATAGCATAGAGATGTTTTGAGTGGCTCGGTAAGTTGGCATTATACACAAGGATGTCGTCAAAGTACACCATGACACATCTCCCAATCAAACTCCTTAGCATATGGTTCATTAGTCTCATGAAGGTGTTTGGGGCATTTGAAAGGCCAAAAGGTATAACCATCCACTCGTAAAGTCCATGCTGAGTTTTGAATACAGTTTTCTACTCATCTCTTGACCTCATCTGAATTTAATGGTAGCTAGACTTCAAGTCAATCTTGTTGAAGACCTTAGCTCTACTCAGTTCATCTAACATGTCATCTAATTTAGGGATACGATACTTATACTTAATGCTACTCTTGTTTATGGCTTTGCTATCTATGCACATTCGCTAGGTACCATCTATTTTCGGCATAAGGAGCATCAGTACAACATAGGGGTTGAGAATCTTCCTCACATATCCCTTATCGAGCAATTCATTGATTTGCCTCTAAAGTTTGGTAGCTTGTTTGGGGTTCATTTGATAAGCTGGTTTGTTCGGTAAGGTAGCACTAGGTATTAAGTTAATGCAGTGTTCAATGCCTCAAAAAGGGAGTAAACCATCCAACAACTATTTGGGAAACAAGTTGGCATATTTACTCAAGAGTTCCCTCACCTCAAGGGGTATCTCAATTTGTTCCTTAAACTCTAGTAGCGGCCTGACCAACATAAAAGTTGACATGTTGGCCTTTATTGCCTCTCGGAGCTCGGCTTTACTTAGAATTAAAGCCTTCTTAGATCCTTGAGTAAGTTTAGCTTGTAGCTGCTAACTTGACTTGGTGCCATAAGGTTTAGAGTAACCTTCTTCCTATCTTTCTTGAACACATAGGTGTTCTTGAATCCATCATGCATAACTCTTTAATAAAAAAGCCATGGTCGGCTTAGTAGCACATGAGATGCACACATGGGTAACACATTACAGAGAATTTCATTGGAATAATTCCAATAGAAATCGATATCAAGACTTGTTGAGCGACATGTAGTGCTCCTTTCTCATTTAGCCTATGCAGCTTGTATGGCTTCGGATGTACAATAGTTGGTAACTTGAGCTTATTGATCAGGTTGGCAGATGTAACATTAGTGCAACTCTTGCTATCTACTAGAAGCACCCAAACCTGGTCATTCAACTTGTAAGTGATATGGAGCAAATTCTCTCTTTGCTTTTCCTTGGTAGATGGTTCTATGCTCATTGCATGTTAAACAACTAAGGTTACCTTGTCTATATCCTCAGTAAACACATCTTCCTCAATCAAGTCGGCATTAATATCAAACTTACCTTCTACTTCTTTCCCCTCCTGTAGTTACTCATTTGTGCTTTCTACTTCAATCTTCGAAACATCTCCATTAATAATCATGGTTTGACTATTCGGACACTAAGCAACAATGTGCCTAAACCCTTAGCATTTGAAGCACTTGATCTAGCTTGTCTTCTTTTTAGTTCCTTATCCTTTCTCATAAGCTCCTGGTAATACCTCACCATTAATGGGTTGACCCTTTTGTTCAGCTCGGACATCTATCCTTCTCGTCGACTCAGCATTATGCTAAGCTTAGATACTCCCTTAAGTGGGTTAGCTTAGTTGTATTGGTAGGCTAGTTAAAGGTCAGCTCGACCTATTCCTCCTCTGCCTTTCCACTTGTTAGGCTATTCTTATAGCCTCGTCTAATGTGGTGAATTATTGTAGCTCCACAACATGTTGAATGTCACCTCTTAATTTGATTAGAAATTTAGATATTGTTCAGGCTGATGGTTCATCCACTTCACAGCAAATCATGAGTATTTAGAATTCTTGCATGCATTCATCAATAGTTTGACCTCCTTACCCTCTCTTGAAGTTGAGCAAAAGTGTCTTGAAAATAGTTATCCGATACAAATTTGTTTCTCAGTATCCTCTTCATTTCAGGCTAAGCATTTATATATATCCTTCTCTTCTTCTCATGGTTTGGAAGTTCTTCCAGCAAATTGCGGCGTATCTTAAGAATTCTACAGTAGCGATCCTCACTTTTTCTTGGTCTTCATACTGATAATAATAAAAAACTTACTTAACCTTCTCCTCCTAATCTAGATAATCATTTGCGTTTCCAAAACCATTGAAGCACGGGATTTGAAGCTTCACATGGTTGGTAGCTCAAGGTGCTCTAGCTTGTCCTTCTTCCTCATTGTACTCTTCTTCCCCTTTAACATCTATATCTCCTAAGTTAATACTTCTTCGTACTCATCTTCCTAGTCTTCTACCTTGAGCTTGTTGAGCTAGGATCTATCCCTTAACAGGTCGAACAACTTGTTGGGTATTTTACCCGGCCTTAGCAGGTTGATAGGCCATCTCATGAATAGCTTTAGTTAAATCAACTAGGAGGTTTTCTGCCTCATCAAGTCTTTCCTTCGTACTCCTGGAGGTGCTTTGGGATTGTTAGCCATCATAGACAACATCACTATTGTCATCCCCAATACCAACATTAACACTTGGGTTCATTATTTTCTCAACAAAAACTCAATACAAAACTTAGAATCCAATAAACAATAGAAGCAATTCTTCATGTTAGACAACTCAAACACTTCTTCATGCTATAGTTTAGTATATCACAAATACAATAGCTACCTCCAAGAACAAAAACCCAACTGAAACTTGCTTTGTTTTTGTATATTTGAAATAGGGCAAAATAGTATACATGAAAGCAAACTACTATTTCACAAAAACTTAAGTATAACTTACCCAAATGAAACCTCTGCTTTGATACTAAGATGATATGCTGCATCAAGAGTTGACAAAGGTAAACGTATCGAAGTGGGTCTAAGCTTGTAGAAAGCTCAAAGAAAATAATGGGAATGGCGTGAAAATAAGAAATGTAAAACAAGTAACCTATGAACAACTCTAAGGATATAACATACCAGGAAACTTGTAAAAACTCATGATACAACTCAATATGACTCACGAGATGGTCCCATAAGGGTACTTGCACCTAGCCTTAGTTAAGGATTAGGATAAGAGTGAAGTAAATAAGTAAGTTAATGAGAGCAATGTTCATAAGAATATATTTAATATTCTTATGTAAGATGATTCTTACGGTTACATGTACAGTGGGTATTTATACCCGAAAAACTAAGGCAATCTACTTAAAATGGAAAAGACTAAAAGGATAATGTCTAAAAGAAGTATTGTACAAAGAATAATAAAAGGGTATAAATGAAAATTTAAAGAAAATAATGACTAGTGCAATAGAATCCTTTATGTAGGTTTGGACATGTAGTGATAGCTTACTAGAGATGCTTTTAGTAGAAATAAACAAAAAGGTACAATCAAGGTAGAGGCTATTGAGCAAGGGTGCTAAGCAAGGTTAGGTCTGTCCGAGGAGAAATGGATTCGAATGTGTGTTGGGTCTCTCGAATTCTTGGCACTAGTATTTTTAAGCTGGAGGTCGACTTGATCATTGTTGAGTAGGTGTATGAGGGATCGAACTATCGATAGAACATTCACCTAGTCGATACTTAATTACCAAGAGGTGTATAATTACTTGGTTTGGCATAAGAGTTAGTGGGTAGCAATGATTAGCTTGACCTCGATAGGAATTGGCTAGAATAGAAGAATTTGCCTTATTAGTCCTTCTAAGCCTTAGGCTTGGCTGCTGGTTAAAGATCTAGTTATTTGATTCTTATAATTGAAGATGTATTCAGAGAAGGGTATCTTGCAAGAATAAGGATATTCATTAACTTGTAAGGTATATGATGATTGCGGCTACAATAAAAAGGACTATTTATAGTAAGTCCTTTATGGCAACAATACAATATTGGGAAATTACGTAAAGGATAATGTAGGAAAGAGATCCTTAGTATATATGAAAAGGGTAAATATGACAAAGGATAAAAAGGAATATAGTACAAATATCTGAAAAGTAAGGGACAGGTGGCATCCTATCAGTGGTTTTGTGTTTTGGGATATTAGGGCATTGTGGCTAAACTAAACTAATTTTGGGATGGCTGTTGTTGAGCTATGTTGAAGGTTGCCAAGGTCATAGGGTAAAGCTACAACTTAGTATGATGGAAAAGGAGAGCTTGGTGTATAAGAACATCAGACTTAGCACTCGACAGGTTAGCGACTAAGTAGGTGTTTAAGTAGAGCATTGCATACGTGAGTTGTGGTTTGGTACTTGGCAGGTCGACAACTCTTGGTAGTAGATGATGTTGCTAGTTCTAAAGTGCTCGAATAATGGCATAGAACTCCTTGTCATATGTTGAGTAATTTAGTGTGGTACCTTTGATCTTTTCACTAAAATATGCAACTGGATGGCATTCTTAGATGAGAATAGCTCCAATACCTACTCTTAAAGCATCACACTCCAATTCAAAGACCTTCTCAAAATCTAGTAGTACAAGTATTGGGGCAAAGGTCAACTTAGACTTAATCTTGTCAAAACTCTTTTGAACTTTCTTAGACCAATTGAATTCAAAGTTCTCCTTAGTTAGCTTAGTTTGTAGGGTAGCTATGGAACTGTAGTTTTCAATGAATCTTTGATAAAATGAAGTTAGACCATATAAACTCCTTACTTCAGCAGCATTGGTCCATTTGAGGATAGTTGGGACTTTCTCATCATCAACTTTGATTCCTCTACTAGAGATAACATATTCGAGGAATACTACCTTACTCTAATAGGACAAGCATTTCTTCAAATCACCAAACAATTCCTTGGCACGGAGGATATCAAATAAGGATCTTAAGTACATGACAAGAGAAATGAGGTCAGTACTATATACTAAAATATCATCAAAATGGACAATAATAAATTTACCAATCAAAGGTCTTAAAATATGATTCATAAGTCACATAAAGGTGTTCATTATGTTTGTAAACCCAAACAACATCACCAACCACTTGAACAGACCATCCTTCATTTTTTAAGGTGGTCTTTCACCGAATATGGTGTTGACTTGACTACGCCGTCCTCTTTAGTTTTGCTCTTGGCAATCGTATTGTTGATGTAGACTTAGATGTTTCTACCTATATGTGGCTTGAAGATGTGTGTCACCAACCTTTGATATGTGGCTCTAGCATTCTTTAGGTTAAAGGTCATTACTTTGAAGCAATAAATCTTGAAGTTTGTGATGAAAGATGTGTAGACTTTGCCTTTGGGAACCATTTGGATTTGGTTGTATCTGAAGTAGGCATCTATGACACTAAGAAGTGTATGACCAAATGTTCAATTGATGAGTTAGTTTATGCACGGTAGGGGGAAGTAGTCCGTTGGGCATGCATTGTTGAGGTTAGTCCAATCGATACACGTACACCATTTTCCATTTGCTTTATTGACGAGCACCATGTTAATGAGCTAAGTGGGATACTTCTCATGCCGAATGAAGCTTGCATGGAGTAGCTTTTATACTTCTTACTCGATTGTAGCTTGACGTCTAGGTGCAACATGTCGCTTCTTTTCCTTGAAAGGTCGAACGGCAAGGTTGACATTGAGGTGGTTAGTGGCTTTGGGTATATGGATGTTCCCTAGCATGTCTTCGGGGGTGGATGCAAAGATGTTCAAGTTTTGCTTAAGCAATTCTATTAGTTTGAACTTATCTTTGTCTAGAAGCGTATCCCCTATTTTGGTTGTCATTCTAAGGGCATCAGATATCTAGACTTCGAAGGTCTATTCTAAAATCTCACCTCATAGTATCAAAGTAGGGGGGTTGGTTGACTCGATGTTCATGACGTTGTTTCTGGATTGTGCTTTGAGGTAAAGTGACTTGGATAAGGCCTAATTGCCCCCAGCCTTGCCAACTTTAGTAGGGGTCATGTACTTCACTTTGAGTCATTTTTGAATGATAAGCATGTTGAATTTTGTTATGCTTGGTCTACTGAGGATGGCACTATATGGTGACCTTATGTTGATGACGACAAAGTCTATTGAGTGGGTAAAAATATGTTCTCTATTGCCTAATCAAATAGGCAAGGTTATGATCCCCTTTGCTAGCATTGGTCTACTACCTCCGAACCCAATGAGGCTATGTTTATACGACTGAAGGGGCTCATCAAGCTATTTTTTCATTTGCTTAACAGCATTATAGAAGCGTATGCCTATTGATCTCCCATAATAGACTGTTTTTGGAATACCAAAGTACCCAATTTTAGCGTTTATGATGCATATATCATTATGGGGCAAGCTAATTCCCTACTTGTCTTTGTCAATAAAGGTCACCATTGTATCGGTCTTTAACTTCTTATTTTTGATGACATGCACCTCATGTTTGGGTGTGAGGTTAGTGTCGCCTGAGAGGAGGCTGGGTTCACCTAATATGGTGTTGACTTGACTACGCCGTCCTCTTTAGTTTTGCTCATCTATAGGGGTATTAGCCTGTTGATTGTGGGGTTGTTATTGGTTATCAACTCAACATCACTGGGTAGGTCGTTGTATTTGGTTTTTCTCACCTACAATGAAGTGGTCAATGTGACCTTTATGAATGAGGCCTTTGATTGCATTCTTCAAATGGCAACACTTATCAATGTTGTGTCCATGTGCTCTATGGTGGTCGTGGTATTTTCCATAGTTCACCTCTTCTTATGTCTTACAAATGCTTAGTAGTCTCAACAGTTGCTTTCGGACCTCATACATGATTTCATTGAGTAGTCAAATTAAGGGTGTGAGCGGTGTATAGTCTTAGAATTTGTGCCTTTTCTTTTTATGCTTTTCTCTTGTAGGGGGTTGTGGTTTAGGATCGTGAGGTCCCAAATGATCCTTTGCTAAGATGTAGGTGTTATTTTCCACCTTGAAACAAGCTCTAATAGCATCTTCTTAAGCTATCTACTTCTCAACAACTTTCATAAACTTGTCTAAGGATTTTGACTTATCCAACGATATTGCATTGAAGAGCCTTCCATTTTGATCTACGTTGTTAAGAGTGCCTATAAAGTTGTCCCTATGTCTAGATTAGAAACTTGCAACTTCATTTGGTTGACGTGCTTGAGATATGCTTGCAAGGTTTCATTGGGGCATTGCTTAGCATTATGGAGGATGGAGGAATCTTGATGTGGGACTTAAGAATTGAGGAAGTGTTGTTCAAACCTACTTCTTAGGTCATCAAATGAAGTAATGGACGCCTCGGGGAGGGTGTTAAACTAGAGTAAGGCAGCTTTCTTTAGTGTTCTAGGGAAAGCCTTGCACATGATGGCATTTAAGAAGTTATAGAGGCTCATCATTGTTCGAAAGTAGACAAGGTGGTCATTTGGGTGTTAAGATGTGGTAACCTTATGCTTGTAGAGAGCATTTCTTTGAGAATCGAAGAGATAAATGGGCTCTTTGTTGGCATTGAGCACATCACCTGTACAATTGACTTGACTTTCTTTTGATCACGTATGCTAGATGTACGGCAAATGTGTTCATTGAACTCATCTATGTTCATATCTACGTAGTCTTTTGATGATGACCTTAGTGATAGACCATCAACTTATTTGCTTATTGTAGTGCTTTCGCCTTCAGCATGTTTTTTATTGTGGTTGCAGTTCAATTGTTCTCATAGGCCTTCATTCGGTTGGCGATTGTGTTAAATTTGATTGAGCATTCGTACAGGTCTTTATGCTAATGGTCATTTTTGCTTATCTATGAAGAGGAATCAATGGTCACCTCTTTGTTTGGATGCTTTTAAGATGCATTTTTGAATCATGTTACATCTTTGTGAAAAGTTGCAGTAGATTCATGGTATTTTTTGTTTTCTTCTAGCATCTATTGGATAAGTAACCTAACTTATTGGACTTCGATACTTTCATTTTGAGGTGGAAATGTCAAATCACCTCCATCTTGTTGGGAGGTATTGGTATTCTTCATATGGGAAGCTTGTGGGTTATTGTTATTACTTTAGCCATTGTGGTTGTGGTGGCCTAAAATGATGGGTGCCAAAATGTTGATTGTGATTAGACCAACTAGGATGTTGTTGACTCAGATTCAATTCAATTTGGATGGGCTTAGACTTCACGTCCTACTTTTCGATGATTGTAAAAAGGCCTCTTGTAGATAAGACCATAGGGACCCTTCGATGCTTAAGGTTGCAAGGAAGACTAAGGAAAGAGGGGATAAGAACTAAGGACCTAGTAGATCGTGCTCGTCTAGTATGTAGGTAAAGGGTATTGAACTTCTGTTCTCTAGAGAGAGGGAGAAGAAAAGGTTCGCGAGAGTGAGAGTGAGAGTGAGAGAGAGAGAGATAAATCTACCTTACTTATGGCATCTAGGACCTTTTATGCAAGTTACCTAGATACATGTTGATCATGGATTTGCTCGTACGGGTTGTTGATAGACATTGCACTTTGTGGTAGAAATTGAACTTCATTACGAGTTGCAAGCTGTGGTCAACCAAACCACCAAATCTGTAATGTAGTGATCTAACAGGAGTAGGAGCACAAGATATGCTGGTTATGTTACGGATGTTAGGCCCTCATTGATGATTTGTAGTGGAGTGTAGGAGTTAAAGACAAAAGTTGTGCTAAAATGCTGAGGAAGGAGTCAATTAATGCTCGATGGGGGTGAGTTGAGCCCTAATCTCACATTGGTCGATCAATGGGCATTAGCTCGACAGTCGGGGGGCTAACCTACTCGGGTAGTAGTCATTTGGCTTTCCAAGTAGGTCATGAGGGATAGGCTTGCCATTGGCTCATATCTTCCATAGTGCGAGCTCATGGCCTTGCGAGAGGGATGCAGTGTGACATATGAGTTCATTGCTTATTGCAATGGGCTTCACCCATGGGCCTTGGCTCGAACTCCTGAGGCCTTGGTTTGGGTGAAAATTGGGTATCAGTACCTATAATGGTGAGGTTATTCGGATTACCTAGCAAGCAAAAATAGCCTTATCTTTTAATAAATTTCAAGATGAGGTTTTATGCAATATATTTGATATTAATGATTGCTCTATGTGTTTGGAAAGTCCATGGAAGTCAAATCGTGATATGCACTATCATTCATTAAGGCATGCTTATTCATTTTATGATGAGATGTGAGTTGTAATGCCTTGCAACCTCTAAGCAAGAATTGAAGAAGGTTCGAGAACTGTCAAGATTTTCACACAAAGGTGATGAGCCAAAATGCTAGCTTATAAAGAGCATGACAATAAAGTAAACAAGGTTGTTAAGAAGGCTATCCTACCTTCCATGACATCTCAGGAAAGCTAAGTTAAGTCATAGCTTATTGCTTATGTTCCTGATGTGATTCCATTACCTACCATACATGCTACTGAAGATGACCCTAAGTACTACTACATCTATCTCCTACCTATTGACCTCTTTTGTCTTGATCCATTAATGGGATTGTTTGAAATTGGTGAGAGCCATAGTAGTCTTATGCCCATGAGATATTATAGATTACTTATTAGTATTTATTGTGGTTATGGTGATGGATATTGGCATTGGGGTAGTGTTATGCTCTTACTCAGAAATGTTATGTTAGAAGTGGTAGAGCTATATCAATGGAAGGTGGAAGAGTTAAGTTGTGGAAGAATTAGAGAGGTAGAAGAGGTCTTAAACTCTTACAGTGAAGGGGCTAGAACTCCGCTACAAGCCTTTGAAGACCTAAAAGTAGATGAGGTAGAGGAATGGGTTGACGCTTTACATGTTTAGGTACCTAGAGCTCTTGGCGTGATAATTGAGCCACAAATTATGTTGTTCCCTATGATTGATAGTTGCTGGAGTTACTTGAGCATAGTTAATTGCATACATAATGAGTGTAAAGAAGGGGCTTTAATGAAGAGTTTAGTTGATCGTACCCATGACAAATGGAAGAAGCCTATGATGATGATAGTACTGGTCATGGACTTGAGCTATCATTATATCACTTTGTTTGGCTCTTGCAGGTTAGTGTTTGACCTTGGTGGATTTTCGAGTAAGCAGATGCTAAGTTTTAGGTTGAAACTTTTTTCAAGGGAGGGATGCTAATGGGCTTTAGGGAACTAATGAAGACTCAAATGTTGGCAATTACTAAGAGTTGGGCTATGTTAAAGACTTATCTATGAGCTTTTCATGTTTTAGAGACCCGTTAAAGAGCTCATTAGGATGTACAGACCTATTAGAGTACTTAATAGGATAGGTCGACTCAACCAGGTTGGCATCATTTAGGTTAGCTTAGCTAGGTTTGCTCGACTATGTTAGCTTGGTAAGCTAGTGCGATCGGGTTAGCTTAGTGGGTCGACACAATCAGGTTGCTAGATTTCAAGTCAACCCAAGACAAATCTTTAAGGTCTTAACAACTCATCAACTTAGCTCTATAGCTTATTACCAAAGCAGCTCATTTGTCTATCTAGTTAGAGCTTGCTATTAGGACTACTTACTTATGCTTTATTTGCTAGATTCACCATATATTTTATTTTGTATTTACAAGACTGCCACTAAGGGATCCTTTATTTTATTTTATTTTATTTACTAAATTGTCATTGTGTATAAATAGTTCATGTTTGTAGGGTTTTAATAACACTCATCATTTTTAATGAAACTAAGGGATCCTTTATTTTATTTTATTTACTAAATTGTCATTGTGTATAAATAGTTCATGTTTGTAGGGTTTTAATAACACTCATCACTTTTAATGAAAAACTCTTTGAGCATCAATCCCTTAAGCAAGGACTATGGCGAGCAACCCTAATTCATACTTTATGCATAATATTAAAGTAGAGATTAGGTTGTGTAGTGTCCATTTGGTACATCATAACCTAATAGTTAGCTCACAAATTTATTAAACCCTATTTCATATTCTTTTCTTCGATATCTTAAAGGACCATTTAATCTACTATGATAAGACCTTATGGTAACTGAGCTCTAAGGCATATCAATAATTTAGTTCTCTCTTTAATCAATTAGATAGCTTGTCAACATTATGCTTCATTCTTGTAGTTACTTCGTGAGGATTTAGGTTTCCATTACTAAATATACAATCATTCTTGTGAACTTTATATTTTTCATTACAATGGAATGGTAAGCCTAAGTCAACTGCTTAGATTAAAGAATTCAAGAAAGGATATCATTCCTCAAAGCAAAAGATTGTTAAAGCTTCAAATTCGAAAGAATCTACGAAAAATATTGGCATCAATTTTAAAAGTAATTTTCACTAACAAAACCCACTTTTGGAGTTGGCACGAACTTAAAACTTCAAAATCAAAAACCCACTCTTCTAAAACCACTACTATAGGTACTCAATGACACTTCCTACGACAACCACACTCATAGTACAATAAACTCACATGCTCTGTTTTTGAAAGAAAAAGTTAGCCTATCAAGGCAATTACCAAAACTTCACTCATACTCACAACTTCAACACACACTTGCCATAGTAGTTATGGATAAGATTTAGTAGCTATCAACAACACACATAAACTCTACTAGTTGGAACGATGCTTTAATACCAACAAAGTTGATGCATTTCGGGGTTATATACATGAGAGTGCACCACAACAAGAACAACAAGTTAAAAACAAAACTTAGCAAACCTAAAGTTGGTGCATTTCAAGGATGTACGTGGTTGTGCCACATGGCACCTAAAGAAAAAAAAATAAAGAAGAAGAAAAAGGAAAAAAGAAAAAAGTAGAAAAGTCTAAAAAAAAAGTCTTGTGTTGAAGTAGCATGCTACATTAGCATGTCACGTAATCATACAATGTTACGATACATGGTGCCTAAAGGCTACCATGTAAAAAAGGAAAAAAAAAAAACTATATATATAATAAGAGGAGGGGACATGTGGCATGTGCACCACACATGACCCCTTGGCCTCCTCCTCAATCCCTACTTAATCATAGTAAACAAAAGAACAAATACAATAGCCTTAGTTTATTTTAGGAAACCTATCCCAATTTTGTATATTTAATTTTGTGCATCATTTGTTGATTAAAAATCTTGAAAAAAATATGGAAATGAAAGCTTGGGGAGTCTCTTATTTAAGAAGGTCTATTTTGTGAATTGTTATTAAGGAAACTTGGAGAAACAAAAATAACAAAATCAGGTGTTCAATAAATATCCATTTAGCACACCATTAATAAATTAAGTAATTTTAAGTAGTTTCTTCTCAGTGATCCTTAATAAATTAGTGTAAAATTGGAAGCCACATCCCCTATGGGTAAAATAAACTTTGATTTCCCTAAGTCTTCCATAAAATTGTGATTAATTTAGGCTAATTTAGGAAGAAATTCAAAAAATGAACCCTAGTGCCATTAATGAATAAAAATTGAATCTTGATTAATAATTGAAGTTTTTTAGGGAGGTGTCCTAGCATTGCTATAAATAGACACCTCCTCTATGCATTCAAGGCATCAAATACATTCAAAATCTATTACAAATTCATTTAGAGGGTTATAACGTTAGTTTCTCACTTTAGGATATTCTAAGTGCGCAACTAACTCTCTCCCTCTCTTCAATTTCTCTCACTATAGAGAAAATTGATTTAAGAAACTTCTAGGGAACATCTTACTCATGTTTATAAACAAGCTTAGGCTTTAATTTAATCCAACTTTGTGGAAAATTGATCAATATTAGGGAGAAAATTGGCGAAAGATTGTGTTGTGTTTGATTTTTGTTGGGTTAAACTTTTTGAGGAAATTGAAGGGTGAAAGCATGAGCCTTGGGGGTTTCAATGTTCGGCATTTCAGGAGTTTAAAGCTGTTGGCACACCCTAAGAATGGGTCGGAAATTACCTAAGCCAACTGTATTTTATTTGCTGTACAGGTAAGTTTCTTCCCCTTTGTTCTTATGTTCATGATTTGTGTTGAAAGAAAAAAAGAAATTAATGAAAATTCTAGAAAAATAAAAAATTGATGTTAAGCATATTTTGGTTTTGTTTTGATGTGTTTCCATGAATCTTAGGTGTTTGTAATATCTATTATTGCATGATTATGTTAGTATTAGTGTAAATAAATTATAAATATCTTATGTTAACTATTACTAGCCTAGTAGATTTTAATTTATTAGTATATTTATGTTAATTATAGTGGTTTGGGTCTTTTAATTTAATTAATATGCTATTGTTAGTTAGCAACTTTAATTATTAATATGACTATGTTGATTTTTACATATTAGCATAATAATATCTACTAATAAATTCAATGTTTTTTGTGACACGGCTAATTTCATATGTTAATAATTCATAGAATGTTGAACTTTAGTTTTGCTTGTAGGCTTTAATAGTGCCTTGAAATAAAGATGAGCTTTTTCCAAAAATTTATTTATTTTTACATATAAAAGCTTTTTTTTAATAAATAAAAAATAATAAAATGGGCTCTTTTCTAAAATTTAAAGGTTTTTTTTTTTAAATTTCCAAAAAAGTTGAGCCTTTTTTTTAAATTAATAAATTATAATAAACATAAAGTGAAAAGAGGGCTTTTGAAAATAAAACAAATCAACCAACTATTTTTTTTTTCTTTGTAATTAAGAACTATTTAGATTTGATCTCACTTCATAGGTATGTAGGCACTTCACATAGCCTAAATTAATAAAAGTTCTTGCATTTCCATTTTTTTTTTCAATTCAAAACAAAATAGTCAATTTATTTGAAAATACATTTAAGGTCCATTTAGCAATTTTATAGACTTCTTTTATGGAAACCTTTGTGTTTTAATAAGTTAGCCTCGGAGTCTAATGTTTCTTGGTTTCTATTTTTTCTAAAAAGTTCTTTTTTAAAAAAAAAAAATCCATGGGCAGTAGCTAAAATTAGGGTACATCTACCTATGGAACCTCATTTCACTTTTTTTTCTATTTCGATCAAATGGTGGTGACTCCCTTTATTAAAAGGTTTTTTTTTTCTTTTTTTATATAAAACACTTTCTTAGTTTGGTCAAAAGATTTGTTTTAAGCATGCCGGGCTTAATATAAATCGGGCTAAGGAAAGAGAGAAACTAAATTTTCAACTCGATAGATTTGATGACCCCATTAGGGATCGATTTGTGGGCAAGCTATAAAAGAAACCCATGAAATTTGATTGGGCCTTTGTTTTGTTAAATAAAAATAGTAATGTTGATAATTGGGCTTTAGCTTTCTTTTTATTTTATTTGGTGTTTGGTTTTTATGTATATAGTTGTACTAATATGGATGCTAGCAACGCACGAACAAAAAGAAAAAGAAAAAGAAAAAAAGGGGGAGGCGCATTAGGGCTTTAGGGGTTTTCTTTGTTATCATAATGTGTGTTTAGATGTAATCGAACTCAATTCATCCTAGGAATTTAGGGGGGCTATTGTATAAGTCTCAAGTGATATGTTATAACGACTACTTAAGGCTGAGTTGGCCGGCCTTGCTCAAGTTTCAAATGGGCTAGTGTTGCAAGTGAGGCCTTGCAGTCATGAGCCTATGAGAATTAGCAAGTAAACGGTACGTGGCAAGTGTTTCAAGTTAGTGGCTACAACATGATGAAATTTGAAGTGTTGTAATATTGTATTTTGTTTTTATTTTTGCAGGCTTATACGCTTGTAAAACATGAATGTACCTTGTAATAATTTCTTTTGTAATTTCTTATATTTTTCTTGTTAAAAGAAAAAATGTGTAAAATTAGTTTTTTGTTCTTTTCTTAATGTTGAAATTTTAGGACAATAAAGAAAGAGATCTACATCAACAAACCAAAGGACCCCAAGGGTGTGCTCAAGAGATGATTATAACTTTTTAACTCTAAGCAATAGGACTATTAAGATGAAGATTGTACCATTATGTTCTTATTAGAGATCTCTATCAACCTTACTTTTGTATGGGCCCTCATTTACTTTTGGAATCTAGAACTTGTGGCTTTTTGTTTTAAGCCTCACCAATTATGGCGCTAATAGAAGAGTATACCTAGTTATTGAAGGCCTTACCTATATGAGTGAAATATATGTCCCAAACCTTGAAAAAAGCACCTGCAGCATCTTTAGTGATTTATTGGTGGTTAAAGAGAATGAGATAGACTAGGCCTTGAAGGAGTGTAATGGGAAATACCTCAAGTTGGCTAATTTGTTAGAGTAGTTTGTAGGGAAGTCCATATTCCATGAAAAACAAGATGTCTTTTATGGGGGCTACTTGAGGTGGCAACATTATCGTTACCATGCATATATTCTAGTAGTATCTGGATTGGTCTTGTTTCTAAAGGCTGTATTTAATATCTATTTCTAGGTTACAGAGTTAGTAGCTTAGTTTCTAAAGGGAAAATTGTAAGTCTTAGCCCTCTTAGCTAAGCAAATCAAATCACTGAATCACCTCAAGAGCAAAAGACATGAAGACATGAAGACTTCCTTTGACCTACTTATGATTTGGTTTATCAGCTACATGACAATTGATCAACTTAAATTACATAAGGAAGAGTTTGCTATGAAAATCGACATAATTCCAACCTAAGTGTGGGTTAAGTTACCATAAGCTCCTATGCATTGTTGGGTTGACGTCCTTCAATACTGAAAACATAGTGTGGGCACCTAAATGGCATACCACTAAAGAGATGATAAGAGGCTGAAGGGGTTATGAGGTAGTTCCATTAATTGGGATCAATTGGTGCATAAGGTATTATTTAGTTACTGTGGTCCAATAGGTCAAGCCCATTCAGGCCATAGTCTATAGGCCCTAATTAGACATAGTGACTATAGGCTATTATGACTATCACTTTATGATCAATGAAAAGGTATCTCACTTACTTACCATTAGGACCTTATGGAGCAAATGAATCATATTCTTAATACTCTGGCTAGAAGACTTAGCAGAGAATGCTAAGAAATATCGGGCTATGAATGATTATGTCTACCAACACCTTAAGAAAGTAAGTTAGAAGTAATTCAAGGCCTTTGATGCGTTGCAACCAATCCCAAAGAATCCTACCCTTGAAATGAAAACTTATAGGCCCGAGTAGAAGTTGCCTATGAAGATGCAAACATGTCAAGGAGAATTTGGAAGGCCTTATACAGGGTGGTAAAGTAGCAGGCTAAGACATTGAAGGACTGATTGACAAGAGCCCATGAAAGGATTCAAGAGTTAGAAGTACCAGCAAAGCTTAGCCCATCTAGAAAAAAGAGAAGTAATGAAGTAAGATCTAGCCAACTAGCTAAGAGAAGACTTAGCAAATAGGCCCTTTAGTTTAGCAACGTTTTCTTTCATTTTTTCTTTAAATAAAGAGTTGTAATCAAACTCCATCATTTGTTTTCTTAATAAAAATAATATTTTGCAACATTATGGTTATTTGCCAATTCAAATCTCAATATTTGTGCATTCGTATAAGCATCTTCTATTTTATATTCATTTGTTTATTCTTAATTATTATTGTTAATACTTTTTTTCTTAAAAAAATAATTAAAAGCATGTATAAATATATATAAATGAAAAAGGGGGAAAAAAGAGAAATATTTAGAAGAAAGAAAAAAAAAAACAAAAGAAAGTGGAGGGTGAAAGTTAACAAATGATGGCTTGGTTAACATGTTTAGGCAAAAACAAAAGAAAAAAAAAAAGAACAAAATCATGGAATGATAAAGAGATTTTTTAATGTATTTTGAATATTTGCCTCTATTCGTAGGTTCTTTAAAAATGACTTGCAAGTAGTATATTCTGGAATGATGTCCCATAATCACTAGACTGAGATCTAGAATGGCTACCAACAATAGCAATATAAGCAGCACTGACAATACTGGCAACACCAATAATGATGTCCCCATTAAAGTAAGGGTTAGACTTTTAAAACAATCAATGAAGAGCATAGGTGATAAAATGGACTTTTTAATTGACAATTTTAGCCTCTTGCATATAACTTAACCTACTTTTATAGAAAACTCTAAACAACATGGGAAAGGGACTGCTATTAGTCTAGGAGAAAGCGAAAGACAAGCCTTGAGTATTTGCAACTAGGAGAGAAGTCTAAGGTTCATTCTAAGGGTCTAAGGAAGGAATTTGAGGAAAAGTAGAAACGTATGGAAAAGAAGTTGCTCCAACAAATGAATGATAAGATGAAAGCTTTTGAGAAGCAAGATGGGTTCGAATAAGTAGGCATTACTGAAATAGCTGCATAAGATAGCTCATCCTTCGTGAATAAGTTTAAGTTACCTAATTTTGAGAAGTATAATGGAATTAGTTGCTCGAAATTGCACAACTGTTTGTATGTTAGGAAAATGAGCAAGTACGTTAAGTATGATCACTTAATGATCTAGACATTCCAAGACAGTTTGACTAGCCCGACTTTGACTTGGTTAGCTCCATTTGATCTCAACTAAGTCAATACTTAGGAAAAGAAGACTCAAGGCTTTTACGCGTAGTCTAAGTTCAACATGGAAGCTGCCCTCTCCATGTGGGATCTTAAAGTCTTTGTAAGAAGCCCAATGAATTTTTCAAAGAATATGCTTAGAAATGGACGGCCTAAGTTGTAAGGGTATCTACCCCAATCCTTAAAAAGGAGTTGACCTTTACCTTCATTAGAAAAGTCTATTTCACTCACCTCATACCACTCGCTTCAGCTAGCTTTGTTGAGGTAGTAACAACAAGGTGCAAAATAGAGAATGTTATCATATTTGGTAAACTACCTGCTTCAGACACTAAAAATAAGAAACCTACCCTTACCAAGCCTAACAACAAAGTGAAAGATTCTATTGTAAGCATGGTGACCATCGATCAAAACTCAACACCTACCCCATAAACACCCTACCAAACAACTCCAAGCCCAACAATCCCTATAGCTTTAGCCTAGTAATACTAGCCACTACAAGCCTAACCTAACTGACCTCCCCCTAATAGATTCACCAGTATCCTAGTTCCCCTTAGCTAAGTCTTGGCTTGTATAAGAGCTGATTGCCTCATTGACTTTGAGTTACCTAACGAAAATACAGACTTAGAAACTTTGATCCTGATGCCAGATATGAATACCACATCGGACAAGTGGATGATTTCTACTGATAAGTGTTAGAGGCTAAAAAACAAGATTCAAGACTTGATTGATTCTAGAAGGGTACAGTTAAACTTTGTTCAGACCCCTAATGTCAACAACAACTCACTCCCAAATCAGGCCCTAATAATCAACATAATTAGTGCTGGGGATCCCATGCTTGTTGTAATACCCCTCAATATTGACTTATTAGCTTTTAAGTAGTTTATATCTCTTATAGAATTATGTGTACTTATAAGCTAAGTTAACTGGTATAAAATGAAAACAATATTGTATCAGCTTTACTAAATATCATATGGTAAAAACCTTTAACAGTAAAAGACCTTTTTGGGAAAAGAATAAAATGAAATATTAAAATGGAATCATAAAATCAAACTTATCGAAATCTAAGAAAGTTTTACTCAAACACCAAATATGTAAGGCCTCTAAAATTTTACAATTAAAATACAATATTGAGTTAGTGAACCTTACTTATTTAGTAATGCCATATTGTTCAAGCTAATAACAATTGGAATTTAATAAATGTTGAGTGAAGTAACCCTATAAACTTCGATACTCTAAGAATATGATGTTACAATCACTTTATTAAGTAAAAACATTAACAAATGTGTATTTGGGACTACTAAAAAAAAATTCCAATTTATACCAATTTCTAATATAATGTCTCATAAGTTACATGAAATACCTATATGAAACTAGATTTTCAAAAAGAGTTGAATTTGTTAGTATCTTTCTCATTAACTAAAGCTTATCAAGCAAAACTTTAACTATCTCACAACTAATAAATCAATATCTAGAGTGTACCACAAAATCACATTTTACCTTAACTCAATTTTTGAGACATTTTCAAATGGTAAGTCTAAAATCATGCTCAAAGAGTTATACTAATTGTGTCAAGAGTGAATATTTACTTAAAATGTGACATATCATAACTTATAAAAAAAGAAAAAGAAGAAGAAAAGAAACCACAATGGAAAATAGAGGTATCATTACGAGTAAGGATATATGTCATTGTTAGTAACTAGTACAGATAAAAGACAATATAATAGTACAAGATGCTAGGAATGTCCATGAGGAAATAAGAACAATATTATAATAATAAGAAACTTATGAGTGAAGAGTGAATTTTGGCTGAAGATGTATATTACGAATAGACGGACCGCTGTCCAACAAGTAGCAGATTTTGAGTGGAAGGATATGTACTTAACAATTAAACTAATATTTACTATCTCCTATAAATACCTCTAAGCCTTCCAAAATTCCCATCCTTATAGCTAAATAGATAAAGTAGTATACATTTGCAAATTTAGAAAGCCACTCCCAGGATGTTGGTTATGTTGAGAAAAAGGGTCTCGTACCACGATGACAACCGCTATCTACTCCTTACTGTAACGTATTATCACCAAGGCTGTTATTTAGTGTCACTACTGCAACCATCACACGAGTATGAAGGACACTCTTTGAATGTAGACGGTTTAGCAAATGACTCCTTTTTACCAAACTTTAGTTTAAGGTGTATCTTTAACTCTATTCAATATCTATAATTTTATAAAGATGTATAAAAATCAACAGTTTTTTTTATTTATTATGTTTTTAAATAAATTACTTAGCTGTGAACTTCTTGTAAAATACTACTGTAATGTATTGGAATGATATAATAAGACCATAAAGGATTTACTAGTAATTCCAAATTGAAGAAACCTTGAAAAATCAAGTCAGTTTCTATAAATGGTCAGCTATGAAGATATAAATACTTAGAAAAATAGTTCAAAATGACAAAACTAAACTATAACTACCTTATATTACGTTATGGATAGAATACTTATCTTATGAAATTGGACGCTCATTTATAGGTTTTCTTATAAGGAAAAATTGGATAATTGGGGAAATTTGTATGTCTATAAATATAATGGTTGATTTTGTGAATTGATAAAAATTTTTAGGATTGAAATTTGTAATTTTCTTGGAAAATATAAATTGATATTAAAAACCTAATTTTGGAACACCTAATTATGCTAGTGACCATAATGCTAAATGGTATCATATATGTGTCCTAATATAAAACCAATATCTTGGTCGCTATATATCATCCTCCATTTGGACCGGTGAAACTTTTATTAGTTGTGCTCCAGTGTCAGCGTTCTAAAATTATGTGTTGAATTGTAATTATAAAAAAGAAAAAAATAAAAAGAAGAGGGAAACTAAAACAATACATGTCTAAGTGGGATTGGACCGAATGGAGGCTTGCATGCGCATGAGATTATTGCAGCTAATAGTGTTGAAAGTAACCAAAAATAATATTTAAATAATAATGCTCAAAGCAATATAAATACCATAAATTCCCCGAACCCTTACATTTTTCTCCTTGCAAAATTAGGAAAACTTTTCATTTGCACTGATTAGAATATTTTCCTTACATCAATGTGACAACATTCCAAGAATGAGGATGTACGAGTCATATTGGGAATTTCGTAGAAATATGACACCTAGCTTAATGTTAATGTAAGCAGAATTGTAATTTGACATTTGGGTCCTATTTGAACTGCTTTAAAGCACTATAAAAGCCCCATAAGTGAAAGTTTTAGTTGAAGAGATTTTTGAATTCAAAAGCTATGAGATCAATAATCATTCTTGAACATTTGATGCAAATGAGGTACTTCCTTAAAGTTTTCATTCTTTCACATAGCAAGTATTATTATATTTAAATCTAATGAATCTCTATGGGATGCCATCTATCTATTCCATATAAAAAGTGAGAAAAAATAATATATTGAAGTGCTGAACAAACCACATAATAGTGTGTTGTAAGCACTTATTCAGGTTAGTGATGTCAGTAACTTAATTAAAAAAGAACATATGCCAACTTATGTAGGCAGCATCCCTCTTGTTGCAAGTAATTCAAACATTGTATGTTCCATTCATTTGTCAATAAATATATGTATCTTATGATTTTGGCATGTTTATGTTGAAAGTAGGAGGAGTTGTGATTATTTAGAAATTTAGGACATATATGTTATATTTTATTTATGATTGCAGATTCTATAGGAAGTAAAGTGATGATTTTGTAAAATAAACTAAAATGCCAAACTTCATATCTAGTATGGTTAAGTTCTTACAAAAGGAACAATAGTAATGTACTTAATTTTATCTAAGTTTATAACAAAGCTACTAACTTATAATGTTTACAAAATATGTAACTGTATATATATATGTATATGTAATGGTTTACCACAAGTAAGTAACCAATATGGTCACTGGAAATTTGCAAAACAAATTCGTAATGTTGTACAATAAGCTATATGTAACTATTTTTCTAAATAGAGTTGGTAATGATGAAATGTATATGTATATGTAAATGTAATAGGTGAGGATAGATGTATCTTGAAGGTATAGGTCTACAAGTATAATTACCAAAACTAATAAAAAATTGGACTTTATATTTTTACAAAATCTAACATCATTACATTAATAAAATTGAGAAAAAATATAATTATTAATAAAAAGTAAAAGTTGCTTTACTAAAAGATTCTTAGAAAGGTAGAAACCTCTTAAGTAAGAGTAGAAATTGGTCCTATAGCTAAAGGTATTTCAAATATAATGTAAAGGAACAACGATACTACATAAATGAATATATTGTGTTAAACCAAAGAGTAAAAGTATAGTATATTAGGTTAGTCACATCTAAGTATTATATTTTAATTTTAACTTTATCTTGTATCTATAGCCCAAATATGTAAGATCATTGGAGACTTTTAGGAATGAATGGCTAAGAGGCTAGGTAAGTGGGATCAGTATTTCACTATACTTTGAAGTATTATTTTAGAATACTTAGAGACTTTGGTGTATACCTACTTATGATTGTAGTTAGTTGTTTGTGTGTGTGTGTGGTGCATGTGTTTGAATCTAATTTATTGTGGTGGGAGTTAAACTCCATGTAATGTTTATACTATGAATATTACCTTACCTAACTTGTTTGATCACCCTGAAAGAAAACTAACTTGAACTTAGCCTAATGTCTAACTTGGTATACATCGCAACCTACTTAGGGTAATGGTTATAATTCTTGGGTTAAACATGGACCCCTTTGATAAGGATAGCCAAAATGGCTCTTTCCCTATCTTTAGTCTAACTAAGTAACAGGAGAGGAGGTTACAATAAGGTTTGTGGTCATGGCTTGATGGTGGTTTTGGGCAGTGGGTGTTCTCCATTGCATAATGGTTAGACATACATGGCAACCTACTAGGGGTAATGACTAAAATTATTGGGTTAAACACAGACCCCTTCAATGAGGATAGGTGAAATGACCTTTTCCTTACCCTTAGTCGAATTAAGCAATAGGAGAGGAGGTCGCGGTAAGGTTGGAGGCCATGGTTTAAAGGTAGTTTCAGGTAGAGGGTATTCTCCATTGCATAAACCCCAGTTTGGTTCTAATTTGCAAGTCTGTGGTGTTAAACTGAGTTAGAGTAGTATAATTTCTTTAACTTCACAATGGACTAGATAACATTGTGCATATTACACATTGTTTGTTCATGTATTGTACATAAATAATTGTTTGATAATTTGGTTGTTCTACTTAGCTTATACATGCTTCTTGTCTCCTCTTACTTATTGAGCTAGTAGTTCTTTGGTTCATTCCCCTATAGTTTTCTTGCAAGATAGTAATCGAACCATTAGGTGGGTTAGGAATTAGAGTATATAAGAGTTGTTTAGCAATCTCCACGAGAGGGTCAATTTTGAATAAGGGTATAGCTTATTCCGAGGAAGTATAAATGTGTAAATGTGAATATTACTCATTTTACTATTTGATAGGGGATTCAAATTCTCTACAATCCTAAAAAGTAAGGAGACATTAAATCCTATTGTTATTTTATATCGTGTATTTATATATAATATAATTAGATAAAATGATTAAAAGTAGATCTTGTGATCTTTAACTTACAAGATGGTTGTCACGTAAGGGTGCACATGTAGAGTGACTACTTTAAACTATCTCTACTAGACCCCCTTATGGGGCATTATAGGAGTGGTTATAGGGGTTATGGACCAATCACTCACTCCCAAGTTTAAGGACTCACCCATATGGTCTACTAAGTAGTCTAAGGGGAGTTGAACTCTAAGGAACAATGTACTTCCATTGCACTATGCTAAAGGTCGTTGTTCCAACCTCTCTTTGCCTTCTTGAGAAGACTCTCGAGGTGCCCAACCTATTACTGAGCCAACCACTTATTGCTATGCTAAGGCTAAGTGTTGAATTTGCATATTACTGAGTTGACATAGATCCAAGACCAAGCTGCCCTAATTTTAAGTTGACCTACCATAACCAATTAGAAGAGTGGCCACCTATTGGACCAACTCTTCGCATGCCTTGAACAGGAGAGCTGTCGAGTTATCAAGCTATCGACCTGACTTGCTCTGCTTAGAATCACTATTGCTTGGCAAGTAGAATCATAGGGATCATAGACTGAACAATTGACACATGCCCCTTTTTCCTACATCCATACTATCCTATATGTACTCGAATATTCCCTTTTTTTTTGTTTGTTTACGAGTTTACCCTTGTAATTTATTCCTTCTCCCTTTTCTAGTAGGAATCTTTTTGTAATTTATATAAACCAAAGAGTTAACCTAATTGGGTCATATAAATACTTATCACATGTAATAGCTGTAACATGAGTGATATAGAATTTCAAACATTATCTTTCCTTCTTCTTAAGCTTATGTTTTCTCATTGAGGATCGAGACATTGAAGCATAGTTGTTAAACCCACAATTTTACCTATACGATTTTACAATTTTAGGTGGTTCTTCCGAGTTAACTAGAGTGTAAAATCTTTTTTTTTTTTTTTATAAAAACTTATGTTCTTAACTGAGTTTACATATAAGCTTTATATAAACTTATATTTTTAATCAAGTTTATCGATTTTACGTATCTAAGTTGAATGGACTAAAAAATTAAAGAAGAAATAATACAACTAACCTTTTATAAGCCATCAACTATTAAAGCATTAAAACATCTATCCTATTCTATCCCAATTTTTTACCTTTTTCTTTCTCTCTCAATCTCTTATTTTATATTCACGACTTTTATTTAAGTTTCAATTCCAATAACAAAATTTATAAAGAAAACTATATACTTTATTTTACATTATTAATAACTTAAAATGAGTTTAAATTTTTGGTTCTTTTTAATTTATAACTTAAAAAAAAAATAGGAAAAAGTTTAGTTTTAGCTTTATTTGTCCTTTTTAAGAACATGTTAGATTATATATTAAGAATTTTTATGAAAAAAAAAACTTAATTTCTTAATTTTTTTTTTCATCATGTATTTTAAGTTTTGAATAACTATTATAAGTATTTTCATAATTTTTTAAAGCTATTTTACATAAGTTGTAAAAACTTACATTTCTACATTTCGATTTTGTGTTCTAATTTTACAAACCCTCTAACGATTCTAAGTAGAATCATGAGGTTGACAACCTTGCCTTGAAGAGCTGTTATGTAGGCCATTAAGTGTACATTAATGGTAAGAAACCTCGTATTATACTTATGCATCATATTAAGTATAGGTCGAGCTCATATGAGACATTAGTGAGTCATATACACCTTTGGTGGATGAGGACCCTACTCAACCTTCGACTACCATTTAGCTTTCGGATCATCATGAAGTTTGGACCTACCCCTGGTTTGCGTGATATAAATAGCCGTATGTCACTCCTTTCCAAAAAATTAGTATCATCTTAGTATCAAAGCTTGGCTATATACGAGCAAGTTTTTATTATTTAGTGCTCTTAGTGACTTACTATTGTTGTAAATGTGTTTTAGAAACTATCTATTGTTGTTGTAAGAGTTTGAGAAGTGTTTGGTTTCCAATAAATTTAGTGCTTTGTTTTCCCATGTTTCTTATTCACAAAACAAAGTATGAGTATTCGATTGGTTTATCGTGTGTTGGTTGTAATAGCTGTTGGTATGTTAAGTGTTGTTTTATTGTTGTTATTCTTCATAGAAAGAATTTTGAGTTATGTTTTAGCTGTTAATCTATTGTAATAGACCACAATGTTCGACTCTAGTGTCTAAGGAACCCTAAGTAACTAAGAGAGTGGTGCTCGTAATGGCTAAGGTCATCAAGGAAGTTTTACGCCCTAATCTACAAATGAACAACTTGATAGACTTATTGATCAAGTGACTAGTTTAGTGACTTCCATAAATGAAGATAAGCAATGAGCTCGAAATGACCCCAATAGAGGTCAAGTCAATGAGCTACCTGAGAAAGGTAATGGCCAATAAGGCTAAGCTAACGCCCTAATTTGACTACCCTGACTTGGATGAGTGGGCAGAGTTGGTCGACGCAGACTAATGTTAGATGAGATTGAAGAAGAGGATGAGGAGGAAAGTATTTAGAACCCAATGAGGGTAATATTCAAGCTCTTAGAGTAGAAGGACTGAGGATGCACATTCTTAGTTTTTCTAGGAGTAATGATGCTAAGGACTGCTTAGATTGGGTAGATAAGATTGAGAAGCAAAATCAGCTAGGCCATGAAGTGGTTGACAATGCTAAAGTTAGATTTGCTTTGTTAGAGTTTACTAGCTATGTTGCCCCATGGAAGAAGAATCTATAAGCCATATGAAGAAAAGAAGGAGAAAGTGGAGTTAAAAATTGGGATGAAATGAAACGAGTCATGAGAAGAGGATTTGTCTCGAACTATTATTTACAAGACAAGTTTAAGAGGTTATAGGAGTTGAGGCAAGGAAGATCAAGTGTTGATGCGTATATGAAGGAATTTCAAATGTTAATGATCCGTTATGAAGTTTTTGAGCTTAAAGATTAAATTGTATCCTAATTCATAAGTTAGTTGAAGTATGAAATTGGATATGTTCTAGAGACTATGGAAATCGGTACACTTAATGAAGCAATCTAAGTTGCCTAAAGGATTAAGAGGCATTGAGCTAGAAGGTTCCAAGCTCCTATCAATTGGCCTACCCTTAGCCGACCTGTTCTGAGTAGACTTATGTGTTCAGAACCAAGTAAGGTTGGAGATCTTAAGGAAGTTCAATAAAGGCTAGAGCTTAGGGAGAAAGATGAGTGAGATCAAGTACTTCAAGTGTCAAGGGTATGGACACATGGTAACATAATGTCTGAACAAAACAAGTGATGGTGATCAAGGGAGAGATGCCGACCACTGAGGTCAACAACACTGATGAGGAGATTGAGGAGCCCAAAGTATGTGGACACCTGAAACAGTCTAAGGAGGAGGAGATCATTTATAGTGAAGAGGGTAATTTTATGCCTGCAATCATGGCTCTAAGAAGAGCAATGAGTATGAGATCTATGCTAGAAGATGAGTAATTAGAAAATTTGTTCCACATTGACTGTAGGGTAAATGGGTCATTATGTGCAATAATTGTTGATAGTGATAGTTGCACTAATGTAGCATTTGCATTCATGGTCTAGCAATTAAAGTTACCAACCAAGCTCTACCCTAAGCCTTATAAAATTTATTGGCTTAGTCATAAGGGTGCCCTACAAGTGAATAAGTAAGTAGATGTGCCAATCAGTATTAGAAACTATCAAGACGAAGTGCTTTGTGATGTGTTACCCATGAGTGTGTCTCATATTCTTCTTGGATGAACAAGGATGTCTAATTAGAGTGTGATATATGATGGAAGGCAGAACACATGTTCCTTAGAACACAAAGGTAGGAAGGTAAAACTAAGACCTACGACTGCCAAATAAGTTAAAAACATCTAGACTCAACCGAGTCAAGTTCTAAAGAAAAAGGCTTTGGTTTGAGCCGAATTGAAGAGAGAGATGAAGCTAGAAGGGCTGACTTATTTGTTGGTTAGAAGGTTACTTAAGATGAGAGGATTAGATGAAGAACTACTACCTGCCATGGTGAAAACCTTATTGAATGAGTTTATCAACTTGTTCCTAAGCGAACTACTAAAAGGTCTACCCTTGATTCGACGCATTGGACATGCAATAAACTTGTAGCTAGGAGTTACACTACTAAACAAGCGTACCTATAAGCTGAATTTTAAATAGGATGCTAAGTTGTAGAGATAAGTAGATGAATTGATGAAGATAAGGTATGTCTAAGAATCGCAAAGCCCATGTGTCATGTTAGCTTTATTAGTGCCAAAGAAAGATGGGTCATGAAGGATGTGTATAGATAGCCAACCTATCAATTGTATCACCATTAAGTATAGGTATTCTATACTTAGGCTTGATGACATGCCTAACTAGTTTAATGGAGCAAGAATATTTTTGAAGATTGATCTTAAATCTGGGTACCATTAAATTAGAATACGAGAGTGAGATGAGTGGAAGACCGCATTTAAGATGTGCCATGGATTGTATGAATGGCTTGTGATGCCATTTGGCTTGTCAAATGCCTTAAGTACATTTACGAGACATATGAACCATGTGCTTTGAAAGCTAAATGGGACATTTGTTCTTATATATTTCAATGACATTCTAGTCTGCAACCCTAACTTGGAGACTCATTGTGAGCACCTCTAAGTAATCTTCTGAAAATTCTAAGTCGAGAAGCTTTATGCCAATATGAAGAAATGTGATTTATGCTAACTTAAGGCAATCTTTCTAGGATTTGTTATGAGTGTTAGTAGCATATGAGTTGATGATGAGAGGGTGAAAGTGATCACTAATTGGCCTATACCGACCTGCTTAGCTGACGTGTGAAGTTATCATGGCTTGGCATTACTCTATCGTCAATTTATTAATTATTTTCCTAGTATAAAACTATATATTAGCCTAATATATGATATAGTAATTTGTACTAGTAGGATATTTGTTGAATTTGTAACAAGAAGGTATTTTGGGTACATAATAGATGTTGATTAGTTTGGGAAATATGGAATTTTAGGATTTTTAATTTAGGATTAGAGTTTATTCAAATCAATTACGATAACATATGGTCGAGTCAGTAGTGAGAAAGGGAATTTTTGAGCTTATGGCAATATTGATTAGTCTTGTTTCTTAAGATATCCTAATAATACTCAAAATACTGATTGTAACAACATAAAGTTTATTAAAATTGGATAAGAAGCAAATAAGATATGATTAGAAGAAGCTTAGAAACATGATAGTAAAAGCTTATATGAATTTTGTATCAACTCATAGTTGACTTAGTGTCTATATGTGTTTTCCTAGGTATGATAGGTGAGAAAGGATCACATCGTGAGGCTTAGGATTTTGCACTACTATTAAGTTTGGGTAAGTGAATATTTCTATTTTTGTGCAAATAGACCTATGTCTACGTGAGTTGGAGTTAATTGTGTCTTAAACTGCAATCATATGCTAGATTAGTTAGATACATTGATAGGAATCTGGCTACTAAGCCTTTAACCTATAGTTGAGCTTGAGGACTAGAGGGATTGGCATGGAGGATCTTCCTACTCTAACCAACTTCTGCTAAAGCTAAGTTACTCCTTACGGTCGATCAATTCTATGTGCTGAGCCAAATTATTACCCATCTCTCGAAGATTGTGTGTTGAATTGAAGAATGCGGAGACATTTGCCAAACCTTATGCTCATACTCACTCATACCCGAGCCAACCACTTGCTCAGCATCACTCTTGTTAAGATGTTGAGAGAACGATACTGGACTAATCCTCAGTTACCCCTACTCAGACGAGCAATTTGCTTATACTCTTTTATTCGCATCTTCCAATGGCATCACTAATGCATCTTTGCCATGTGTAGAATTTGCTACACTAATCATTATTTTTCTTGAATATTCAATTTTACCTTTTTGTATTCTTATATATTACTTCTTTGGGGCAATACCCTTTTTGTCTTTTCCCTTTTAGGTAAGTTGTCCTAAATTCTCCGGTATAAATATTCCTTATACATGTAGCCACAAATAACCAAATTACCATTAATACACTAAATATTTTTCCTCCCATAAACACTTATTGTTTACTCTTATTTTACTCTTATCTTATCCCTTAAATAATGCTAGGTGACGAGTAACCTCATCAGGCTAACTTATGTGTCATATCGAGTTGTATTGTAAGTCCTCAGAAGTTCCATTAGTGCATCATATCCTTAAGAGCTGTTTATAGGTTTTTCTTAATCTTTCATTCATTGTTTAACCTTTCGTGAGTTTCCCCATTACCCTTTTTCAAGCATTCGGTAAGCTTGGACGCATCCCTGTAATCGGTCTTGTTTGTCCTTGGTTACGGTTCACATTATCTTAGTATTAGAGCAAAGGTTTCATTTGGATTGTAGTAGTTGTTCCTAAGTTCTATCTATAAGTAGAGTGAAACAGAGCAAGTTTCTATGTTAGTCTAGCTATTATGTTTGCTAATTGTTGAGCTTCTGGTTTGTGCAAGTGTTTGTTGTAACACCTAATTGAAGAGTTTGAAAACTAAAAGCTATCAAAGAAAATGATGGATTCAAGTGTTAACGTTGGTGTTGGGGATGAAAACAGTAATGTAGTCTACCATGGCTGACAATCTCAGGGCACTCTAAAAAGTACTGACAAGAGACTTGATGAGATGGCTAATCTCTTAGTAGATTTAATCCTAGTTGTCCATACATTAGCTTATCAACCTACTGAAGTTGCGCCTAAAACCCTACAAGTTACTCGACCCGCTAAAGGTTAGAACCTAACTTGACAAATTTGAGGTGGAGGAGTAGGTGGATGAGTGAGGAGAAGGTTTGACTTAGGAGTCTGAGAGAAGAGGACAAGAAAGAGTACTATGAAGAAGAAGAGCGAGCTTTAGCACCTAGAGCATCTGACCATGTGAACCTTCAAATTTCGAGCTTCAATGGGTTCAGAAGTGCAATTGAATACATGGATTAGGAGGAGAAAGTGGAGCGTGTTTTTTACTATTACTAATAAGAGGATTACGAGAAAGTAAGAACTGTTGTTGTTGAGTTCTTTGGATATGCTGCCATATGGTGGAAGAATTTTTGGGCTATGAGGAGACGGAAAAGATATAGAGAGATTAATACTTAGATTAAGATGATGAGAAAACTCAAAAACATATTTGTGCTGGATACTTATTTATAAGACACTTTTGCTTAACTTTAGGAGCTGAGGTAAGGAGGCCGAATTGTTGGTGAGTATGTCTAGGAATTCCAAATGCTTATGATTTACTGTGAAGTGGAGGAACCGCTAGCACAAATAGTCTCTAGGTTCCTTATTAGATTGAGGAATGACATCCGAGACATTATAGAACTCCAATGATTTATAATAATAGATGAAGCCATATGAATTGCTCAACGAGTAGAAAGGCAAAGAAGAAGCCGAATGCTGACTAGATCGCCAACTAGCTGACTTGTTCAGGGAAACTACAAAGGTCAATTGAGTACTGAACAGAAGGTGATGTGCTGACCCAAGTGTATGAGAATGGGTAGGGATCTTGTAGGAAAACAAGCCAGATCAAGTGCTTTAAGTGCTAAAGGTTTGGACATATGGTTGCTTAGTGCCCAAACTGAAGAACTATGGTAATCAAGGGAGATGTTTCGTAGTTGGAAGTGGAGAGTACGGACGAGGAACCTCAAGAGGAGAACACTGTTGAGAAAGAAGTCTCTTAGGAGAATGAACTAATTGAGGAGGGTGTGTTTGCTGAGGACTTAGATTAGTTGATCTTGGTTGTCCAATGCGCAATGAACTTGGAACCCTCATGTGAGGAGGAGCAGAGTGAGAACTTGTTTCATATCACCTGTAGGGTGAATGATCAAGTATGCACACTAATTGTGGATAGCAAAAGTTGTACTAATGTGGCATCAGTTGATCTAATCACAAAGATGAAGTTGTTGACTATCGTACACCCAAGGTTGTACAAGTTGCATTGGCTGAGTGAGAAGGGAGCACTACATGTCACCTGGTAAATACTATTGCCAATCATTGTTGGAAATTACTTCGATAAGATTCTTTGTGACGTGCTACTTATGTACGCTTCACACTTGTTGCTTAGCCAACCATGGCTATTTGATAAGAGAGTTACTCATGATAGGTATAAGAATACGTATGTATTCGAGAAGGACGGTAGGAAGATCATGTTAAACTAGATGCCTTTGAGTGAAGTTAACAAACCACAGACAAAACTTGCTCGCAGATTGAAAAAGACTCTAATGATAAGTAAAGCTAAGCTCTGAGAAGCTATTAAAGCCGATGTGCCGATGCAAACGTTGGTCAGATGCCTATTAGAGTTAAAGGAGTGAGGTGAACTACCCTTAGAAGTAAGAAAGTTGTTGGATAAATATGCCTTTTTGTTTCTAGAATAGTTACCTAAGGGATTACCCCCTATTCGAGGCATAGAACATTGCATTGATTTAGTACTTGGCATTGCCTTGCCGAATAAGCCAACTTATCTGATGAGCCTCAAATAGGTTTCTAAACTACAATGACAAGTTAATGAGCTGCTGGAGAGAGGGAATGTTAGGGAAAGTCTCAACCCTTGTATTGTTCCAACACTTCTAGTGTCGAAAAAGGATAGTACTTGGTGGATGTGTATTGATAGCCGAGTCGTGAACAAGATAACAATCAAGTACTAGTATCTTATCCCGAGGTTAGAAGGTATGTTAGATGAATTGAGTGGAGCTAAGATCTTTAGCAAGATGGATATGAAGTTTGGTTACCACCAAATTCGCATGAGGTTGAGAGATGAGTGGAAGGCTGCATTCAAAACTCGACATGGACTCTATGAGTAGATGGTTATGCCATTTGGCTTGTCGAATGCCCCGAGCACTTTCATGCAACTAATGAACCATGTGTTAGGAAATTTAATGGGGAAGTATGTCGTGGTCTACTTTGATGACATCCTAATGTATAGTGCTGACATGTTGAGTCATTGTGAACATCTTTGTATTGTGTTGAATGTCTTTCATATCGAGAAATTATTTGGCAATCTTAAGAAATGTTGCTTTTGCCAAGATGAAGTGGTCTTCTTAGGCTATGTAGTAAGTGGAGGAGGCTTACAAGTGGACAACGAGAAGATCTGAGCAATCGTTGAGTAGCTGATTCCTATTACTTGTGCTGAAGTGAGAAGTTTCCATAAGTTGGCTTCTTTCTACAAAAGATTTATAAGGAAATTCAACACCATCGCCGCACCCCTTACTGAGTTCATGAAGAAGAACACTGACTTTAGATGAGGAGAAAAGGATGAGAGAATCTTTGTCGAGGTGAAGGAAAGATTGACTTCCTCACTTGTACTAATTTTACCTGACTTCGAGAAAGTATTTAAGCTGGAATGTGACATGTTAAGCATTGGAATAGGTGCTGTCCTAATGTTGGAAGGCCAACCAATCGCCTATTACAGTAAGAAGCTTAGGGGACCTCAACTAAACTACTATGTGGAAGATAAAGAACTCTTAGCGCTGATTCGAGTACTGCAAGTATAGTAGCATTATCTACTACCAAGAGAATTTATCATCTGTACTGACCATGAAGCCCTGAGATATCCTCGAAGTCAGAAGAAGTTGTTGAAGCAGCAATCGAGGTGGTTCAAATTCGTTGAAGGCTTTAATTATGTAATAAAATATAAGTAAGGAAAGAGTAACGTAGTTGCAGATGCTTTTTCAAGAAGACATGCGTTACTGAACATATGTAAAGTTGAACTCAATTATAGTACTCTTTTGTTATAAATAGAACTCTTGTTGAATATAAACAGGTATTCCTATCTAATGGTACATCTTGGCTATGTTAGGATGTGACATCCTTTAGGTGGTATCAGAGCATAAATTAGAGACCATAGTATTAAGCGCATGTAAGATGTACGAGGTAGCTAAGTTTTACATGAACTTAACTTTATTTGTAGCAACCAATATAAGAAAACTGATTATGTCTATTGTGTTTGCTATTATCTAGAAAATGGTGCAAACACATGTAAGTAGGGATCTTGCTTCATCAAATGCTCCTAAAAGACACATTAGGGAGGAACAACAACCTTAACCAAATCAAGCATGGCCTATACAAGTAATGGATGTGGTATAACAATTTGTAATTGCTTTGACTAGGGCTAGTAGAGCAAATGGGGATAAATTAGCTTGGATACAACGTATAGTGAAACCGTTTGACAGGACAAAAATTGATCCTTTATTTATGAAAGAATAGATCAATTCATTAGAAAAAGCTTTTGAAGTGTATGATGTAAAAGATAATAAGAAAGTGGGGATTGCTACAATTTTGTTGGTTAGACATACAAATACTTAGTGGAGAAGTAATAAATAGACAATAGCAAAACCTACAGGTTGGAATGCCTTTAAGGATGCATTTTTAGGGTAGTATTTACCTGAATGTGTGAAGGAGTAGATGTGTAAAGAGTATTATAAGTTAAGGCAAGTGGGCAAGACTATTGAAGAATATGAATGGTAGTTTAATATGTTACTGAAGTTTACCCTAGGAGAAGTGTAGAATAATGAAACTGCTAAGGTTGGTAGGTTTAGGGCTATACTTGATCTTTATTTTTAAGTTGAGTGAAAAAGGATAAGACTAGTTCGATATGCTAATATTATCAATGAGACTTGTTTAGTTGAGCAAGCTCATGACTTACAAAGAGTAGTTGAAGAAGTAAAGTAGTAACCATAAGATGATAAGAGGCAAAAGGGCCTATCAACCCCCTAATAAGAACTAGAGGCTAGGTGGAGTTATACCACATTGTTGGAAATGAAATAGTAGGCATTTAGTTATCTAGTGTCCAGAACTACAAGGGAAATGTTTTAGGTGTGGAGAAGCTAGACATTTAGCTATGCAATGTCAAAACCTAAACCCTAGAAGTATATACTACCATAAGTGTTGTTAGAAAGGACAATATGCCACTTAGTGTATGGCAAATCAGCTGGTAAGACTAGACTAAACTTAAGCCAATAAGCTAGGACCCACCAATAGAAATAACCGACCAAGAAGGTTAGAGCCAAACCTTGAGTTCAAGGAAGGGTATATGAGATCCAAGATGAGAAAGGTAGGGATGACAACAGAATTGTAGGTACAAGTCCAAAACCTTATTATTTTTAGATTCCTTTATATGATCGTGTGTTGTATGTTTACTTGAATTTTTTACCCTAAAGTAATGATATAATTGTAATTGTTATTTTAGGATTGGTTCGCTTAAAGGGTAACTATGCTTATACATTGTTCAATACTGGAGCAACACATTCATAGGTATCTAAGGACTATGTTGATAGGAATAGACTCCTAATGGAGATTCTAAGGTATGATCTGATAGTGACAACTCCTTCTAGAGGAGAACAAGATGTGTAACAAAAGTTGAAAGGAGGAAATGTATGCATAGATCTTTATAAAATGCCTACGAATTCAGTAGTATTGGATATGAAAGGATTTGATGCTAAACTAGGAATAGATTGGATAACTAAACATCATACAGATGTGGAATATGAAGGAAAGATGGTGGTATTCAAGAAGCTTGATGGAGAGAAATTTTATTTCAAAGGAAACTCTAGAAAGGCAACCCCTTGAATAGTCTTAGCAAGTAAAGCGTAGAAGTTAGTAAGAAATGGTAACATAGGATTTCTAGCTTTAATAATAGATACTTAAGTTGAAGAAGTAAGATTGGAAGATATACTAATAGTGTCTAAATATCCTAAAGTTTTTCGTAAGGATTTGCTTAAACTACCACTAGATAGGGAGATTGAATTTGCCATAGATCTCATATCGGGTACTATACCTATCTCTAAGACACCTTATCAAATGGCTCTTACTAAAATGGTCGAATTGAAGAAGTAACTACACAAGCTACTGGATAAGGGATTCATAAGGCCAAGTACATTACGGTAGGGTACACCTACGTTATTTGTTAAGAAGAAAGATGGAAGTCTCTGGTTATGTATAGATTATCGAGAATTGAGCAAAATGATGATAAAGAATAAATACCTACTTCGATGATTTATTACTGAAGGGATCCATAATATTTTCGAAAATAGATTTATAATGTGGTTACCATTAGTTGAAAATTAAGGAAGAAGATGTACTAAGTTTGAATATTACAAATTTTTAGTGACGTCCTTTCGATTAACAAATGCTCCTACTGTATTCATGGATATGATAAATTGTATCTTTAAAAAGTACTTAGATGAGTTCATAGTTGTGTTTGCCAATGATATCTTAATATACTCAAGCAGTAAGGAGGAACATGTGGAACACTTAAGGATTGTGCTTCAGACTCTTAAGGACAATCAACTCTATGTAAAGCTAAAGAAGTATGAGTTTTGGTTGTAGAAAGTAGGTTTTCTAGGACATACAGTATCTAGTGTAGGAATAGCTGTTGAACCTACAAAAGTGAAAGTGGTAACAGAAAGGACAAGGTCAACAATTGTAACGGAAGTGAAGAGTTTCTTAGGAATGGCTGCTTATTATAGGAGATTTGTACAACACTTCTATAAAATAGCTAAGCCATTGACCCAATTGACACAAAAAGGTGTTAGATTTGAATGGAATGAAAGTGTGAAGAGAGTATCTAGGAGCTTAAAAGAAGGGTGGTGACTACTCCAGTGTTAATGGTATTGGATAGATTTAGAGAATATGCAGTATGTTGTAATGCTTCTAGAAGTGGATTAGGATGCGTATTAATGCAAAATGATAAAGTGATTGCCAATGCTTTGAGATAAATTAGACTACACAAGCGGAACTACCTGACTTATGATTTAGAGCTCCCAACTATAATATTTGCTTTACAAATTTAGAGACATAACCTATATGAGGAGACATGTAAGGTATATACAAATCACAAAAGTTTAAAGTATATCTTTACACAAAAGGAATTGAATTAGAGGCAAAGGAAATGGTTGGAATTACTAAAAGATTATGATATTATGATTCATTATCACCTTGGGAAAGCTGATGCGGTGGCCAACGCATTAAGAAGGAAGAAGTTTGGTAGTATGGCTATACTCATTATGGATTAACGAAAATTGATCAAAGAAATGGAGAAATTGAGCTTAGAAGTTGGAACAAGAGAAGAAAGTATTATGTTGGCTAATATGAGGGTAGAACCTACATTGCTTGAGAGCATCAAGGAAGCTTAAAAGGTAGATGTAAAGCTACAAACGATAAAAAATGATATTGAGCAATACCCTAACTTTAGAATTGATGATGTGGGAATGTTAAGACTTAAAGAAAGGCTTTGTATGATAAAGGATTCGTAAGTGAAAAGGTTATTTTAGATGAAGCACATAATGTGAGATATTTCTTACATTGCAGCAATAATAAGATGTATAAGGACTTTATGTAGAAGTTTTGGTGGATAAGGATGAAAGCAGATGTAGCACAGTATATATGACACTGTATGACCTATGAAAAGGTAAAGGCTGATTAAAGACCAGGAGGGTTGTTACAACCTTTACCTATACCCGAGTGCAAATGGGAGCATATAACAATGAATTTTATAAGTGGTTTACCAAGGATAAGGAGACAATATGATATGATATGGGTTATAGTAAATAAGCTCACGAAATTAGTGCATTTACTAGCCATAAGGCAAATAGTGACTTTCTCTCAACTAGCAGTAGAAGTTTATGTTAAAGAGATAGTTCATTTGCATGGTGTTTTGGTGTTGATAATTTCTAATTATGATTCTCGTTTTATATCTTGATTTTGGTAATCCTTACAAGCAAAAGTGGGAACAAAGCTAAACTTTGGTACTACTTATCATCCCTAAAGTGATGAACAATCAGAGTGAACAATCCAAACTCTACAACATATCTTAAGGGCATGAATGATGTGTTTTAAAGGTAGCAAGGATTACCATTTGCCATTGGTAGAATTCGCTTACAATAATGGCTACCATCGTACCATCCAAATTCCTCCATATGAAGTACTGTAAGGATATAAATGTAGATCCCCTGCGTATTGGGATGAAGTAGGGAATAAACAAGTTATTAGACCATCAATGTTATAAGATCTTAAGGAGAAGGTATAACCAATAAGGGAATGAATACGAACTACTTAGAGCCATTTGAAAAGTTATGTAGATGTTAGAAGGAAGCAATTGGAATTATAAGTAGGTGATTGGGTATTTTTGAAGGTATCACCAATGAAGGGTGTAAGGCGATTTAGTATTAAAGGAAAGTTAAGTTCTCAGTATGTTAGACCATATCAAATTAAGAAAAGCATTGGAAAGTTGCCTATGAGCATGAGTTACCCAATGAGATGATAGGAATTCATAATGTATTTCACTCCTCAACTTTAAGGAAATTTGTAGGCGATCCTACAATGAAATTAAAAGAAAACCTTACGTATGTAAAGCATCCAATTTGAATTTTGGATACACTGGTTTAAAGATTAAGGAAACAAGACATTGAATATGTAAAAGTCTTGTAGAGTTGACACTTCATCAAGGGAAGTGACATGGGAATCCATTGAGTCAATTAGAGCTCAATACCTTGAATTGTTCACACAATATTAGTAATGCTATTATCAATTATTCTTTTCCTAGAATAAGATTAGAAACTTATGTTTTTCGACTCATAGTTAAGTTTCTAGGACAAAACTTTTCATAAGGGAGCTAGGATGTAATACCTCAGGATTTTGAGCTTATAAAATAACCTTAGGATTTGAGCCTCTAAATTTAGGGTGTCAGGCAACGTTATATATTTTAATTTAAACTTTATAGTAAGGTTAAAAAAGGTTAAACGAAGTATTCTAGTAAATTTAATTTATCCAAATAAGCTATATAAAATGATTGAGTTAAGAAAAACGTCAATTTATCAATAGAGTTGATAATTATCAAAAATACAAAATTTGAGTTTTGAGATATAGTGAGATATTAGAAATAAGTTATTTAACTTAAAAAAAAATAAATGAAGTTGAGTTAAATGTAATATATATGTATTAACATAGAATATGTATCATAAGTATTAAATACATATATATAATGATAAATTATAAAAATAAGGTAAATTAATATAAAATAATGAAAAATTAATAAAAATTGAATGGATGAGTCAGCAAATGATGTGCTAGCTTAGGACTAACTAGAAATGAAGAGTCAAAAGCCAAAATATAATAAAATAACATCTAGCATGTTGGATTAACCTAAAAATGACACTAAAGCTAAGAAAGTAACACATGATGATTCATCAACTCATTTAACTTAAAATCTATAAATAGACCTTCAATACTAGATATTAGACATTTTAGCAAATCAAATCGGGATAGGAAAAATTTAGAAAAAATAAAAAATAAAAGGAAAAATAGAACAAAAACAGAGCATGGTTCTAGTTTAGGCTATTTCAATAAGGTGTTGACGTTCTACTGTAGTAATTGTTTGGGGTTAAAGAGAGGGTAGTGCAGTATGGTGAACCAATTTTCCAACCAAATATTTCTTATTTTCTAAAAATATAAATAGTGTTAATTAATTATGAAATTTGTTTTCTAGGGTTATTTTATGTATAGATTAATGTAGTAATTTTATTCTAATTAAATAATTAGTGGACATATAGGGTTCTTAAGAAATTTCCCTATTTACGCAAAAATTTAATAAAATTTTTGAAATACTAAATAATGTCCTTTCAAGTTGAATTTTCATACATAATATACTTAATATATATATTTAATTGCAGTAAAAAGAACTTTTGAAAATAACTATGTTTACTATTTTTTAAATTATATTGGATAAAATTGGAAATTTTGCTATTTTGTTAGAATAATTAGTTTATGATAAAATTAATGTATAAGCCCTATGTATTCTGACTTTTGGAAGTTTATAATAATGTTTAGAACACTTAATTTTTATTTTATAAATAAATTCTCTTATGGGCCTAATTTTCTATAATTTTGAGCTAAAATGCTATTTTTAGAAATATAGGCGATAAACTAATTTAGTATAATTGATGGTCAATATCTAAACTATATATTTTTTAGAGTTCATAGCATTTTTTATATAATTAATCAAGTTATTATACTATTTATTATGTGTTTTCTTAGTGTAAATCAATATATTGACCTAATATATGAAATTGAAATTAGTACAAGTGAGATATTTGTTGAATTTGTAAAGGACTAATATTTTGGGTACATAATCGATGTTGATTTGTTTAGGAAATATGGAGTTTTAGGATTTTTAATTTAAGATTAGAGTTATTCAAATCAGTTATGATAACATATGGTCGAGTCGGTAGTAAGAAAGGGTATTTTTGGGCTTGTGATGATATTGATTAATGTTGTTTCTTAAGGTATCCTAATAATACTCAAAATAACGATTGTGAAGTTGTAAAGTTTATTAAAACCGGATAAGAAATGAATAAGATACGATCAGAAGAAGCTTGGAAATGCAATAGTAAAAGCTTACAAGAGTTTGGTATTAACCTATAGTTGACATGGGGTCTGTGTATATTTTCTTAGGTATGATAGGTGAGGAAGGATCACATCATAAAGCTTAGGATTTTGCACTACTATTAAGCCTAGGTAAGTGGATATTTCTATTTTTGTGCAAGTAAACCTATGTCTACTTAACTTGGAGTCAGTTGTGTCATAAATTGCAATTGTATATTGGATTGGTTAGATACAAGGTCCTGTTGAATGTGCATTGATTGAGTAAAGTGTTTCCTTATGTATGACTATTTGTCTATGTATTTCTACTTGGGAAACTTTGAAACTAATGGGTCCTTTAAGTTGTTCACCTAGGTGAACCCTATATAAAGGAATGAATTATATAGTTAAGAAACAAAGCTAGTCAAATTGTTGATGATGTAAAACTTGAGATTCATGCCTGATACTAGGTTATTGTATTGCTCACTACATTCATGGCATGGTAGGAAAGGACCTATGAGTCAAGTATTTAAAAGATTGAATACTGCTAAGCTGGATTTTGATTATATAGAATTGCATTGTTCAACTTATTCTAGCCACAATGCATGGTTTCAGTTAGGCTAGCTAATTTTTGGATTTTTAGATGACAATGGGTGGTCTCTATTTTTTTTAGTGTAGGGGTATTATTTCTAACTAGCTCCTTGTTGTCTCTAGTTTCCTAAACATTGTATCCAGATGCTTAGGTATGTTGATTAATCAGATGAGTCATTGGAAGAGCATAGGATATCAATATCAATGCATGTCATGCGCATGAGCATGGCTCAAACCCCTTGCATAAGTAGTTTGTCTTGATAACTCAGATTATGAAATTAAATGTTTTATGGTATTGATCTTTATGAATGTGTATTATGCTTGTTCTATGATTTGTTCTATCTACTCTCACCTAACTCATAGAGAACTGAAGTGATACTTATGTATCCTTAAGTTATGAAGAAAATTGATTCGGTATCAACATTAACCTGAGGAAGTCTTTTGAGAGCACGTAAGATGGAGTCAATCACTTTTGAAGAAGCCTTGTTGTATTTTAGTTTTATTTTCATGATGTATTGGTACATATGAAAAGAAGAAAAAGTATTATATTTTAGGTTTAGGTAAGCTTAATGATTGTACTCGTTTGTATAAATAGATATAAAGCTGAACTCTATTGTACTACTCTCTTATTATAAATAGAAATTATGTTGAATATAAACAAGTATTTCTGTAAGATGATACATCCTATGTTATGCTGAGATGTCACATATTAGTTATGCTCTAGTGTCAGCGTTCTAAAACAAAATGAAGTTAGAGATACAATAGCTAATGAAACAATAAGTAAATAGCCATTAGTCCAAAAATATGTGTTGAAATGTAATTAAAAAAAAAAAGAGGGAAACCAAGGTGATGCATGTCTTAATGAGAATGGACTGAATGGAGGCTTTGATACATATGGGATTATTGTAGCTGATAGTATTGAGTGTAACTAAAAATAATATTTAAATAATATTGCTAAAAGCAATATAAATGCCATAAATTCCCTAAACCCTTACATTTCTCTCCTTGCAAAATTAGGAAAACTTTTCATTTGCATTTGATTAGAATATTTTCCTTACATCAGTGTGATAATGTTCTAAGAATGGGGATGTACGAGTCATATTGGGGACACCTAGCTTAATGTTAACATTAAGCAAAATGCTAGCTTGACATCTAGATCCTATTTGAACTGCTTTAAAGCACTATAAAAGATGTATGAGTCATATTGGGAATTTTCTAGAAATATGACACCTAACTTAATGTTAACGTTAAGTAGAATGTTAGCTTGACATCTAGATCCTATTTGAACTGCTTTAAAGCACTATAAAAGACCCATAAGTGGAAGTTTTAGTTGAAGAGATTTTTAAATTCAAAAGCTAGGAGATCAGTAATCATTCTTGAATATTTGATGCAAATGAGGCATTTCATTAAAGTTTCATCCTTTCATTTAGCAAGTACTGTTAGATTTAAATCCGATGAATCATTAATTGAGATGCCATTTGTTTGTTCCATATAAAAAGTGAGGAAAAACAATATGCTTAAGTGCTAAAGAAACCACATAATAGCATAATTGTAAGTACTTATTTAAGTTAGTGATGTCGGTAACTTAATTAAAAATGAACATATGCTAATTTATGTAGGTTGCATCCCTCTTGTTACAAGTAATTCAAACATTGTATGTTCCATTCATTTATAAATAAATATATGTATCCTATGATTTTAGCATGTTTACATTAAATGTAGGATGAATTGTTATTAATTGGAAATGTAGGACATATATGTTATATTTTATTTATGATTGTAGTTTCCATAGGGAGTAAAATGATGATTTTGTAAAATAAACTAAAATGCCAAACTTCATATCTAGTATGGATACGTTCTTACAAAAGGAACAATATTAAAGTAACTAAATTTAGCAAAGTTTATAACAAAGCTAATAACTTATAATGTTTACGAACAGTCACTACCTTATCTCATGCTTTTACCCATAGCAAAAGTCGCACACACCTATAGCAATGCTCTCTTAAAATATCTTAAAATAAACCAGTGCTTTAACTCATACTCTCACCCCTTGTAAAAGGATATAGAATTATAGTGTCTAAAAAAAAATAAAAAGAAACACTATTGAAGATTCCACAGATGAAAAAAAAAAAAAGTAAGGAAAACAATTAGAAACATTCCACGAAATTTAATAAAAAATATTAGCCTTGATTGTAGCTTTTATTTTATTTTTTTTATGGTGAGGTTTCCATAGCTGGTTGATCATGTGGAATAAGCATTTTTGTTGACTTTAGAGAAGTCTTAAGTCAATGAAACATGGAAGGATGTTATAAAGAGAGACATAGGAGAAGGAACAGGCAAACTTGAATTCTTAGAGTTTGTATGATAACTAATCAAATATATAGCTCTTGATGTGTTTTCTATTCATTCTTAATTAGTCCATCTGTTCAATCATCTAATGAGTCAATCTGCTAGAATGTCTACATTTTTATGTAGCTTAGCCCCCGTTCAGTAATTCCAAATGTAGAGAGGAATCTCTTATTTGGAATTTGGAGTCGTATCTTAATCATTAGATCAATGATCTTAACATTGATGGCCAAGATATACTATTGTTGATGATTGTTAGATTGTTTTTGTTGATGATATCATGACTTAGATAAAACCTACGTTGTGTTAAACCACTCTACATTATACGAAGATCGACGATCGACCCCCTTATTAGTCATCGTACTTCCATACAATGTATTAGGCTACTTCCACTCCTAACTACTATCGATCATATAGACAGTATTATAGTAAATAATTCTTAACTAAATATTAGATGCATTATCAAATAATAATAATAACTTCACATTACGTTCCTAAAAGAATAGTAGAAGTAGTAGTCCAAGTAGCTACTAAAAGTCTAAAATCACTATAGCAAGAAATTCATAAGGCTTAATAAAAAAATAAGTAGTTTCCCTCTTTTGCTCCAACAACTCACAGCCCCATCTCAAGTCGAGACTAACCTCGGGCATCCTATAGGTTGGCTTAGTGAATAGGTGACCCTATAACAAAAGGAATCTAAGAGGGTATAAGTTTACACTTAGTGAGTTAATTCCTCCAACATGCTTGATAAACAATATATATATATTAACAACCATATGATTGCATGTAATAAACACCATGCTAAACAATATATGCAGTAGTCTAGAAACCATATGCAACTCATAAATTTCACCCTCTATAGTCAGGGTTAGAGATTATTGACCAATACAAACCAATAACCGAGTTCTAGCACTTGGGTGTTTATACAAATTTGCACCTATATGCTTAAATCAACTTAGTTGCATATATTGTATATATATAATATACTTTACTTTAAGGAGAAATATGATCCTTTCATAAAACAAAATTCTAAGGTCTAGTGGTGAGGTGGTCCTTATAGTCCACATCACACATCCTAAGTAGAAGTCACAAAACACGGCTCTTAGCCAAATTGTTAGTATCTCCTAACATCTAGTAAGCCCATAGACTAGGATAGGAACTTAATAACATAGCATATTAGTACCTAACAAATCCCTTCAAGAGCCCTTGCTTTTGTGAGTTCCTTCTCACCTTCTACGTGAGGTGGCAATTGATATGGCTATAATGCAAAGAGGTGCTATGCATGACTTATTTTAAAATTATAGTCAGATAAATACTTATGTCGAGTTATTTAAGTGGTCAAGCAATTTCATATCATAATAACAATATATAAACAAATCATACAAGCGATCCTAGTTGATAAATTATTACTATGTCATGAAATTAATCATAAAACCATACGCATGCATTTCCCCATATCCCTTATGCAACCAATTTAACCATAATAATATTTTATTGCAACTAGCTTCCGAACAAAAGCAAGCATGAAGTCATTGGGAGTTACTCACTTGACTATAGCTGCTAGTTGTAATAATTTGGAGGTAGATTGTCTCCCAGAGTAAAGTTTCTTGAACAATGTTAATATGGTAACATAAGAATTTGGTGTATCATAATGTCAACCTAAAGTTCTATCAAATTTATATTCTTAATTTGGTCTTAAATCCTTCTCGGTTATGCTAAATCTTCAATCGTTTGTAAGTTTCTCGTTTCAAATTTGATTTTTACGATCGTATAGTCGATTTACATTGTTTTCAAGTGTACTTTCACATGGTATGGTTAGATTTAGGATATGGGGCCCACAATTGTGGTCACTGATCAGAACAATAGCATCCCCAGGGTTTAAGTCTTCCTTTTGGCTTAAACTTGCTATTGGGCCTTTTACTACTTTGTGAAATTATTAGGGTTTAGGCTTAGGACTTAATTTTGGGCTTAAAAACTTCCTTAAATTCTATTTTTCATTTATTATTTTTTGTCTTAATACTACCTTGCACTTCTTGAACTTTTAAGTGGCTTATATGGTCAAAGATAGGCTTGTTTCATGTATTAGTAATGCTTATCACTTTGTTAGGCTTTGAGAAATTAGTGTAGGCTTTCTATGGGCTTTAAGAAATCTTTTTCTTAAACTCATCTTGTAGGCCAAAAATTTTCATAAGGTTCGGTTAAAAGTTTTAGGCTTGTCTTAAGAGTTTTGGGTCCGGTTTTAAGTTTTAGACTCCAAACCATTATCCAGCTAGTCTTGTTTGGTCTTTTCACTTTGTTCACTTCATTTTCTAGTGTTCTTAAGTGGATTATTTACACGTTACAGATCTGGTCCAGTTGGATTAATAGCTCTTAGATTCAATTTTCGATTCAACTCTTTGTTTTCTTAAGCTTAAGTACTAAACCAAGGCATTACACTACTTGTACTTTGACCTTTGCTCATTATATTCTTTGTAAGTAGATTATTTTGGCATAACATCAAATGTAAGTCGTAGAACATATACATACCCTAGGCGCTATGCTTTGGTTTAGGTCCTTAGGTGATGATTTCTTTACTAAAACTTCATATGATGGTTTTTCCCTTACCTAAGGTTAATTTAAGGCATGTGAAACTTAATATAAACAAAAATAACACTTTCGCATTTTATACATCCCATGTCCAGCACCTTAAGAGACTTTCAAGAGCTTAATTTCCATAGTTTTCTCAAATACAAGATTATACTACAAGTAATATACAAATATAATAAATGGAAAATAAGCTTATGTTAATTATATTCTACTATTTGTAAAGAAACTTTAAGAAGATAACATTTGACCTAGGTAAAAGAACTTTTAATGTGCATGACATATTTATATAGACATGAAATGAAACTTCTATACATGATGTTCTAAAGACATCTATAAGAAAGATAAACTTTACTTGATGTTTAGGGGGTAGTTTGAGCGGTAGTTTGAGACTTCTTAAGCTTCCTTTGGTTCCTTGCTTTTCACCTCATTTCCTTTAGTGATCCTCAGCCCCTTTGAATCCTATGATTGTAGTTTCTTTTTAGTGTCCAAATGTCTCCCCAACTAGTGAAGTGTAGAGTGAACTTATGGTGTTTCCTATGATTACCAAAATGGGGTGTAAAAAGGTGATGAGTAACATGTAGTTTATGTATGTGTTGGATGGTTAGTGTGAAGTGTTTGGGGAGTTATTTTTCATTGTCTTTAAGGTTTGAATGTCTTAAGAAAATGAGGAACAAATGAGGGTGTGAGGGGAAATCTTTATGGCTAGTTTGCTTAAGGGTTTTCTTGCCCATACATAAGTCCTTAAATCAAGGGATGTAGTGGTTATACTTACCTTGTTAAGTTACCCTTAAATGTGACATATTAAGCATGATAAGGGATTGAAAAGATGGAAGAATGGCAAGCCTACTTCTCTTAACTAGTGTGATTTCTTATCCTTTAGGGTATGGTAGCTTGCCCATAAAACTTGTTTTTTTAATTAATAAAATAGATTAGTTAAATCACTTATCTATAAGTAGTGCAACTTATATAGGATAATGGAGATTATCTAAACTTATGGAAGTTACTAAGTTAAGAGTCAACTAAGTCCATATTATTAACTTTGGTTTAGTTAAACTCAAATTGGGAGGGAAATTAGATAAGAGTAGCCAACCCTAACCCTTACACGTGTGGTTCTTAAATTCTACTCTTGTGTATGTTACTTGATCATCTTAATCAAGTGGTTCATTTAGAGTTTAGTTCTTTAAATATTTCCCCTCTTTAAAAAAAATGGTTCTCATAATAAGTTATAGTAATTTAGGGTCAAAATAAACTTAGTTAGGTTTGAGTTTTCAATTGTTCATTTAGAGTTCCAATAATTTTGAGTGTTTCTAGCTCATCCTAGGGTTTAGGGTTTTTGTAAGTTAGGGCTTGTTTGTTATACCTTAGGGTTTTCAACTATTTGAGTCAAGATTCTACTTTGCTTAAGGTTTAGGGTGATTTCTAAGATTAATGTCGACATTAGAATTCTCTAGTTGAATTATAGTTATGGAGTCAATTATTATGGGTATGACTTTTATATTAAGCTCAATTCTTAGTTTGGTTGATCCTTTAGAATAATCGGAGAGTATTCCCTACTACTTCGAATGTCACCCAAAATTGTAAGATTTATAGATGAACTAATAAAATTGAAACTTTCTTTTAGATATATATATATATATATGAAGCATTAGGCTTTATAATGGGATTAGATGGACTTAAGCTAAACTAGGCTTAAGTCTTCATAAGGCTTAAGAATAAACTAAGCTCAATTATTTTATATCATTAACCCATCTCATGTTTATGTATAAAACTAAGGCTTATAACATCATGCTAAGCTTAATAGGGCCTTAAAAGACCCTTTTCAGGCCTATTTTTGCATATAAGAAAACTAAGAAAGGGTATAAGAGAACAACCTAATATATGGTTCCTTATTCCAAACCTACTAAATCATATCTCTAATATATTCTTGATTAAGCATAGTTTCATAGGCTTCTTTAGAAGCCCAAGAAATCGGTCCATGCCATTAGTTTTCTTTATTATGAGCTTAGAAAAAATATGTTCTTTTTCTCTCTTAAGTTTTCTATAATGTCAAAAGTATATGTCATTTTCTTTATAGTTTTCCACATTTCTATTTTTCTTCTTTTTTATCACTATTATTTGCTTTGGAAACTTCTTCTTTATAAGCTTTATCCAAATTCAATGTTAAGCAAATAATCCAATCAGATCATATTCTTATTTTCTTCTAGCTAACCTATTTACTATAGAATCTTATTAAAACTTCAAAATCATTTAAATAGAACCATTTCCAATCTTTTCTCTTTTGAAGTACAATATGAAATTCATTTTCTCTAAGAAATTCATTGAGTAACCTTATCTAAAGAATGTTGACAAATTTCTCTTCATTTGGATCCAAAATCATGAAGAGAATTCAAAGGAGGAGAGAGAGAGAGAGAAATAACTAACCAAATTCAAAATGTTTTGAAGCTACCATGGACAAATTGCATAAAGATTGACATTTTAACACTTTTTCTATGTTTTTCTCTCTCTAATCTTATAATAAAATAGTTGGATATATTACCCAATCATAGTTGACACTTGGAATTAGGTTTTTACCTAAATAGATTTTATCTTGATGAAAAAGCTTGAACATATTGATCTTAGAATGAACTACTACTAATGAAGAATTGTCTCTATCATTTAGGAGACTTTAAAGTTGTCAAAAGAGTTTGAAATATGTCATCTCGTGTTCAGGCTCTCTTCATTCAAGCAACATATGCTTGAAAAATACTTTAGATCAAAAGTACTTGCTTAGGATTCAATAGATGGTTGGGATCAAGTCTTAGCCCATTTCATTTGGACTATGTAGATAGATTTGAATCCCTCTTCATCCACTAGCTCAATTCCTTTTCTACTTCTAATAACAAGCTTGCTTTACATTTGCTTAGATCAACCTTTACATTCAAAATTAAATCTTCTATATTTGATATTTCATCCATACACATAACAAACTTGTCAAATAAAACCTAAATATGTTCTATGACCACAAAATCCTAATCAAAGATTAACATAATTAACGTTTTATTTTGACTTGTTACAATAAAACAATATCAACACATGAAATATCATATCATAGTCATTAGGTATGCCGTGGGCCTAAAAATAGTATAATATTGTGTCTTAAGACTAGATGGTTATTGGAAATGTAATTGCATATTATTTTAAAGTTAGAAGTAAATGTCTACATTGAGAATTTTATGACTCAATTGCAAATACATTAGAAATTTAAGGTTGATAATGTTTTGTTTTTTCAAAAAAAAAAATAAAAAAAGAAAAAGAAAGAAAATCAATTGACATTTTCATATAATTCTTTTAGAAAAATACATTGGAAGGAATTTAGTTTTTCTTACCTATTTGATGCCATTTGCATATGTTGAAAAGGAAAAAGAAACAAAACAAGATCTTTATCATTTTTCGTTAATGATGCCATTCAAATATGTTGATACTATTGACAAGTGTTTTTCACTTCGTTGTGTGGTCTCTTACAAGACAAAAAAATAATTACAGGGGTCACCTAAGTTTGCTCTAGCATAGGCATTTTGGCATAACCACTCTAATACTAAGTTGGCAAGGTGATGAGAGAATAAAAAACCCTAATTGAGAGAAGGAGTGAAGACCATTTATTTGGGGGACTCATCTCCTATTTATAGGAGATGAGGCTAAGATATACTTGGATTAGGCTTGTTGGAACTTAGTTTAAGTCATGGGTTGATTGGTTTGAGCCTAGGGGCTCACGTAAGAAAAAGCTTATCAACACTTGCTCCTTCCCAATCTATTTGGTGATAAGTTTGATAAAGAGATTGTGTGCATGTATAGGCTTTCATTGCTCTAAGCTGAGTCATTGCTCGGTGTGGGAGCTTCTCATGGACTTTCCAACCTTATGCATAACTTAGTGAGTTAGAGTCTCAACTTAGGTGCCATAACATAGCGTACAAGGTAGCTAAGTTAGAGATGACCCATATTGCGTGGAGTGAAGATGATTCGATCGGCTTGAGAAGTGAATTGGATCTTCCTCGATTTTTCCTTCAAGGTTATTTAGGCGGATTAAAGAGGTAATCTAGATTCTTCTTGAGCTTCTAAACCTATGAGATTATCTAAGGAAATGAATTAGATTTTTCTCAAGCTGTTATACCAATAAGATTATTTGAAGAAATGAGTGTCATCAAAATTATTTGAAGAAGTATGTCTGATTTTTCTTAGGCTTTAATACCATTGAGATTATTTGAAGATGTGATTTGGATTTTTCTTAAGCTTGTATCCCATCAAGATCTAAGGAAATGAGTCAAATTTTTCTTGAGCTTTCATGTAATGAGATTATTTGAAGAAATGATTCATATTTTTTTAGGCTTTTTTCCTAATGAGATTATTTGGAGGTAATTGGATTTTTCTTAGACATTTGTGCAAATGAGATTATCCAATGACACGTATCAAATTTTTTTGGGCTTTTGTGCCAATGAGATTATCTAAAGAATCATATCTGATTTTTTTAGGGGCTTTTGTGCCAATGAGATTATCTAAAGAAGCATATCTGATTTTTTTAGGGGCTTTTATGCTATCAAGATTATCCAAAAGAAGTGGTTCATATTTTATTTAGGCTCTTATACCATTGAGATTATCTAAAGAAGCAATTCAGATTTTTCTTGAGCATCCATGCCAACGAGCCTATTCAAAGAATGACATCTAATGAACAAAACCTATGCTCATAAAATTAGCCCAAGCAAAGGAAGACTTTAAGTGCAGCTTTAAAGCTTGGCTTAGTGAAGCAAACCCTTAGTTTTCTTTCTTGTACTTCTTAGCCTACTCCATTGAACATCCCTATATCCCCCATTAGATTCCTCAATGTAAACTTCAAATGAGTTTGTATTTGTAACATAGCCTTTGAGATTAAATTAGGCTGCCTATTGTAACTTCTTAAAAGTTCCTCTATGTAGTTTATAGAATGCTAATGGGGGCGCATGGAGAGCAACTTATGCCTATTATTTTTTAGGAGCTTAGATCAACTTTTGCTTCATGGTCTACTTAATCGCAAATAATTAGAGATGCTCAAGCATGTAAGTTTGGCTTGACCACCATTATATTGGATAACTCAATCATAAATAGTTGAGAGCTTAGCATCTAAGTAAGCTCGAATTTTCAACTATGTGATTATAAGGCTTGAATAGAGCAATGTTTAGAGGTTCAACTTAATTGTTGTTGAACATAGCCGTGTTCCTCTTGTAATCAAATTTCAATTGAGAAAGCAAACAAAATTCAAGATGAAAATATCACGGCTAAGTCATGCTAGTGATCCTTGCCCATAATCACCACCAAGGGAAATGCATGCATCAACATAAGAAACACGGCTACAATAACACTCGTAATCTTGCCCCTGTACTTATAATGTTTCAAAAATCATAAGTAAACTCTTTCTTTTACATTCTAAATCCTTACTCTCTCTCTCTTTAAAGCATGCTTCTGTCTCTTTGTCTAATTTTCTCTCACTACAAAACTTCAAATAACTGCACTTTTGTTGCACTTCTTGCTCTAAATCAATAATCTAAGTTACGTAAAACTCAATCTCTACTTAGTTTTGTTGTTTTATTTTGTTGCTTTTAGAAAAATCCTATCATAAAGTTAGGATTTATTAGAAAGGTTGCTTGTGAATTGATTTCTAGCTTTATGAGAAAATATTGAATGATTATACAATGTAACGCATTTCTATTACATTCATCTGTAAAAAATTGCTCTAAAAATGTGATATTGAAATAGAGATGAAAAAGGGCATGAAGAATGTGTATTGGGAATAAGATGAAGAAAAGAGATTTTTGTGTAATTTTTGCTTGAATCGATGTTGTTTTGTGTTAAATATAGAACAATACTCTTAGATTGGTTATGATTGAATTTTTTTTTTTTTTTTTTTTTGGGAACACTTATATTTGTGATTATGGAAAACTAATCCATGACATTGTGTTAATATAAAACTTAGCTTGATATATTGGAATTCTAAGATTAATCAGATTGTAATGAGTATATACTTCTCATCAAAAACTTCTTCTAGAAAATGATCTTAAACTTTTCTCTTCCTAGAAACAAGGAAAATTGAGACTCCTTTAGATCATACTTACATCAATAAAATTATGGTTTCTAACTCCTAGGAGGATCATGTCGTGTGACTTAACTCATCTTATAAATTTCTCTCGTTTCAAATGATGTCAAGAGTTTAGCAAAGTTGCCAAGAAGTATAGCATAGGCACTAATGTTAAGTGAAATCTCATGCTTCAATTTTTGGAAGCTTGTCAATGAAAACATTATAGCAAACTATATAGGAAGGGTTTCGACCACATTGAGATAGACTCTTTAACAATCAATGAGCCAACATATAAGGAGCTTACTCTAGTAGTTCTCAGCACCCTTACTTTAGACTTTGACTACATTGACAATGGAACTCAAAACACCATGAGGTTTAAAGTTGATCAGTAGTAAGTGTTGATGTGCTTTGATAGAATATCGATGGCCCTTTGCTTGTATTCTAAAGAGTATGTTTGTTTAGCTGAATGCTACAATTTACTAGTGAAATTGCTTACAAAGGTAAATGATGCTCATGTTTGGCCCAAGCCAAGCTCTAGTACTAAGGTATATAACCTAAGCAAATCAAAAGCCTCAACTTTAAGAGATCTTGTCTTAAGGATTATTCATTAGGTTCCTGTTAGAAGTGTGATGGGGTACAAGAACAATACGGGGGTTTTGAAATGATATTGTATTCCAACATAGCTTAGCAATGCAGCACCAAATTAACTTGAGCATTCACATGGATTTTTTTTCTTTAGGAGCTAAGCTATAAAAGGAAGAGCTAGGTTTATTTTTGTAGGACCATTTACCACTTCATTAGCAAAGGGTATTGGCATGTTTAATTTCTTTCCCTCAATGGAATTGGTCCACCATCTGAACCAATACCTCCAGCACCTTAGGTAGAAGAGCTTTAGGAGGAAGCACTTGAAGGTCCATTACCAACATAAGCATAAGATAAGCCCACCCACTTCATTATTAGTGTTTGGGAAAATTAAGAGGATAATAGGAAGGATAATTAAGAAACAAAAGATGCAGGAGAATGAGCTCAAGCACACAAAGTCCTATGTTGAGGTTATTAAGGAGCACCACCACATTTCTATGCCACCATCACTACCTCCTACCCTAAACTTTGAGGAAGAAGGTGATGTAGAAGGAGTTAAAGAGGAAGGAGCCTCTACTGAAGAAGAGGATTGATTCTTTTTTATCTTATTTTGCTAAAGACTTATTTCTTTTATCTTTAAATGACTATAACAACTAGACTAACTTTTGTTTTCTTCTCTTTTCAGGTTGCTTAATGCACATTCTCTCATTTTGTGATGATTTTGAAGGAACTAACCATTTGATGTATTAGGAGTAGCAGTAATTTAGTTTTTTATTTTTATTTAACACTTTTCTCTTCCATTGTTTATTTTCTTTTTGTGTTGTAAGGAACCTTTGATTTTGAATGGTAATTTTTTTTATCTAGACAACACAATTTTATTAATGTTGATGCAATTGAAAATCGAGGAAGTCTTAATTATCTTTTACTCTTTCTTTTTCTCCTTTCAATAATATTGCATTTTCTTGCTAATGTACATTTATCTGTAGGGGGAAGAATAGGACATAGTAAGGTATATATAATGAGTACGCTCTAATTGTATGCCATACACTTAAGTTTTTTTTTTAGTTTTTGTTAAGAACGTCGTTAGAAATTTGCATCCCACTATATAATCAAGTAATTTCTTTTCGAAATCTACCCATAATTCTTTATGAATTTAGTCTACTTTGCTAAATTTGAGCAATTAAATCCCTATGATCTAGAGTTCTCTATTATTTAAGCTTACACTTAGACTCACGATCAAGATAGATATTAACAGGTTAAGGACTAGTTATCTACATTTCTAGGCTTAATTTGAAAAGGATGGTTATCTATTTTTGTTTTGCCTAAAAATTTTTCAGAACTGAATGAACAAATGAGATTTGTATTTAGAAAGTCTCTTAACAATCAAAGGAGTCGAAGGCAAAAGAAACAATTAAAAATAAAAAGAAAACTATAAGTTGGTAAGGATCGACCTTGGTCCCTCAAAAGAGCAAAATCCTTTCATGCTGTCAATGAAGGAAATTGGGTAAAAGATTAGGAAGGATCATCTTTGGTGCCTCAGAAGAGCTAGATTCCTTCCTACTGCCAACCTAAAAAATAAAATAGTATGGATTAGCCTTAGTCTATTAGAAGATTAAGGTTCTTTCCTATTATTGAAAAAATTATGCTTAATTAAAAGGATTTAAATTTGTTTAAATAGCTTTCCAATGGAAAATATAAACTAAGGGGATGATTAGAGGATGAGTTAATGTAGCATGCATCTAGCCTATGTTTTGTAACAAATGTATTATAAGGAAGATTTATCTTCTCCTACGTTAGAGTGGTGAAATTCTTATAACTCTATTAATTTTTTAATTTTTTTTTTTATCTTTGGTTTAGCCTCTTTCTAAGTGAAAAGGCTAACTTTGGATTAGTTGGTTTGATTGTTGAAATTTAGTAGCTCTTTGATGTTATTATTTAGGTGCTCTTAGGGCATTACTTAGTAAAAAGAAAGGGTGGTTTTCGAGGGAAATTATAAAACCTTATGATTCGAGGATGTACTTTTCTAAGTTACAAAAGAATCGTTACCCTTGTCCTAATTTTATTTTCATTGTTATGCCTTAGGATAAACAAAAGTTTAAGTATGTAGGAATCCAAAAACTTAATAGGGGGCTCTAATAGTATGGAGACAAATACCATCCTTAAGTAAGTGAATCTAGTCAAATTATAATATAAACACGTGTTAAGTCTAAGTTGTCAATCCCATAAGGAATCATAAAATTGAGAAACCCTAGACTATTAGCAATTATCCCTAAAATTACCAATTATCTAAATAGTCATAACAAAATAAGCATAACAAGATAACAAAATAATAAATAATAAAGAAAAGAACTAAATAACAAGAGAATAAACAACGAAATTAAGTAAGCAACCGTAACTAAATTGTGAGAATGTAATCCTAGTAAATCTATCATTTACTAAATAATTTTCTATGAATTTCAATCTTAATTGTACTTCAGGACTGTAGAGATTCTTAAGTTGAATTAATTGGATTCATGTGTCTTAATTAATTCCTAATCCTAAGATACTCCATCTGAATTGTGTCTACAACAAAGTATCTCAAGATCGTATTAAGATCTTGAATCACTTTATTAGATTGCCTAAATTCAAAGAAATTGAATTCCCAATTACTTAGCTTATTCAATGACTTCTAGTTGCACCAACCCATCTATTACAAGATCTCATGAACTCTATAGTGATTCAAATATTAATTAAATAGCTAGCTTTATTGAATTAAGGACTATAGAAACAATGCAATTAGATCACAAAAGATAATATTATGAATTGAAAATAAAATAGTCATCACATCAAAATAAGGTTCAATAAAAGATTCACTAAGACAATTAAATTACGGCATGAAAATAAAATATAAGCTAAAAGATATGAGAGACCCCTATGACGTAGTTCAACTACACCTATGACGTGGAGCAATAACTACAGTTCCAAGCTTAGATGAATGCTTGACATTTGGACTTAAAGCTTATCATCGTGGAGCACACAATCGTGTAGCCATGGAGTACCAGCACATCATGATAGTGGTCTTGGTAGTCTAGTACACACAATAGCACAATTGTACTGACCCCGTACTAGCTTAGTTTTCTATGTTATTTTATTTAGTTTTGTTATTCTATGTAATTGAGATTTATTTTATGTATTTTTGTTAAAGTTGTCTTATTTACGAGAATGCCATTAGTTTAGCTTTACTTGTAACACTATAAATACTTACTTTTCCATTGTAACATCAATGAAATAGAATATCTTCTTTTGGAGTTAAAGCTCTCTCTTTTTCTATCTTATCAATCATGTTAGATTATGGGAAGTAAAACCTTGAACGAGTTCAAGTGCATCAAATCATGATCATTGAAGTGATTGTCTATTCTTTTAATGAGTCATATCTAACAGAATATTCACTCAAACCCTGAACCCTCATAATCCACAAATACTTAATTTCTCTAAATTAGGGATTTCATAACTAATCAATCTTAGTAAGTTATTTGATATCCTAGCTATCTTTGTCCTAGGCACATCATAATTTACTATCATAGCACAAGTTTCAACGATGAGAGCACATTTGTGTAAGTGTCATTGTACCTTGTTGAGAATTTTATTTTGTGAATTATGAGTTTGTTAGTGAAGTGAAGTTGTGATATTGCATTGTGTTGTACTATGGATTGTATTGTTGAATCGGAGTAATAAAAGAGTTGTGTTGTACTTGTGTTGAAGTTTTGTGAAGGAAGATCTTATTATCGTACAAAATGTTCGATGAAATTTCCCTTAGGATTTTTAAGCCCATAACCTTATATAAGCATCTTCATACTACACACCCATAAACCTAAACCATTTGAATACCCACATAAACATTTTCCTGACCTTTTTGATTTACCCTAAACCTTTTAAATCCTAAACACTTATCTTACCTTTTGAAGCACTCAAATCTTCTTTTTAGCATGTCAAGAGTAAGCACTTATATCCATTTCAATAGATTGAGGCAAAGAGACTTGAGTGTTGAGGAATATGCTTGAGAGTACAAGCATTACATGAAACTATATCACCTATATGAACCTACTAACTACATCATAACTAAACTTGTGAAGGGATTAAGGGATGAGACAATTATCAATGTAGGTGCCTATAGGTATGAATTCTTAAGTAATGCTATCCAATGGGCACAAGAAATGGAGCAGCAGCAACAACAGTGCCCTTTATATAAGAAAATTCAATCCATACTGATCAATATCTTAAGTAAGTTGGAAGCAATGATGGCTCCTTATAGGAAGCCAAGAGAGTGTAGAGTAGAGGAGCAGTATTAGGATGGAAATGGCACCTATATCAAAGAAACCAAATGAGAAGAAATGTTTTAAATGCTTCGAATTATACCATTTTGCAATCCATTGTCCTAACCATCTATCCAAAGATGGGAAGCATAATGTGAAAATTATAGAAGAAGGACATGTATCTTCCAATATTAGTAAGGATCTAGTTATTGAGGAAGTATGGTAGAAAGTGAGGAAGATAATGAGGAAGTAATACCATTTGTATCAATTTTTAGCTAATGACACCTAAGGAAAAGCTAATTAAGTTACATTCAAATTTTTAGGTCCTTAGCTTCATACCATTGACACTTCCATATGGAGCGATTAGTGAGCGTAGGTTTTTTTGAAATTACATTCCTTCCTTTTCAATGTTGTTGGGTATTGTGATTACATTTGAGAGCTCTAAGTGACTAACACTTAAACGTATGAGAGACCTAGACACCTTGTATTCTATTGCTAATTATTTTGTGTTGTAGGTATATTTTGAATTTTTAGTAGTGGAGATAATGAGTACCATGTATTGTTCCTTAGTACAATTAATAGGGAGAAGGCATGATGAGTGGATAGAAGCATTATATAACTAAAATTGCTCGAATTTTACCATTCCATTTTATGTTGATAAATCCAAGTTTGATCTTGGAGGAGCTTTCACTATCCAAAAGCCTAATTTGAGGAAAAATCTAAAACAGCCAAAGGCAGATTATGGGGCGTATATTGCCTTAATAGGTAAGTGCAACTAGTCAAGTTAAGACAAAGATTAAAACGGATGTTAAATTTGAGTATTCGATCCCATAAAGAACGAGTTATGTAAGTATATTTAACAATTTTTAGCAATAACACACATAAATTATTCAATTACCTAACTTTTAACAATAAAAGAAGTTAAAGATAGAAAATAAAAATTGTAATAAAATATGAAACTAAGAACAAGGAAATTAATTAATGATGGATTAACAAGATAACTGATAACTAATAACATAAAAACTTAAAAACATGATAACATGAATTAATTAAGAAGTGACATTTTCCTTAGTAAATATTGTTATTATTTACTAACTAATTGTAAGGAATTATTTACTCTCAATCGCTATACTAGACTATAGAGATTTCTAATCCTATTCCTATGAAAATTAGATTATGAATTATCCAAACTTACATCTACCAATTTCTAATCTTAAAACCTTCTCTACATGAATTGCTTCTAAATAAAGCATTCCAAAATCATATTAAGCACTTAGATCCCACTATTAGGTTGCCTTAATTTGGAAAGATTCAATACCTAATCTCTTAGCGTACTCAATCTCTTCTAATTACACTTGTCTATTTGTTATAGGCCTTGTGACTCTACAATAAACTAAGACATTAAATTAATAACCTAGCTAAATATTAATCTAATGAAAATAAAATAAACAAACTATGTAACTAGATCACAATAAACAAAATCATAGATTGAATTTCAGAAATAAAAATCATCCCTTAAACATAAGGTCTAACAACGATTTACTAAGTTATATCAAATAAAGACATGAAAGCTAAAAGAAAAGAGAAATAATGGAGAAGGCCCCCTTATGATTCTAAACCTACAAACTAATGCTCAAGGGGCTCTCTCTACATCTCTTCCCTCCTCCTCAACCTTAGGCATAAATGACCATTCATAAGAATTAAACCTATGATTACAATAAAAACCTAACAAAAATAGAAGAAATAGAAATCACTAAATCTCTATGCCTGAGGTACATGGTTGTCGTAGCTGGATCATGGGTAAGGACTACGGGCATAGTCCTCAACCATGGTCTCTATTAAACTTTGTTTCTTAGTTGAAATTCCTCCATTTCTCTCTTAATCCATCTTTTTGCTCCTATTAAGGTCAAAATTTCCTAAAAATCTTTCAAAACTTCATAAAATACCTACGAAATCTTGGAAAAGAATAAACAAACAAATTAAGCTTAAAATGTCACAAAATTAACGAAAATAATGTCTAAATCAATGCAACATCACCATAGAAGTTCTTCTACCATATTGCAACATATCCTAAGAAGTCCATAGTAGTAGCTCTCATTTTCTCTCATTCCTCATACTGGTAGTATTCAAAGACTCGTTCTACTTTCTCTTCTTGATCAAGTTAGTCATCAACATTTCCAAAACCATTGAAGCTCGGGATTTGAAGCTTCACAAGATCAATAGCTTGATATACTTGAGCTCATTCTTCTATTTCAACATACTCTTCTTCATCCTTTTTGTCTACTTCATCCATATCAATCCTTCTTTGCACACATTCTCCTACTCTTTTACCTCGATTTTCTCAAGCTAGGATCTATCCTCTCATAAGCTAGGCAGCTTGGGGAGTGTTTTGAACAACATCAGTAGGTCGAAAGGCTAATGCATGAACAACTGAAGTTAGGTTAGCTATCAAAATGGTCATTTCATCAAATCGCTCGTCAATGCTTCTTAGAGTATTTTTGGGTTGTCAGCCATTGTAGACAATGCCACCACTATCATCCCTAATGCTAGTGTTTACACTCAAATCAATCATCCTTTACTCAACCTCATGTTTACATGGATAAACAACACTAGGGTTTCTCATAGAACAATACACACTTACAATTCCTAAACACTAAACTTACTGCTTCATAGTAAGCAAACAATTACTACTTGCTTTATTTTCATAACTCAAAATAAAGTATAATAAGGAAAACGTAACAACAAACCACTACACCTTCTACTAACTCAAACACTCACAATTAACTCTAACACAACTACAACATACTCTACTACAACTAATACTACATACTACACAATAATAATCACAATTGAATATCAACTTACTCACTACGAACCTCTACTTTGATACTAAGACGATAGGTTGCACCAAGAGTAAAAAAAGTTAGCCATAAAGGGGTACGTCCAAGCTTATAGAAAGCTTAAAGATGAGGATGGTAAAAGTGCACGAAATAGGGAATAAACACAAAAACCACGTTCAGCTCCAAGGATATTACACACTAAGGAATTATTGAGGATTCACAAAGCGAACTCAATATGACATATGAGATAGCTCAGTAAGGATACTTGCCACATAGCCCTACTTAAGGGTTAGGATATAGGTGAAGGGAATGCTTACAGAAAGAGACAATGAAGTATATTCAATATTAGAGATATGTTGTGGCTATATTTACAAGGGTATTTATATCGAAAAAGTTAGGGCATCCTACTTAAAGTGGAAAAAACAAAAAGGGTACTATTTAAAAGAGGTAATGTGTAAGGAATAACAAAAGGTACAAATGAAAAATCAAAGAAATTAGTAATTTATGTAATAGATCCTTTCACATAGTGCTGAACACTTAGCATTTAGTAGTTGAGGGGCTTTTAGTAGAAACATATAGAGTTATACAATCAAGTTGGAAGTTGCCAAGAAGACTTAAGTTTCTTTCGAGGAGACATTAGCTTGGAAGCATTCAGGGATTCTTGAAATAAGTATTGTTGAGCTAGTGGTCAGTACAGGCAAAACAAAGTCGATGGCTAGAGTAGTCAAGCAATCAAAGGAATATGAATTAGGTCGGTACATGATGATTGATAGAACTAAAAAAACTCGACTCGGTAGGTGAAGTTATTCTACAATAAGGATCAACTCGGCCTTGGTTGGAGTTGGTTAGAAAGATAGAATCCACTTCGTTAGTCCTTCAAGACCTCAAGTATAGGCTTGGGTCAACGGTTCATTTGTTTAATTCCCATCAAGTTGAACATTATTCTAAACATGAAGATTGTGTAGCAAAAGAAAAGACATTTTGCTTTAGAGAGATAGGCTACAATTGAAGAGGAGGTATAGAAGTTTTTAAAAGTAAACTTTATGAGAGAAGAGCCATATCCTACATGTCTTGCAAATTGTGTTTTAGTAAAGAATGCAAACAAGAAATGAAGGATGTGCATTAACTTTACCAACCTAAACGAGGTATGTTCGAGGGACTGTTTTCCTTTGTCTCGAATAGATCAAATGATTGATTTGACCTCAAGGTATAAATAGATCAAGATGCATCAGTCTAATCAGGTACAAACCTCCTTTATTATGAGCTTTGGAACCTACTATTACAAGGTGATGCCATTCTGACTGAAGAATGTAGGAGCTACATACCAAAGACTAGTCACAAAGATGTTTAAACCTCAAATACATAGAAATGTCGAAGTTTATGTAGATGACATGATAGTGAAGGGTAAGACAAATGACAAACACTTAGCTAATCTACAGGAGACTTTTGACACATTAAGAAGATATAACATGAAACTGAATCCACAAAAGTCTACGTTCAATGCCTCCTTAGGGAAGTTCTTAGGATGTAGTGACACAAAGTGGGATTGTGGCTAATCTAGAGAAGATTCATGTTGTACTAGACATGGAATCACCAAAATCCATTAAGGAGGTCCAAAGGTTAATTGGTAAGGTTGTGGCATTGAATAGATTTGTCTCAAAAAGTATAGAGAGGTATGTGGAATTCTTCAAAATTTTAAGGAACCCGTTCGAGTTCTAATTGAATGAGGAATGTGAGAAGGATTTTAATTCCTTAAAATAATTTCTGACGAAACCCCCAATCTTGTCAAAACCTATAGAAGGGGAAATGCTCTATCTATACTTGTTTATGAGAGATCTCCTCTATTCTAGTACAAGTAGAAGGATAGGTGCATTGACCAATTTATTATGTAAGTCATGTCATACAAGGTCCTTAATTGAGATACATAAAATTAGAGAAGTTTGTTTTGACCATAGTAGTAGCTGCCAAGAAACTCTAAACATACTTCAAAGCTCATCAAGTCATAGTATTGACCAACCAACCCTTAAAGCAGGCCTTACACAAGCTTAATGCTTCAGGTTATATGGTCAAGTATGCCTTGGAGCTTAGCACCTTCGGAATACAATATTAACCTAAGGAAGCATACGAAGCTCAGATTTTAGTAGATTTTATTGTTGAATTCGTGGGATTAGAAAGTTCTAACTTAAACATAAACTAGCCAACTTAGAAATCATATGTAGGCAACTCATCAACAAGTGAAGGAAGTGGGGTAGGAATAATCCTCATAGGTTTGATGGGAGCTCAGATCTCTTATGCTCTAAAGTTCAATTTCTTGGCTAGTAAAAACGAGTCAGAATATGAGGCACTATTTGTTAGGATAATGCTGGCAAAGAAGGTTAAAGTGAGGCATTTGAACAATTTTTTCCAATTCCTAATTAGTGGTAAACCAAGTCATTAGAAATAGTATGACCAATGATGAAAGCATGATCAAGTATCTGCAGTTATTGAAAGACTGTGATTGAATTCTGAGGATTGACAATTAACAAAGATACTAAGAGTAGAGAACTATCTAGGGGACAAATTGTTTAAACTAGCTTCAATAGGCTTGCCGAACTGGGAGGAAAGGATCTTCATAGAATATCTACTTAAAAGGAGTATAGAGTTGCAACCATAAGAATGCCTTGATATTCAATAGAAGGAATTGAAGTATTGTTTAATGGATCCGATAATAGAATATTTAGAGAAGGGAACTTTGCCTCAAGATATTAAGGAGGCTAGCCGTCTTATCTAAAAAGTGGCCAATCTTATGATAATTTGTGGGAACTTATATAAGAGAGGCATGAATATGCCTTATCTACAATTCCTTCGACCATCTGAAGCACAGCAAGTACTATCCGATCTACACTCTAAGGTATGCGATAATCATATTAAAGCAGTAACTCTTTATGTTTAAGCTCTAAGGCTAAGGTATTGGTAGCCTACGATGAGAAAAGACACTTTTGGTCTAGCTCAAACCTACAATCAATGTCAAAAGAATGTCCTAATTGGGCAAACTGCAAGCTTATATTTGATCCCTCTTACTAGCCCTAAGGCTTTTGCCCAATAGAGATTGGATATGCTTAGTCCATTCCTAAAGAAAACTAAGCAAAAAAGGTACATTAATGTCATAATTGACTAATTCATGAAATTGGTTGAAGCCAAGGCTATGGCAATCATAACAGAGTAGAGTATTGAGGCATTTAAGGTCAGCAATATTCTGACTAGTTTTAGGATACCATATGCGATCATAGTAGATAGTGGGCTACAATTCAATAATGATAAATTTAGAGAATTTTGTGAAGCTTGGAAGATCAAACTATGCTACACATTTGTCACTTACCCCTAAAGTAATGGTCAAGCTAAGGCAGTAAATAAGGTCATTTTACAGAGTTTAAAGAAAAGAGTAAATCAAGCTGGTAGCAAATGTGCAAACGAGCTACCCAACATTTTATTGGGGTATAGGACTACCTAAAGGACTTCAATACGTCGCACTCTATACTAATTGGCTTTTAAGATAGAGGTAGTATTGCCAATTGGGTTGCAAGTGGACAGCATGAGAGTCTAGGCTTACAACATTGAATACAATGACATTAGCCTACAAGCTAATCTGGATACAATCCATAAGACCCATGCCTTAGCCAAAGCTGATCTCGCAGCTTATCGTTAGCAAAAAACTTAGTATTATAATAAGTAAGCCAAGAATAAGTGCTTCCGACCTGGTGAATTGGTTTGTAGGAAACTTAAAGCATTAGGAGCCAGGGAATGTTGAGGGAAACTCACCCTTACATAAGAGGATCCCGTTATAGTGAAAGAGGTAGTAAGAAATGGACATGCCTATAAGCTGGAAAGGCTTAATGAACAACCGATCCTTAGGGCATGGAATTTGACAATCTCAAACCATACTTTGAATGAAGGATGTAAAAGACCGATGCTTGAACAATAGATGAGGATATGCTTACTTATTTGCATGTTTTATTTTGTTGTTATGATAGTTTCATGTCGTTTGTATTTTGTTGGACTTATTTCCTAAGTCTCACATGGGAATGTGTGTTTCTTTTTGTCTAACTTGGTTAGTTTCATTTGTAATCATGTTACAGAAGGTTGAAACTGATCCACTGACTTGATTCCTCTTTAATATAACATTTAATGAAGTGTTTGATCATCATTCTATCCTTTTTACCTTGCTTTACTCTATTATGGTGTTTATCATTAAAGTACAATTTGATGAGAAATAAGAACACAATCTTCAAAAGACTTTTGAAGGTCTTTGAGCCCTATCCAAAAAGGTAATGAGCAAACTAAGAAGTGCTCAGTCCTTAAGTTTTACATTTAATGGACAACAGGAAATGGATATACGAAGATCTCTAATCCTTAAGCAAGGATGGCTAGATCTTAAAACCTTAAGCCCTTGTAAGGGTGATAGGTATGATGGCTACAAATCCACTTAAGGATGACGAGCCATAAATTATAAATCCTCTTACAGATGACACACAATAACTTATTCTTAAGTTCCTAGCTAGCAATAGGAACAATGCTCTAAGCTTAATATGAGGGCAATGAGCTGTTAAAAGTCTAATAAGACCTAAGTCCAGTATATGGACAACAAGCTATTAAAGGGCTAACAAGCCCTAAGTCTAGTAAAAGGATGATAAGCTATAGAGAAGTCTTAAGCTATTAGTTAGCATAGGGGCAAAATTCTTATATGTAGGGATCTCACTAAAAGCTCTCAAGCTATTGAAGAAATAATAAAACAAACTAGTTGGCAAATGATTCAAATCAATTGAACAACACAATTAAAGGTCATTACAAGATACTAGAGATCAATTGCACTAACTTTTGGTAATGCAAAAGTAAATTCAAGATTTAGGTAAAAGGTAATGAAAGAAGTCTTCCAAGAAAAATTTACATAGTACTAAGGTTGACATGCCGACTTGAGAGTAAATTCCCATCTGAAAGATAAATAATCAAAAGAGAGAAAAATCAATGGTTTGGAGCTTGGGTAAAGGAGACATTTTGGGCATTTGGGCCTTTAATAGTATCTGGTTAAGGATAAGTTGAAGAATCAGGAGCTGTAATTTCTTGGACTTCATCAGTTTCATTTTACTTTTCTGTATTGGTGGGACTAGCCGTTGGGGGACCTATGTCCTCTACTGCCTATTCTTCCACCTCAGCTTCTTCCCTATTAACTTTTTCAGCCTAAGCTTAGGCATCTTAAGCTTACGTAGTGAAATTTAGGCAGTTAAGGTCATATTCAGGGTGATGGATCAAGACTTCATCTTGAGCTAAGTTGATCCCATCTAATAGCTTTCGGTGCATCAATCCTTTATACGCTTCTCTCTCTTAAATATCCTTAGAGGCTATATTATAAGCCCTTTGATACATAGAACCCTACTCCTTTTAAACCTCTATCATTTTGATCTTTAGTTCCTCGTATGAACTCTAGAAGTGAGCAACTTCTTCACTATGTTTAACCATGAATGATTTAACTTCGTTTTGTGACACTTAGAGGTTAGACATGAGCATTAAGCTCTTGCTCTACTTTTCGACTAGATCTACCTATTTTTCTTCTTAAGCCTTGGCCTTTCTTTTGAATTTTTTCCTATAAACCTTAATTTGACCTTCAACTTTAGTCTTCTCCTCCTCTAGCTTAGCTTTCTTAATTCCCCACTTCTCCTATAAATTCTTCTTTTCAGCCTTTACACTAACCACTTGGTTGTTCACCTCTTCAACAATCTGAAGAACAAGGAAAGAGGGAGTTGTGAGCTCAAAAAGAAAACAAAGGAACTCAAAAGTAGGTTGGGATAAAGAACTTATGCTATTTTACTCCTTAGTCAAAGATTCTATTCATCAATAGTCGTTGAGAATTCTAAAATTGGTATAAAGTTAGAATTGAATAACAAGCTTTATAGGATTACATTTACAAGAATGAGGGGACTTACATCATAGCATGAATAACAAGCTTTGTAGGATTACATTTATAAGAATGAGGGGATTTACATCATAGCAACTCGACATAGCTAAGTGTAATAGGCTATCCAACCATGAGTTTTGGTAAAGGTTCAAAGCATTGGTTAAGGGCTAAATACCACTAGGTAGGTAAATTCCTTTAGACAACTCCAAAGCCACCTAACCATTTCCTAAAGTAAAGCCAACAATGCTAACATTCCAAGTTGAAAAAAACTGAAGCACCTCGGTGTTTTGTCTTTGAGGTAGAGTGATTGGACTTGGGATCCTAACAGGGTCTTCTTTCCCCTCATGTGGGTTGCTAAAATTCCACATCCCCACCATACCCCCCTCTCCCTCCCCCCTACCACCATCACCAACCACAAACTTAGATTTATCATCCCTTAGAGATTTTCCCTTTTTAGGATTGCTCTCTAAAAGGGGACATTCATGCACATTAGGTTGCTTCCTTAGTTTAGTAACATCGGCAACCTTTCTCTTGACTAGGACCTTCGATTGTTATAGGTCCTTAACTCCTTTGGCCTACTAGCGATCTTTCTCTTTGACAATAGTAGAAATGGTGGACTTTGCTACCGGTTTTACCAAAGCTTTTAGCGGTATCTTAGCTTGATATGTAAGTGGTTGCTTGGTTAGAACTTTCTCGGTAGGGTCCTCTTAAGATCCTCTTTTATTTTCAATCTACCTACTTTTATCTCAACGAGCAAGTCCTTAGAGCTATAATCCTTAAGCAGCATATTTGCAACAAGGAACTTAAAAGGTCATACAAAAAAAGTGAAAAAATAGAAATCAAACAACTTACAAAAACTGTACCAAATACGGGTAAGGAAGACCGCTTTACTCCTAAAGTAAATGCAAAGGTCCCTCCTCTTATGAGCCCCTGTAAGCACAACAAGATCGTAGTAGCTTATACCTTGCCCAACTTTAATCCCTTTGTTTAGGCCTTCATTATTGCCATCAAAAGTGTCACTAGCTCCCTCATCCACTCAAACTTTTTCCTAAGGAAAAATTGGAGTGCCATTGTAGTATTTATAGATCATGACGTCCGCATCTCAAAGGAACCACCTATTGTCATAAGCTTCCATAATGATATCATGATCCCTCTAATCATTGGGAAGTAGATGCTTAATGCTTGACAACTTAATTGGTTGACTTTAGATGGTTGGGAAGTCTAATGGAGTAGCTGACCTAACCATAACCTACTTTTGCTTCCATTCGTGGATTAAAGAATCTAACCTCACCAAAAGCTTCCTACGAGGTTGAGCACAGATGTAAAACCAGCCTTCTTTCTTTATTAGAGTAAAAAAGTGTCTAAATAAAGTAACCATGGTCTTAACTTCTAGATCATCACTTATACACTCGAAAGCTACAAGCAATCTATAGGAGTTTGGGGTAAGCATAAAAGGACATAAATGATGATACATAAAGTAAGACCTTTGGAATATGGTAAAGGGTAATTTCAAACCGACCTCAAAGTATTTCTTAGAATGGGAGAACTCCTAGTTCCCAATTGATCTGGTTTACTCATGCAGTTGAGGTCTTTCAAATGACCAGTTTCGAGAGGCACTTCTGAAACTAAGATACTTGGAATTCAACTCTTGTTCGCCAATGGTACTCACCACACCATTCAAACTCATGTCATATTCGATTTAAACATATAAAGGTAAGGCAAGGGAGTTACCTTCATTATCTATAGGGTACTCTTTATAAGGTAGCTTCCTAGTCTTTTATGACCTAAAGGTACGAATCCTTACTAACCTAGTATACCCAGTCAAATCCTACGGGCAATCAACAACATCAAGATCTATCGTACTAGGGGGTTCTTCTTAAGGAGGGGAATTGCCTACTTGATGCACAATAGATAGCTCCTAACTCTGTTCTTGAGAAATCAAGTCGTCAAATTCAACTGAAGACATAATTTTACCTTGCAGGAACAATCACTGCAAGTGAAGAATAAAGGAGAAGCATGTGTGTGTTAATTGAAGAAAGAAGAAGTTGAAGAAAATTAGAGCAATAGTGCATGAATCAATAGAAAGGAGAAAGAAAATATGAAGGAAAGAGTTGAAAATATAAAGAAATGAATTTGGTGGTAGTTTTATAGGGATCCATAGTCCCTATAGTTACCAATTATTGTGATTTGTCCAATTTATTTTATGTTAGATAGTTTGGATGGTTTCGATGAAGTTGCCCATCCTAAAGGATGCGCATGAACTCTAACATGATCATGCAGATCCTAGTAATAGTACATGAAACATTATGATCGGCAAATGAAGCTTCTCTAATAAGTCAAACAAAAGATAGCATTGCGATAGCAATGTACTACCTTAGCAAATAAGGTCGGATTTAAAGTCTATGATTTAAATAGTAGAAGTAGAAGCTTGAGATTACCTTCACTAAGGGAAAGTATGATCAATATTTCTAATTTATAAATGACACTATTGCTCCTCTTGATAAATTTATCAAGAGGAGTCAAGGTCAAATGTTGATAGAGGTTATTCCCAAAGGCATAAAGTAAGTTACTTAAATCTACTTTTGACCTAACATCTAATCACATCTTCTCTTTACCTTACTCTTGACCTCTTAAAGGCTACACCCTTCATATGGGATAGTTCTGGAAAGACTGGCAACCTAAACTCCTATAAGAGGGACATAACCAAAGTAGATTGGATCTACCTCCTTTGGCTTGGAACAACTATCTATAGGTTAGACCTTTACTTAATCAACTCTAAAGTGTTCAAACTCTAACATTAGGCATGAACAACTTGCTTCCCTATCCAAATAACAGCCCATCAACCACCATGATGTCAACTACGTTCCCCAAAATTAGTAAGTGGTTTGAAATTTAGGCATAAGTGTTAGATTTGGAGGCAATGGTTACCACATTCAAATTATCCTATGGTTATAAAAGGAGGTTAGAGAATAATGGACAGGTTCTTCTAAACACTCAAGCACTCTATCTTCTATTTTCACTATCTTTCATAACTTCACATGACTTAGGCATCGAAGTGGCAATGTCGGAGTTAGCCTAACACCCCCATAGCCTAATTTTATTTCTAATTTGTAGAGTGTTTAAGAGTTTGGTGTTCAAGATTCTATTCTTACATAAATCTAATATCCAACAATAGTGTTTTGCCAAAAGGAGATAGCATTCTCAAAAAAATGACCTTTATCCTTTGAAGGTTAACCACTTATTGAAGAGGATAAAAAATTTGAATTCGAACAATGCAGTTGAAAATCAATAATTATATAATTTGACAATCTTTATCTGTTTCTAAAATTATTGTCTTGAAATCTTTTCATGTCCTTATTTGTATTATTAGTTAGATGATTTGATTTTTCCTTATTGCATTTGTTTTAGACTTAATCTTGAGGTTTAGATCTCAATATTTAATTATTTATCATGGGATATAAGGGGTAGACAAAAATGCATTTAATATACCTACTTTTTTTCTTATTTTTCTTTTGACACTTAACTTTATTTTCATTGAGAATACTCTAAAAGAAAAATGGTCAAATAAGGTGGCATGTCAAGATAGGTTAATGATATTTATAATAGGGAATATCAAAGGCCTTATTTTAATTCCTCATGTAAAGCTAGCATCTAAAAAATAATAAAAACATACATCCTATTGTATCAACAAATTTGCCAATAGAGAATAACGAATTTGGACCTAAGATATGCAAAAGGAAACATCATGAGGGGGTACTAAAGGGTTGCCCAATATAATCACTTTGATGCTTAAACTAATAAGATTATAGAAGTAATGTAAGTAAGATCTTATAGGGAGTTTAGATGAAACTACCTAAGGGAGGTGACCTCCTAAGTCTAATAGTGGCTATGGCAATATATTCGGAAAGTAGATATACTCGAATCCCACCTAAATAAGAAAGTGTATCTTCTCTATTTTAGCCAAATCTTGGATACATGGAGATCATATAATGGCTAATACATAAGATTCCCATGTGATTGGTATCTTCACCCTATACCTATAATCAACTGTCATCTAAGTTTTAAGAACCAACCTTCGAACCTTAGAGGCCCTCGGACACAGAGATCATGAGAGGATGTGAAACTAAGTCCTGACCTTAAGGAAGGTTGGGTCTACTCCTAATGGCTATGCTTAGGTTAGATCACTTGGAGAAGTGATTAAATCCAGGCCTATAGGGCCTATCCTTATGTCCTTAGTAGGTTGGCCTACAATAGGAACAGGTTAGAATGGGCCTTAGGAGCCTAAGCTCAATTTTGTCTATCAACACATCCTAAAGTGAAAAATTAGAAAAAAGAATTAGTTCCTTTTATTATATCTATTAACGGTTGTAGATACCTCAGTTTTACCAATTTTTATTCAATGTTTATTAAGCCAGGTTAATAAATAACAATGAAATAATGAAAAATAAAAAATAAAAAATGAAAACTAGCAAAAAGAAAATCAGGTCAGGTCATAGGAAGTTGAGTCAAGAGTTAAGTTGTATCGAGTTAGGTTAAGTTGTTAGATTAGTTATTGAGATAGGCTAAATCCATTAGTTTTAGGCCAGACCGATTTTAGGACTTAAAATTAAGATTTGTTAAATTATTGGGCTAAATTAGATTAGGCCAGGCCTTAAAAGAAAAGGCTGAACTAACTAGGGTTTCTAGAAGTTTCAGTAAATCTAGGTTAAATAAAAAACAAATCTTTCGTATCAAAGATACAAAAGATTCGATTTTAGAGCTTATGAATAACACGTTGACTAGGGATTCAAAGAGGCTTTTCTCATTAATCTCACACTCCCCTACATACCTAAAAACACCATACACATGCTGCTACACTCCCCCATGCACCGCCATACTCCCTCATATGCCATCACTACCTACATCGTCGCATTACACACATACCACCACCGTACATCCCCCCATAACCACCACACGCTCTGCCACTACCCAAACATGTGCCATCTCCTAAAGCCTTAGCCATAGCATCGCCCGAGCCCATCGCTACTGACCCACCACAACTACCGCCCATCATCGCCCAAGCTTTCACTAAGAACACCACCTAGATCATCACCCATCATCACCTAAGCTCTCACCTAGGACACCGCCTAACATTGCCCAAGTTCTCTCCAATCTACTGCCCATAGCGATACCCAAGCTCTCACTCATGATCACCATAGCGTACACCTATCCTCGCCTACACTTAGCCAGTGCTTGCCCATACTCACCCAAGTGTTCGCCCAGCCTTGCCCAGTTGTCAACCACACTCACCTAGCCGTCGCCCAGCCATCGCCTATATGCTCAACAAACACCGACGATCCAACGTTAGGTAATTTTTCAGTTTTTTTAATTCATTAATTATTTTATTTCATTTATTTTAGTAATTTTATTAATTTTCTTTATTAGTTATTTATTTTTATTGTTAACTAATTTTTTATGTTTAATTGCAGGTTTTTTTAAATTAATTATTTTCTTGTAAATTTTTAGCTAAATTACGGTTTTTCTCAAAAAATCATTTTTTAATAAAAAATACATGTTTTGACACTTAGTGATTTTTAGAGAAATAAAAAATCTAAATTTGATTAGTTAAGGTTTTATTTTTATTTAATTTTAGAAAAATTAGATTATTTTAGGTTTGCTTTCTTAAAATAATAAATTGATAAAAGCGTAAACTTGAATCGGTTCTCAATAAAAATATTGCCTACTCACTAAATTTTTTTTTAAAAAAGAACTATGGCCAGTTTGATCCTGATTAGCGAGTACGTAAACATTTTTTAGGCAATCGTTAAAGAATAAAAAAAAAAAACTTTTTTCCCCGTTCTTAAAAATTCGTAACAAAAAATAATAATAAATCATTTTTAGTTTCATTTTGTGAACTTAGGTATATTTTTAATATTGTTAGAAAATTATAAAAATAAAAACCCATTCATTTCTTTTGATTTTCACATGGTGACTAAGTTATAATAGGTTAGCTCTTGACCCTAGTTTTTTTAGTTTAATTTTCTAAAAAATCAATTTTTTAAAAATATCTATAGACTAGTAGTCAAATTAAGGTTTTCTCATTTGAAAACCCTAATTTTATTTTTATCGGTTGAACCGGTTGGCAACTCCATTTTTTTAAAAAAAAAAATTTCTTTTCCTTAGTTTAATGTCAAGTAATTTATAGTAAGCGGGCTGAGCTTGATATAAGTTAAATTAAGCAAATCAAAATAGAGGTTGACAAAATTGGCGACTCCACTGGAGACGCTTAGTGGGCTAGCCGTATGAAAGTTATATAAATTTTAATGGTCTTTTTTATTATTATTTTCTTTTTGTATTATATTATAGTTGTACTAATTGGCTTTTAGTAGTGCAAGGCCTTAAAAGAAAAAAAAGCTTGACCTAATGGGCCTTCATGGGGATAGGGGATTTTTTATTTTTCAAGTAACCATTTGTGTGTTTAGATGTGGTCGAACCTGAGTCACCTTAAGAACCTAAGATGGGCCACCATTGTGTAACCTTCAGGTTGCTATGGTCTTTACCCTTACTTGGTGGTGATTGGCAAGCTTACTTAAGCTTCAATGTAGCCCACTAGGCTTCTCTTCAAAAAGCCTTAGAGCTATAGATCCTAAGACCCGAAAACTTAACCCTCTTGCATCATTCTTTTCGAAAAATGGGAAGTTATTTTTAAAATTTTAGGAAAAGTTTGATTTAATCCACGGTTAGTCTATCATCCATTTTCAATTAAAAAAATTAGTAACCCTTATATATAAGTATGCACGAGCTTCATTTTTATTAAATCTTATTTTGAATATACCTATATGTAGGGGTACTCTTTGACCATGGATTTATCATACTCCCTATAGTTTATTAATAACTAGCCCCACACATGTGTAGCATATTGCATTGCATTTATTTTGTATAGTTGTTTGTATATGCTATCTTTTGTAATATATGTACAACTTGTAGGTTTTGTTTTATTTCATTAGTAATAGGTTGTGTAACATAACATTTAACATAAAATGCTCAAAATCATTAGTATTCCCTCAGTGCCAATGTTAAAAAAAAAAAACTTTTATGTCAACTTATAATTTTTTTAGAGCATGTAATCATGGAAATTAACAATGATAAAGATTATTATGGAATTGTCATTTTTTTTAAGTCTTTCCAACATTTTTTTTTAAAAAAGGAAATTTCAAAAGATAATTTTATTATTAAAAACCGGTTTCTTAAAAATTATTTACTTAGTTGATTTCTATTACAATGCCACACATGTATCATACTGTTAGGAACTAACAAAATAAAAAAAAAATTAAAAAGAAGATTTAATCATTAGATTTCCATTGTCAATTATTTTCCATCTTAAGATTATTAATCTTGTAAATGTCTAAATTCTCATTCTTCGTGTTTAGCCCTTAGGTTATCATGGTCCTAACAGAGTTTTCTCCATGAGTCATTACCTTTGTGTCATTTAGTCAATAAATTTCTCATTGTAAAATAATTTTCACTTCTCTATATCATCCTTATAATATTATCATTATCCTATGTCCTTAGTTATCAATCCTAATGTTTTCTTTATTTAGATTTGTCGATGTCAGTATTAGGCTTCTATGACATAAAATAAGCATTGATTTTCTAATAAAAGTTTCCAAAAAAAAAAAAAAAGAATGGTTTTCAAAACTAAAAACTCGATGTAGTGTTGCTAATAAAAAGGGATTCTTACAAGCTTTGAAAGATTGCTTTCAAAGTGATCTAGCCTAACCTGAAGCCCATGATCACTCATTTTCAAAAACAAGATGTCTGAAGCTCTTAAACATAGAATAGCTACAATAGAAGGAGTTCAGAGCAAACATAAGAAACAAATTGAGGCCATAGCTTATATCCAAGCATAAGAGCCTATTGATACACCATCTCAAGCATACAAGTCTAAAGAGTTGCAGATTCAAGGGTCTACTATCAACATGATACAAAGTTTTGAAAAGTTGCCAAAAGTGAATTTGAATGGTCAAGCCTAGGGGGCATGTTACTGCCCTAGAAGAAAATTGGTGATATTAGAAGAAAGGCTCACTAGCACGTAAATGGCGATAGGTTATGTGCTCAAGTAGCTCAAAAACCTACATCTTAATACGAATAGGAAGTTACAACTTAAGCATGAAGATGATTTAGTGAAAGAGAAATCAGGCGTGAATGTGCTAATTGGGAAAGTCCACAATCAAGATACGTCCGTCCATAACAAGAGAAGGCGATTTACGCAGTTCAAGATTCCAATGGCCTAAGTGTTCAAGCAATTGTGAGACGTGGGACTACTAACATGCGAAAACCCAACAAGGAAATGCAAGCCAAAGGATCATGACCCCAACAAATGGTGTGAATACCATGTAGGCCAAGTGGGGCATACCACTAAAGATTGTTGTAGATCAAAGCATAAGGTATAAGATTTGATCGATGCCAAGATTATCTAACCAAGTTTTCTAGAGATTGATAGGTTAATTAGCAACGGTATTCCTTCCCCAAGTTTTAAAGAGGCATCAAATAGATAACCTTCAACATCAAGCATTGAGGATCTATTACTATCATCTGATCGAATGGCTCACTACTTAAAGCAATTGGGTATATCTTCGAGAGATCAATTCAATTGAATGGGCCAAGTTCGAAGAAGTGACGGAAATGTAGGGTTAAGAAAAAAAAAGGAAAGAATTTTAGTTCCTACATTTTCTTTTATTTCAGAGCTTGTAATAGATATGAATTATTGAATAAAGTAGTTTTGTTTACTATAAAGCTAGCTTAATTCAAATAGGAGCATTTCGAATAAGTGAAAATGGATAAAGAAAATGTGAACTTGAAGCTTAAAAATTTTTACCTAAGGGATTGATAACACATTACTTGAATGGTTTAGGATGAAAAGAGGCAATCTATGTCCTAAACACTACCATTAGACACAATGAGAGAAGAGTGTCATCAAGGTGAATAATTATGCTCATTCCTTAAAGGAGGCCTATCTTGATCTTGGTATACATGTCAAAATGATATTAGACATTCATTTCATCATCCCTAAATATGATTATCCCTTGTAAAACCATTTGAACTTTTAGGGGATTTTTCTTAAAATTAGCCCTATTAAGAACCACCCCAAACTAGGGCAATCAAGAGGTTAGGATCATTAGTTTGGAGAAAAGGAGTAGACTAACTTATGCTTACCTTAGTTTTGCCAATTCATGAGCAAATATTATCATAGATAATTCAATTTATTTAGGATGAAGAAGAATTTCAAACCATATATACCTCACTCAAGTCTATACATTCATTTAAGCACATCAAGTCCATACATTCTTTCCTAAACACTTTAAAGCCACATACACTTCTCCCAAGCTTATATACCTTGAACCTACCTTTTAGTGCTTCGAATCTTATTAAGTGAAAACTTAACAATGGAAGGTGACCATCTTGACGAAAAAAAAAACAAAGAAAAAAGAAGGAAGAAAAGAAAAAAGAGTAAACATGAAAAAACAAGCAAGAAAAAGTGAAAAAAAGATTGAAGTATTAGCAAGGTGATCACCTTCAAAAAAATAAAAAAGCCAAATAAAGCCTAAATTCTGAACTAGTGATGGTATCCAAAGTCTAAACATTATCAATTCCTAAGCCCAAAAGCAAAGCTCTCATTTTATGATCCCCCTCATTATACCAACTTTAATGAAACTCTTTTACCTAAAGAAATTGACTTATCTTAAGTGAAATTTGCTCATGAAACTAGAGCAAGCCCATGTTTAGTTTCTCTTAGGGTCTTAGCTTGTAAACTCGGGAGTGATTGCATATGATTTCTTCAAAATTAGCTAAGTACATTGATATTCATTTGCTTAAACCATTGACCAAAAGCCTTACATTGCAAACCCAGAAATGACCTATTGATTGACCAGAATGTACCACTTATAAGATAGGCCATAATTTTTTGGAATTGATGTTGAGAGTGAAAACAAAACTATGAGAGTGTAAGGAAGTCCAGTTTGATTAAACATTTCAAGTAATGATATCTATCCCCTTAGTGGAAAACTGAAGAGTCTAGTGTTATCCCAAGTTTGAAGTCAATGTTTCTAAAAGTTTAGAGATCATGAATTATGTTCTAGGAAACAAGACTGAAAGAATGAGTGATCAATAGGCATGGGGTAAGCCAACCCCTTATTTGTGATCTTTAAAGTTTTCGAGACTATCTTAACTGTTTGTAACACAATTTTCTACCAAAGAGTGTTTTTCTTTTTTTAATTTCTTGAAAGAAAGAAACAAAATTTTCAAAAGGAAAATGACACTTTTAAAATTATCAAGAGAAATTTCTTAAAAGAAAAAAAAAAGTTAACATTTTTAAGGAGTCATCAAAATCCCTCAAACTTAAGTCATAGATCAATTTGTCAAAAGTCAAGAAAGTTTTCTTACTTCCTAGATCACTTACTCAATGGAGTGCCATCCAGTCCTTTTTAGGATCGCTTGCTCATAAGAGTGCTATCCTATCTAGTCTTTTACTGGGATCGCTTGCTTAAAGGAGCACTGTCCTACCTATTACTTAGTTGGATCACTTGCTCAAAGGAACGTTGTCTTAGTCCTTTTTAGGATTTCTTACTCATACGAGCATTGTCTTATCTATTCCTTTATAGAATCGCTTGGATCCTTTACTCAAAGGAGCATTGTCCAATCATTTAAAAGATCGTCTGCTCATGAGAGCATTGTCTCATTTTATCTTTAATAAAATGTCTCATCTTGTCTTTGAATGAAATATCCTTTTGAGCAACTCATCTTGGAGAGATCTATCCTATTCAGATTATTCGTCAAACCAAAACAAGTTAATTTTACCCCTTGAAATTTTTGCTCTATCCTTCTAAGATAGACACCTTTTAGCCCTATCCTTCAAAGATAGACAAACACCATTAAGCCCTATCTTTCTAAGATAGACACCATTAAGCCTTATCCTTCTAAGATAAGCCCTCTTGAAATTTTTGCTCTATCCTTCCAAGATAGACACCCTTAAGCCCTATCCTTCTAAGATAGGCCTCCTTGAAATTTTTACTCTATCCTTCCAAGATAGATACCATTAAGCCCTATCCTTTTAAGATAGACCCCATTAAGCCCTATCCTTCTAAGATAGACACCCTTAAGCCTTATCCTTCCAAGATAGACACTCTTAAGCCCTATCCTTACAAGATAGGCCTCCTTGAAATTTTTACTCTATCTTTCCAAGATAGACACCATTAAGCCCTATCCTTCTAAGATAGACCTCATTAAGCCCTATCCTTCTAAGATAGGCCTCCTTGAAATTTTTGCTCTATCTTTTCAAGAAAAACTCCTTAACCTTTTGCTTTATTCTTTCAAGACAAGCATTCATTTGCCCCGTCCTTTCAAGATGGGCAATTTATTCTTTACATCGACCTTTTAAGTTGATATCCTTGATTAAAATAAAACACAGCTTAGTTGATCAATTCAAAGTAAAGTTTGGCAAAAATGGGTATCTCTTTTGTCTTTGTAGTGAAGTTCTAATTGAACTATACTACAAAGAGGAGCAACTGTAAACACCTCATTTTTGCCAATTTTTATTCAATGTTTATTAAGCCAGGTTAATGAATAATAATAAAAACAAAAATAAAAAAAGAAAAAATAGCAAAAAGAAAATCAGGTTAGGTCATAAGAAGTTGAGTCAAGAGTCAAGTCGTATCAAGTTAGGTTAAGTTGTTAGATTAGTTATTGAGATGGGCTGAATCCATTAGTTTTGGGCCAAACCGATTTAGGGACCCAAAATCAAGATTTGTTAAATTATTGGGCTAAATTGGATCGGGCTGAGCCTTAAAAGAAAAGGTCAAACTAGCTAGGGTTTCTAGAAGCTACAGTGAATCTATGTTAAATAAAAAACAAATCTTCCATATCGAAGATAGAAAGATTCAATTTTGGAGTTTATAAATAACGCGTTGACTAGGGATTCGAAGAAGCTTTTCTCTTTAATCTCACACATTCCCCTATACACCTAAAAACACCACACACACACACCGCTACACTCCCTTACATGCTACCATACTCCCTTATATGCCATCACTACCTACGCCATTGCATCATACACGCGCCACCACCGTACATCCCCCTATAAACTCTACACACTCCGTTACTGCCCAAACACGTGCCACCACCTAAAGCCTTAGCCATAACACCGCCCAAGCCTACGGCCACTAATACGTTGCAACCACTACCCAAAATCGCCCATCATGTATGCCCCTCTCTTGCCCAGCATTGCCCAAAACACCACTTAGGTCATCGCCCTAGCTTTCCCCTAGGATACCGCCTAGGTCATTGCCTATCATCGCCTAAGCTCTCGCCCAGGACACTACCCACCATCACCCAAGTTCATGCCAGTCCACCGCTTATAGCAACACTTGAGCTCTTGCCCATGATCACCCTAGCGTACGCCCAACCTTACCTACACTCGCCTAATGCTTACCCGACCTTGCCTACACTCGCCCAAGTGTTCGCCCAGCCTTACCCACGTACGCCCAGCCTCGCTTAATCATCGACCACATTCGCCCAGCCATCACCCATATCTCGCCCATTCTCATCCATACGCTTGATAAACACCGACAATTCGATGTTAGGTAATTTTTAAGTTTTTTCATTCATTAAACTTTTTTTTATTTTAGTAATTTTTATTAATTTTCTTTATTAGTTATTTATTTTTATTGTTAATTAATTTTTTATGTTTAAGTGCAAGTTTCTTTTAATTAATTATTTTCTTGTAAATTTTTAGCTAAATTAGGGTTTTTCTTGAAAAATCATTTTTAAATAAAACATACCTATTTTGACACTTAGTGATTTTTAGAAAAATAAAAAAATCTAAATTCGGTTAGTTAGGGTTTTTTTTATTTAATTCGAAAAAATTAGATTTTTTGTAGGTTTCTTTTCTTAAAATAATAAATTGATAAAAAAGTAAACCTGGCTTGATTTTCAATATAAAGATGACCCATTCACTAAAAATTTTATAAAAAAAGAACTATGGTCGATTTGATCCCAATTAACAAGTACGTAGACACCTTCGAAGCAACCATTAAGAAATTAAAAAAAAAAAAAAACTTTTTTCCCCTTTTCTTAGAAATTCGTAATAAAAAATAATAATAAATTATTTTTAGTTACATTTTGTGAACTTAGGTATATTTTTAATATTGTTAGAAAATTATAAAAATAAATGCTTATCAATTTCTTTTAATTTTCACATGGTGACTTAGTCTTAATAGGTTAGCTTCCGAACCTCGTTTTTTTGGTTTAATTTTCTAAAAAATCAATTTTTTAAAATATCTGCAGACTAATGGTCAAATTAAAGTTTTCTCACCTAAAAATCCTAATTTTATTTTTACCAGTTGAACCAGTAGGTGACTCCATTTTTTCTTTAAAAAAAAATATTTTCTTTTCATTAATTTAATATTAAGTAATATATATTAAGTAAGCTGAGTTTGATATAGGTTAAATTAAGAAAATCAAAATAGGGCTCAACAACGGTCACCTTTTAACCTAAGGCTTCAAAGGCCTAAGCCCATTACTAAGCCTAATTAGCCCATTTAAGAGTCTTACTTACCTTTGCTAAACACTTTCTTACACCAAGTACACATGTTAGCTTGAGTATGCACATCAATGCTATCCCCTAAGCTCACAGTGCAAATGAAAACTCCAAATAGCTCCTAAACACCTACTACATCCCAAGCTCCCCTCCAAATGCAAGCGACCAAAGAGTTCATTGACCCTCAAGAAGAGTTAAGATCTTGAGCACTCCTAGACTGAGCTTTGAGCACTTAGAGCCCCTCTCGAAGATCTAATGTTTCACCTTTCGACCACTAGGAAAGAGCGCATCTCTAATTCGGAGTGGCTTATAGAAGGCATGTTGTTCGACATGATCGAGCATGCCATCGTTCTCGACCCTTTCTCTCTCTTCATTAAACACTAAATGACATCTCAACATATGGCCTAGAGGTCTAGCCATCGGGAAATGGCAAACGCCTATGCTAACGTGATAGGCCCATTCCTTGAGTTTCTACCACCTCCTTGGATTTCGACTAAGCGAATCCTATCTTACTGCGTGGCTAAGTTAGTTAGTTCCCTTACTTATAAATAAGAAGGAAAGCACTAGGTAAGGGGATCATTTTGGACATTCTTCTAATTCAACTCTCGTATATGCTCTCTTAACTCCAAATACTCTCCTTACTAACTTGAGTGTTATAGGGCCCTAACTAGCTATACCAAAGAGGCCTTTTTGTAAGTATCAAAGGCCCCTCACTAGCTATGCCAAAGGGGCTTTTTTCTAAGTCCGCCACCATTAGTGGTCACTAAAGCACCAAGAACTCCACCTACAATCATATAAATGATACCTACTATCACCATTTGGCACCCACTGTGGGGTAGACAAGGACAGCTATAAACAAACATTAGAGGACCAAGAGTGTTAGATGACAAATGCTCCTCCCAATCCCAGCATGAAGTACTCTTTGTCTAAGTAAAGAAACTTAGAATAAACATGACCTTCTCATTTTCAGACAGCAACAAAGAAGGTATCGAGTACCCCTACATTGATCCACTTGTGATTAATACCAAGATAAGGTACTTTGATGTCCCTAAAACCTTCATAGACAACGATAGCTTAGTAGACATCCTATTTTACTCTAGCCATATAACTAGAGCCTAGCTAGCTTCAGTGGAAAGATGGTATTGGCAAAAGGCTTAATTATACTTTCTGTTTAACTGGACGGTGAAAAGCACATCGATTCATGGTTGATTGATTTTAATGTTGTTAACCACTAATACCCTTATAGTGCCAACTTAAGGCGACCTAATCATAATAAATTTGATGAATGTGTGTTATGATGAAGTTCTCTATGCCTATAGGGGTCAAGCCTGCATATGGCAATAAAAAGTTTTCCTATATGCACTACTTGAGTGACATCCCACATAATAAAATCATACACATTGAGTTAGTCTTAGAGAGCACACAAAACTCAAGGGGGAACCAGTAGAAGACATTGAGGTCGTCCAATTTAGCGACTACTTCGATCAAGTAACTTAGATAATCGCTTCCCTATCCACAAAAGAAAGGGAGGACATCATTGCATTCTTCTACTCCAATTCAAACGTTTTTGTACCATCTCTTGAGGAAATCTCTATGATCATAGACATGCCCGAGGCAACTCATCACCTTAAGGTTAATAAACACATACGGCGAGTAAAATAAAAGAGAAGACACTTCATACCCAAGCGGCAAGTGACTATCGAGTAAGAAGTGCAGAAGGTATTATGAGTTGCATTCATAAGGGAGGATCGCTACCCTACTTAGTTAATGAATACTATCCTCTTAAAGAAATCTAATGGCAAGTGGTGGAAGTGTATTGATGACACCGACCTTAACAAAGCTTGCCCAAAAGATTTCTTCCCCCTTTCAAGAATCAACTAACTCGTTAATTCTACCTCTAGCCATGCCAGACTCAACTTTATGGATGCTTATTTCAGCTACAACTAGATTCGTATGACCTACGAAGACCATGTCTACACCTTTTTTATCACTAACTTCAAGACGTACTAATCAAGATTGATTTTTTAGTTTTTATTTTCCTTAACCCGATTTATATCGAACCCTATACCCATTCATTATAAATCCTTAACTAAGAATTAAGGAAAATTTAATTTCTTCTATAAGTTTTAGAATTTAAAGTCACCACCCAACTTGACTCAAGAAAGAAAGAGTTAAATCAAAATTAATTAGGTGGATTGATTTTAGTCTACCTAATGGTGTGCAATAAAAATCACTTTTGAAAATGATTTTTTAAAATTAGAGATTGCGAATTCAAGGGCTATTCTATTAAAACCTAAATAGGTACCACTTTTAACCTTCTGATTTAGTTTTATTTGTAAGACCCTAGTTGATTAAGTACCTTAGTCATCAAACTAACCAATCGAAGTTAGGACCTTTAAGGCATTTGGAACTATTTAGGGCCATCGAATAATGTTGTTTGAATTGAGCCAAATTTTAATATAAGGTCATAAAAGTTAGACAAAAAGTGCTAGTAGGATCAATTTCTCAAAATATTACATATACAATATTTAATTTCTATAAAATGTATTTTTACCGAGTACGTTTATTAATTATTGGGAGCTCGACGTTTGAGTCCCAAAACATAGTATGCCATTAGAGATAAATTATTTAAGTTATAAATAATATTTAGGGGTCAAATGACATATAAAGTAACTATATAGTCATGTAGTATATATATTATATGCCTGATATGTAAATATATTATTAAATATACCAAGTAATTACTAAAAATAATAATTAATTAATAGAAAATTATAAATAAAAAATTAAACATACTTTAACTTCAAGGATTTAGGCATAGGAAATACCTAAAGTAATAGGACACTTTATAGTTGTGTTAGCAAAAAGGAAAGAAGTGAAATGTATGCCTATATTTTAAATTGTAAACCTAAAGTGACACCTGTAATGTTTTTTTTTTTTTTTTCACTCCACTAACTAGGCAATCACATAAAAGAAAATCTACATCATTCCTAATTATTTTAGCTTCTTAATCACCAGAAATTGTCTTAAGAAAGCAAATACACAAATTATACAAAAAATTTGGAGTAAAAACATAGGATTAAGAATTTCAATAGCTATGCACCACCTGACGTTGTGAGGCATTGCACTTAAGCTTTTAGGGGGCAAGAGTGGCTAGGCTAACACACCCTAGTAGCTATAGGATGGCCGGAGCATTGTTCATTAGTGAGTATTAGATTTCCCATCCACTTTTGATTTATTATTTTAAAATATCAAATAAGCTTTAAAATTATGAAATTTGGTTTACTTAGATTATTTTTTATGTAATTCATCTGGTAATTTTATTTTCTTGAAATAATATCGATTTACAGTACTTCCATAAGAACATGCTCTATTATTATGAATTTTGATTAATTTTCCTAAAATATTAAATGATGTCATTTTGAGTTGAAAATTTTTATATAACACCCCTATAATATATGCTAAATTGTGGTAACAAGAATTTTTGAAAAAATATTATGTTTATTATTTATGGTAGTTTATTTGGTACTTGTTAGCAGTTTTGCTAATTATAAGAAACAAAGGGATTCTAATGTGTTTTATTTATAAAATCAATTTAGCCTAACTTCAGATGATTAGTAATATTGAGATATGTATAATATTTTGAATTCAAAGTTACGTATGATTATTTCCCTATTTTTAGTCATTTATTAAAGAAATAGAGCTTAAATACATATTATAGAGTATATAATATAATATGCAATTTTTAATATTTTTTCAAACCAGAATATAGTCGCTATAATTTTCTAAACATAATGTGTATTTCATGGATTTTGTAAAGTATAAATACTAAGTAATTTATATTTTCCAATTTTTTACACAAAATTTGCTCCATATGTTGATTAGGGTTAAAATTGGTAAATCAACGACACAATGTATAAGGGTTTGAGAAGTAATGAAGTTGATGATGGATGTTTGGAGTGTTTCTTGATGTATTAAATTGATCCTATAATTGTAACTTGAAAGAAAAGTGAGTGAATCAATAAAAGGATATTAGTTGAATGTAGAAGATAACTCAGAGGTTCCAGAAATAAATTTTGCACTATAATGATACCCAAAGAATAAGTGAAAGGAAATTTATAAGTTAAATGTAAATATAGGAGATTCGAAAGCTTCATCAAAGGTTGTTTTACTTAAAAACTCTAGGAGTAACAAAGTAAGAAGGCAGCTTAGAGGATAATTTGGTAAGAAGCATAAAATTGGAGAAACTCAAAGATTATCTCAATGGATAAAATTGATATTATGAATAACCCTTCTGTAGCTCAAATGGTAACTTAAAGGATTTTTTATTAGAGAAAGTTACTATATAATTGCTTAGAACTTAACTTAGAGAATTTAGCAATTTTGGGTAACTTATAAAGATCCTTGATTAGTTAAAGAAATTATGATTTATAAAAAGAGGATAGTGTAATAAGAAGCTATTTTAGAAGCTAACTTAGAATTAAATTGAAAGATTGAATCGAAACCAGCTAACATCAGACTAACTACCAACAAGCGAGTATTTAACTAGTTTATACATGTATACACTCATGACCTATAATTGACTGTAGAAGTACTTCCTCTTGTTAAGTGAAGTCGTACAGGAGGAAGTTCCTACTAACAAGTAAATTGGGATCATACTGCTAGCTAGGTAAGTAGAATTTCATGTATAAGGTATAGATTTACATCTAATTATCTTTGCACATGATTGTGGTGTTTGTTTGAATGATGATTGGAATTGCTGTGTAAAGAACTTGACTTAAAATACTATACTACGAACTTAGGAGAGGGCGATGGGGTGAGTTGAGTTTAATGACCAAACTTTGACAACAAATCTTTAATCAAATTAACCAAATAGATGCAATATGGAAATATTTAAGAAACAATTAGAGTGTAGAAATATAAAGAGAAGGGGATAGAGAAATCAAGCCTGGAATTTTAATGTGGAGTTTGGATTGCCCTTTACTCTCCATGATTACCCAATACCTCAACTGAGGTCTTCACACACAATTTTATTTATGATAATCTTAGTGGCACAAGTATATACACCCAATCTCTATTACAAGTGATCTCATAATCACAATAACTCTCAATCACTTAGTATAGTACTCTCTCTTGAGTAAAAATTACAAAAATAAAGCTTAGTACTACACCAGTACAAAAGATTGCAAATAATGAGCATAAGACAATTGGAATGAAGTACAAGTAGATAAGAGGAATAATTGTAGGAATATGGCTTTATTAATTATGCTTCAATTGTCTACAAACTAGCATTTATATCCTTTAGCAAAAATTCAACCATTGGCCCTATTTATCATGCATTAAATGCATTATAACGGTTAATTTATGTGCAGAATAGCCGGACAGTTGTGGTTGAACTAATCAGATAGTCCATTCAAATATGGTTACCATTTGAATGGTCTTCAGGTCACCAATTGCATGGTCCAACATAGCTCAATAACCTTAGAAGATTTTCCTTAACCAGTTGAATGGTCTAAGGATAACTAGTTGCATAGTCCAACATATCCTATTGACCTATAGCAACCAATCGGACGGTCTAAGAATAACCAGCCACACAATCCATCACTTGCTACTGATCACAGAACACCTGATGCAACCAGTTGAACGGTTCTAGCACAACCAATTAGACGATTTACACTAAAGCAACTAAAAAACATACTTAGACATAGCAAACGGTTTTGATCACTTTTTCTTCTTTCAACAACATCAAAATCAATTTAATAAATTATAAAGTATTTCTAAGTTAATTCTACTTCCTTAAAAGATATAACTGATAATGTTCTTGTGAGAATTGCAAATTGATTTGTCATAATAATTAATTTATCATGACTTGCATAGTTTTATTCTCATCAAAATCACAAACAAGATCCTCTAGGTTTAACAATCTCCCCTTTTTTAATGAGGACAAAATCTTACTAAACAAACTCTCCCTTAATAGTTACTCCCCCTCAATTTGACTCTCCTTCAAAGGCAATAAAAGAAGTAAAAAATGAAAACTTACAAAAGAGTTAATATGAGAATAATTGATTATTTACTCTTTGCTTTGGAAGATAGCAAAAAATAATTCCATGATTCATATTTGCATGCTAATCTTTATTTTACCAACAGATTCACTTTATTTAGACACTTAATTTGGTGACTTGAATTCTCCTCCCCCTTTAACCTCATCAAAAGGATTACAGTCTAGACAGTAAAGGGAAGGAGAAAAGCATGACAAAAAGTTGGAATGGCACCAACAAGAGAAAAAGAGCAAATATGCCAATGGGGATACAAGAAATCATAAAAGATCTATCAATGCCAATAATATAAGCAAATATTATGAACAAAATATTCACACAAACACAAAAAAAAAAAAAAACACCATGAGCTAATCCTACCACCATAATAGGCATCACATAAACATAGAGTAAGTCATAAACAAATGGTCAAGGAGCCAAAGTCCATACAAAAGATAACTAGAGATGGTAGAAAGGCCAATAAATTTCCAAAGGAACATCACAAAAGATAACCAGAAGATGAGTTCATGTATAAAGATGAGAAAATAGAGAACAAAAAAAAAAAAAAGGAAGATAAAAGGACATCATGTGCTAAGCTTTGAGAGGTAGAGAAGAGCTGCCAAAGGGCCAAGGAGGAGGTGGTAAGGGCTTAGTGCAAGGGCCAAAAGTAGGTGGAGGGAAACGATATTGCAGCTGAAAATGCTAAAAAACGGGATAAAAGATGCAATCCTTCCTGTGGGAGACCCTTTGCTTTATCTAGCAAATGCTGTCATCAATGTGATGGTGAAGACGATCCTCCATTTGATCAATGTAGGTATAGATAGATTCAAGATGGCTACCTTGAGATGTAGAAGTCGACGGAATAGGAGCTAAAATGCCTTGAGGAATATCCCCATCTACATGTTCTTCCCCTTCCTAAGGAATATTTTAAGCAAGTGGTTCAATGGGGTCAACATCCTCATCATCAATCAATTTACCTAGTTCTTGAGAGGTACTACTAGTAAGAGGGGATAGGGGTTCTTTTTTAACCCAACTAGCTTGCTTATCTAATTTCCATCCTCCTTTTCCAATGTGATGCATGGTGAAGGGCTCAATATGTGGATTGATGCTAAGAGTAGGAAAATAACCCCCTTGGCTAAGAGAATCTGAGTAACTAAGCAGCCATAGTGAAGAACGGCTTGGTTAAACTTATTAGCGACTATTCTGAAACAATGGAAAATCAAGTCTGCATAATCAATCCATGCATCATTATGAAAATGACCTAACATCTACAAGTTGCCTTTAGTAATATGCTCATAGCCTCCACTTCTTAGACTGATAGATAAATAAATGAAGGATCTGATAGTGAAGAGGTAATCTAATGGCTCTAAGATTATGCCTATTAGCCCAGTTATTTTCATCAATCCATCGTTCTTGAAAGGTATCCTCATAGAACGTGGATCCAACACTATCAATTCCTTCCATATAGCGGGCACCACGAGGTTCAAGCCCTATAATGGTGTATACATCATTCCTAGTTTTCTCAATCACTTGTCTAAACACATAACTAATAGATTATCATCATGATCATAATCATTGGTGAGATTACAATAGAAATACCTAACTACCTCTTCATTAACTATATTAGGTATGGCCATGACATCAAGAATTCAATTTGTAATAGCCCCTTCCATATCAAGTATCCCAAAAGCTTGAAGAACAACCTCATTAAAATAATGGCCATAAGCTATTTTCATAAGACGAAACTTTTCATACCATTATGCATGGTGAATTGTTGGAAAGAGATGATTATCAAAATGAGCATATGGATCTTGTTGTCCCTGACCCTAAGTATGGCTACCTTGAGCTTTGCCTCTTCTTCCAACCATAAAAAGGAGTATAAGAGAGTTAGGGTTTGGGATGAGAAAGTTAGGGTATAGGGTTTGGAGATAGAAGAGTTTAAGAGAAAGGAAGGAATGGAGTGATGAGGGAGTGGTGTGGAAGGTGAAAGAAAGGGAAGTAGTGAAGGAGAGTGAGGATCAGGATCAGTTAAAGGAGGGAGAGAGTGGTGCGAATGGTAAGGAGGGAAAAAAATTGAGGAAAAACAATTGGGTACAATTTTTGTAGGAACAGTATGAACTGTTTGGATGGTATGGGGAAACCTGTCCAAACGGTTGCATATAGAAATTTGATTTTATGAACACTTGTTAGAACCATTCCCAAGGTTTAAGGAAACCATTTGAGCAGTCCAAGGATGTATTCTATTTTTAGAGACCCTAATGCAACTGTGCCTACGATCGAGGGAAACCATTCGAACAGTTGCTTATAAAATGTCAATAATAAAAAAATCTATTGAGATTAGCTAGACAGTTTGAGTGTAACAATTTGGACGGTATAAGTAGACATTCTAAGGTTAGAAGACTCGATGCAACTGTGTGCACGGTTTACACTACCATCTGATTAGTTGACTGTAGTCCACAATAGCTTACTCGAGAAAAAAGTTAGCTCTTGAAAACGCCTATCGAATTATTTGGTCCCACTCGTTATCAATAGGATCAGGGCTACTTCCAGCAAGAAATATATCGAAGAGTTGGGAATTTTTTTAATAGGAGATCAGAGCAGTTTTCCGTGGAGATGGAAAATTTGACCACCTAGCTTTATCAACGGTGGTTCCTGTGTATGAATATGAATGATAGAATTATGACATTAGCTACGTAGCTAGTCCAATTCCGGGCACTGGTTGAACCGATTCTCTAATTCGATCCAATATCCCAAAGGCCGATGAAAGCCCGCCCAATAGCGACATAATTAAGATAGGATCAGAAAATAATGAGCCAAATTCTGACAGTTCCTTTTCGGGCGGCTGTAGGACGGACGGCCGCCTTAATTTTCGATTTTATAACTCTAATTACTAGAACTCATGATAATAATAACTTATCATAATCAATTTTCAAATTCTAGAGATAGTTACTTTTTTTATTAAAATATCAACTACAAATAGCAATATTATTGCTATTTTCCGTTCTCCTCACCCATTGCGACTCTGTCTCTGAAGTCCTGCCCCATTTTTTACGCCATATTAACTTAACAATCTTATCAATTCCCAGGATCTTACCATTCCACTTTAATCTCTTTCATTCCTTTCAAAGAAAATGTACCAGGCTGTGATTTTATATTTATGATAATTGCTACTAACCTACTTTACCTAAAAAAATTCTTTTGAATAATTAATAATTTAATTAGAAAGATTGATCAATCTTCCGTTACAAACATAGGTTCCAATTTCATCTCTATCGAATTTGAATATCAGAATAGCGGATAGAGTCATAATTCAGTGGGTTAGGTCTACTTACTTTTTCATTTGTGAATTTCTCATTTTTCGAATGTGGAATAATGCAAAATAGGAATATTTTGAGACCTAATGAATTAGTTAAGTTAATTAGGCCAGTTCCCTTCTACCTTATTCTCGAACGGGGAAAAGCGGCACTCGACATCTATTAAACAAGGCATAATAGCTACTTTTTTCTCTATAACAGGATTATTAGTCACTCGTTGGATTTATTCGGAAAGAGACGCAGCTATGTTGAAGAGACAATTATCTCACTTGTAAACATATCTGGGCGGGATTAAGGTCTTTATGACACAATCAATAATTCAATTCATTTTCAATTAGGCCCATGTCTTGCAGCTCTTCTGGCGTTAGGGATGCGAGAAGCTTTTACCATAAGGGCCCAATATCTCAATAGCACCTTTGTCTAAAGCTTCGAATGAGACTTCATATCCGAAATGTATTTGAGACTACGAAGGCAAGCGGTGGACATGACTTATCCCTTCCTCCATCACACACCAGTTTGGACGTAGCTCGCCACCTGACTTTCATTTGTAAGTCATCCATTCTGCTCCTATCTAAAGTGATGCTAGGCTGCTTCATACAGGTGTGCTTCGCTGTATTGACCGCATCTTTTTGTGTAACAGGTTATTCTTTCCCATGGGACCACCTCCCCACTGGCTTTCCTTGCGCTAGTTTCTTCCTGCTCTCAGTCAGTCCAAGCCAAGGGCCTTCTTCTCATTCTTTCTATAAGATAAGACGAGAGATGCTCTTTTACGAAAACACAATGGGTCAAACCTCAAAGGGCGAGTTTAAATTCGAAAATTCTTTATTTTTTTTCTATAAATTCGAAATTGCTTCCAGCAGTTCGAGACCTAGTTGTGAGCACACTGGTTAAATGAGACCACCGAGGCTTAAAACCAACCCATCATGAGTGTAATCTAAGGCAGATAGGACACCCTCTTTAACTTCTAGATCACGCTCGTAGTAGAATAGGTGGTCAAGAGACACCTTTGCTTTTGGCGTTCCTTCGTAGATCTTAGGATTTCACCCCTCCACACAAAATTCCACTCTCCTCTGTCTCACTCAAGTGAATTGGTTTCGAGAGCATTCCAAGACGAAGAATTGGCCCGGTAGAAGGCCGACATGAAGTAAAGTAATAGCCCCCACGACAATTATCATTGACTTTTTTTTAGGAGTGCGTTAAATAGCTCTTTCTTTGCTTTGCCTTGCTTGCAGCAAGCTTGTTTTGGCTAATGTAATAAAAATACCAATTGTCGTTCCAAAGACTGTACCCACTTTAGGCGCACTAGAATAGGTAGCACAGGTTACAGCAAGACTTCAATCTTTCGAAACTGCGCAAAGGGTTAAGTAAACTTTACAACGTTACAAAGAACTTCAGCTGGAAATGAACCCCCTCGCTCTCAGTTACTCCCTCTGCTCCGTCCCTTTCACCGAAGGAAGGTGCAAAGAGATTGCTTTGCATAGGACTATCATGAGATGCCTGGTTTAGATAGGAAGTTAGTGGAGCTTGCCACTAGCGTTCATCTTGAGCCAGGATTACCTATTGTGGACCTTCAACGTTTCACCCCTACAGTTCTAAAGCATAAGTTAGGGCTTTTTTGTTCAAAAACACAGGTCTCCGCAAAGTCGTAAGACCATATATGGGGGCTAACGCTTGCCCAGTGCCGGAAGGTCAAGGAAGTTGGTGACTTTGGAATCAAATAAATGGTGTTTCCTTTTTCTAGTCAATTCTTTTGTACTTATTGTCATATTGAAGCCATCAAAAGGCCTAAGCCCATATTATAGCCTTGGCCTGTCCAAGTTCAGCGGTCTGCGACCGTACTCCCCAGGCGGAGTGTTTCACGCGTTAGCTGGGCCCCTGATACGCATAGACCAAGGGTGAACACTCATCGTTTACGGCATAGACTACCGAGGTATCTAATCCAGTTCTCTCCCCATGCTTTCGCACCCTAGTGTCGGTAGGGGGCTTAGCCTTTGAACCATCGCTTTGTCATGGTGAACCCTACTAGCAATGAGTCGCTCGGCCCAGACACATAAATTCTTCTTTGGTAGTTTAACGGACGGTCGCCCCAACCAATCACAGGAATACCAGTTATAGTACCTATTATCCAAAGAGGAATCCTTCCAGTAGTATCGGCCATTTATTCCGCCATCGGTTCAATTTTGATAGCCGACTTTTTCTATTTATTTTGATTTTTGACATGCTTGGTTAGGATTGATCTAAACCAACCTATTCAGTATGTATACAATTCTGCATGCCGACTATTAAACAACTTATTAGAAACACAAGACAGCCAATCAAAAATGTCACAAAATCCCCCGCTCCGGACTGAGTGAGCGTAATGATAGGACAAGGACAGAAGACAAATAGAGGTTGTTTTCTGTCAAAGAAGCATGCTTAACACAGCCTATAGCATAAAGGCATTCGAGCCGCGTCTAAACTAAATTAAGGGTGGTTAGAACTTCATCTGGGTTCGAATCCTACCGAGAGGTCCGATATAGATCAGAAATTGTTGAAGCAAGATGTTTCTTTTGTCCCTTCCAGGCGATCAATAGCAGCTTCTTCTTAAACTTCCCCTTCTTCCTAAATTTATTAAAAAGGGAAAATACGCTGTTAAGGACAAAGGAAAGAGCAATGCCTACATTAAATCAATTGATTCGTCATGGTAGAGAGAAATTTAGTAAGTTCCAATGTTTTAAAGATGAATAAAGGGGCTTATATAAAACAGATGTGCCAATCTCGATTTGCCGCAATAGAGAGCAGGAGACTATTCAGCTACCGGGGCAAAGGCACTGGTCCTACCAAGCGTCCTACTAGGAATATATGAAGAAATCCCCTCTTCATCGGGTTAGATAAAAGAGCATATCGGATTCTAGGGGCCCACAAGCAACCTTGCAACCACTGTTCACTAAGGGAATGAACCCCAACGAGCAAGAATTAAAACATAGCAATTTCATGAGGTAAGGATGTGAATATAGATCGAATCTTACTCACATTCTTACCCTTCAAACGCATGCGCTCAATCCAACGTGTTTCTATTTATGGTTCCTATGGAGCAACATTGCAACAAATCTTCTTTTTCTGCAGCATTGCTTCTATGATCTTAGGAGCACTGGCCGCCATGGCCCAAACGAAAGTCAAAAGACCTCTAGCTCATAGTTCAATTGGACATGTAGGTTCGGTAAGAGCTGTCTAACCCCTGTTGTCTTGCTATAACCTAGTCTTACTCGCTCTTACCTCCCTACCTGTTCTCGTTTCTTTCTTTTATGAAAATACTACTTCTAATAGGCCATGAACTAGATTAGAATCATTCTCAACGAGTCCATAAGAAGTGATCCTGTTTTTTTCATCGGATCCGGGTAGAGACCAAAGGTCTTGAGCGAGTTGTAGAGCTAGTCATCTGTCATATCGAGCCATTGAAGCAGCACATCGAGCTACAATCAGACAATTCCATCGTGCTATGAGCGGACAATCCCGAAGAAATGGAAAAATATAGGTAAGAGTTCTCGCAGATCTCCCTATTACCGGAAAACCTACAAAAGTAAGAATGGGAAGAGGAAAAGCAAAAACCTACGGGTTGACATTTAAACTAGTTGGATAATCAATAAAAAACCTAGAGAGAGCATTTTGACATGTTTGATGAGAGAGATTTAGCTTAGATTAACATTAGATTTTCCAAATTGAATTAAGCTTTGTTAATAGTAAAAAAGATACGTGGATTCGTATAGTGACCATTTGAACTAATTCATTGTAGTTTGTAGACTTAATCAAACATGCAAACACATATATACCATTTGAAAAGAGATATACCCCAATGAAAAACAAGAAAGATGATGAAGTTTGCACAAAACACATCAAACAAGGAAATTCATATAAGAAGCCTACTTAACCATATTTCTTAGATTGAAAATGGTGTTCTAAACCCGTTGTCTAAAAGAGAACCTCATTGTATACAAAAGTCAATATCTAGGTTCATGGGTCTTGGCGCTTATCTTGCATGATCATGCCTAACTCTCTTCTTAAAGTGCAAAAGCGATCTTCACTCAAAGGTTTAGTAAAAATATCAGCTATTTGACTACTTGTATCCACAAATTCTAAGCACGTATCATTGTTTAGAACATAATCTCTAATAAAATTATGCCTAATCTCATTATGCTTAGTCTTAAAGTGTTGGATTGGATTTTTGGTAAGGTTAATGGAACTAATGTTATCACATTAAATTGGGATATTGGAAAAATTAAGACCATAATCATGCGATGTCTACATAATCCATAGGATTTAAGCACAACAACTACTGGCGACCACATATTCAACCTTAATGGTTAAGAGTGCTACGAAGTTTTGTTTTTAAGAGTACCAATATACTATAGAGTTTCCTAGATAGTGACATATACTGCTTGTGCTTTTCTGATTAACTTTGTATCTAGTGAAGTTGACATCGGAATATCCCATAAGATTTAAAGAAGTGTATTTAGGATACCATAAGTCGATTTCAATAATGCCCACTAGATACTTAAAGATGCGTTTTACCTTATTCAAGTGAGATTCTTTCGAGCAAGAATGAAATCTTGCACATAAGCATACGACGAACATGATATCCAGTCTAGATGCAGTTAAGTACAATAGGCTTCCTATCATACTTATATAAAGCTTTTCACAAATTGATTTACCATGTTCATCTTTGTCTAATTTTAATGTTGTGCTGATAGGAGTAGGCCTAACTTAACAATTGTCTTTTTTGAAATGTTTCAAAAGCTCTCTTGTATACTTAGATTGATTTATAAATGTTCCATTTTTAGTTTGCTTAACTTGGAGACCTAAGAAGCAATTGAGTTCTCCCATCATACTCATTTCAAATTCTTTCTTTATACATTCTACAAATTCATTAACAAGATCCATACTAGTAGCTCCAAACATAATACCATCTACATAGATTTGAACAATCAATGTAAAATAATTGTGATTTTTAATGCATAAAGTTGTATTCAACTTTCCTCTTATAAAGCCATTTTCTATTAGGAAGCTACTAAATCTTCCATACTGTCGAGCCTAATTTTTCACTCTCCCGATTTTTTTTTATAAAATTAGGTCTTCTTTAAACCGACTTATATTAAACCTTACCTATTTAATATTATCCCTTGACTAAGGTTTAAGGAGAACCAGTCCTTTTATTTTGAAAAAAAAAAAAACAACTTTAGAGTCGCCACCCGACTGGAGTTGGGAAAAACAGTTAAGTTATAAGCAATTGAGTGGATTGGTTATAACTTAACCATTAGTCTGCAAAAAAAAAAAAAAAAAAAAAAAAGCCAATTTTTGAAAACTAGAGATTTAGGTTTGGGGGTTAAAGATTTAAACCCTTATAGGTACCATTAACATTCCAAAATTAAGATTAAACTTAAAGATCACCTATTAATTTTGAAAGACAGAAATTGGTTATTAAGTATACTAATTAGATAAACAAAATAATCTAAACTAAAGAAAAAGGGAAATTAGTTTTTTTATTAAATTTTTATCGTTGCCCCATAGGTACCTACATATCTACTATTTGAGATCAAACGTACGTAATTCTTTTATTGAAAATATAGTGAGTTAAGTTGATTTTAGTTTTTTAAAATAGTCAAGTTTACATTTTTACCCATTTTGATTTATTTAAGAAAATTTCCTAAAGGGCCCTAAATTGATTTTTATTTTTGGAAAGTTTAAAAAATCCTAATTTGAAAAATGGTTGATTAATTTTATTTTATTTTTGAAAATTAGATTTTTTTCTAACTATCAAAATAATTTTTATTCACTAACCTATTTATTTTATTATATTACCTTATTTATTTATTTAATTATTATATTTTATTTACTCTTATTAAACCTCAAAAAACAAAAATATTCCCTTTTTTCTTCCTTTTTTTTTCTTCTTCTTCTCTTTTTTTTTCCTTGTTCTTTTCTCTATTTTTTTAATTACATTCACATTTACATGGACATAATAAAAATAAAAAAGAAAGGAAAAGAAAACAATGGCCAAATAATACAAAGAAAGAAGATAAATTTTTTTTTTTTAAAAAAAAAAGACTGCAGATGCAGTGGGCATGTATGAATCTAACCTAGACTAGATTTCGGGTTTGACTTGGGTCAGATCGTAGGTTGTTGGGTCAGTTCATGCGAATTCGAGTTGGGTTGCCTAGATCGCTAATGATAGGAGCAACAAGGCTCTATTCAAAGTGATTCGAATCGAATTTCTTATAGGTGAGGATGGATTTATGTGTTTTAGATTGGGGATAAGGGGAGTAAGCTTGATGTCGCGGCTATTGGAGGTGGTTTCGAGGGTGGTGTAAAGTGGCAATCTGTGGTGGTTGATACGGCAATTGGTTGGTGTTTATTAGGTTTTAATGGGTAGTAGGGGTAAGGGTTTTGAAGTATGGGGAGCTTGGCTATAGACTTAGTTTAGGCTTAGGGTAGTCAAAGGTGGTGGTTCAAGAGGGAAGGGGTTCAGTGGTTAGGGTTTGGTTGGTGGTTATTTGGTCTTGTGGCTAGAAGCCACAGCGGTGGTCAATGGTGGCTAAGTAGAGTAGTTGATGGTGTGGGGAAGCTAGTGAAGGTAGTGGTTGGGGGTGGTAAGCTAGAGGGAAAGAGATTTAAAGAGAGAGAGAGTGAGAGAGTTGCAACTAGAGAGAGAACTCACAAGTGTTCATAAGTGGTTGTTCGTGATTGTATGTCCCTCCAACACCCTTTTATACCCGAATTGATCCCAAAAACATGGAAAGCTTGAATTCGGATTTAATGAAGAATGCCCACAAAATTAGTTTTTTTTTTTTTTTTATTTTTGGAGCTCAAATCGAATGCTCCTTTGACTGCATTTAGACGTATTAATGGGTTCAATTCACAATAGGCTATGTAGAGGATGAATTCGTTCCATTAATTCGTGTATTTTAGCAAGGAAAAAGCACACAATCAAAGGCTAAAGTGAGGGGGTCGGGCTGTTATTGAGAAGGAAAAAGGAGGAAAATCGGGAGGGGGGGTAAGGGAATGAGGAGGGAAAAAGAGGGAAAGTGCTAACGTGGCACTGACGCGGCGCTACATCAGCCGAGTCAACCACTTCTAACCTACCATGTATCATCATGGACATGTAGCAGCTGATGTGGTACGTTATATGGCACCATGTTAGCAAAGCCGCCCAACCCGATGCTACCACATGTTAGGACACATGGCGTAATTAGATTCTAATACGTAGTAGTGTGCTAATTAACAAAAAAACAAAAAAAAAAAAGAAAAAAAGCCTCCCCACATTTGCCAAGATTCAAACCCAAGACCTTACACTCAAACCCTATGCTTAGTCCATATGCTTAACCGTTAGTCCATTAGCCTGTGCCTTATCTATATGTACAATCAAATTGCATATATGAACTCGGTCAACTTAGGCTAGATTTAAATCTGAGGCTAGGTTCAATTACCTAACTTCTAAACCAAATTAAAAAATAAAAAACCTACCTTAAAAAGATATTTTATAAAATCTTATATTTTTTCAATTTTCTAGTTTTTTTCAAAATTTTCCCATTTTCTAAATTTCTCAATTTTTGTATATTTTTTATCTAAATTTCATATTTTTTATGCTTTTCATATTTTTTGAAACTTTTCGTATTTTTTCCTAAACTTCATATTTTTTGGGCTTTCTTATTTTTCTATTTTTTGTACTTTTCCTAATTTAAGGCCTATTGAGAAAAGAAAGAAAAATAATAAAAATAAAAATAAATGAGGCAAAAATTAGGTGTCTACAGCTGTCCCTCTTTATGGCAAAGTTTGAACAAAACCTCACTACAAAGACAAAGAGACATTATTTTTGCCCTCAAGATGACTCTAAAACAACTATAGCTATCCTAAAATCACTTTGGATGAGGAATGAAACCTAGTCATGCCTTTCTAGGCTCACTATCCTAGGTAGGGGTGTATCTAAGGCACAAACAATTTGGTGCTAGAATTGATCTAAAACTAAGTTATACCTTGCTAAGCTCACTAACCTAAGCGGGAGCGTCTCTTAGGGACTACCAATCTAAAATTGGGATTGATCTAAAACCTGGTTGTACCTCACTAGGCTCACTAACCTAGGCGGGAGCATCTTTCGGGGACTAGTGACCCTAAAATGGGATCGATCTAAAACTTAGCCATACCCCACAAAGCTTACTAACTTAGGTAGGAACGTCTCTTGGAGACTAACAACCCGAAAATGGAGTTGATCTAAAACTTAGCTGTACCTCACAAGGCTCACTAACCTAGGTGAGAGCGTCTCTTAAGGACTAGTAACCCTAAACTAGGATCAATCTAAAACCTAGTCATGCCTCATTAGGCTCACTAACTTAGGTAGGAGCATCTCTCGGCAACAACCCTAAAATGGGATCGATTTAAAACCTAGTTGTGCCTTACAAGGCTCACTAACCTTGGTAAGAGCATCTCTCAAGGACTAGCAACCCAAAGTTAAGATCAATCTAAAACCTAACTATACCTCATAAGGCTTATTAACCTAGGTAGGAGTGTCTCTTGAAGACTAGCAACCCTAAAATAGGATTAATCTAAAACCTAGTCATGCCTCACTAGGTGTACTAACCTAAGCGAGAAGGACTAGCAACCCTAAAATGGGATTAATCTAAAACCTGGCCGTACCTCACTAGGTTCATTAACTTAGGTAGGACCGTCTTTTAAGGACTAACAACCCTAAACTCTGTGTTGTGTCAAAAGAAACCAATGAAGAGAAGTGCCCTATGAGCTTGCTAAGGGAAAACTTGGCAAAAGGAAGTGCCTTATGGACCTGCTTGAGAAAATTTTGGTGAATAGAGTAGAAGTGCCCTATAGGTTAGAAGGATGAACTGAGTTAGGATCGTATCTTCGAAGGTTAGCTAAATACTAAATGTAGAAAATGAATACCTTATGGGATGGACAGAAGAGATGATGAAGAGAGGTACCATTTGGATTCACTAAGAGAAACTTCATGAACAAAGGGCCCCAGTGGGTATGCCTAGATAAATCAAGGGTCCTATGAACTCGCTACAAGATCTTTGTAAAAAGAAGCGCATTATGGGCCTATTAAAAGAACTCGATGAATTGAAGGGCCCTATGAGTACACTTAAGGGAAGCTTAGTGAATGCCTCATGGGTTTGTTAAGAAAAACTTCATGAACAAAGAGGCCCAATGGGCTCGGCTAAAGAAATCAAGCATCCTATGAGCTTACTACAAGATTTTTTCAAAAAAGAAGTGCTTTATGGGCTTGTTCAAAGAACTTGGTGAACTGAAGGGCCCTATGGGCATGCTAAAGGTAATTAAGAAATAGAGGCACCCTATGGGTTTGCTAATGACCTTGAAGAGAGTTGAATGGATGGTAGGTGGGATAGCCCATTTGACAGTTGGTTAGGAGAAAAACTTGTCCGAAAACACCACCTAATTTTTTAAGAAACTATTTATAGAAAAACCCTTTTGGTGAAAATAAGTTATGTTGAAAAAGACGTTAGGTATAATTTCCTTTATTTTGGGCAACTAGGCTGGCAAGGATTGAAATAAAGATACTTTCTCTCTCTTTTTCCTTTTCTTCTTCTTTTTATTGGTTTTTTTTTTTATTTTTATTATCTTTTTTCTTTTTCTTTTTCTTTTAATTTGCTAACAAGTAAAGAACCCTTCCTTAATAATCACATGGGGCCTCTTATGTTACCCCTAACTTGGATCCGAGCCGTTTGGTGGGGCCTTGTAGTTTCAAACATCCTTAAAAGGTAACTCATGATTAATTTAGTCAAAGAGAACTTCCTTGCAAACTTTGATCCATATTACACTCTTGACTATAGTCCTAAAATTATAGTCTATTTTGTATGTGATATGCCTTGATCAATCTATTAAATCTTTTTCGATTTATCAATATAAATTTAGGCTTTTGGTCCAAGGGTTTCAAAAGGAACTAACAAAGAAGCTTATTTTGAAATAAATATTAATCTTAAGCATACAAGTTGAGAACCTTAGGAATAATTAGAAATATACTTGCCCCAGTTTCAAAAGCAACTTTTATTAAAGATAAATTACCTTTAAATACTGGAAGAGCTTTTACTTATGTATGGGTGGTATTGTAGGTGGGAAGGCCAAGTGTGAGAGAGGCTTCAAAGTGGATGCAAAGATTTTAGGTTTTTGAGCTTAGACTGTGATTCAAAGCTTTGCGTCTTTAGGGCTGTTTAGGTTTTTGACTTTTGATTTGACTGCCTCTGCTTTCACTTGGCTCCTGACTTACACTTAAGCCCAATTTTCCAACCTCTTTTCCTCATCTTTTCCATTTTCTATTTTGTTTAGCCCTACTATTCTTTTGCTGTTCTCTCTTTTTCTTTTAGCCCAAAGTCTCCATTGCCAAGTTTTTACCTCTCAAGCGATTTAAGGTCCTAAATTCATTGATTTCTATTGTATAGGCTCGAGTGAGATAAGTAAAAGCTTAAGATGTTTAAAAAGGATGTGGCTCTTGCTTATTTCAAAAAAACATAACTTATCAAAAATAAAATTTGCTTTTGAATTTAACGTTACTAAAGTAAGTACAAACTAATTTTAATCCCTCTCTCCTTATCAATGGCCCTAACCTCCAAATTGCCCCATTATGGGGTAGTTTTCGATAGGGTTTAAATTTGAAAAATTCTTCAAATAGGTCCAATGGGGTAAACAAGAGATAATTATGTTTAGGATTTGAGAAATGAATGCCTAATTTCATCTTAATCTACGTATCACATTCAAAGTAGACTTCCTTTAAGAAATGAGTCCAAAGTATCCTCATCTTTATGTTGCTCAACCTTCAAAGTGTTTTAGGTCAGTGTATGGAAAAAAATTTTGACTCTTTTCATTCTAAACCTTTTTAAAGTGAGTTACTAATTCCTTAAGGAGAACTTCTTTGCTCTAATAACAATGCAATCATTCCATTAAAAAAGGAAATTGTATTATTCCAGCTATTATAGACTTTATTAAAAACAACTTTCTTTGCCCTTATCTTAACAAGCACCCAATTACTTGAAACAACCCGTGAGTTTATCAGAAGGCATTTATAAGCTTAAAAGAAATGGACCTCTAGGTAACCCGGTTGGACTATCCTCATGACTTAAAAAAGAAATGTCTTGTTATAGCTCTAACTGAATAACTTTTGCATTAATCAGGTCTTGAATCTTGTTCTTCAATCTCCAGTACCTTTTAGTAAAGTACCCCTTTTAACCCATATGATAGTCTCACTTTGCTTTTGGGTCAAAGCTGCATGGTTTGTAATTTAGATTAAGGGCTTCACAAGCTATAACCCTTACTGCTTTCAAATGATAAAAGAGTTGGGTGATTGCTATCTTCAGTTGAGTGAATTGTCTCCTCTAAGTCCCTTATGTTTGTTCTTTCTCACTTCTCCTCGGCTTCTTTCTGCTTATTGACATTTGATCAGTATTGAACATCGGGTGTTGGAATCTTCTAAGCATGGGGTCCATTATTGTTTCTAGATCTGTAATGCTCTTTTGTATTGTGGCTACCTTCTCTTCTAGATTCAAGAGTTTCCTTTCCAGGTTTGCATCCTCATATATCTAAAGAGTGGTGATTATTGGGAACAAAACTTGCCATTGTTAGGTCATCTAATGCATCATCCTTTCTAGGGAGGCGAGTCTGTCATTAGCCAGGTGAACTTGATTGGAAGAATTTCTTTACCAGTTAGCAACTTATCTTTTATTTATTTATTTTTTTTGTTTTCTTTTAGAGAGAGAAAGATAAAGCTTTATTTTATAGAAACCAAATAAAAATGATGGATTTTTTATTATTTTCCTTTTTTTTTAATTGCACTTCCTTGAGTGAGGGAGAATGAAAAATTATATTGAAGAATTGTCTACAAAGAAGAAAAGAACAAAGAATGATTGTAGACACCTAAAGAAAATAGGAAAATTTCGAAAAAAGTTAGAAAATTGAAAAATTACAAAAAATTAGAAAAATTGAAAAAAAAAAAGATTTTAGAAAATAACTTTCTATTAGGGTAGATTTTTTATTTTTTAATTAAGTTTAGAAATTGAGCCATTGAACTTAGGCTTAAATTTAAATCTAGCCTAGGCTGATCAAGTCCATATATACAATTTGATTGCATATATGAACAAGGCACAAGCCAATGCCTTAACGGTTAAGCATATGCACATAGCAATGGGTATTAAGCAAGAGATCTTAGGTTCGAATCATGGCAAAGGTAGGGAGGCCTTTTTTCTTTTTTTCTTTTTTTTTATTTATTTATTATTGACTATTACATTGCTATGTGTCAAGATTTGGTTATGCCACGTATCCTAATACGTGGCATCATCGCATTAGATGACACGTTGAAGTAGTGCCACGTGGCATGCCACGTCAATCACTACGTGTCATTATATGACACGTAACACCTTAAGATTGGTCTGCATGGCTGATGTGGTGCTATGTCAGCCCATTTTTACCACCCCTTCTTTCCTTTTCCCTTCATTTTCCTCTATTTCCCTTCTCTTTCCTACGGACTCCTTCCTTTTCCCCATATTTTCTTACGTAAAGCTTAGCTAGTCAGCCCACTTTTTGATCATTTTCGAGTCCCTTCAAGCTGTAATTTCGCTAAATTAATGGCAAAATTGCAAACTACGCATAGCCTACTAAGAATTAAGATAAAAATCATGTCTAGATTCAGCCTTCACAAGGATTAAATGAGTCTTGAAAATTCGAAAAAAAATTTAAATTTCAGAAATTGTCAATTATTTCGATTTTGACTTTCTTAGCTTACTAGGTTAATCTTGTATATAAAAGGAGCTTTAAGGAGTTTAGATAACCACGAACAACTATCCCTAAGCTTCAGAATCACTCGACAAACTCTCTCTCTCTCTAGATTTCTCTCTCTAATTGCATCTCTCTCTCTCTCTTCGATTCTCTCTCTCTACTTAACTTCGAGCAAAGCTACCACCCTCACTAGCTTCCCCATACTATCAACTTCCAAACACAACCACCCTCGACCATCGTCGTACCCCTTAGTAGCCCTAAAGCCAAATCCTAACTATCGCCCTTCTCTCTCTTCAAACCACCACCATCACCACTCCCCATACGAAAAAAACTCTATTACGAAGTTCCCTACACCCTATAAGCTAAGTCCCAACCCTCAGTACACCTCCAGCAGCTGTACTGTGCACCATCCAAACATCATTACCGACTGCCACCTCTAACAACCACCAAACGACTACCTCAGGCCATGGTACTCGGCCTACCCCCCAAGTCCAATCCAAAACATACGAATCTACCCTCATCCACTAGAAATTCCTCTTTAATCATCCTAAACTGTACCCTTCAGCTGTCGCTATTGTTAAAGTTAATAGAGCCTGACTTGACCCGATCGATCCAACCCGAAGACTTGGATCTGACCCAACTGACCTAGGTCCAACTCGTACATCCAGCTATATCCATTTGAAGCTTATTTTCATTTTGTTTTTATTTTTGTTTATTTATTTAATCATTTGTTTTACCTATGTAAATGTAATAAAAATAAAAGAGGACAAAGAAAGAAAAGAAAAAGAAGAAAAAAGCTAGATGAAAGAATAAAAAAAAGAGAAGAAGAAGCAAAAAAAAAGTATTTATTTTCTTACTTTATTTTAACTAGTTTAATAGAAATAAATAAGATATAATAAGTAATAAATAAATTGAGTGATAAAATAGGATAAATAAAAAAATAAAAAAGGAAAAATAAATAAAATAAGAATAAATAGTTGTTTTTATCACTTAGAAAAATTGATTTTCTAGAAGAATAAAAATAATAATAATAATAATAAATTAACCATATTTCAAATTGGGGCCCTTTTTAGATTTTTTTAAAAAATAAAAATTTCAATTTAGGACTTCCATTTTTTAGAAATTTCCTCAAATAAACCAAATTGAATTAAAAATGTAAATTCGACATGTTTCTAAAATTAAAATCGATTTAACCTACTAAAGTTTTCATTAAAAGATTTACGTACGTCTAATCTCGAATAGTGAATACGTAGGCATTTACAGGGCAATGACAAAAATGAAAAAAACCTAATTTCTCTTTTTTCTCTAGTTTAATTCAAATTGGGGCCCATTTTAGATTTTTTTTAAAAATGAGAATTTCAATTTTGGACTTTCATTTTTTAGAAATTTCCTCAAATAAACCAAATCGAATTAAAAATGTAAATTCAACATGTTTCCAAAATTAAAATCAATTTAACCCACTAAAGTTTTCATTAAAAGATCTACATACGTTTGATCCCGAATAGTGAGTACGTAGGCACCTACGAGGCGACGATAAAAATGAAAAAAACCTAATTTCCCTTTTTCTCTAGTTTAGGTTGTTTTGTTGATCCAATTATAGTAACCAATAATCAAGTTTTGTCTTTCAAAATTAAAAGGATGATTTTTAAGTTTAATTCTAATTTTGGAAAGTCAATGGTACCCGTAAGGGTTTAAATTTCCAAACCCTTAGATCTAAATTCTCTAGTTTCAAAAATCGTTTTGTAAAATTGATTTTAATCGTTAGGCTAGTGGCTAAGCTATAACCAATCCACCCAATTGGTTATAACTTAACTGTTTTTCCCAACTCCGGTTAGGTAACGACTCCAAAGGAATTTCAAATTGAAAAGAAATGGTTTTGTTTAAACCCTAATCAAAGGTCGGTATTAAACGGGTAGGGTTTAATACCAGTCAGTTTAGAGAAGACCTAATTTTATAAAAAGAATTGAGAGGGTGAAAATCTAGGCTTGACAATGACTAAAGAGAAAATTTTTATTTTAGAAAGATCAGAGTACATGGAACAAAGCAAGAGGGAACCTAATATTGAAACTGAAAATTTATTCAAACTCCTTCAACTCCATTTAAAGTTTCTAATCTAACTCTTGCAATTAGGCAATAATCTTGTTCAACATTTCTAAAGCCCAATTCATGGTTCTCTCGCTTTTTTCAACTTGAGCTAACAAGACCCTGTTAGAGGCCTCAGTACGCCTAGCCCTTTGTTTCCAATAGGTAGCTTCAGCTTGTAACAACTACACATGGATTCCTAGGGCAACTGGTAGTCTTTGATTGTTCTCTTGTTGGTTACTTGCCATTCTTAGGTCTACATTTTTCATGAACAATAATCAATCATTAATGTAGAAAAGAAAGCACATGGAAAAATGCAGGTGTTGGGTTCATTTGGGTAAATACATTACCCCCTTAATTTGCAATCCTACTATTATTTTCAAAAACTTGCTTGCATTAAAACTCTTGAATGATCAATAAGGTTGCAATTTCTTAGGGGTAGTGTACTAACTCAAGGAGGGGGGTATATACAATTAAGGTAGGTTTTGAAAAGATCCTTAAGTTTTATGCCCTCACTTGTTGAAGAACACTTTCATTGGTTACATTAAGCTTAAGTGAGGTGGCCTAATTAACCTCGAGCAATGGTTACACCACAGCACACAATGGCTCCTCTCTTAGGTGTCTACGTACTCGCTATTAGGAATTAGACGTACGTAGTTCTTTTACTAAAAATATAGTAGGTTGAGTTGATTTTAGTTTTTTAAAATAGCCGGGTTTACGTTTTTACCCATTTTTATTTATTTAAGAAAATTTCCTAAAGAGCCCTAAATTAGTTTTTATTTTTGGAAAGTTTAAATGATCCTAATTTGAAAAATGGTTGATTTATTTTATTTTATTTTTGAAAACTTGATTTTTTTCTAATTGTCAAAACAATTTTTATTCACTAACCTATTTATTTTATTATATTACCTTATTTATTTATTTACTTATTATATTTTATTTATTTTTATTAAACTCCAAAAAAACAAAAATTTTCTCTTTTTTTTTTTCTTTTTTCCTTTTTTTCTTATTTTTTCTTCTTCTTTTTTTTCGTTGCTCTTTTCTCTTTTTTTTTTATTATATTTACATTTACATGGCCATAATAAAATAAAAAGGAAAGGAAAAAAAAAACAATGGCCAAATAATAAAAACAAAGAAGATAAATAAAAAAAATAAAAATTAAAAAAAAGGAATTCGGATGCAGTGGATGTACGCGAGTCGCACCTGGACCAAATTTCGGGTCGAATTGTAGGTCATTAACTCAATTCGTGTGGATTCAAGTTGAGTTGCATTGATCGCCAATGGCAACAGTAGCAAGGCTTGATTTAAGGCGACTTGGATCGATTTCTTATGGTTGAGGATGGATTTATGTGTTTTAGATTAGGGATAGGAGTGGGTAGGCTTGATGCCGCGACTATTGGAGGTGGTTTTGAGGGTGGTGCGAAATGGCAGTCGATGATGGTTGATATGGTGGTTGGTTAGTGTTTGCTAGGTTCGAATGGGAAGTAAAGGTAGGGGTTTTGAAGTATGGGGAGCTCGGCTATAGACTTAGTTTGGGCTTAGGGTGGTCGAAGGTAGTAGTTTGAGAAGGTAAGGGGTTTAATGGTTAGGGTTTGGTTGGTGGTTGTTTGGTCATGTAGCTAGGAGCCATGGCGGTAATCGAAGTAGCTAGGTTGAGTAGCTGATGATGTGGGGAAGCCAGTGAAGGTGGTGGTTGGTAGTAGTGAGCTAGAGGGAGACAGATTCGAAGAGAGAGAGAGAGAGCGAGAAAGCTGCGACTAGAGAGAGAAAACGAGAGAAAGAGGAGAGAGAGAGCTCATGAGTGTTCATGAGTGGTTGTTCGTAATTGTGAGTGTCCCTCCAATACCCTTTTATACTCGAATCGATCCCAGAAACATGGAAAGCTTGAATTCAGATTTAATGAAGAATGTCTAGAAAATCAATTTTTTTTTTCTGATTTTTGGAGTTCAAATTGAATGCCCCTTTGACTGCATTTAGATGTGTTAATAGGTTCAATTCATAGTAGGCTATGCAAAGGATGAATTCGCACCATTAATTGGTGTGTTTCAGTAAGGAAAAAGCACAAAATAAAAGGCCAAAGTGAGCGCGTAAGGCTGTTCTTGAGAAGGAAAAAGGTGGAAAATAGAGGGGAAAACAAGGGAAAAGAGGAGGGAAGAAGAGGGAAAGTGCTGACATGGTACTGACATGGTGCCATGTCAACCGTGTCAACAACTCCCAACTTGCCATGTATCATCACGTAACACATGGTAGTTGACATAGCACGCTACGTGGATGCCACATAGAGCCACGTCAACAAAGCCACCCAACTCAATGCTGCTATGTATCAGGACATGTAGCGTAACTAGATCTTAACACGTGGTAATGTGCTAGTTAACAAAAAACAAAAAATAAAAAGAAACAAGGCCTCTCTGCCTTTGCCAAGATTTAAACCCAAAACCTTACACTCAAACCCCATGCCCAGTCCATATGCTTAACCATTAGACCATTGGCCTGTACCTTGTCCATATGTGCAATCAAATTGTATATATGGACTCAGTCAATCTAGGCTAGATTTAAATCTAAGCTCAGGTTTAACAGCTCAACTTCTAAACCAGATTAAAAGATAAAAACCTACCCTAAAATGTTATTTTCCTAAATCTTTTATTTTTTCAATTTTTGTAATTTTTTTCCAAATATTCCCATTTTCTAAATTTCTCAATTTTTGTGTTTTTTATCCAAATTTCATATTTTTTATGCTTTTCTTATTTTTTGTATTTTTTCCTAAACTTCATATTTTTCGGGTCTTCTTATTTTTCTATTTTTTGTACTTTTCCTATTTTAAGGCCTATTGAGAAAAGAAATAAAAATAATGAAAATAAAAATAAAGAGGACAAAAATTAGGTATCTACACATACTAAGCTCTAAGAGCTTGTTTAAGTCCATAAAGTGCTTTGTTAAGTTTATAAATATAATCGAATAACTCACTATGCTCAAAACCTAGAGGTTGCTCTACATACACTTCTTCCTTGATATAACTATTTAAGAAAACACTTTTGACATCAATTTGGAATAGTTTAAAGTCTTTATGTGTTGCAATTGCCAAAAGCATCCTAATGGCTTCTAGTCTAGCAACTCGGTAAATGTCTCATCAAAATCTATCCTTTCTTTTTGGTTATAGCCCTTAGCAACTAATCTAGTCTTGTTCTTAGTTACTATACAAGTTCCATCAAGCTTGTTCCTATAGACCCATTATGTTCAAATTACCGATCTACCACTAGGTTTGGGTACTAGATCCTATACTTCTTTCCTAATGAATTAATTAAATTCCTCTTATATTGCTTGTATGTAACATTCATCTTTTAGAGCTTCATCAATATTCGTAGACTCAACTTGCGACAAGAATACTAGGTTGCTTATATTTTTAAGGGATGATCTTGTTAATACCATATTTGAAGGTTTTCTTACGATTAGTTATTTAGGGTAAACTTTAACAAACCGCCATTCTCTAGGGAGGTTCAAGTTTGATTGACTCATATCTTTATCTTCCCTAAGAACATCTTTATCAAGAGCACTATTTTGGTCATTGCTTAAGTTTATCTTATCTAAACGAGCACTTATATCATTCATTTCATTATAAGACACATCATGCAATGAATGCAACAAATCATCAAATACAATATGTATAGACTCTTCAACAACTAAAGATCTTTTATTAAATACTCTATATGCTTTACTTGTTAGTGAGTATCTAAGAAAAATAGCCTCATCCGATTTAGAGTCAAATTTACTTAGTTGTTCTTTACCATTATTAAGCACATAACACTTGGTACAAAAAGGGTGAAAATAAGACATGTTAGGTCTCTTTCTTTTCTAAAGCTTATAAGGGGTTTTTTTTTTAAATTGATCTTCTAAAAACACAATTTGAAATATAACATGTGGTGTTAATGTCTTGTGGCCAAAAATACTTTAGTAAATTGTTTTCACAAAGCATTGTTCTAACCATTTCAATTAGGGTCCTATTTTTCCTTTTGACAACTTCATTTTGTTGTGGAGTTCTAGGTGCCGAAAAGGCATGTTCTATGCCATATTGATTACAAAAATCATCCATTTCAAAGTTTGCAAATTCTCCCCCATGATCACTCTTAAGAGAAGCAATTATAAGGCCTTTTTCATTTTAGACCTTCTTACAATATTTAAAGAACATATGATTTGTTTCATCCTTACTTACAAGAAAATAGATCCACGTATATCTAGAGAAATCATCAACAATGACTAAAGTGAATCTTTTCCAACTCAAACTCAATGTTTGTATAGGGCAAAATAAGTCCAAATGTAGTAGTTGTAGTAGCTTAGAAGACAAAATAACATCTTTTGGTTTGAAAGAATTTTTTGTTTGTTTTCCTTGTTGAAATACTTGGCAAATGTCATCCTTTTGAAAATTATTTTTTTGTAGACCTTTTACAAGATCTTTTTTAATAAGCTTAGAAATGACTTCCATGCTAACATGTCTTAATCTTCTATGCCACAATCAACTATCATTATTTTGATTGGATAGACAAGTTTTAGTTTGACTTGAAACATTTTTAAAATTGATTTTATAAATGTTTCTTTGTCTATACCCTTCAAAGCTACTTTGATCATTGCTAATTCTTTCAATGATACACTTATTTGCTAAGAATATTACCTTATATCCACCATTACATAATTGACTAATGCTAAGCAAGTTATGTCTTACATTATCAACTAATAATACACTTTTAATAACGAGATCATTATTAATAAGAATGTTACCTTTACCCAAGATGATTGATTTTCTATTGTCCCCAAAGGTAACATTCCCTTCATTCTTCAAGGTTAATGTGGTGAATTTAGTAGCATCTCCTGTCATATGTCTCGAGTATCCGCTATCCAAAATCCATTTGTTGCTCTTTCTTAAAGGTTCCTACAAGAATGATAAATTTAAACTTTCGGTACCTACTTGAGTTTGGATCCTTTCAGTTTATTTATAATGATAAAACTATGTTCCTTAGGGACTCAAACCACCTTTCCTCTACGATTCAAATTGGTATTTCTTCTTATAGCACAAGTATGAGCAATATGGCCATACCTTCCACAATAGTTACAAGCCTTATTAGTAACTTTGACAATATAACTTTTATAAGACTTGTTGATATTGTTTTTGCTATAACCAATTCTAGTTTTTTCAAGATCATGCCTTTATTGTCCTAAAAGTTTTTCTAAATTCTTTTCTCATTCAACGAACTTGGCTATAGTTTGTCTTAAATCATTTAGACTATATTTCAATACATTTTTTCTATTTCTAACTTAGCCAACTTATCCAAACATGCATTTTCATTTTCAATTACATTGATCTTGGATTTCATTTCTCCATTTTCCTTATTTAGCTCTTTAGTCTCATTCATAATTTCCTCATTCCTCTTGTTCAATTCATCATTTTCCTTCTTTAAACTATCATGCTTAACTTTCAACTTTTCATTTTCAATTCTCAAATATTCATTATCATTTTCTCAGTTCTCTTCTTCCTCAACTACCTTATTATACTCATGTTTGAATACATCAAATTCATTTCTTTCATCATTCCTCATTTGTTTAAGAATCTTATTCTTCTTGCATTTTAACAAACTCTTTTAAAAGATCATCATACATGTCTCTCAACTCATCATACAAGAATTAGGATGAAGTGCATACCTCATTATCTAAGGCCATGAAGCAAAGATTGTCATCCGAATCACTCGAATCACTGTCACTCCAAGTGGCCATCGTAGCTTTCTTTCTTGATTCTTTGTCACCTTTCTTGAGGAGTGGACAATAATCTTTAATGTGTCTTGGTTTGTGGCAATTGTAACACTTTCTAACTTCCTTTTTCTACTTTGTAGGCTTTGAGGTATTGCTATCACCAACTTTATCTTTTCTTAGCTTTTTGTTGAACTTCATGAACTTCTTCAATCACCTTGCCATAATTGCCATTTCATCATCATCATTATCATTTTCATCACCTTCATCATTGATATTGCAATTGATGGCTTTGACAGCAATAGTCTTCTTCTTAGATTTTTCTCCATGTCTTTTGATCATCTCATAGGTCTTGAGTGTACTAAGAAGTTTCTCCTTCGATAGTGCTTCTAGATCATGCACTTCTTCAATAGTGATCCTCTTAGCTTCCCATCCATTTGGAAGAGACCTAAGAACTTTTGAATTAATCTCCAAGTTAGAAGTCTCTTACTAAGCACCATTAATGGATTAATATATCAAGAAATCTCTTGTGCATTTCATCTATGGTCTCATTAGGAAACATTTTAAAATTTTCAAATTCACCACACAATAGACTTATTTTAATGTCTTTGACTCTAGATGTGCCCTCATATGTGCTTTGTAGCTCATCATAAATTTCCTTAGCATTTGTGCATGCACAAGTTCTAATAAAATCATTTTTGCTCATGGCACAATGCAATATGTTCATAGCTATTTCATTTAAGTCTACTTTCTTCTAATCTTCCTTAATATATTCATCCTTTTCCTTTCCTTCTATTTTGATTGATCCTTTTTCAATTACAACCCAAGTTTTCTATTTTGTAATTTAATAAAAATTTTCATCCTATACTTCCAATACAAATAGTTTCCACTAGTAAGAAGTAGTGGCCTATTTATATCTTAACCCTCCATGAAACCTATTGCATTTAGTGCCATGATCTTTACTTTATAATGTGATTAAGCGATGAAAACTATAGAGACTAGCTCTAATACCAAATGAAATACTATACTAGGAGTTCAAGAGGGCAATAAATTGAGTTTAATGACTAAATTTTACTTTGGCAACAAATCTTTAATCAAGTTGACCAAATAGATACAATATGGAAATATTTAAGAGATAATTAGAGTGAAAAAATATAAAGAGAAATTAAGCTCAAGATTTTAATGTGTAGTTCAGACCGCCTCTTACTCTCCATAATCACCCAATGCCTAAACCGAGGTCTTCACACACAATTTTAATGATGACAATCTCAATGGCACAAGTGCCTACACCTAATCTCTATTACATGTGATCTCATAATCATAATAACTTTCAATTACTTAACACTTGTAAAAATTGAAAATATGAAGCTTAGCACTTGTTGACACCCAATTTTTACAAACCCCACCACCACAAACCACCACCCCCCTGCCTCTTCTTTTTTTTTTTTTTTTATTCCTTCAATAGGATAAAGAGTCCTAAATTATGAAAAATCCAAAAAAAAAAGTAGAAAATTTTAAAAACCTAAAAAATAAGAAATTTAGAAAAAATACAAAAAAATAGAAATTTTAAGAAAAAGCAAAAAATGGAAAAAATAGAGAATTTAGGACATTTATAAAATAATAAAGTTTTTTAGATAGAGTAGAATATTTAATTTAGATAAAATAGGAAAATGACCATTAGGTTTAGGCTTAGAATCAAATCTATCCTAAGTTGAATCTAAGCTTAGGTTGGTCTAGTACATATGTATAATTTAATTGCACATATGGTTAAGGCATAGGCTAACGGCTTAACGGATAAATATTTAGAATTAACATTGCATTAAGGTAGAGGTTTGGAGTTCGAATCTCATTAGGCACAAAATGCCTTTTTCTTTTTGAAAGGAAAGAGGATATATATAATAGTAATAAAACCTTAACGTACACCTAAAATAGGAGTTTTATAATAGATATTTAAATTTTAGTTTTTATTTTATTTTATTTATCAAAACAAATTATATGGTGCGGACCAAAAATTGGTTCACAATATTTAAATAAGGCAAAGCCCTGTTCAGTTTAGATGCAGTGCATGCCCCATTCTTTTTCAAATGCACGTGTGGGGGGCGCATTTATAGGCATTTATCACACATTAACAACCATTTTTTTTTTATAAAATCATGCACTATACACAGCCTAATTTCGAATTCATCCAAAAACTAGTCTAGATTTAATTGAAAACGCATTTAAAATTGAGGTCAAAAATCGAAAAAAATTGTTTTTCAGGTTAAAATTAATTAACACATTTAATCCGATTGTTGAACTTTCCTAGGTTGTTCGATGTTAGTTTAGTATAAAAAAGGTCCTTTGATCCATTCTAAAGGACACCAAAGATTAAAAATAACCATTCTCTCTCAATCTTCAATCCTCTCTCTTTCCCCCCCTCTCTCTCTCTTTAGGCATCTTCTTCCAAAACCATCACCACAAATGACTTCATGCTAGTCAGAAAACCAAGACCCGCCATCCCATTCACTTCGAGCAACCACCATACGCCACCATTAACAACCACCGCAAGGCACCACCTTCAAACCCTACCAAAATGGACTCCAATTGCCAAGAAGTCAAGCGTACCTCCCCTCCTCCCCAAGTCTAATTCAAAAGGCATAAATCTCCCATTCCTCGCTCATTTTGACTTTGATAAGGGTTCGAAACCACCCCATCGAAGCTACTGCTAAAGAGGAGCTTGGAGCTGATCAAGCTAACCCAATTTGCACAATTTTTTTTTTCTTTTTATTTATTTATTACTCATGCATTTGTCAATATAAAGAAAAAAAAAAAGAAGATAAAGTAGTTTGGTTTGTTTCTTTATTTTTATATTCTTGGTTAAAACTTAAACAATAAATAAGATAAATAAATAAAATGAAAAAATAATGAAAGTCATTTTGACATTTAGAAAAATTGGTTTCTTTTCAAAAAAATAAATAAAAACAATCGATCATCTTTCCAAGTTAAGACCTTTTCATTAGAATTTCCAAAAATAAAACCCTAATAAGGACCCTTAGAAAATTTTGCTTAAATAAACTTAAAACAAGTAAAAACGTAAATCCAATTTTTTTCATGAGTTAAAATAAATCAACCCGCTAAAATTTTTGTAAAAAAACTACATATATCTGATCCCAAATAGTAGATATGTAAGTACCTACAGGGCAATAGTAAAAACCAAAAAAAAAAAAAAAAACATTTTTCCACTTTAGTTTAAATTTTTCAAATTCGTTAATCAATGATTAAATTTTGTTTTTCTAGGATAATTTTTTACTGGTGATTTTAAGGGATTAGGTTTAAAGTTGAAAAGTTAATGATACTTGTAAAGAGTTTAAAAATTCTAACCCTCGAACTAGTTTTTCTAGTTCTTAAAACCATTTTGAAAATTGGTTTTATCAAAAGATCAATATCTAAGTTATAGCCAATTGGTAAAAACTTAATTCTTTTTTCCAACTGTGGTTGGGTAGTAACTCCAAAAATATTTTCAAAATTAAAAAACCAGTTTTCTTTAAACCCTAGTCAATGGTCAGTATTAAACAGATAAGGTATAATGTTGATTATTTTAAAAAAGGCTAATTTATAAAAATCAAGAAAAAAACCAGGCTCGATAACTTAATGACTCCACTAGGAACGTCAAGAGGGTTAGCCATTCAACAATCTAAAATTAAAATTAATCTTTAAAAATCACCTTAGTGCAATTTATTTACTTATTCGTTCTTTGTTGTTTGTACCGTAATTGTACTAACGTTTCTATAGGTTTGATTTTAATTATTTAAAGGGGGATTTATTTTATGTACCATGAATGGACAATAGATACGGTCAAACTCGAGTTGTCTTAGGACCTTAAGATAAGAAGCCATTGTGTAAGTTCTAAGTGTAGTAGGGTAACAACTGCTCGGGGCCGATTAGGTTGCCTCCCTTAAACTTCGATGTGACTAAAGAATCATTTTTTCATAAATGCATGAGGTCACAGAGGTTAAAGACTTCTAGAACCTACCCTTTTTGCATACATTTTTTTAGGTCAACGATTAGCTAACATGTGGTTTTGTTACAAAAGAGAAGAAGAAAAAACGACAAACCTAGAGTTTCTTTCCCTATATTTTTCCTAGAATTCATGTACATAGGAAATCTTTTGTAATTTCTTTTTGTGTAAATATTCTTTCCCTTATAATTTATGTTTTTTTTGTAATCTTTCAAAAATGGCCAACTCATCCAATGCCAAAGTCATCGCCAAAGAGATTCATGTCCATAAGCCCATAAGCTTAAAGCCCATACTCAATCAATGGTTTTAAGCCTTTAACCGAAGAGAACAAGAGTTCATTACCAATAAGATTAGGCCTACACTCTCACTATCTAAGGTGAACGTTAACGTTATGCTAGTGAGGGCCTTGGTCCATTTCTAGGAGCCCAAAGAAGTCACATTCCGTTTTGGGCCATACGTAATCAGCCTAACTCTAGAAGAATACATCTAACTACTTCAAGCCCCTCCCTTAAATGAAATTTATGTTCCAAAGCTTAGCTTTGGCCTGGCCTACATTTTTTCAAAATTCTTGGGGATCCTTAAAACTGAAATAAATGCAGCCCTAAATGATTGCAACAAATACTCTATCAAGATTTGGGATCTAATCCATTGGTTCCAAACTGAACCTAGCTCCAACAAACGAGCTCTGTTTCTTGGTAATTAGAGGGAGAATCGAATCAAGGCCTATATATTAGAAGTATTTTCCACCATCTTATTTCTAAGTATATCTTTTCTCATATACTTTAGGGTGGCAGAATTAGTGGCTCAATTTGGGAAAGGAAGTCTTATATTCCAGCCCTACTTGCCAAACAAATAAAGAACTTTAATTTCCTTAAGAAAAGAGGTAGTGGAGATCTCAGGTCAAGCATAATACTATTAATACTATGGTTCATCAGCCACATCAAATGCTTTGGGTTAGACTTGATAAGAGGTGCATTCCCCAATAAGATTGATCTTATTAACTCTTTCATTGATAATATCAAATTACCAAAAGATATCCCTACCCTTCTCTAAATAGAAATTCTACAAGATTTTCGAGTAAAAGACATACTATGAACCGCTAGATGGAGTAATAATACTAAGGTCATATTGGTTTGTAAAGATTATCATGTCGTACCACTAATCGAAATGAGTTGATGTGTAGGCTACTATCTAAACAACATGGTGAGGCAGTTTAGGAGCATCCAGGACATAATTCATAGGCCTTCATTAGAGCTATTCACCCTTTACCTCGTACCAAGACCATAAGCCCTAACATCGATTTGAGCGAATTCATAGGAGAAGTAAACAAACACCGGGTCACTAAAGAGTACTTATACGATCAACTTCACAAGGCAAGCATGATGCAGTATCAAGCATTAGAAGTCCTTCAACCTTCCCCTACCAATCCTAGCTCTAAAATGGTGACCTACATGGACCATGTAAAAGCTCACGTAAAAGTCCTCTACGATGAAAAAGACAAGTGGGAAAACCTCTTTCGGGAGTCTAGGCAAAGAGTACATGCCTTGTAACACCAGTTGAAGATAGCCTAGAAGAGAATCCAAGAATTTGAGGAAGCAACTGAGCATGGTCAAAAGCAAGGTAAAGTAGCGGCCATCGAACCCAACAACCAGAAGAAGAAAATGTCATTAGGCCCATTGAAGAAAAGAAGATTAGTCTACATGAATTTGTATTTTTCTATTTTTTTTATGTAATAAAACTCCAGGAGTTAAAGAATAATAAATAAACTTGCCGTTTTGTTAATTAATCATCAATCCCCTCCCTTTCATCTATGTGGCACACCTGCATTTCATTCATTTATTTTAGTTCCAATTAAAATATTCATGTGTTGACTTGTTGAGAATTGATCTTAAATTAGGTCACCCAGATAGTAACCTCACATCAAACCATCTAGAAAAGTCCTATCCAAACCTACTCTCAAACTAGAATGGCTAGCCAAGGAAACGACAACACCAACACAAACAACAACAGTGTCCACCCCGAAGTTATTGACCCTACTAAGCTAAGTTTACACTATTTAGAATGAATGGTAAGGAAGATTGTAGATTAATTAAGCTTCCTTATTGATAGCGTCGCCTTACTTAGGTTCACAACTTTAACAAATGAAGAAAATTCCAAAGCCTAGTATGGAAAGAATGTTGAAGCTCTACCCCCTGAAGCAGAAGAAGCCTATCCGAAAGTTAACCAGGACTTTAAAACCTTTGAGACAAAAGGGGTCTTTCTAAAGGTTAACTCGACTTTCAAGCCAAATGCTTACTCATTTCCAATCAACTCAAAGCCTAAAGCAGATCAGGACAGATTAAAAGAATTCAAAAGGAGATTGACTTAACGAATCATTGAGAAAATGAAAATGTTCAAAGGATGTGATGGATTCGAACAAGCTGGTATAATAGATTTCTCTGCTTATGACTATGGAAGTTTCCTAGAGATATTTAAATTGCTTAACTTCAAGAAGTACAATGGAACTGGATGCCCTAAATTGCACACCAGGCTATACGTATGCTCAATTGGATCTGAACCAAATAAGCATATAGGAAAAGCTGGCTAGGGCGTTTTATGAGCAATATAGGTTCAATGTTGAAGTGGCACTTACTATAATGGACTTAGTTACCCTAAGGAAGAGGTACAATGAATCTTTTAAGGAATATGCCCAAAGTTGAAGGTCCTTAGCTATAAGAGTGTCTATACCCATGACTGGGAAAGAGCTAACTTTAGCTTTTATCAACACTCTTGAGAGACCCTACTTCGTTCACCTAGTCAAGCAAGCCTCTTCTAGTTTTGCAAAAGTAGTAGCAGTAGGGTATTAGATTGAAAGTACCATCTCCTCCGACAAGTTACAAGAACCATAAGATAGATGACTACCTTATGCTAAACCCACCATTAGCAATCCTAGAAAAGCTACTGTCAGTATGGTTAATTCAAATACTAAGCCCAATGCCTAAGTCTCTTTTAGGGAAAATCCTTTACCAACTCAACATCAATTCAAAAGCTAACCATAAGTCAGTAGGGCCCCAAGGCAATTCACCAAAATACCCGTTCCTCTTAGTTAGATACTTGAAAAACTAAGAAAGGATAATCTATTCCATTCTGAGGCTCTCAATGAAAGATACAAACTAAGATTTTTTTATCCCAATGCAAGGTGTCAAAATCATTTAGGGCAAGTAGGCCATTCAACAGACTCATGCTTGAGATTAAGAAATAAAATTCAAGATTTAATCGATGAAGGCATAGTCCAACTACACTTCATAGAGGCTCTAGCACCAAACATCAACAACTACCCCTTGTGTAGACTTCGTAAATTTAACCTTCTAAACATGGTGTAAAACCCAAGTATCATAGATATTTCCCTAAGTCGACAAGACTATATAAAATGAAAACCAACTAAAATTTTAAACTCAGAGCTTAAAACGAACTTGAAAGGCCTTATTATACGATTTGGAAACCCTAATCATGCAAGAAAACCCCAATCCCTAAATACACGTACTTTTAAAAATGTAAACCTAAACTTAATAGAAACCGTAAATATTAAATCATAAAATAATATTTAAAACTCTATAAAATTATCTTGATGCTTGAAAAGCCATAAATCAATAAAATTATCAATAATTTTATGAAATCATATAAAACTGATAACAAACAAATTAAGGATTATTTCAAGTAATAATAAACAACAAACTAAGCTAGTTAAAAGGAATAAATTAATGAATTTACTAAAATTATTTTACTTCTGTACATAAGTAGCCCCACAATATGTATATATATATAAATATATTACTAAGCAATTTCCTTTTCTTTTCATAATCTATCGTATAAATATATATATATATATGTTATATAATAAAGTGATGGTTTGAATTAATTAAACCAATTGAACCTCAAACTCCTAAGTTTATGTCAATTACTCCCGAGTTGGTGAAAAACCCTAAAACATACATAAACTCACTCGAACCCTAAAACTTAGGATGATCAAGGACTTATGACCCCAAATAAATAATTAAAAATATAATTTCAATAAATTTTATTCAACCCTAGAAAATTCTAAAATTTCTTAAGAAGCAAATCACAACTTACAAATTAATTTGAGAATCAAGCCCTAAAAGAATTCCATATAAGATAATGCCCTTATTTTCACTTATAAGCTATGTTACATATAGATAAGTTGTAAACCCTACTTTTTAGTAGACTTGTGATTTAACTAAGAGTACTTCCCAAATGTTCCTAAGGATAAACTAAGTTAAGAATTCAAGTTTGCATTTAAAAATGAATTTAATTTTCCAATTCAAAAGTCTATTATCGATAAAAACTTGACTACGAAAACCATGGACTCTAAGTCACTCAAAACCTTAAACCCTAAAACAATTAAGGACTTATAACCCTAAGCGACTAATTGATAATTTAATTTGAATAATTTTATTCAACTTTAGAAATTTTCATAATTTTATAAGAATTAAATCATAATTTACAAATCAATTTAAGAAACAAACTCCAAAAAAATTTCATATAAGACAATCTTCTTGTCTTCATGCATAAGACTTGTACACATGAATAAGTAAACCAACCAATTACCCTAAATAACTTATCAATTGAAAGTTGGAATCATTTATCAATTGAGAACTTATTAAAAACTAGTGATAACATACTTTCCTTATCACCCCTTCACTTATACTATATATGGACAAGTTATCACATTATTTTATATGTTGAACTTTTAATTAAGTGACAAGACAACTTAATGCCCAAAGAGGACACCCTATGGCTAATTGGGAAGAGAGCCTAAGGGAAGCCATGCCTTGTCAACTTTCAATCACTCAATTGTCTTACATATCTACTATTTACCCCTTAATGCTTACATTATCTAGTCTTGTTAAAAAGTTGGCATTTGTGCATTCTAAAAGAAAATCAATTAAAGCTTCTTGCACACACTTCTCCTCCCATTAAAAAAAAAAAAATCTGCCACTATCTCCCTCTTTCACTTCATTTTCACTTTCTTTTCTCTCACTTTAAACACAAATTAAAAGAAGAAACCTAACCCCACAAAACCCCACATTGCCACTACCCTTTTTGCTTCATAACTCACGGCACAAAAGCTTGATTTTGTTGCCTCCTCTTGTCAATTTCAAAAATCACTTTTAGGAACTTTAGAATATCCTCAAAGCCCCACTTCAAAGATCAAGACTCTAGTTTCAAAAGAACTTACAAGAAGAAGAAGGAAGACAACGAGCTAAGAGGTTACTTAGTTGCATTATCACCTTGTTTTCGCTTTGAGGACGAGTAAGTTGTTTCTTTGTGTTAGTGGTTTAGTATTACATGTTAGGAGACCATGTTTTCAAGAAGATATTAGCATGATCATAAGATGATAAAATAGCTAGATCACCTTAAGAAGTAAGCTTGTGAACCCCTTTACATGAAGTTGAAATATGAGCATGTAGAGTTGGTGTTTTATAAAGATACTTGTTTAACATTTTGAATGGAAGGTTTTAAGTTGGGAAAATCTTGAAACAAGGACTTGAATGAGAGATGAACATACTAGACGTGAGGATTCAAAGATCATTTGGGTGTTGATTTTATTTCCATTAAGCTAAATATGCTCAAATCTAGACTTAGGTTAAGGAAAAATCCATCACATGAAGTTTTATGAGGAAACCAACTTTGTATGACATTTGATAACTTAAGTCCACATAAACGCCCAAGGAGTTGTTGTTAACACCAAGAGTGTAAACCAAAGTGGAAAATTTGACCTTAAGGAGTATTTTAAGTTTGGAATAAAGTCCTAAGCCTAAACCCAAAGAATTTCTTAAGTTACCAAAAAACCTATTAACCAAACAAAGCCCAAAAGCACTCCAATTCATGAGGATCGCTACTGTTCCGACCTATGTGCAGTTTTTCGTGCCTCATTATGAAAATCTAACCTTACCACGCTAAAGTAAACTAAAAAATGATGAAGATTGACTATAAGATTATAAAAATCGGATTTAAAGTGAGAAAGTTATACGCGATTAAACTTTAAGCAAAAACTAGGAAAAATATGAAACCAAGTCAAAAGTATAAGTAAAAGGGTTTTAGTTTAGTTTTCCAAATCCTATTTCAAATCCTTCTAGTATTATATTTGCGTTGTCTAAGGGACCCGGCTTTTGGGAGACAACCTATCCTAGATTATTTTAATTGATCCGCATGGCTGAGTGAGTAAATTTCTAATGACTTTTTACTTGATTTTGCTTGTAGAATAGATGTACCTAAACTTGTATATATAAATTTGGATGCTTGTGGGATATGGGAAATACATGTGTATGAATTTATGGATGAATGTGACGACATGTTAATTACATAATAATGGGAATTGTTTGTGATAATTTATACGTGCAATTGTATGGAATGAAATTGTCTAATCACCTTGAAAATCGAGTTAATCATTTATACGATTAAGAAATTAAATGGATTATCCATTCCCCATAATTGTATTCGGATAACACTGACTACCACTTCACATAGAAGACAGGAAGAGACTCACAGGAGGACGAAACTCTTGCAAGATTGAGCATTACCTATGTCATCATTTTTAGTTGAGTCTCTGTCCTAAGCTGATGGGCTTACTAGGTACTAGGAGACACCAATTGTTAGCAAGGGGCCGAGTCTTGTGTGGCTTCTAATTAGGGCATGTGTTTGTAGATTACGGGGGCTACCACACCGCTAGACTTGGGATTTTGAAAATACGGTTTGTCGTTTGGAAAGAAAGTATATTATATATAATCGACGTATATATATATATATACATACATATATATGGTTTTGTTTTTTACTTAAGCACAATAGTGCAAATGAATTAAAACCCAAGGTCTAGAACCTGGATTTTGGTTTGGGTCGGTTAATTATCTCTAAAACCTAACTACAAGGGTCATAATTTTGAGTCGTATGTAGTTCCTAGGCTACTACATGCGTTATTTGGCATACTGATTATTGATGCATTCATATGATTGTACATCTAATAAATTTCTATCATGCGGTATTGATGAGGGTAATTATCTTACTAAGCGTAAGCTTACACCCCAATAGTTCTTTTCCTTGCAGGTTGATAGATAGTTAGGACAGGGATAAGAATTGAGTGCAGAGTGCTACCATTGAATCAGTATGATGAAAAGCTCATGTAGTTACTTTAAAATGCTCCAAAAAATGACTAATATCTCAACTAAGTTTAGTATCTTTAGTAAGTTCAGAATTTTCTGGAATTGTCTATCTTATTTCATTATTTTGGTAGGGGATACCGATTCTCTACGGTTCTGAGGAACTGTGGAAAAATGGATATCCATAATTATTTATATTATATAATGAGTCAATGAACTAAAATTGAAGACCCTAGCGAATAACTATTTAAAGTCTTGTAATCTCTAACTTGCAAGGCGATTTTCTTATCATGGGTGCACACGTGATATAAAAATTCTAGGAAATACTACTAGGCCCCTCCTAGGGTTGCTATACCTTGCCTACTCATGGGCTTGTCATCAATATGATATTTGACGACTCAAATCCCACCATCAACATGATTTGTTCCAATTGAAAGCCTAGGGTTTATAGATTCTACAAACAAGAGGAGAATGAAATTCCACAAACCAAAAGGTATACCATTTACATGCCTATAGCACCCGAGAAATATTAAACTGCCCCTCTCAACTACCAGGTATTAAATCAAGGTCAATTAAGCTCACTTGTAGGAGGGATTACTTGCTCTATTAGAACTTACGACTTAAAAGAGGACTTAAGAAAGAAAATTATGTTAGAAAGGCCAAACAATGAACCAGTTGAATATGAAGAATAATTATCTACCTTCACCAATATAATCAAGTCTAGTAAGTATAAAATAATGGGTCAGCTCACTAAGACTCTAAAATAAATATCTCTCATGAGTTTATTGATGGCGTTAGAACCGCATTAGGAAGCTTTAATCAAAACTTTGAGGGAAGTCAAAGTCCTTCACAAGATACCAGCTAAAAGAATAAGGTTTGTCACCAATCCTATCCTCACCATGGATTAGATTTTGTTCTCTATAGAGGAATTGCGCAAAGAAGGTAATCAACACACCAAGCCTCCCTTTATAATAATGAGGGTAAACAATATCATCATAGTAAGAGTCCTCATCGACAATGGATCATCCTTGAATGTTTGCCCTCTCGCTACCCTGGATCTATTAGGTATCGATACAACTGCTATTAAGCCAAGTTCGTTGATTGTTAGGGCTTTTGATAGGTCTAGAAGAGAAATTATTGGGGAGATCAACTTACCAATTGATATTAGCCTATAGACTTTCAACATTCGATTCCAAGTCCTAAACATCCTAAGGACCTTCAACCTATTATTAGGAAGACCATAGATACATTCAGCAGGAGCCATACCTTCAAGTCTTCATCAAAAGGTTAAGTTCATCTCTAATGGCTAAGTCATAACAATTATGGGTGACTTGGATTACAAAATATATAAGGAAACAGCCATTCCCTATATTAGCACTAAGGAGCAAGACCACTTTGAGCTCCAAACATTTGAAGAGGTGTACATGATTACTGATTGGTAGAAAGATGAGAGGCTGAAATTCAAAGAAGGCCAATTTAGTACCCATAGGCTAGGTTACATCCTAACTCTAATGGAAGAGTTGTAAAAAATGCAAGTTAAGAGTAGAAGAAGTGATAGGTTGTATCACACCCCAATGACCTTCCTACCATTATCAGAAACTTTCACCCAGGCTAATGTCCATAATTTAAAGCTTACCAAAGAGGATACCTCCAGTAGAAATGAAATAGTTGGCCCATCCAATAAGTCCCAATACCTGAATAATTGGTTCTCCATCCCTATGAATAATTATTACAGAGTTCTATAATAATTACCTTTATTCTACAATATTGTACTCAAAAGAATTTCCTCTAAATAAGAATTAGTCTCATTTCTCTTCGCTTCTTCTTTACTTATACTCTTTCCTTTACATACTTTTCTTTTTCCTAGATCTAACGCTTTAAATAAAGGCCATGGATACCTCACGCAAGTAGGTAATGAAAATATTGATATCACTTCTGACCCTACTAGGTTAGTTGTTGGGAATGAAGTCAATGACTATAGTGACGTGTAAGAAAGTTGGCAAAAACGTAAAATGAGTAAAATTTCCATTGACGAGCCAATTGAGACGATTAATGTTAGGACTAATGATAACACCAAAACATTGAAAATTGGAAGGAATTTGAAAGAAGAACAAAAGGCAGAAATGATCGCACTATTATCTAAATACCAAGATGTGCCTACATGTTCTTATGAAGATATACTTGGATTAGATCCATCAATCGTGGTCAATTGCTTACCCATACGAGATGATATTAGACCTAAGAAACAGAAGCTAAGAAAGTTTCAACTAGATGTCTTGTTGAAAATTAAGGAAGAAGTTAGAAAGTTACTAAAGGTCAATTTCATTGAGGTATCTAATTATCCCAAGAGGATAGCCAACATTGTGCCAGTAATGAAGAAGAATAGAAAAGTTAGAGTGTGTGTAGATTTTCAAGACCTCAACCAAGCAACCTCTAAAGATAATTTCCCCTTGCCCCATGTTGATGTCTTAGTTGATAACATGGTCGGAAACCATCTTTTCTCATTCATGGATGGGTTCTTTAGATATAATTAGATTCAAAAGTCTGAAGAAGACAAAGCTAAGACTACATTTATCATAACTTGGGGCACATTTTGCTATAAAGTAATTCCCTTTGGACTTAAAAACGCCAAGGTAACTTACTAAAGAACCATGGTTGTAATCTTTCACGACATGATGTACAAAGAAGTTGAGGTATCTGTTTATGATATGATTCAAAAATCCAAGGAAGGAGAAAATCATGTGGATAATCTAAGGAGATTGTTTAATAGGTTAAGAAAATTTCAATTGAAGCTCAACCTAGAGAAGTATATCTTTAAGTGGCTTTAGGGAAATTATTAGGTTTCGTAATCAACCAAAGGAGTATCGAAGTAGACCTTGATAAAGTCAAAGCAATAGTTGACTTACCCCCTCCGTGCACACTCAAAGAAATCAGAGGCTTATTAGGCCGTTTAAACTATATAGCTTGGTTCATATCTCAACTTACAGACAAATGTTGTCCCTTGTTTAAGTTGTTGAAAAAGAACGCCAAGATCAATAAGGATGAAGAATGTGAGTAAGTCTTCACAAAAATGGAAGAGTAGCTCATAAACCCTCCAATTTTGGTAGCTCCAAAACCTAGGAAGCCTTTATTTCTATACTTAACAATATTATCAGAATCCATGGGGTTTATGCCTAGACAAAAAGATAAGGAAGGGAAAGAATGAGCCATATACTAGTTGAGTAAGAAGTTGAAAGAACTTGCTGTACTTTGGTCTGGGTAATGCATCGACTTAGACGATACATGCTCTATTACCAAATTGAATTGTTCACTTAGCATAATCCCCTGAAGTATTTGGCAGATAAATTGGCCCTAATTGGTAGAATCTCAAAATGCTAAATGTTACTATCGGAGTTCGACATTACGTATGTAAACTAGAATTCAGTCAAGGGGCAAGCACTAGCAGATTAGTTAGCAGAGAATTCTTTTGATAATACCCCTTAAGAGTTACAAGTCAATTTCCCCGACGAAAACGTCTTAACAATTGAAAGAAGCTCTAATAAAGGAGAAGATAATGAACCAACGAAATGAAAGATGTTCTTCAATGGGGTAGTTAACATGTTCGAGTATGGAATTAAGGCAATACTAATATCCCTTAAAGGTATATAATACCCTGTAGCTATAAGGCTCGTTTTCTCATACACCAATAATATTACTAAATACGAAGCATGTATTATGAGACTCAAAATAGCCCTAGATAAAGATATTCAAGAATTAGAAGTGTATGGAGGCTCTTCACTCATTATCAACTAAGTTTATGGAGAATACAAGATGAAAGATCCTAAACTAGTACCTTATCACTAGCACTTAACTGAATTGATGGAGAAATTCAAAGAAATCACTTTCAATCACATATTGAGGACTCAAAATCAATTTGCCGATGCATTAGCCACTTTAGCATCTATGATTCAAATATACAGTGGAGTCAAGATTCAGCCCCTCACCATTGAAATTGAAGACAAGCTTGCCTTCTATCTAGCAATTGAAGGTACGAATGGCAAAAAGCCATGGTACCATGATATTAAAATGTTCCTACAACCAGGTACATACCTTGAAGAGGCTAAGAAAAAGGATAGAAGGATAATCAGGAGATTGGTTACCCAATTCTTAGTAAGCGAGTTCACTTTATACCAATGATCTTTTGATGGCACACTTTTAAGGTATGTGGATGAGGAGGAGGCTGAGATGTTGATGAAAGAAGTACATGAAGGAGTATATAGCCCTTAGATGAATGGTTACTTGTTAGCTAAGAAAATTATGGGGATAGGGTATTACTAGTTAATAATGGAGAACGATTACATCAAACACATCAGGCAATGTCACCTATGCCAAGTTTATGCAAATAAGATAAAGGCCTCGCCTCAAGAATTACATGCACCGTCAGTACCATGGCCTTTTTCAATGGGGGGAATAAACATCATCAACCCAATTACTCTAAAAGCATCCAATGAGCATTGCTTTATACTGGTCGCCATCGATTACTTTAGCAAATGGGTTGAGGCTTCATCCTACTCAAGCGTTGCTAAAGGGGTTGTAGTTAAGTTCATCAAGAAAGATATCTCGGCACAATACAGGGCTTTAGAAATGATCATCACTAACAACAATACTAATCTTAGCAATAAACTCATGTCAAACTTATGCCGACAATTCAAGATCATTCATAGAAACTCTATATTGTATTGACCTTAAATGAATGGAGCCATTGAAGTAGCTAATAAAAACCTTAAAAGAATAATAAAAAAAAATGGCTATATCATAGAAGGACTGTCACAAGATGTTGTCATTGGTACTCATGGCCTATCGAACTTCCATCAAAACGTAGATTGGGGAAACACCCTACTCTTTGGTATATAGCATTAAAGCGATGTTACCAGTAGAAGTTAAGATCCCATCTCTCAAAGTACTATCTAAGACTTAGTTAGACAAACCTAGTTAGGTAAAGAAACACATTAAGCAACTAAATTTGATTAATGAAAGAAGATTGATAGCCCTGTGTCATAATCAGTGTTATCAACAAAGAATATCTTGAGCTTTCAATAAAAGAATATGACCCTGGAACTTCAAAGAAGGTGATATGGCATTGAAAAAGGTTCTCCCCAATGCATAAGGCTTTGCTCCTAATTACGGAGGCCCTTACGTTGTGAAGTGGGTATTATTAAGAGGGGCTTTAATTTTGTCCCAAATGGATGGTCTAGAATTGAGAAACCCTGTAAATGCTAACGCTGTAAAGTTGTACTACCTATGAGAAGTCAAAGGAAATTTTTACTTAGAATACGAGAATGCCAATCATTTTGAATGTTATTGTGGTCTAATTTTCATTATCTATAAGTAAGTTGGTATCCTTAGCAGTTATCGACATTGGAATCACCACATTATCCATTAAAAGGTCCATCACCATTACTCCATCTAATTAAACCCATATACTGAAAACACAAGAGAAGTTGAGAAATGAAATATGGAACATTAGTAATTAACAAAACTCTTTAAAATACTTCATCATGGATTGATCCCCCTCAATAGGGAGTTTTTATTATCTATTTTTCAAGGAAATGTGAAATCTAGATAAGCAATCACCTCACTGTAGATATTTATTTGTCAAGAATAAGGGCTTCGATTTATAAAAGTTTTGGAAAGACAAAAATAACAGGTGGCATTCTATATCGAGTTAATTTCCATAATTTATCTAAAAGAGTTGGCAAAGTCTCAAAGGTTCTGTATCAAGATCAGTTGGGTTGACAACAAAGGATCAAAGAATGAGTTAGTCAATTTGATGGGACTTTTCAAGAAAAGGTTTGACAGTTTGAGCGCTATCAACAAGATTAGGTAAATACTCCCATACAATATTAGCACATCAGTTTTTGAACATTACATTTGCATTTAGACTATGACTAGTTATTACATTTCTTACTCCTAATAGTCTTTTGAGATGGCCCACAAGGCACTCACCTTCTATACTTCTTTTGGAACTTAGCCAACCTTTGAAGGCACTATCTTGACTCAATCACTTTTTCAATTTCCTATAGGGTACTTCTCTTCACCAAGTTCCTTTAATGAGTCTATAGAGTGCTTTCCTTCACCAATATTCTTTTAAAAAGCCTATAGGGTGTTTCTTCTAATTCCGACTTAAGGTTGTTAGTCCTCGAGAGACATATCTGCCTAGGTTAGCGAGCTTAGAAGGATACGACCAAGTTTTCCAAATCTATTCTAGCTTAGGGTTGCTAGTCCCCTAGAGCTCTCCCGCTTAGGTTAGTAAGCTTAGAAGGGCACGATCAAGTTCTCCAAATCAATTCCATCTTAAGGTTACTAGTACTTGAGAGACGTTCCCACTTAGGATAGTGAGCCTAAACAGGCACTACTAGGTTCTTTAAATCAATTCCATCTTATGGTTGTTAGTCTCCTAAAGACGCTCCTACATAGATTAGTGAGCCTAAAAGGGCACTACCAAGTTTTCCAAATCGATTCTAGCTTAGGGCTGCTAATCCTCTAAAGACACTCCTACCTAGGTTAATGAACCCAAAAGGGCATGACTAGGTTCTCCCGATCAATTCTAGCTTAGGGTCACTAGTCCCTGAAAGACGCTCCCGCCTAGAACAATAAGCACAAAAGGGCACAACCTGATTCTCCAGATCGATTCTATCTTAGGGTCGTTAGTCTCTGAGAGACGCTCCCACCTAAGTTAACGAGTCTAGAAGGGCACGATCAAGTTCTCTAGATCAATTCCATCTTAAGGCTACTAGTCCCTTAAAGATGCTCCCACCTAAGTTATTGAGCCTAGAAGGGCACGATTGGGTTCTCCAGATCGATTCCATCTTAGGGTTGTTGTCCCCTTAAGACACTCTTACCTAAGTTAGTAAACTTAGAAGAGTACGACCAGGTTCTCCAAATCGATTCCATCTTAAGGTTGTTGGTCCTTAAGAGATATTTCCACCTAAGTTAGTGAGCCTAGAAGGGCACGACCAGGCTCTCCAAATCGATGCCATCATAAGGTTGCTAGTCCCCTAGAGACACTCTTACCTAGGTTAGTGAGCTCATAAGGGCACAACTAGGTTTTCCAAATCAATTCTAGCTTAAGGTTGCTAATCCCATAGAGATGTTCCTACTTAGGTCAGTAAGCCCAAAAGGGCAAAACCAAGCTTCAATTCTTCTCAACTCTTAGAGTGCCTCCTCTCTCTTTAACCTTTTCACCAAATCTCCAACAAATCAAGTTCTAGAATGGTAGTTAGTTATTGTGCTTCTTAGGTCAAAGTCACCGTTGGGGCAAAAATAATGTCTCTTTTGTCTTTATAGTAAAGTTTTATTCAAACTTCACCACAGAGAGGGGCATATATAGACACTCAATTTTTGCCCCCTTCTTTTTTTTTTTCCTTTTTTCAATAGGATAAAAGGTCCTAAACTAAGCAAAATGCAAAAAGAGTAGAAAATTTAGAAAACCAAGAAAATAAGAAATTTAGAAAAAATACAAAAAAATAGAAAATTTAAGAAAAACAAAAAAAAAAGTAAGAAATGCAAAAAATAGAAATAGAAAAATAGGGAATTTGGGAAATTTAGAAAATAATAAAATTTTTTAGATAGAGTAGAATCTTCAATTTAGATAAAATAAGGAAAGAGCTATTGGGCCTAGGCTTAGATTCAAATCTAACTTAGGCTAATTGCACATATAGATAAGGTACAAGCCAATGACTAAATAGATAAGCACTTAGAATTAATATTGCACTAAGCTAGAGGTTTAGAATTCGAAACTTATTAGGTACGAAGTGCCCTTTTCTTTTTGAAAGAAAAAAGCATATTTATAATAGTAATAAGACCTTAGTGTGCAACTAAAATAGGACTTTTACAATAGATATTTAAATTTTATTTTTTGTTTCAATTTATTTATCAAAAAAAAATTATTTGGTGCAGACTAGAAACCGGTCAGCAATATTTAAATAGGGCAAAGCCCTATTCAGTTTAGATATGTCAGGAGGTACGCATAGTACACCCCATTTATTTTCAAATGCGCACATGGCACATAACCAACGTACCATCCCCCCCCCCAATTTCCAATTTTCTTCCTTTCCTTTTCCAAACACGAGGAGCAATGTTTAAGGACAATTTATGGGTGTTTATCACACATTAACAACCATTTTTTTTTTTTTACAAAATCACATACTATACATGGCTTAGTTTTGAATTCATCCCAAAACTAGTCTAGATTCAATTGAAAATGCATTTAAAATCGAAGTCAAAAATTGGAAAAAATTGTTTTCTCTAGTCAAAATTCATTAACACATTTAATCTGATTTTTTAACTTTCCTAGGTTATTTGATGATAGTTTAGTATAAATAGAGTCCATTAATCCATTCCAAAGGACACCAAAGATAAAAAATCACCTCTCTCTCTCTCTCGATCTTTAATACTCTCTCTCTACCACTCCCTCTCTCTCTAGGATTCTCTCTCTCTAAGCATCCTCTTCCAAAACCACCATCACAGCTAACTTTGTAGTGGTAAAAAAGCCTAAACTTACCCTCCTAATCACTTCCAGCGACCACCACCGACAACCACTGCAAGCTACTACCTTCAACCACCACCTAATGGACTCTGATTGCTAACGCATCAAGTGTACCCCTTCCCCCTAAGTCCAATACAAAAAACATAAATCTCTTAATCACCGCTCTTTTTGATGTTGATAAGCATCCAAAACCACCCCAATGAACTTGTTGCTAAAAAGGAGTTTGGAGTTGCCCAAACCGACCCAAAGCTAATCTAAGTCTACCCGGTCTATTACTCATATATTTGTAAATATAAAGAAAGAAAGAAAAAAGAAAAAAGAAAAAGGGAAAAAAAAAAGAAAAGAAAAAGAAGATAGTTGGCATGTTTCTCTATTTTCATATTTCTAGTTAAAACTTTGACAATAAATAATAGAAATAGATAAAGTGAAATAAATAAATAAATAATAAATAAGATAGTATAAAAATATATATAATAATGAAAATAAAAATAAATTAATAGGGTAGTGAATGAAAATCATTTTAACACTTATAAAAATTGTTTTTTTATTCTAAAAAATTAAATAAAAACGACTAATCCTCTTTCCAAGTTAAGACCTTTTCTTTCGAATTTCCAAAAATAAAATCCTAATTAGGACTCTTAGAAAATTTTCCTTACATAAACTTAAAACTAATAAGAACATAAACCTGATCTTTTTCAAGAGTTAAAATAAATAAAAAAAAAAGCCACTAAAATTTTTAGAAAAGAACTACATACGTCTAATCCCGAAGAATAGGTACATAGGCACCTACAAGGCAACAGGGAAAAACAAAATAAAAAATAACTTTTTCCAATTTAGTTTAAACTTTTCAAATTCATTAATCAATGATTAAATTTCATTTTTCTAGCATAATTTTTGAATAGTGATTTTAAAGGATTAGGTTTAAAATTAGAAAGTAAATGGTACTTATAAAGGGTTTAAAAATTCTAAACCCCAAACCCATTTTTCTAGTTCTTAAAACCGTTTTAAAAATTGGTTTTATCAAAAAACTGGTAGCTAAGTTATAACCAATCTATTCAATTAATTATAACTTAACTCTTTTTTTCAACTTCAATTTGATGGCAACTCCAAATATATTTTCAAAGTTAAAAAACCAGTTTTCTTTAAACCCTAGTCGATGGTCAGCATTAAATAAGTAAGGTTTAATATTGATCGGTTTAAAGAAGACTAATTTATAAAAACCAGATGAAAAAAACCAAGCTTGACAACATTATACTAAGGTTTAGAAAAGATTACAAATAGTGAGCACAAAACAATTAAAATGAAGTACAAGTAGACAAAAGGAATAATTGTAAGAAAATGGCTCTATTAATTATGCTTCAATCTATCTACAAACTTGCATTTATATCCTTTAGCAAAAATTCAACCGTTGGCCCTATTCATCTTGCATTAAATGCACTATAACACTTAATTTTCTATGCAAACCAACCGGATGGTTGTAGTCGGACAAGCTAGATGGAAGGGTTACCATTCAGATGGTCTTTAAGTCACCAATCAGATGGTCTAACATAGCTCACTAACCTCAAAAGATTTCCCTTAACCAACCGAGTGGTCTAAGGATAACCAGTCACCTAGTCCAACATACCCTATTGACCTATAGTAATCGACCAAACGATCTAGGGACAACCAACTATACAGTCCATCACTTGCTATTGATCACATAACACTTGATGCAACCAACCAAACAATTCACACTAGAACAACTAAAAAACACACTAAGATACAGTAAATAGTTTTGTAACTTTTTCTTCTTTCACCAACATTAGAATCAATTTAATAAGTTATAAAGTATTTCCAAGTTAATTCTACTTCCTTAAAAGATATAATTGATAAAGTTCTTATGAGAATTGCAAATTGGTTTATAATAATAATTTATTAAGCATAACTTGCTTAGTTTTTCTCTCATCAAAATCACAAACAAGAACCTCTAGGTTTAACATGACTTACACCTGATTAGTGAATTGTGAAAGTTCTAGTTCATGAATAGAGTGAATGTTTAAATATTGCCAAGATTCATAATGGTGATACTTGGCGATGCTGTATTTTGTATAATGTTAGTAATGTTTTATGTAATGAACTCTAAACTTGGTTGTGAGAAAAACATATGAAGATTTATGCTATAATGAGTATTCAAATCATAAGCTATTTTAAAAGTAAATTCAGAACATAAAGCAAACATAGAAAGAATATGATAAGCCTTGTTGATATACTTGATATTGATTGAGAATTAGTTGATATATTCATGGCATGGCACACAAACGACCTACTGATTAGTTTTCGTAAAACTTATGGTTTTGTTAGGATAAGTTTATAAAACTAGGGTTTTGTACATATAATTTTGCATTGAACAACACTTCAACTACGCTCCATGGTTTTGCTAGGCTGAGATAATTTGCTAGATTCCCAAATATATTCTTCGAATGCCTAGATTTGTAGTCAACCAAATCTGTTGAGTTGTTAAGCTAGTTAGGATATCGGTACCGATACATGTCATGTGAATTAGCATGGCATATATTTTGCATTATCTTATTTACTACTCAAATATTCACTAAATATGAAACTTGAGTATCCATGTTATGTTTTTTGCTGTATTGTTATTTGTTTTCCACTCTCACTTAGCTTACTAGTAGATGAGGGGATAAATTTTCTCTCATCCTCAAGTTAGGATGCAACTTTTTGGGGCTTCACAAGCAACAATGATGAACTTTTGGAGAGCACTAAATAGAGTCGACATTTTGAAAATGAAAGTATCACCAAACAAGTACAATAGAGACCTAAAAGTTTAACCATAGTTTAAAGCTTAGGTTTTTGAAGTTTGTAAATAATGTAAATATTTTTAACTAAAAGCCAACAACTGAACTCCTTTAAGTGCCTTTAAACACCTAATTTTTGTCCTCCTTTTATTTTTTTAGATTAAGTTATACGGTCATAAATTAGAAAAAAGTTCATAAAATAGAAAATTAAAGAAAACCCCAATAAATGAACAAATTTAGAAAAAATAGGAATTCTAGAAAAATACAAAAAATAGGAAAATAGGAAAAAAAAACACAAAAAATAAGAAATTTAGAAAAAATACAAAAAATGGAAAAAGTCAAAAATTTGAAAAGTCACACAAAAATTAAAAAATAGGGAATTTAAAAAATAATAATTTTTTTAGGTTGTTTAAATATAATAGGATTTTAATTTAAATAAATTTGAATAAAGGACCGTTGAACATGAGCTTAGATTTAAATCTAGCCTAGGCTGACTTGATCCATATGTGCAATTTAATGGTACATATGGACAAGGCACAAACCAATAACCAAACAGTAAAATACATAGACATTGTAATTGGGATTAATTAGAGATCATGGGTTCAAGACTCGCTATAGGCATAGAAATGCCTTTTTGTCCTTTTCTTTTCAAACTCCTTGTATTGCCACATGTCAAGCCGTCATTGGGCCACATGTCTAATTGTGATAAGTAGCGCTTTACGATTGGCTACGACAACAAAATTTCTTTCGTTTTCTTTTTTCTTTCTTCCCTTTCCTTTTTGTTCCTCATTTTCTCAATTATAAAAATCACACATACAAGAACCAGGAGATAGGGATGGGGGGATTTTGGTTTAAAAAAAAACACTCACACATAAGAAACAAAGGGAAACATTCAAAATACAGGAGGGGTTTTGGATTTTGAAAAAAAAAAAGGGGGCCTACTTTGGATAGACCATACATTCTCTCTCTATTTCTCTCTCCACTTCATTCACTCTCCTTTTACCGTCCGATTTCTCTCTCTCTAAATGATAACTCTTATTTTAAACATATTTAACATGATGATTTTATAGTATTTTCCTTACATTTATTTTTTCTTTAAAGAAATTGATACTTAATTGAGTAAAATTTTGATTTTAAGGTTTAAACGTGTTCTTGGATTGAAAACGAAGAAAAGGAATCCAGTTTCACTCAATTTGGAGTTCAAATGAATGAGTTATGAAGTTTTGAAGTTACACAGTCTGGGACACAGTCGTGTCCCCAAGCTGTGTCCATACAGAAAAATTTGCCAAGGTTAGAAAGTTACATGACCTGGAGACACGATTGTGTCTCAGGGCGTGTCTGGTGACGAAAACGAAAACCTTACAATACATTATAAAAAGACATACTAAGGTTTTGCACGTAACATTGGACATTCAAAAGTGAAGAGACTTGAAGAAAAGGAGAAGAAAAAGGTGAAAGCAATACCTCACTTCAAGATTGAAGAGATTTACCATCAACAAAAGGGGTTTTTCATGTTTTATTTATTAAGTTTTGTTGGAATTCGTTTTTAGTTTCATCATGATAACTTAAAACTCTTGTATTTAGGATTATGAAACCTAGGGTTTCATGTGACTATTAGATAGATTGATAATTTTCAATGAAATTTCTATCTTTTCTTGATTCAATTATGTTATTTAATTATTAATTGATATTTCTAGAGTATCAATCTATGATATTATGCATGATGATTGAGAAATTACATGTGTAATTAGATCTTTACATAATGGGAGAGAAATAGAAGAGTTTTAAGCTATCATGATGAAACTAAAAACAAATTCCAACAAAACTTAATAAATAAAACATGAAAACCCCTTTTGTTGATGATAAATCTCTTCAATCTTGAAGTTGGATATTGCTTTTCGCCTTTTTCTTCTCTTTCTCTTCAAGTCTCTTCTCTTTTGAATGTCTAATCTCCTTTTTGAAACCCTAGTATGTCCTTTTATAATGTATTGTAAGGTTTTTGTTTTCGTCACCAGACATGGCCTGGGACACAGTCATGTCCCCAGGTCGTGTAACTTTCTGACCTTGGCAAATTTTCCTTGATAGATACAGCCTGGGGCCACGATTGTATCCTAGACTGTGTAACTTCAAAACTTCATAACTCATTCATTTGAACTCCAAATTGAGTGAAACTTGATTCCTTTTTTTCGTTTCCAATCCAAGAATGCGTTCAAACCTTGAAATCAAAATTTTACTCAATTAAGTATCAATTTCTTTAAAGAAAACCAAAAATGTAAGGGAAATACTATAAAATCACCATGTGAAATATGTTTAAAATAAGAGTTATCAAATTTCCCCACACTTGAACATTTGGTTGTCCTCAAGCAAATAAATCAAAACAAAACTTTTGGGACAAGAAACACTAAACAAAATTTATCACTATCTAGAAAACCGATAAATGAATATACTTGACCCGTAGAAAAGTAAGAAAATCATTCTCAACTAACTTGCAATAATAAAGTCAACCAATTTCATCCTTAACAATGTCATAATTTCACCTGACCATATTTGAATGCTCCAACAATACTTAATATATAGTTCATTAGTTAATTTATGAAAGTCGAAGTTTACCCGAGTCATTTAACCAAGGTTTCTTAAACTAAAAATTGGATTTAATATCTCGCCAACCGGGAAAAAGTCATAAAAATTTTGTCCATTTGACAAAAGTGTAAACAATTCTCTCTTCCATCTCACTAAGCACCATAATCTTAAAACAAACACATTTTACATCCACTCATCCTCTAATCTTCCCCTTAGTTCATGCTTTTGTTGGGAGGTCTTTTAAATTTACCTTATTTAAGCACAATTGTGTTGGTAGAGGGAAAGAATCTCGCTCTTCTAATGGACCAAGACCGATCCATACCAACTTATTTCTTATATTGATAGCGAGAAAGAACCTTACTCTTCTGACGGACCAAGGCCGATCCATATCAATTTTTTCATTAGAATTGGCATTAGGACTCAATCTCGCTCTTCTGACGAACCAAGACGAATCCTTACCAATTTTTTCTATTCATACACTTGTTATTACTTTTGACCTACAATCATTGTGATTTTTCAGGGGTTTCTCAAAAGAAGAATTTTATTTGTTTGTTTGTTTGTTAAAAATTATAGGGCTCTAAAAATTTCTAAGAGAAAGGTATACATAAAAGTAAATTTAAAAATAACCATGACTAACTCTCAACTAGCGATGTTGCTCCAATCTCAAGTCTTAGAGTCCCAAGCTAAATAACTCGTACCTTTGCCCTCTACAGATTTGACTAATCAATTCTAGTAAAGTATAATAAAATTAATAATGATCAAGATGACACAGTTAATTTGGCTCAACACTTGTTAATCACCTATTGCAAGTTAACTTAAAAATCAATTGGGTCAAATGTGAATAATTGGTATCCTAAACAGTAACAAATTCATATATATCCCTTCCCCATACTAAAAAACATACATTGTCCTCAATGTACAACTAAAAAAAAAAACATAGCAGCAAGAAATGAAACAAGAAAAATCAGCATAGCAAAGAAGGAAATAGATGTACTGAAAAAGAAACTAATACTTCCCTGCTAGTTGAAAATAAGGTAAAGCAGTTCAAAATGAGGAAGCATCATCATTACATGTCTAATTTCACATGCCTTGGCCAATGAAAAACAACACACAAAAAAAAAATAGGAACTAAGAAGAGAGATCAAAATCCATCTCTTCATCCTCCTCATCAAATGGTGCCTCCGCCATGGTAGCATCATCATCGTTGTCACTGCCCTCAACATCCTCTTCACTACCTCCAGCCGCCTCTTCCTCACCACCCTCATCATCCTCTTCTTCACTCTCACTATCCTCATCATGTGAATCTGACTCTTTTATCTTGAGAAATTTTTCTATTTTGTCTTAGCAGATATGAAGTTTATCCACACTTTCTCTGATATAATGAACCTCAGACATCAACATACCAAATTTTTCTTCAAAGCTGGCTGAAGACGTCTGGCCTCGAGATGTACTACGTGAGTGTCAACCTTGACGTCTTGTTGGTAATAGGTTCATGAGTCGGAATGAATTAAGCCACATAGGAGTGACTTCATTAACTAAGGTAAGTAAGGGCCAAACGACAACCTTAGTCCACATGGCCTGCACAAGTAAGGTGATGTAGGGGCCACAACAAATATGCCCTTTCTTCTGTGTAGTGGTGGCTTAGTAGCTGAAAAGTTCAGCGAGCTCAATGGCGAGATTAATGGGATGTTTATGAATAACACTGTATAGATAGAGGTAATCCTGGTTGAAAACCATACTGGTGCTGAGACCTCTGCCAGTCAATGTATGCGCAAAGAGCCAATGAAAAACCCGATATTCAGGCTTGACTAATTGAGAAGCCTTGCTCTTTGCTGGATCATACGCATCATCAATAGTAATTTTGTTCCAAAACGTCCCTAATGTTACTCCACGTAGAAAATGACATGAGAGACGTTGGAACTCTTCTGTCCGTATATATCTATCTTCATAGAGACCAAGATATCTGCCCAATTGAGCTATGGTCATGTGGAAAGGGTGGCCACTTAAAGTGAAATGGAGTTTGCGTTTGGGGCCCATGCCAGTAGCACTCTCTTTATCGAGTTTGTAAGTACATAAAAACTCCAAGGTCAGCTCTTTATAAACTGGAGCTTCAAGAGATAAAAATCGCTCCCAAATGGTTCCATCCAAGAGCTCCTTCATTTCTGTTGTGAGCTCCAATTGAGCAAGAACATCCCAATCCAGACGAAGGGTGTCGCTGAAAGGCTTATTCTTAAGTAAACTATAGCGTTACAACTGGTGGTCTTCCTTGAATTAAAGCATTAGGTCCTCCATCGGAGGGAGAGTGGCTAATGGTTCAACAATTGCACCTTCTTGCGATGAAGAGGATGCTGCATATTTGGATTTCCATCGAACAGTAAGCTTTATGCGATTTGCCATTGAATACCTAAAAAGAAACATCAAACCATATCAAAAACGTGTATCTTTGCCACACGTCATTCAAATGAAGACAAAGGGAGAGAAGATTAACAGTGAAGAATATTGACAGAATTCTCATTAAGACATTTAAACAAACATGTAGAGTACAGCTAGAAAACTAGTCGGTGTAAAAGAAATGGCTTGCAAATGCATCCAACTAATTCTACAATAGACCCACTACATTACAATCAGCTTGAAACGTATGCGTCCTAACACATCAAAGACGCTAAATGACCCAGAATTACTCTCACAATGCTAACCTTAACTGGCGTGATTGAATAATGATTATCAAATTGACAAACAGAATTCGGATTTGAGAGATCATAAGGAATATCTAACCAAAAGAGGCATCATAAAGACATTAAAATTGAGCAACACAAGGCAGTTGTGCATGTCAAACATGAAAGAACAAAAACGAAATAAACTGTCAGACTAAATGCATGTACCAATTCCCAAAAGTCCTAAATGTCAAGTAGCTAAACTTGCCTAAACAATGAGGAAGATAAAGCATAAACAATAAGGAGAACTTACTTGGATCAAGAATCGTGATGTTAGGAATCGTGAAGAGAAGATGGAGAGAAGAGAGAATATGAAATGGATATGTATTGGTTTGTGAGTGTTTGAGAGAGTATGTGTGTGTTTTAATAAATTGCAGGTCGTGTGGTGAGTCGTGTGGGTACTGGGTGGACACGGGCTGGGACATGACCATGTCCCACGCCCGTGTAACTTCCTGTGTTGGTAGTGTCTTACTTGGGCGGACACGGGCTAGGACACAACTGTGTCCCACGCCCGTATAACTTCCTGTGTTCGATCGTGAATTTTAGATGCATACAAGCTAGGACACGACCGTATCCCACACCCGTGTAACTTTCTGTTGGTGGTCGAGAATACTGGGCGCACATGGGCTGGGACACAACCGTATCCCATGCCCATGTAACTTTCTGTTTGCACGACTTATGGATGGGCGAACATGGGCTAGGACACGACCGTATCCCACGCCCGTATCACTGTCTATGGTGATGCTTTAAAGCTGGGCGCACACGGGCTGGGACACAACTGTGTCCCACGCCCGTGTAACTTTCTATGGTGACAGATTAAAGAGGCTTGGATGGATACGGGTTGCAACACGACCGTATCCCATGCCCGTGTAACTTTCTGTTCTATTTTTGTTTTTTTTTTTAGCCTAAATTCATGAATTTAATTTAAAAATAAAGGAAACTTAAAAAAATAAAAATACTTAGGCTAGAAAAATAAGATAAAGAAAACTAAAGAGAAGAAAAGAAAAAAAAAATGAAACTAAAAGGGAAAAGCCTATGACTAAAATTGAAACAAATAAAAGAAGTAAGGCAAAGTTAGATAAAAGAAAAATAAAATGGAATAAACTTAAAGAACTAAAGTGTAAGCAAAGTTAGACATAGGTTGCCACTCAAGAAGCGCTATAGTTAATGTCGATAGCTCGACGGGATACGTCTTCTCATGATAGTTCTATCGGGTGGAGATAAAACTCCTCTCGTCCAACATGCTCCAAGTTTCCACTCAAGTATAACTTCAACCGTTGCCTATTTACCTCAAATGTGCCTTTCTCCGAGTATGTAACTTCAACAGTCCCATACGGGAAAACTTGTGTAATTATAAAAGGTCCAGACCACCTAGATTTCAACTTACCTAGGAATAAACGAAGGCGAGAATTATACAAAAGAACATGATCGCCTTGTTTAAATTGTTGACCTTATTTGATTCGCTGATCGTGGTACTTTTTGGCCTTTTCTTTGTATAACTTGGAGTTCTCATATGCATTCACTCGCCATTCCTCTAGCTCATTCAATTGAAGTTTCCTGTGAGAATCTACACACTCAAAATCAACATTAGCACTCTCAATTGCCCAATAAGCCTTATGTTCAATCTCTATCGGTAAATGACACGCCTTCCCATATACAAGTCGGTAGGGTGTGGTCCCTAGTGGTGTTTTGTAAGCGGTTCTGTATAGCCATAGAGTATTATCCAACTTTTTTGACCAATCTTTCCTATGATACTCTACAGTTTTTTCAAGAATTCGCTTAAGATTGCGATTGGCAACTTCCACTTAGCCACTACTTTGGGGGTGGTACGGGGTGGCTATTCTATGTGTAACGCCATAACGTTTCAACACTTGGTCGAGTTGGGCATTACAAAAGTGCATTCCCCTATCACTTATAATTGTCCTAGGGCGCTAAATCGAGAAAATAGGCCTTTCAAGAATTTTTTTACTACCCTAGTATCATTAGTAGGTAGGGCTTTAGCTTCTACCCACTTAGAGACATAGTCAATCGCTATTAGGATATATTTATTTCCATTAAAGTTCAGGAAAGGACCCATGAAATCGATCCCCCACACATCAAATACCTCGACCTCAATGATGGGGTTTTGTGTCATTTCATCCCTATAGGATATATTCCCCACTCGTTGGCAACGATCACAAATCTCCATGTATTTCTAGGCATCTTTGAATAAGGTAAGCCAATAAAATCTAGCCTCTAGGACCTTATGAGCTATCCTATTGGCATTATGATGCCCACTCTAGGCCCTGAATGGCAGTGGCTCAAAATTCTCCATCCTTCGAGGTATGGTACACACCTTCAAATAACATGATCAGCACATACTTTAAACAGTTACGGATCATCCCAAAAATAATGTTTGACATTAGAAAAAAATTTCTTCTTTTGCTGGTGTGGAAGTCCCTTCAGTATAATCCTAGCAGCTAAAAAATTAACGATATCTGCGAACCAAGGAATTTCCATATCACTTACCTGGATGATGGCATAGAGTCACTCCTCAAGGAATTTATCCTTGATCTCATTCTCGTCGACCATTTCCAAGTTTAGATTCTCCAATCGAGATAGGTGATCTGCTGCTAAATTCTCAATGCCTTTTTTATCTTTGATCTCCACATCAAACTCTTGTAGCAACAAGATCCACCTAATCAGTCTTGGTTTTGCATCTAGTTTTGCTAACAAGTACCTAAGGGCAGAATGATCAATATAAACAATCACTTTAGATAGAAGCAAATAAGAGCGATACTTATCAAAGGCAAAAACAACTGCTAGCAACTCTTTTTCTGTAGTAGTGTAGTTCTCTTGAGCATTAGTAAGAGTTTTGCTGGCATAGTGAATTGGTTGAAAGTGCTTATCTTACCTTTGCCCCAGCATTGCCCCAACTGCGTGATCACTTACATCACACATAAGTTCAAAGGGAAGTGCCCAATCAGGTACTACCATGATTGGAGCATTGGTAAGTTTCTCTTTAAGGATATTGAAAGCTTTTAAACACTCCTGAGAGAAAACATAAGGTACATCCTTCTCTAATAACTTAGTCTAAGGGCGGGCAATTTTCGAGAAATCCTTGATAAATCGCCTATAAAAACCTGTATGTCCTAAAAAGCTTCTTATGGCCTTAACCGAAGTTGGAGATGGGAGTCTTGCAATCGCATCCACTTTGGTAGTATCCACCTCAATTCCTCGATATGAGATCTTATGGCTCAGCACAATACCCTCTTGTACCATAAAGTGGCACTTCTCCTAGTTGAGGACAAGATTAGTCTCTTCACACTTGGTAAGTACCCTGTCTAAATTATTTAAACAAAAGTCAAATGAGTTGCCAAAAACTGAAAAATCATCCATATATACCTCCATTATGTCCTCAATCAAATCATTAAAAATAGCTAACATGCATTGCTGGAATGTAGCAGGTGCATTGCAAAGACCAAAAGGCATTCTGCGGTAAGCAAAGGTGCCATAAGGACAAGTGAAAGTGGTCTTCTCTTGATCTTCCGACGCAATAGGTATCTGAAAATAACCAGATAAGCCATCTAGAAAACAATAAAACATATGTCCAGCTAGTCATTCTATCATTTGATCAATAAAAGGTAAGGGGAAATGGTCCTTACGTGTAACATCGTTTAACTTTCGATAATCGATACATACACGGCATCCTGTTACCGTTCTCATTGGGATCAATTCATTCTTTTCATTGGGAACTACTGTCATCCCACTTTTTTTTGGAACTACTTGCACTAGACTCACCCATAAACTATCAGAGATAGGATATATCATACCTGCATCAAGGAGTTTGATAACTTCCTTTTTTACTTCCTCTTTCATGTTTGGATTCAAGCGTCTCTAAGGCTGCACAACCGGCTTGTGGTTTTCTTCCATTAAAATCTTATGAGTACAAAAGGAGGGATTGACACCTCGAATATCGGATATTTTCCAAGCAATGGCCCTCTTATGCTCCTTGAGTACTTTCAACAACCTTTCTCTCTGTTCTTCTTCCAAGATGCTATAATTACGGGTAATTTGGAGTCCTTCCCTAAGAAGGCATATTCCAAGTAATCAGGTAATTGCTTTAGCTCCAATACTGGTGACTCCTCAATCGAAGGTTTTAACAATGCTTCCTTACTCTTTTCAAACTCTTCAAACCCTTTCTCAATAGAGGTAGGTTTATTTGCCTCCAATTGGGCTACCACCTCGGATTTAACAAGATCTTCTGAAGCTTCTTCCATGCCTAATTGCAAGCAACTCTCTAACGAATCCTTAAGAAGAACTTCCTGCATATAACTTGAAACAAAAGTGTCAGTAACATCTAAAAGGTAGCAAGTATCATCCTAATCGACAGACTTTTTCATAGCCTCCAAAATTTTAAACATGATCTCTTCATCTCCTACTCGAAGAATGAGCTTACCATCACTAACATCAATGATAGCCCTAGCAGTAGCTAAGAATGGTCTACTTAGGATAAGGGGCAACTCAAAATCTTCATCCATATCCAATATCACAAAATCAACTGGAAAAATAAATTTACCCACTTGGACTAATACATCCTCAATAATGCCTCTAGGATACGTCATAGATTTATCAGCTAATTGCAAGCTCATGCGTGTGGGCTTGGGTTCCCCTAATCCTATTTTCTTGAAAAATTTATAAGGCATTAAATTGATGCTAGCACCCAAATCAGCTAAAGCTTTGTCAATTAACAAGTTACCAATATGACAAGGAATTGTAAAACTTCCTGGGTCTTTTAGCTTCTTGGGCAACTTGTTTTGTACGATCGCTGAACACTCTTCACCCAAGATGACTGTAGAAAGCTCCTTAAGCTTCCTCTTGTTGGATAACAAACTTTCAAGAACTTAGCGTACTTCGACATCTGTGACAAGGCATCAACGAGAGGTAAGTTAATATGCAGTTGTTTAAAGAGGTCAAGGAACATACTGAATTGTTGGTCATTGCGATCTTGCTTGAGTCTTTAGGGATATGGGATAGGTGGTTGATATTCCTTCGCCTTTGATGACTCTACGTCTTCCGTTGCTTTCATCCCCTCCTTGTTCTTACTAGTCTCTTCGCTAACCTTCTTCTCAGCATCCAACTCCTTCCCACTTCGAAGTGTCGCTGCCTTGACATGTTCCTTTGGATTGGGTTCTTTATTCCCCAATAACGTTCCCTATGGTGTTTCAGAGATTAGCTTCGCAAGTTGACCAATTTGGTTCTCAAGGTTGCGATTTGAAGCCTCTTGATTCCTCAGCGATGATTCAATGTTGGATAAGCGAGCCTCATTACCTTGAATATATTTTATGAGAAGTTCTTCCACACTAGACTTCTTTTCTTAAGGAAGAAGAGATGGGAATGGTCTTTGAAATCCAGGTGGGCCAAAGTTAGTCTTCTGCTGGCTTTGGTTTTGATTTCCCCACAAGAAATTGGGGTGATTCCTCCAGCCTGGATTATAAGTGTTGCTGTAGGGGTTATTTTGTTGCTTGGGTGGATTTCCTAGATAATCTACCTATTCCAGTTGTTCTTGTGCTCCATATCCCTACATACCAAAGTCACTTACATCGGATTGCACTTGTTGAGGGCCAACAGAAAGAGCATCAATCTTCTTACTCAATAGGTCCACCTTGGCTGCCAGAGCAGTGGTAAGGTCCACATCATAAATTCCCATAGCCTTTTGCTTGGCTCTAGTGCTTTCCCACTGATAATTGTTCATTGCTATTCCTTCAATAAGGTTTTGTGCTTACTCAGGTGTCTTTGTGTTCAATGTACCTCCTGCGAATGCATCAATCATCTGTCTCGTAGATAAATTGAGACCATTATAGAAGGTCTGAATCTGCATTCATAGTGGGAGGCCATAATGTGGGCACCTCCTGAGCAAGTCCTTGAACCGCTCCCAAGTGTCATATAGAGTCTCCGCTTCTAATTGGGCAAAACAAGAAATACGTTTCGAAGTTTAGCGGTCTTAGCAGGTGGGAAATACTTCACCAAAAATTTCTCTACCAATTCATTCTAAGTTGTGATTGAATTTTGTGGTAGAGAATTCAACCACTGTTTTGCTCTACCCCTCAAGGAAAAAGGAAATAGCCGCAATCGGATGGCATCATCCGTGGCTCCATTGATTTTAAATGTATCACAAATCTCTAGAAAGCTAGAGATGTGGGCATTAGGATCTTCATCTTGGAGACCGTCAAACTGAACATATTATTGCACCATTTGTATGATGTTAGGTGCAATTTTGAAGTTATTAGCCGCAACAATTGGCCTTGTGATACTAGAGTCAGCTCCAATAAGTGTAGGCCTTGAATAGTCGGACATGGTCCGATTTGCTTTATTCCCATTATTAGCCATGTATGGTAGATCTTCTTGCTCGATGAATTGAGTGTTGGCCTCTTCACCCTCTTCCTTAATCTCAACAATTGACTCGTCGTCTATGGTAGCCATGATTTATCTAGGTCGCGATCTCAAATTTTGAAGGACAGTTCTCTTAATTTCAGGATCAAGTTCCACCAAATCTTCTGGGTTGCTTCGGGTCATGCACTACAAGGGCAAAAAATATAGAATCAATTGCAACTCTAGGTATAAAAATAAACAATGAAAACAAAAGAAAAGAAAGGAAAAAATTGGTCAAAGTAATAAAACAACTAGCGTTCTTAATATCGAAAATCCCCGGCAACGGCGCCAAAAACTTGATATCAGGTAAGTGCACCTATCAATTTTAATATAGCGGATGTAAGTCCGAGTCGATCCCTCAGAGACTTCGAGTACTAATATTAACCTTAGCTCTATTATCTAACCGGAAAATCGTGTTGAGTTGAATGAATTAAAAATACAAAAATTAACAAACTAACCTAATTATGAGACTTGATTAAGCAATTTAGAAAGCAATAAAACTAAGAACGACTTCAAGAATGCAATAACGTATTTAGGAACTATTTCCCCTAGTGTTTAACATGTGACCACTTAAAATATATTCAATTCAATTTCTATTATTCTTGACTGAAGGGATTCACAATTAAAGTTAATACCTTTCTCAAGCATATGAACCCTAATCCTAAATTATTTACCGAAATCTCTTCACTTAGTAATATAACTTAGAATTGCATTAATATATAATGAATTCCCACACAAACAATCAACTTTCCGGAAGAAACATGTATCTTATCTCTAAGTACACATGTAATTCTCTCCAATTATATAAAGAACTAATTACACATGTGATTTCTCAATCATCATGCATAATATCATAGATTGATACTCTAGAAATATCAATTAACAATTAAATAACATAATTGAATCAAGAAAAGATAGAAACTTTATTGAAAATTATCAATCTATCTAATAGTCACATGAAACCCTAAGTTTCATAATCCTAAATACAAGAGTTTTAAGCTATCATAATGAAAGTAAAAACGAATTCCAACAAAACTAATAAATAAAACATAAAAACCCCTTTTGTTGATGATAAATCTTTTCAATCTTGAAGTTGGATATTGCTTTTTGCCTTTTTCTTCTCTTTCTCTTCAAGTCTCTTCTCTTTTAAATGTCTAATCTCCTTTTCGAAACCCTAGTATGTCCTTTTATAATGTATTGTAAGGTTTCTGTTTTCGTCACCAGACACAGCTTGGGATACAGTCGTGTCCCTAAGTCATATAACTTTCTGACCTTAGCAAATTTTCCTAGATAGATGGACACAGCCTGGGGACACGACTGTGTCCCAAACTATATAACTTCAAAACTTCATAACTCATTCATTTGAACTCCAAATTGAGTGAAACTTGATTCCTTTTCTTCGTTTTCAATCCAAGAACGCGTTCAAACCTTGAAATCAAAATTTTACTCAATTAAGTATCAATTTCTTTAAAGAGAACAAAAAATATAAGGGAAATACTATAAAATCACCATGTGAAATATGTTTAAAATAAAAGTTATCAGAGCCGATTAGGTTACCCTACTTAAAATTCGATGTGACTAAGGAGCCATTTTTGTAAGAAATGCATGAGGTCACAAAGTTTAAGAACCTCTAGAAACCCTCCTTTCTTGCATACATTCTTTAAGGCTTGGCAAATGGCTAATAAGACGACATGATTGTAGAATAGAAAAAGAAAAGACAACCCTGAAGCTTTTATATTTTCTCAGTTTTTGTTTATTTATTTGTACTACTATCTTACATATCACACACATTAGGATATGGGGTGTTGTTTTGTAGCATCAAAGATGCAAGGTAAATACAATCAAACCCAGGCCACCTTAGGATCTTAGGAAAGGGGCCATTGTGTAGGCTTTGGGTGCTGTGGTGTAACCACCACTCGGGGTTAATTAGGCTACCTCACTTATGCTCAATGTAACCAATAAAGGTGTTTTTTAAAAACAAGTGAGGTCATAGAGCTTACGAACCTTTTATAACCTACCCTAATGGTATGTACTTCTCTCCAAACTTGAGTTAATACACTACCCTTAAGAAATTACAACCCTACTGATCGTTCAAGAGTTTTTGCAAACAAGTTTTTGAAATTTACAGCAAGGTCGCAACTTAATGAGTAATATATTAACCCAAATGACCATAACATCTACATATTTCCACATTTTTTTTTTCTATCATTGCATTGATAACAGATCCTTGTCCATAAAATGTGTAGACTTAGGATGGCAGACAACCAAGTAAATGATCAGCCGAGTAATAGGCCACTGGATGCCTTTAGGTTTCACAAGTAGGTGTTAAGAGATGAAATTGCCTATCTGAAAGAAAAGCTCAAGTGCTCTAAAGCTCACAACTGGGCCTTAAGATCCCTTTTAGCACAGGTCATTAGGGATACTTATGAGATGACACAGGACCTTAAGCCCCGTATACGAAACTTAATGTAGGGTCTTTCCAGTTTAGATCTAAAGAGCCTAGAATAAAGCTCCAGAATAAATGCTAGGTTCTTTGCCTTTGCTTTTGTATTCTAATCTTCCTTTTTCAAAATAATAAAGCTCTCTTTAGTTCATCATTCGTCATTCCTTAACATTCTCGTCTTTATAAATAGTCTTCCATTTAACTACTATTCAATCTCAATTAGAAAAATATAAATAAAATCTATAGAATTGTAAATAGAAACTAAAAATAATAATAAAAAAAACCACCATCCTTATTTGTAAATTATTTTCTGAAAATAAACTTTACCTTTCTCTCTCTTAAAAAAAATTGAAAAAAAAAAAACAACAAAAAAATGAAAATAAAAGTTGCCAACAGCTATAAATGCTTATGGGCCTAAGGAACCAACATAAGCTCAGGCCTTTGGCCCACTCAAGTAACTAACCCAAAAACTTGGTTTTCAAACCACACGAGCTCCCTCGACCTATTAAGGAAGCCAAATATGAGCCCTTTGGCCCATTCAACCCCAAATACGAACCCCTTATCCCATTGAACAAACATGAACCCTTTGGCCGACTCAAGTAGCCAGCCTAAACATTTTGCTTTTAACCCACACTAGACCTAGCCCTTTGTCAACATCTGATCCAAACATAAGCTACTTGGCTAACACCAACCTTAAGACCATTTAGGTAACCTACCCAAATACAAGCCACTTGGCTAAGCATTCAACCTAAACACCGGCCTACCTAAACATAAGCCATTAGGCTAGCCAACCAGTCTGAACATGAACCATGGCCCATCAAGGTAACCGACCTGAGCACAATCCTCAACCCCTAAAAGTAACCAAGTCAAAACCCCTAATCTGTTTAGAAAGCCAAGCTCAATCATGAACCGAGCTAAAACATAAAGTCAAATACTAGGGCATCATTTGAGAAATCGGGGGGCAAAACCTAATCCTAGGAAAATAAAAAACAGGCTCCTCCTTAAGAAACTGGTAACTCACTTTTTGAAAGTTTAGAATGATAAGAGGCAAGCTATATCCTATACACCAACTTGAAACACTTTAAGAGTTAAGCGACATAATGGTGAGAATACTTTAAAGTCATTCCTTAAAGGAGGTTCACTTTGAATGTGATACTTAGATTAAAGTGAAGATAGGCATTCACTTCTAAATCCTAAAAACAATCATTTGTTGTTCACCCTATTGGACCTATTTGGAGAATTTCTAAATTTAAACCTTATCAAAAACCACCCCGTAATGGGGTAATTCGGAGGTTAGGGTCATTGATTAAAATATAAGGGTAAAATTGGTTTATGCTTGTTTAAATAACACTAATTCAAGAACAGCTTTTATTTTTGATAAATTATTTTCCTTTGAAATGAAGAAGAGCCAATTTCCTTTTTCAACCACCTCAAGCCCATACACTTGAAATCCATGGAATTAGGGCCTTGAATCATTTAAAAAAAAAAAAAAACTTAGCAATGGAAACAATTACTCTTAGGGCCAAAAGATAAGAGAGAATAGTAAGAGATAGTAGGGTGAAGAAATTAAAAAAAGGAAAAGAAAAAGAGAAGAAAAGAGGCCAAAGAATTAGGCCCGCAAGTGTAGGACAAAAAGCCCCAAGAAATGTTTCACAACCTAATAGGGGCAACCAAACCAAATCAAAGGGCTAGGAGTCAATGCCCCAATAACCTCAGAAAACACAAGGCTTTAAATCACACTCCTAAGCCTAGAAACCTAGATTTTCATATCCACACCAACACTTTGAAGCCTCTCCTACCAATACCGAATCACATAAGGCCTCCCCACCTACAATACCACCCTTATACATGTAAAAGCTCTTCCGATCTTGAAAGATAATTTATCTTTAATAAAATTTGTTTTTGAAACTAGGACAAGCATACTCCTAATTTTACCTTAAGGTTCTTGATTTGTACACTTGAGATTAATAAAAAGAAATTTTTTCAAAATAAGCCTTTTCATTAATCCTTGTTGAAACCCTTGAACCAAAAGCCTAAATTCATAAGGTTAAACTAAAAAAGACCTAACAGATTGATCAAGGAGTATCACTTACAAAATGGACTATAATTTTTGGAACTGTAGTCAAGAGTGTAATCTAAAATGAAAGCTAGTAAGGAAGACCTCTTTAACTAAACCCATTCTGAGTTACCTTCTCTCTAAGAAAGGAATGTCTTGAAATCATAAAAGCCCTAAGAGAAGCCCTAATGTTAGGAGCATTAAGAAAAGATAGGGGTGGTTATAAAATTGTTCCTTAATAAGAATTTATACCTCTTGGAAAAACTTTCAAAAACAAAAAAAAAAAAAAAGAAAAGAGAGAAAGTAAAGGCTTGTCACAAAATTTTGGTCCAAATCCATGTCGGCTTGAATAGCTAAGCTTTTAATCCATGTCATTTGGTTCCTTTCCACTGTCGTCATTTTTTTAATTTAAGTCATTCTTCCCCAATTGTGTTTTTAACATCCTTCAAACTCTTTTTTCAAATTAAAGGGCTTATCCCTACTCTTTGCCTTGTTCATAAATGGTTTTTAAACAATCTCTTTGTAAATACTTTTCCAAGCCAAAGAGTCTTTTGAAACTAGTTGCTTACCTTACTTTAGTTCTTCAATCCTTCGTTATTTTCTTCTTGGGGTTAGTTAACTCTTAGAGTGCTGACCTCTCTTATTTTTTCTTTTGAAGGTTCCAGCTAGCCTTTAAGGCACTGTCCCATCTTTCTCTTAGGGTTTAAGCCAGCTCTTAGAGCGCTGATCCCTCTTTTATTCTTTTCAAGGTTCAAGCTAGCCCTTAAAGCGCTGATCCTTCTTCCTTTTAGGTTTGCAACCAACCTTTATGGCTTTGTCTTGTCTCTCTCTTAGGGTTCAAGCCAGTTCTTAGAGCGTTAATCCCTCTTTTATTCTTTTCAGGGTTCCAGCCAACCTTTAGGGTGCTATCCCACCTTTCTCTTATTGTTCAAGCCAGCTCTTAGAGCACTAATCCTTCATTTATTCTTTTTAGGGTTCCAGCTAGCCTTAAGGGAACTATCACATCTTTCTCTTAGGGTTCAAGCTAGCTCTTAGAGCGCTGATCCCTCTTTTATTCTTTTCAAGATTCTAGCTAGCCTTTAGGGTGTTGTCCCGTCATTCTCTTAGGGTTCAAGCTAGCTCTTAGAGTGCTGATCCTTCGTTCATTCTTTTTAGGGTTCCAACCAACTTTTAAGGTACTGTCCTATCCTTCTCTTAAGGTTCAAGATAGCACTTAGAGCACTAACCTCTCTTATTCTTTTTAGGGTTCTAGTAAGGCTATCCCATCCTTCTCTTAGGGTTCAAGTCAACTCTTAGAGCATTAACCTCTCTTGTTCTTTTTAGGGTTCCAATAATCCTTTAAGGCATTATCCCATCTTTCTAAGGTATTAGCAAGCTCTTAGAGTACTAACTCTTCTTTATTTCTTCTTAGGGATTCAGCCAGCCTTTAGGGCGTTATCCTATCTTTCATTTTAACGATCTCGTTAGCCTTTAGGGCAACGTCTTATCTTTCTAGGCTGCTAGCCATCTTTCAACTCCTCTATCATCTACTCCATATAGGGTCTTAAGCGAGCCCGTTAGGCACTTTCTTTCACTAATTCTCGAAATGAGCCCACGAGGCACTTCTCTTTCACTTTCCTCTTAGCGAGCCTACAGGGCACTTCTCTTCATCAAATTCTCTTAATGAGCCTATGAGGTGCTTCTATTCCTTTAGTAAACCCACAAGGTTCTTTCATTCACCAGGTTCTTTCGAGCAAGCCTACAAGACACTTCTCTTTCACTATTCTCTTAGCAAGCCCATAAGGCGCTTCTCCTCATCTGCTATCTCTTAGCAAGCCCATTGGGCACTTCTTTTCATCTTATCTTCTTAGCGGGCCCATTAGGTGCTTTCTTTGAACTATCTCTTAGTGAGCCCATAAGGCGCTTCTCTCATCAAATCTACTCAAGTGAGCCCACGGGGTACATCTCCACATGTCTTTTAGCGAGCCCATAAGGCGCTTCTCTCATCAAATCTACTCAAGTGAGCCTACAGGGTACGTCTCCACATCAGTTGTCTCTTAGCAAGCCCATGGGGCACTTCTCTCATCAAATCCTCCCAAGTAAGCCCAAGGGGTGCTTCTCTTCATCTATTTTAAATTAATGGTTTTAGCTAACTCTTGGAGCGCTTCACCTATCCTACCTAGGTTATTGAGCCTAGTGAGGCACAACTAAGTCTTTTAGAATGATCAAATTTTAGGGTTGCTAGTCCTCGGGAGATGTGCCCGCCTAGGATAGTTAGCTCAAAGGAGCACTACCAGGTTCTAGATTGATCAAATTTTAGAGTTGCTAGTCCTTGAGAGACACTCCTGCCTAGGATAGTCATCTCAAAGGAGCACTACCAGGTTCTAGATTGATCAAATTTTAAGGTTGTTAGTCCCCGAGAGACACTCTCATCTAGGATAGTTAGTTCAAAGGAGCATTACCAAGTTTCAGGTCGATTAAAATTTAAGGTTACTAGTCCCTAAGAGATACTCCCCCTTAAGCTAGTTAACTTAAAAGAATACTACTAGGTCTTTTAGATCGATCAAATTTTAGGTTTGCTAGTCTCCAAGAGATACGCTCGCCTAGGATAGTCAGCTCAAAGGAGCATTACCAAGTTCTAGATCGATCAAATTTTAGGGTTGTTAGTCCTTGAGAGACGCTCCCGCCTAGGATAGTTAGCTTAAAGGAGTACTACTAGGTTTCAGATTGATCAAATTTTAGGGTTGGCAGTCCTCGAGAGATGCTTCCGCCTAGGATAGTTAGCTCAAAAGAGCAATACCAGGTTTCAGATTAATCAAATTTTAGGGTTGCTAGTCCCTAAAAAACGCTCTTAGCTAAGTTAATGAGCCTAATGAAGTACAACTAGGTTTCGAATCGATTAAATTTTGGGTTTGCTAGTTCCTGAAAGATGCTCCCGTCTAAGATAGTCAACTTAAAAGAGCACTACGTAGTCTTCCAGATCGATCAAATTTTAAGGTTGCTAGTCCCCAAGAGACGTACTCGCCTAGGATAGTCAGCTCAAAGGAGCACTACCAAGTTCTAGATTGGTCAAATTTTATGGTTGCTAATCTTTAAGAGATACTCCTACCTAGGATAGTCAGCTCAAAGGAGCACTACTAGGTTCCAGATTGATGAAATTTTAGGATTGTTAGTCCCCAAGAGATACTCCTGCCTAGGATAGTTAGCTCAAAGGAGCAATACTAAGTTTCAAATCGATCAAATTTTAGGATTGCTAGTCCCTAAGAAACACTCCCACCTATGATAGTCGGCTCAAAAAAGCACTACCAGTTCTTTCAGATTGATCACATTTTAGAGTTGCTAGTTCTTGAGAGATGCACTTACCTAAGATAGTCAACTTAAAGGAGCAATACCAAGTTCCAAATTGATCAAATTTTAGGGTTACTAGTCCTTGAGAGACACTCCCGCCTAGCATAGTCAACTCAAAGGAGCACTACCAGGTTCTAGATCGATCAAATTTTAGGGTTGCTAATCCTAAAGAAACGCTCTCGCCTAGGATAGTTAACTCAAAGGAACACTACAAGGTTTCAGATCGATCAAATTTTAGGGTTGCCAGTCCTCAAGAGATGCACTTGCCTAGGATAGTCGGCTCAAAAGAGCACTACCAGGTTTCAGATCAATTAAATTTTAGAGTTGCTAATCCTTGAGAGATGCTCCTACCTAAGTTAGTAAGCCTAGTGAGTTACAACCAGGTTTCAAATCAAACAAATTTTAGGGTTGCTAGTTCCTAAGAGACGCTCCTGCCTTGGTTAGTCAACTCATTAGAGTACGACCAAGTTTACTCTTTTATTTTAGGGTCTTTGCCAACACTAGGAGCGCTTTGCCCATTTTATCTCGATTCGTTAAAGCACGATCAAACTTCAATTCTTGTTTCTATCTTTTAGCCAACTCTTAGAGTACTACCCTTCTCTTCTCCAAAATCCCCGATGGATTGGACCTAGGATAGTTAGTTAGCTAATTGTAGCATTTCTTAGGATAAAATCCACTCTTGGGGCAAAAATAGTATTTGTTTTATCTTTAAGGCAAAGTTTTTTCTTAAACTTTACCATAAAGAGGAGTAGTTGTAGACACCTAATTTTTGCTCCTCTTTTATTTTTTCAAATTAAGTTATAGGGTCCTAAATTAGAAAAAATTTCAAAAAATAGAAAATTAAAGAAAACCCAAAAAAATGAACAAATTTAGAAAAAATAGGAATTCAAGAAAAATACAAAAAGATAGGAAAATAAGAAAAAACACAAAAAATAAGAAATTTAGAAAAAAATAAAAAAAATGGAAAAAGTTAGAAATTTGAAAAGTCACACAAAAATTAAAAAATAGGGAATTTAGAAAATAATAAATTTTTAAGATTGTTTAAATAGAATAGGATTTTAATTTAAATAAATTTGAATAAAGGACCGTTGGACTTAGGTTTAGATTTAAATTTAGCCTAGGTTGACTTGGTCTATTTGTGCAATTTAATTGCACATATGGATAAGGTATAGGCCAATAACCTAACGGTAAAACACATGGACATTGCAATTGGGATTAACTGAAGATCATGGGTTTGAGACTCGCACTCTTAAACTTTTCTCCTCTCCACAAACACTACACACTAGCCACCCAAACCTATAACCACGACGTGTATGGTACACGCATACACCAAACCCATACCATACGGATCACGAACCCCAACCTCTCAACCTGATTCTCCCTCGCTACCATTGTCTCTTCACCACACAACCCCAATGCCCATATGCATAGCCCACTTCCTCTCTCTCTCTTGACTAACCCTTACTCTTTCTCATTACCTTCTCTTTTAACCGCACAGTAGCCACCACCGCCACACATAGGCCACTCTCTTTCACTCTCGATTGCGAACCACCCTCTCCCTAATCCTCTCTTACTCCTGTCGCATGACCCTCGACCCATAAGCAACCTTGTTGGGATTTGCAGTAGTCCACGAACTACAGCATGACCTTCGACCAACCACCACCTATACACGTAACCCATGATTCATTCACACACAACTAACCCCCGAACCACACACATACACAACAACTTATCACTACAGCAATAACACAACCCCCCTATCACGAACTCATAGATCACTACTACTCCCTTTAGTTACTACCAAAATGCCGACCATTACCGAACCACCACCTTAGGCAGTGGCAATTAGGCAAACCCTCAATTTCCAATAGATTAGCCATAAAAGTGGCTTTTCTTACTCAATTCAATGCTTGAAACCACCCTAGCCACATCCAAGAGTAATTGTAGTACACGACCCGATCCGTAACTCGTGGAGCTCCTATTCGACCTGCAGCCCACTGACCAACCTACACTCAACTACTCTAATCTAAATCCTTATAGTTTTGAGTCCAACCCCTTTTAATAATTGTTGTTTTTTTTTAATTTTATTTATTAATTTTATTTTATTTCATTCTTGTAGTTTGTTGCAATTTAAGAAAAAAAAAGAAAAAGAAAGAAAAAGAAAAAGGAAAAAGAGAAAAGAAGAAGCACTAAAAATAAAAAAAAGAAAAGAAAAATAGAATAAAAAAAGAAAATATAGTTTATTTATTTGTTATTTATCTTAGTTTGATAAATAAAATAAAAAATAAATAAAAACAAGTAAAAAGTAAATAATAAATAAAATAAAATATTTGAGCAAAATAAAATTCATTTTACCACTTAGAAAAACATATTTTTCAAATAAAAAAAAAATAAAACGAATCCTTTCCAAATTAGGGTACTTTAGATTTTACAAAAATAAACCAATTTAGGACCCTTAGAAAATTTCCACAAATAAAATCAAAATGGATAAAAACATAAACCTGACTGTTTTTCCAAAATTAAAATTAAATCAACCTACTATGTTTTTGGTAAATGAATTACAAAAGTTTAATCTCGAATAGCGAGTACATAAGCACCCATATGTCAGTACGGGGCAATTTAAAATATGGAAAGTTTTATTTTTTTCCATTTTTAGATATTTATGTACATTGATCAATTTAGTTGCATGTATTATAATTAACTATTTTAGAAATTAAAAAGGGTATATTTAAAAAGCGAAGTTAAATTCAAAAAGTTAAAAAGTGGTACCCGTGTAGAGTTTAATAAATTAGCCCTCAGATCTAGATCTCTAGTTTTCAAAAAACTGTATTTATAAATATGTTTTTTTAATTGATAGATCAATAGGTATGTTATAACCAATCTACCCAATTTGTTATAACTTAACCTCTTTTCTAGACTCTCGTTGAGTGGTGACTCTAAATCTTTTCAAGTTGAAAAAAATAGTTTTCTTTAAACCTTATTCAAGTATTAGTATTAAACAGGTAGGGTTTAGTATTGATCGGCTTAGAGAAAACCTAATTTCATAAAAAGAACCAGGAGGGTGAAAAACCAGGCTTAACAATGCCAAATATGTACTGAAGTGTTGTTTTATTAGAATCGAGCTTATTTATAATAGGTTTATCTATGTAATAGGATACCTTGTGATATTTTAGGATGTAGCATTATTTTTCAAAATACATTTTATATGAAAGAATAATTCTAAATTTAAATGTAAAAAGAGAAGAGAATAATAAATTAAGTTCATTTACAAAAAGGAAAAAACATTTCCCTGTTTTAAGTCACCCTATGAGTGCCTACGTATTTTTTAGTAGGGATTAGACTTCCTAGTTCATTTTTTATGAAACTTTAATGCTTTGGTTTGTTTTAATTTAAAAATTTATCTGAGTTTATATCTCTAAGCCATTTTGGTTTTATTTGAGAAAAACACTAAAATGAAGGGGCCCTAATTTTTCAAATGTTTAATTTTTTGGCAAATTCTACAAGAAATCCTAAATTTGAAACGTAATTTATTAATGTGTTTTCTTATTTTTGAAAACTTTTTTTTTCTATGTGGTAAAAATTTGTAAGAATAAATAAATAAGAAAATCTCTCTTTTTTTTTCATTTTGCCTCTTTTTTCTTTCTTTTGTTTATATTATATTAGCAAAAAACAAACAAAAAATGAAAAGAAGATGAGAAAAAATTTAATGAACAAAAAAAGAGGGAAGGAACTAAACCAAGTCAAGGACTACTGAATGCAGGTCAGACACAGGCAGATTTTGGGTTAATATATAGATCATCTAACCCAGTCACTTGTCCTGCACATAACTTATATGAAGAGAGAGGAAAGAGGTGGCTATGATGGGTCGCCTCAAAATGCTTCGGTTGCCTTTTCAACTGGGTGAGGATACTTTCATGAGGTTTTCATTGATGCAAATTAGATCAATGGTAGTGCTTCGACCTATGGTGGTGGTGCTTTAGCCTATGGTGATGGTTTTGGTGGTAGTGTGCGATGGTTGGAATGAGTTAAAGAGAGAAAGTTGATATGGACCTCAAATGATGATGAATTAAAGTGACTTGGGAGTTCTCTCCCAAGTTTTTTGGGCTAAGGAACTCGTTGGTGAAGTTTTCTCTCCTAGACGGGTTGGGTTCGATGTTATCTAACACTAAGAGCTAAGCCATGATGGTTGTATTGATCAAAGAAGGGCAAAGTTGCTCTTTTCGTGGTGGCAAGGATTTACATAAAACCATAAGTGGCGGAGCCCAATATAGGAGGTGTGACTACAAGCAAGAATGGGCCATTTTGAATGCTTAGAGCTTAAAGAGTCTTCCTATGATGGTGGCCCTACATTACTAAAAAACTACTATAAATGAGGAATTTTATAGAGAGAAACTAAGAAACTCAACCTAAAGAGTGAAAATGCTTGGGGTGAATGATTCTTGAGTGTTTAAGTGATGGTTGATTCTAGAGACAAGCTCCTTAGACCCCCTTTTATAGTTTTGCATGATCGAAGAACTTCGGAAGGTCTCAAAACAAATTAGATTTGAAGATTTAGAATTAATGGTTTTTACCCATGGCATGATTTTTCTTCATCTTTCAACCCTTTTTTGTCCATGGCGAAAGAATATTAATGGGTTTAAGGGTCAATTTGAGATTGTGCCATAGGTAGCATGAGCTTTTATCATAAAATCATGTGTGCGCATATGGACTTCACATGGAAATCCATAGCAAAGTGAGGTGGATGCATAGAAGGAGGAGGAAAATTAAGGATTTTGTGTTAGTGTGGAATGCAAAAAGAAAACCTATCTTTAAGACATGTAATAAAAAAAAAAAAAACAAACAAAGGCACAATCATGCATAGTAATGTTTGAACCCCTGACCTACAACACTCAAGCACATGGCCTAAACTAAGTTACTTGGCTTATTCCTCAATCATTTATTACAAACAAAAAATATTAAGCTCTTGTGTCGGCTTAGATGAATCTATTTTAGGCTAAATTGCACATTGAATCACCTGATTCTCCAAAAATTAATGACACTTTGAAATGATTAAATAAATTACACATACGCTAAAAATATTTTGAAAGTAAATCTAAATAGTTTTTCAAGTTCCAATTCATTGATTACATGGTTATTTCAAAAATTGTTTTTCTCCTAAATTGACCAATTTAAGTTAAATTGAGGTACCATTTGAAACCACAATTAACTTAAATCAATTTCATCTTTACGAAAAAAAAAAAAAAAGATATTTAACTTCAACCATGGTTTGAATATTAAATTTTCAAAAAATTTAATATATTCAAGTATAGCTTAGAATCATTAAATCGCATTGTAGACTTTAACTCTATTTAACAACAAAAATGAGATGACCCTCTTTAATTAATCCAAAGACCCTAAAATTGACTCTAATTGTGTCTATTAGAATCTCTTCCTAATTAATAGCCAACTCGGATTGCATTAATGTCAAGTTAATGTATCGATTCCTTTAAAGATGCAGCAACATTCCTAATAATATCTCTATTATTAGGAGTAAGTTGTTCAAATGAACTAAATCTATTCAATAGAATTGTCTCTCGACATATTCTATTGAAATCCGTCCTAAGTCAATGTCATGCACTATACCATACTTAGATTCATTAAGTTCATCGGAATTAACATTTATCAAGAAACCACTATTTCATGTGCTTAATCATACTAAATGAAGTAGCAAGTCCTAACGTACTACTCACACATAATGAAAAAAAAAAAGCATATCAATAAAATAAAAAAATAACAAAGAAATTAACATAGAACAAGTAGAAGAATACAACCTTGTTTTGAATTCCACTATAGAAATCTAATAAACACATGAACAATGAATTCCCGTTTTCTCTCTCCAGTAATTCTAGGAAAGGTACAATATACAACACTTATAAAATGTACTAAAAGAAAACAATCGAAAATACAATGGGTACAACGATGTATGAATGGATGTATGATCCAATCTCCTTCTTTTTTCTGAAAATTATGGTATATTTATATTCTTCTCGTCAAAAGGCTGGAAATACACCACTTCAAGACACCTCCTAGCATTTAGAGTCATTACACGCACCAATTCGTGTAAAACAATTTAAAAAGAATCATCGTGTCTACTCTCATCATGCCCGTGACTCGGGGAATGATCTTCTCATCGTAAACATTCCACCTAATCATGCCTGTGATTAAGGGCGCGACTATCCTTCTGAGGTAAAGTCACAGCCGTGATGAATAGGTGAAAAAATAGTTTCAACCTTGGTCACTCCTTTGATCACGGCCATAATTGAGGGAGTGACAAGCGCTGAACAGTCAAATTCTTTTTTATCAGGCTTATAATGAGTCTCAATTGATCTTCCTTTAGCATTATTCATTTATCACAATCGTGATTGCTCTAAATCTCCTTGTTCTCGTCGAATTTTGTCCCTTTTGCTTTTGAATCGTCTAAAATTGGTACATTACACAATGAATTACTAAGAACTTGAGAAATAAACACAATTATGGTCAATTTAAACCTAAATGTGCCTAAAATGTGTAGACTGATTTATACCGCTCCTTGTAGAAGAAATAGCTATACTTAAAAAAGTAGGTTTATACCTCCAAGAGTAAGGTTACACGAAGTAGGCACGCATTTTATGCAACTAAAATTTAAATTAAGGAAAGAAATCAAGATAGTGGTTTGAAAGCATGCAATCTATAAGATTTAAAATCAAAATATCACTCTAAGAGCATGTGATCCAAAGGTTTCAAGTCAGGATAATATCTTTAAGAGCATATGATCTAATGGTTGAATATCAAGATAACGCTTCAAGAATATACGATTTGAAGGTCTTAAATCAACATGGCACTCCTAGAGCTTGTAGTCCAAAGATAGGGTAGCACTCTAATGAGCAAGCAACCTAAAAGTTTTAAGGTAAGATAACACTCCGAGAGCATACAATCCAGGGATAAGACAATGCTCCTATGAGCAAGCAATTCGAGAATGGGATAGTGCTTCTATAAGCAAGTGATCCAGGGATAGGACAGTACTCCTATAAGCAAGCAATCGGGGGATAGGATAGCACTCCAATAAGCAAGCAATCCTAAAAATTTTCAAAAGTCCTTGAATAGTGCTCTAAAGAGCAAACGATATATGGGGAAAATAATAAAAGTGTTTGTTTGACCATTTTTTGGAAGACTTCTTAACTTTAAAAGTGAAAGATTTGTTGATTGGCAACCATCTAGGATGGAGTATACTTTAGAGACAAAATCCTTCAATTTGAAAGGGAATTGGATGATATTAGTTATGAGGGCAATCATGTTTAAGAGAGTGACTGTAGCCACTAAGGACAACTGACATATAGAAGAAAAAAATGACCATTGAGTGAACACATTAGAATTAAAGAAACTGATAGCTAGTGTTAACTTTAGAGAAAATGACTTCTTTAGTGAAATGGCGATTCTTAACACTTGGTGATTTAAGGATATCATGAGTTTTTCGAAAAACTAGTAAAAATTCTTTTGAGAAATTACCTTTATTTTATTATTATTATTATACTTTTGAAGATTTGTAACAAGTTAGGATTCCTCACAAGTTTCAAGAAAGTAGCATGCATGCAATAGACTTTTTTAGTAGCATAACAACTTGATCTTTCGCTTAAGAGAGCTCTTTCTTTCCTGAGGGTCTTTGCATTTCTTCATGGGGCATTTGACTTTAAACTTGGGGCAATTGGGAATGACTTCTTTAGAAATCTTATTACTTGAGAATAGATATCTCATTGAAAGTAGGTTTAGTCTAAGAGGACTTCCTCCCACCCTTAACTTAAATTTCTCTCTTGACTATATTTCCTTAATTTATAGCTCATCTTGCAAGTGATACGTTTTAATCAATCCATCAAGTCTTTTTTGGACTGAAATGTAATATAGGTTTTTTAACCTCGATTTCAAAAGGGATATTGATGAAATGACATCTTTTGAAAGAAACACTTTTCAACCTAGGTTTACAAGTCAAGAATCTTATAGCTAAAACTAAAATTATGCTTACCCTACTTCAAAAGTAATTTTTACCAAAGATAAGTTATTTTGTTCAATCAAAAGGGCTTTTAAAGGGGTAGAATTATGGGTAAGCCTTAATTTGGGGTTAAGTTTTCCTGCTATTTCAGCTTTTAAGGTTCTTATTTCAAGGCAAAACCTTTACTTGAGCTATGTGCCTATGGTCATTTCAAGCTTGAGGCTATTGTATTTTAGACTTGCTCCCCTTATCAATGTTGACTACTTGATCTCTTTCTTGTGCGGACTTTTCATTTTCTCATCCTAATTTTCTCATTTTTCCTCTTACCCCTCTTCTTTTCCTCTTTTCTCTCCTTCTTATTCTTCATTTTTATTTATTTTTTTTTTCAATTTGATTGAAGACAAAGGTGATCGTCCCTTCTTTTGGTATATAACTCAAAGTATATGTGATTTGTGTATAGTGTTTAAGGTAGAAGCCCTTCTTCAAATTAAAGAAAACAAGTTACTAAAGGTAAAAATTATAGTTGAAATGAGGCGATTAGAGTAAACACAAATTAGTTTTAATCTTTTCTCCTCTTTAATAACTCTAACCTCTAAATTGCCTTATTGCAAGGTAGTTCTTAATAGGAGTTTAATTTTGAAAATACTCCATTTAAAGGTTCAATAGGGTTGACAAAGGATTTTGTCTTTAAGATATTGGAAAAGAATGCCTAACGTCATTTTTATTTGCGTATGATAACACCAATTTAGCATACATTTTCTATGGATATTTTGTGCTATTTTAAACATTATTTAAGTTAATTTTATGTTATGTTGAGCTTAATCCATCTAAATTTCATTTTTAGAGACTTTTAGAACACTTTATGAAATTTTTCAAGGTTTTTAGTGATTTTTAGAGTTATTTGAAGCAAAAGCATCAATCACGAAATGAAGACAAGAAAGTTTGAATGAGAATCAAGTGAAGAAAGAAGTCTAGAAGAGACCTTGGCCATGAACTAAATTTTATATTTTCTTTGGTGCAATGTATGGCAAGAAGTCATTCACAAGCTTTGATTGACATTCATCCTGAGATTAAGAGGATGGCTTTGCAAAATTTGAGGCAACTGACAGTTAAGGAGATAGTAGAAGCGATTAACTAAGGGTTTCCTACTAGAATTAATGGCAAGCTTGAGTTGATAGTAGGTGAAGTAAAGGATTAAGTGGTAGAGTATGAATCCAACAAAGAAAGCTTACCCAACAACATCATGGCAAACAATGGGGGACAAAATAGAACCATGTTAAACTTCTCTTAGCCGTCTCTAACTGTTACTCAATCAAGCAGAAACTGACTAGCTGTTGCAGCCAATAACCTCAAGATCAAGCTAAACATTATTCAGATGGTATAGCAATTTATACAGTTTGACGACCTATAAGACAAAGACCCTAATGCACTTATTTCTAAATTTTTGGAAATATGTGACACCTCTATGGTTAATGGGGCAATTGACTATGCCATTCGGCTATGCCTCTTCCCATTTTCTCTATTTGGTTAAGCTAAGAAATGGTTGAATTCCTTAGTAAGGAACTCAATCACAACATGTAATGAATTGGAAAAAAAAATTTCGAAAAATATTTTGCACCTATAACAACTACAAAGCTCAAAGCCGACATTTCTTCTTTGGCCTAAATAAAGGGTAAGACCCTATATGATACTTGGGAGCGCTTTAAGGACATGCTAAGGTGATGTCTACACCATGGTCTGCCCCTTTAGATGGAAATCCAAACCTTTTACAATGGTCTCAACCCCTCTACAAGGCAAATGATAGATGCAGCAATTGGAGGTACACTCAACACAAAGATACCCAAGGAAGTTCAAACTTTCATAGAAAGAATGGCTATGAACAACTACCAATGAGAGAATCCCAAAGGAGAGAAAAAAGTCATAGGTGTGTTTGAGCTCAACGCCATGCAATCTTTAACCACTTAGGTGGAAATGTTAAGTAAGAAAATTGAATCACTTTCAGCTAGTTTGCAACAATTGTAATTAAACTCTAACAACTTCTGCTAAGATGGATTTGTAGGTAATGAATAGATGAAGCATGTCAATTTTCTAGCAAAATCTTTATGACCTCAGTATATTCCCTAAAACAACCCAAGGTAGAGAGATCACCCTAATCTTTCTTAAGGAGGCTAAAATCAAGGCCAAAGGTAGCAGTATTAGAATAGGAACCAGCTTCAGTAAAGATCAAACCTACTTCCATGTAGATTTGAACATGTAGCCACTCCACCAGCACCAAAAAAGAAGTTAGAGAGTCTCTTGGAAAAGTATATTCAAACCAATGATGTAATAATTCAACGGATAGAGACTTCTCTAAGGAATCAAAAGGCTTCCATCGAAAACTTGGAGAATCAAATCAAACAACTTGCAAGATTATTGAATGAACAGTCATAAGGGTCTTTGCTTGGGAACAGTGAAGCAAACCTTAGGGAACATGTCAATTCAATAACCTCGAGAAGTAGAGAGAGCTATAAGTTGAAAAGAAGGATAGTGAGATAGTAGTTGAGAAAGAAGTAGAAGTCAAACGCAAGGAAGACCTAAAGCCATAAAAATAAAAAAGAAAAAGAGAAAAAAACATAAAGCTACGAAAATTAAGGAAGTATATGCTACCTATCCCTTACCCATAGTACCTGATGTAAGATTAAAACGATCAAAATAGGTAATTTGGTAAATTCCTCAACCTATTTAAACAATTATAAGTGAACTTGTTGATAGACTACTGAGGCCTTCAATCTCTTACTAAGAGGATCCTCTCTCTTCACCTTGCTAAGGATGAGAAATAGTATAGTGAGGAACAGTGGGCAAACTCCTTAAGAACTCAACTCAATTACACCTTACTCTATGTAAACTCTTGCATCGTTGCCAAGAACTCATATGCCGAAGACTATTTGCCGAGTGCTAAGAGCTACCTATTGAGTGGATTGAACTAGGGCCCTTCTAGACTAGTACTTCTTTTTTAGCTAAACCCTCATGTTTACGACATTCCTTATTCATCTCGACAATGACTGATACCGCTACGTCATGATCCAACTTAACTGTTATGCCTAAAGATTCCTTAGTACAAAACCATTAATGAGTTGCCACCTATCCTTTTACCTGACATTGCACTTTTATTCTTTTTAGTCTTTTGTCATTTTTACCCTTTTCATATGTACTAGGAATCTCCTTTTCATGTATGCCTTTTTGTAATTTTCCTTATTGGTATTGTTGCCCTAAGGACTTACTATAAATAGTTCCTTCTCTTTGTAGCCACATCATCTTACATTCCATTCAGACATTGAATATCGTTGTTCTTGTGAGATTTTCCTCTCTAAGTCTATTTTGTAAACTCTTTTCTAATCTTGTTAAGTAGCTCAAGATTAGTGGTGGGTGGTGTTGTTAGGTGATTTTGGATTTAAGTTGTTACCCTACAAAGAAAGAAAAGGCTTTTGGTATCTGAGCTTGTCTAATGTGGCTACTCCAATGCCTAAGTCAATAAATGAATGTAGGAAACATTAAGTAAATAGTAGAGAGTTATCCCATGTCCCTTACAATGTTTCTTCCTCGTATTTATAGGCGAATGCTATTTCAAAAGTATGAGTTAATTGCATGATTATCAGGATACAGGGAACTTCTCTATCAAACCTGTTCATGAAATATAGGAATAATGGGCAATTAGGTAATATAACCATGCTAGATGATAACTGTTCATGCCTCTCTCCTTAAATTCAAATCGAATGCAAATATATGTCACTTAGCATCAGCCAAGAATTGAGTTACTAATCACGTCAACAACCGAATGGCCGAGTAAGCAAAATTCGACAATTAACATTTGCCCCTCATCTCCTATGGTTGAGAATTCAACAAAGGGAGTAAACATTTGTCAATGGGGTTGAATGGGAGATAATTCCCTAAAGGCTAAGTAACTTGAAAAGTTCCTTAATCTCCATTTAGAAAGAAGGATCATATACTAGTCGAAAAGTCACAACTTTCCCGCATGTCAAAAGATCAAGCAATAGCATACAAACAGCTACCACATTAACCATAATTACACCGCAGGCAATAATAACTATCAAAGCCTTAACAACTGTTAGATTTCTATCTCAAACACAAGTCAGTAATCCATGCCATCACCTAAATAACATGTCATTTCCATCAAATATTCATGGACCTTTTCAATAACAAAAACAAATTTCTCCAATCACTTCCATAAGCTTTCATTTGCTTTCGACATCTCATCTTCACTTTCAAATTCTATGACATTCTTTATAGTCATCAGGTATGGTTCACAACGTAACTCATCGACTTATCCTTTTAGATTCTAAAGCAATTGAGACTGAGGCTACTTCTCTTCCCCAAAAAAGGAGCGAAACGGCATGTTCCTTAGGTAATTTGGCTCATAGCATAGTGGAGCAGTGGGACAAGCTTGCCTAAATTAATTCCCTCGTAGCTGATACCTATCCAGATGACAAGGAAAAAAGTTTTATGGCTAGGTATCTATATAATAATATAGTTTACATCTATGATTCACCAAACGGAGCATCTAATGCCATCAATAGAGTTCTTGTTTCAAAATATAACAAATTCTAGCAAGACCTTCCAAGGGCATGGAATCTTAGGAGGCCAAGAAGAGGAAAGGGTATGTTTTCAGAGCGAGCGTAAGTTTCACATTTATTTCAAATACCTCAACTTTAGACTGTACTTTCCTTTCTCAACATTTGTCAAGCAGTTCTTCAATTATTTTCGAGTTATGCCAAGTATATTCTCACCAACACATATCAGCTTCTCACGACTTTTGAGATAATTTGTGAAGAAGTTAAAGTCAAGGCTATGCCTTAACTATTTCGGTATTTCTTTACAATTAAGAGGTAGCTTGACTGCTGGTACTTTATAGCAGCTAGGCATGGCGGAAGTTCATAGACGGGTTAGAGTCTAAGATCCAAAAATGGCATGATAAGTTCGTATTTATTGTTTCAGATGAAGAGTTGGATTTTTAGACCTAGTAGACTAAACCAATCTACACTAAAGATATTGAGTTGAAGCCAAATGATTCTACCGTAGCGAAGAAGATTCAAGAAAGGAGGAAAAACAAAATGTTCTTCTAAGATGTTGAGAGAATAATAAGGTGGCATGAGAGTTAAAAACCAATTTTTTTTTAGAAGGAAGGTACACTATTAAGTAACCACCTTACCGAGTATAGCTACAAGAGGAAAGTCATTCTCATGACTTGGGGAAGGAATTGGTGCCTTTGAGCCTTGTTCAATACAGAGAATGTAAGTTCTTTCTTATTCCTCACTTAATATTAACACATCTACTTTATATTGCAGATATGGGTGCTAATGAGGTAAACCTTGCAAAGGTGTTGGCCTAAGCAAAGGTCAAAAACTTGAAAGCTGATAAACATGCATCCTCTACAATTGCAGTTACTTGGCCAACTACCATTAAAAAGGTACTAAAAGAGGATGCATCAAAACAAGTGGTAGCCTAAAAAACTTCTCATATTGCCAAAAAACAATAAGGGATAGAGAAGCCTGGGTCGGCCAAGGTTACACATGTAGAAACAATTGCTGTTGAAGATATTCCTCCTATTACAAAGTGGAGAAATGGTAGCTATGAAATCAAACCTTGAAATGAGGCTGAAGCCACTGATGTCGTTGAAGGGTCATCACTCCTAATACAGGCTATACCAAGTACAAATAAGAGAAGTGGGAAGGAACTCGTCTACCGACCCCCAATTAAGAAGTCTAAGGAATTAGACAAAAGGATGAAGGAGGCCAAGCACAGCAAAGCTCTCAGCATCAGTAATACCGAATTCATCCCTAACATGGAGATCAGTGAGTACTTCATTCCATGCTGGAGCCACAACATCTTACAGACTCTCTCGACCTTAGGCAACAAGACAAAATCCTTAGCCTTGATAGAAGGCGTTATTCTTCCTAAGGATTAAGAGTTTGCGAAGAAGGATGTCAATAAAGTCGGCAGTTGTAATAAGGCTTATATTGCGACCAAGCTGTATGATATAAGTATCTATTAAATCTCTTCAACTGTTAGGCGTATTTGGTTGCTAATACTTCTATTTTCTTATAGATCAATAGCCACGTTCTGACAGTTAATCTTTCATGTATTCTGCTGAGTGATCTAGAAAATTCATCATTCTATATCAACTTGTTGCAGAAAATTAAAGATGCCTACAACTCCTTAAAAGCTCAAACTGCAGCTACCAAAAACATAAGAATAAGGACTAAGATGGATGCTTAAAAGTATTAAGATGAACTAGCTACCAAGAAACCGGTACACTCATTAGTAGCCGATGAAGTCTCAAGCCTTAAGGCTAAGGTTGATGAGCAGTATAAGGAAGTTGAGAATCTGAAAGAGGAGCTATGCAAAAAGAAAGAAGAGTGCTGGGGTTTGGGCTAAACACTCTACTAAATGAGTGATGAGAAAGACAAGCTCAGGATGCAAATTAAAGAAATCGAGACCAATAACTTTAAGTTACAAAGCTGTGTGGCCAATTTGGAGGAGACTATAAGGAAAGGACCTTCTATTAGTATAGCCTGTATTAGTATGTTCGCCATGCAGAGAGATTATTATAAAAGAAGTTGTTGGAGGGGGTTAAGGTAACAAGGGAAGAAATCCTCAAGCTTTACCCTAATTATGATCTCTCATGTTTGGATTTTGCCGACATTGATGATAAAGTTAGCCGATGTAATGAGGAAGATGGCAGGGATTTAAGTGCCAAGATCAATAAGTAGGATGAAAGCAAGGTTCATGTCAAGGATCTTAGATGAAGACATAGATTGTCTATCCAAGGAAATCCCATATGAGCACAAAGAAAAATCTACCTATTCTTAGACTCCAAGCATCGAAAAGGAAATATGCTTCGATAAGGCTCCAAATTCCGATCAACAAAATGCTCAATCCAAGAATAAATCATAGGATTATTTCCCTTGTAATTATTTTATCCTTTGTATGGACAGTATTAAGCCGAATGGGAAAATATTTATAATTATATTTGTGATGGATCTTACCCATATTTTCATGTAACTTAGTAGTTCCAATATGTTTTATTTCATGCACTTTATTGTTTCCAAGCTTCATTTATTTCATATGCCGTATTTTTCCTTGCATGTTTTATTTCACATGCCTAATTTTCTTAACATGTTTTATTTCACACGCCTAATTTTCTTAACATGTTTTATTTCACACGCCTAAGTTTCTTAACATATTTCATTTCACACGCCTATTTGAGTATCTAATAGACATTATCCATTAATCATTTGAGATGTGGCTAGCCACTTCACTTAGTTTTTATTATTTAACTTTTGATTGATTTATCAAGTTCGTTGAACATGATAGGCTTAAACTTATATTAGTATGTTCGCCATGCAGTTTGAACTTATTAACTCATCAATCACAAAAAGATTAGGTAACAAATTGGAACTTTAACATCAAATATAATTGTTCGCCAATGATAAGTAGGTTGTTGCCTTACAAAACAAACAGAAATGCATAACATTGATGGAGTTAATTGAAATAAAGTTTCAAGTTCTCAACGTTCCATACACGAGGTATAATAGTACCATTTAACCTTTCCAATTGATGGGCCCCTTCACCAATGACTTCCCAAACTCAAACTGGATCCTCTTAATTCGCACCAATCTTCCCTTGTTTTTCTCACGTGCCAGTTGCCTCTAGCTTTCAACAAACCAAACCTCTAGGCTAAAAAACCTTATGCTTCACTTTTTTATTATAATAGCTGGCTGCCTTATGCTGATATGCCACAACCCTTGCTCTTGCAACATCTTTGATTTCTTCAATCGTACCAAATTTGCCATCAAACCAGCATGATTGATCATCATGTCAAAATTCTATTTTCGCAGATTTAGCAGATCTAACTCAATCGACAAAACTGCTTCCCATACTATACGTTAACTTAAAGGGGGTTTCCCTTATTGTGGTTTTATGGTTAGTCCAATATTCTCATAAGACAAGCAATTCATCAACCCATTTTCCTTTAACTTGATCAACCTTCCTCCTTAAGTTGTACAAGAAGATCTTGTTGACAGCTTCAACTTGCCCATTAATCTAAAGGTGAGCTACAGACGTGTAGTTCAAGCGAATGTTGTATTTGTCACAAAATGCTCGAAATCTATTGTTGTCAAACTGTAGTCCATTATCCGTGATAATCATTAATGGGACTCCAAACCTCGATATTATGGACTTGAAAACAAATGTCTCAACCTTCTTCTTGGTGATTCTTACCAATGCCTTGGCCTCCACCCATTTTGTGAAATAGTCTATAGCAACAATGGCAAATTGTTGTTGGGTCGTAGACATCGAAAAGGGTTCAAGTATGTCTAATCTCTATTGGGCAAAGGGCTAAGGACTAGTCAAGCTGCTTGATTCAATAGAAGGCACATTACTCAAAGCTTCATGCTTTTAGCATTGTGTATAATGTCGAACAACAATTCTCGCATCATCTTTCATTGTCAACTAATAATAGCTGAGTCACAACGTACAAATATACAATGTCTATGCTTTTACATGGTTGCGACATACACTCTCGTGTAATTCAAATAACACCCATTGTGCGTCGTTTGGAGGGAGATATCGAAGATAAGGTTAGGATATGCTACGTTTGTACAATTGATCATCTATCAATGTGTAGTTTATAAGTTGATAAACCAATCTTCGAGCCTCTTTCTTGTCATCAAGAAGGATACCATCTCTTAAGTAATCTACAATGGGATCCATCCAAGACTTCTCTCTTGTGCAAAGAGCCAATTTGTAGCTCTGCAAGACAATAGACAAACTTTTATGAGGGAGGAACTTGACAAAGAGTTTGTTGCTAAGGTCAAGAAATGCCATATTGGCAAGCTTCGACAACTTATCAGCAACAACATTCTCACTCCTAGATACCTTATAGATCGAAAAAGATTGAAATTCTTCTATGAGCATTTCTACTATCAACAAGTACTTGCTCATTTCTTCTTCCCTAGCCACAGAATTTCTTGACTTGATTCACCACCAGTTACGAAACGGGAAAAACTTCGAGTTTCTTGACACAAATTTCTTTCACCAGCTTAAGTCTAGCTATTAAAGCTTCATATTCCGCTTCGTTATTACTAGTTAAGAATTCGAATTTCAAGGCATAATTGACCTTGACAATGTAAGGTCCTTGTAGAGTAAGGCTCATATCACTTCCCTCTTTAGTAGATGAACCATCCACATAAAGATACCATATGGGTTTCCTAAGAATCTCCACACTATCCTCCTCACAAGTGAACTCAACCAAAAAATTGGCCAGCACTTAAGCTTTTAATACCATTCTAGTCTTATATTATACACCATAGACACTTAACTCTAAGGCATATTTCATCATCCTTTCGAAAGACTCTAGCGATTGCGATGCCTACCGTAAAGGTTGATCAGTGAGGACTACAATTTGGTGAGATTCAAAATATGGTTACAATTTCCTTGTCGAGAGAAACATTGCTAATACAAACTTCTCAATTTTCGTATATCAATGCTTCAATCCTTGTAAGACATGACTCACGTAATAAACCAATTGATGCTCCTTGCTGTCAATTTGGACCAATACAGAAAAAATCACTTTGCAGCTACTTAATATGTATAAATACAATTCTCTCTTGATATAGGTATAGAGAGTATCATGGGTGACACAAGGGATTCTTTAAGTTCATTAAATGCTCTCTCGCAATTATCTGTCAATTTGAACTCTTTAGGATTCTTTAAAATTTTAAAAAATTCTATGTACCTATCTACACTTCTTGACACAAACCAGTTAAGAGCGGCTATTCGAAAGTGAGTTCCTATACCTCCTTGATAGTATGAGGAGATTTCATGTTTATTATCACATCAATCTTTTTCGGGTTGGCTTCAATGCCATGCTAAGTGACCATGTACCTTAAAAACTTTCCTGAAGTAGCTCCAAAGATGCACTTTTATAGATTAAGATTTATGTTATATCTCTTCAGAGTAGCGAATGTCTACTTAAGATCAGTAAGATGTCAATCCTCTGTGTCGCTTTTCACAATCATGTCATCGACATATCCTTCAACATTTTGATGGATCTGGGGTTTGAACATCATAGTGACAAGCTTTTAATAGGTTGTACTAACATTTTTTAGCCTAAAGGGCATCACCGTATAACAATATGTCTCGAAATTGGTGACGAATGATGTGTGAATTTCATCTTCCTTATCCATTTTGATTTGGTTATAGCAAAAAAAAGCATCCATAAAAGAAAGCAACGCATGTCCATCAGTTGAATTGACCATTTGATCAATTCTCGGTAGCGGTAAGCAATCCTTTGGACAAGCCTTGTTAAGATTTGTAAAGTCTATGCACATGCACCATTTACCATTAGACTTCTTGACTAGCATACAGTTAGCTAGCCAAGTCGAATAAGGCTCTTCCCAAATAAATCTTACCTTCAAGAGTTTTTGAACTTCTTCTTCTATGGCCGCTTGCCTCTTGAAGGAAAAATACCTTTTCTTTTGTTAAATCACTTTCACACTTAGATCATTCTAAAGCTTGTGTACCATAACGTCTCTAGTGATAACCAGCATATCTGAAGGGGACTATGTAAATACATCGGCATTGTCCTGCAAGAAGTTGATTAAACTTTCATGAATGTGTATCGACAAGGGTTTCCCTATCTTTGTTATTTTTCTAGGGTCACTTCCCAAAGAAATTTCCTCTATTTCATTCTCAACATTAACTATGTCAACTAACTTTCCTTCTAGACAAGTTTCTACTTAAAATACTTCTTTTCACCTTAACACCCTCATGTATAAAGACCTTGCCAATCATTGGTCCCCCATACATATATCAACTCCTATAGGAGTGGTGAATTTAGCTTTGAGGTGAGCCATAGAAGGGACGATAGCAAATAAGTGTTGACATAGCAGTCCTATGATTATATTATATAGGGACCAACATTTGACAACGTGGAAGTCCACTTTGTCTTCGATGACATGCTCGTCATCCCCAATATAAATTGGTAAAGAGATCACTCTAGTTACTCAGACGGGTTGATTGTGAAGATAAACAAATCATAATTGTAGGATCTTAGCTATGCTTTGATCTTTGCTCTCTTCTGATCAAAAGCATGTTGGAAAATAATGTTTGCTAAACTTCCATTGTCAATAAAATTTTCTTAACCTCGCAATTGGCAATTCTCGCACTAATCACGAGTACATCATCATGTGACCTTTGGATGCCTTCAAAATCTTCCTCCGTGAAAGAAATTGTATTATCAATTTTGACCTTCTTGCCCTGAATATTGCAAAAATAATTTATGGCATTAGTCAAACTCGAAGAGCTTGACCGGCCTACAATATAAGGTCCACTAACAATACTATTGATTATCCTATTAGGTGCTCTGTTGGTACTCCTATCTCTTACATCTTTCTCAACAACAACTGGCCGAGTAACATTCACTTGATCTTCATGCCTCCTTTAGGATGGTCACTCAATATTCTCGGCATCATGCATAAGGAACTTGCATAAGTACCCTCGTTGAGTTCCATCCTCAATCACATTCTTGAGTTAGATGCATTCGTCTATGTTATGGCCTTTCTCACAATGGAAATCACAATATTTGTTAGAATTTTACCTTGAAGGATTTCCCTTCATCCTCTCTAGCTACTGTAGTACGCTTCTTTGCCGACGACCTCCATTAATATGTTTGAAATTGGACGATTAACTAGCATATGGGACAAATATGTCAAAATTCTTATTCTCTTTCTCTCGACATTAGGACTATGATCATCATCTGTCCCGAGTTGGTCATTTGCACTTCTCCTCTTATCATTTTTCTTGTTGCCTCTATTTTGATCAGCTTCTTGCCAAGCCTTTATATTGTCTTCTTGTTGGATATAGGATGTAGCTTTAACTTTGAACTCAACAAAAGTTCGTAGCATATTCTTGGCGAAAGACTTAAAAAATTCTCCATAGGGCTTAACTCCATCAATGATAGTGTTGAAGGCCATACTCATGTCTAATTCTAGAATTCTGATCATCTCAACCATAAACCTAGCTAAATAATCTCTAGTGGACTCGTTTGTTCTCTACTTTATTGTGTTAAGGATTGAAGAATCCTTAACAAGAAGCTTGCTTACAAGGAAGTACTGAAGGAATACTTTTGCTAGTTCTTCGAAACATAAAATAGTGTTTGGATTTAGGTTTTTGAACCATGTACTCGCCGCATTCCTCAATGTTGAGGGAAAAGCTTGGTAAGCCACGACATCACCCAAGCCATGCAACATGGCCACGACATCACCTCTTCCAAAATCTTGGAAACGAAAGGGCTCTTCTTAATTCAGAACTGTTTACTAGGTGCAACAAGGGTACTAACATGCAAGGCTCCGGCATGGTGCACTTGCTGCTATTACTTACCCTTGTTAACTTTCTTGAACGTAAGAGCTTAAGGTCAAATTGTAACTTCGATTTACTTTTTCGGTAATTCAAGTGAATAGATTGAGTCATCATTGTTCTCGATACTATGATCGATGTACACTTTGTTTTGATTTGGGTGGTTATTACTATGAAGGAGATTAAGAATCTATTCATGTTTTTTTCTTAACTCTTGATTCTCTTTGGCCAAGTTGAGGCAAAGCTACTCCAATTTAACCAGACACTATTCGTTAGTATGCCTACTTCCCTCCTCATGGTAGTATGATGAAGTACCAACACCTATACTTTTAGTCAATCTAGTTTTAGCCATGTGGGTGTGTCAATCTAGTTCTCTTACCACCTAAACCCCCCTTAACAACTTCTTTTACAATAATCTCTCATATTGCTGACTAGGAGTGACAATGTCAAGTGTCTCTTCAATAGAAGGCCCTTTCATCATAGTCTCCTCCAAATTAGCAGCACAACTTTGCAGCCTAGAGTTGTTGGTCTCCAATTCATTAATTTACATCTTGAGTCTATCTTCCTCATCACTTATTAAGTAGAGTGTTCAACCCAAATGCTAGCACTCTTCCTTCTTTTTGCATAGCTCCTCTTTCAAATCCTCCACTTCTTTGTACTTCTTATCAACCTCGGCCTTAAGGCTTGAGACTTCATCCGCTACTAATAAGTGTGCCAGTTTCTCAACAGCCAGTTCATCTTAATAATTTCTGACCTCTATCTCAACCCTTATTCTCGCATTTTCAGCAACTATAGTTTGAGCTTTTGAGGAGTTGTATGCGTACTCAATTTTCTACAACAAGTCAATACAGATTAATGAATTTTGTAGATCACTTGGTAGAATACATAAAAGATTATTATTGTTATTACCTTCTTCATTTCTTTATCGGCTTCGTCTAAGGCTATTAGAACATGGCTACTAATTTGTAAGCAAACAGCAGTATTAGCAACCAAATTCGCCTAACAGTTGAAGGGATTCAATAGACACTTACATCATACAGCTTGGCCATGATATGAGCCTTATTGCAACCGCTGACCCTATCAACATCCTTCTTCGTAATTGCTTTGTCCTTAGGAAGAATAATGCCTTCCACTAAGGCCAAGGATTTTTTCTTGTCACCTAGGGTCAAGTCATTGTATAAGATGTTATGGCTCCAGCATGGAACGAAGTCTTCTATATTAGGGATGAATTCGGCATTACTAATGCCAAGAGCTTTGTTGCATAAGGCCTCCTTCATCCTTTCATCCAATTCCTTGGACTTCTTAGTTGGAGGTTGGCCAACGAATTCCTTCCTACTTCGCTTATTTGTACTCGGTGTAGCCCCCATCAAGAGTGATGACCCTTTATTGGTATCGGTGGCTTTAGCCTCATTTTAGGGTTTAAATTCTTGGCTACCCTTTCTCGACTCTATGGTAGGAGGAATATCTTCAGCAGTAATTATTTCTACGCATGTGACCTTAGCTAACCTAAGTTTCTCTGTCCCTTGTCATTTTTTGGTATGATAGGAAGTTTTTTAGGCCACCACTTGTTTTACCGCATCCTCTTTTACTGCCTTTTTAATGGTAGTTGACTGAGTAGCTACAACCATAGAGGATGTATGTTCATCGGCTTTCAATTTTTTTGCCTTTGCTTGGGCCAATAACTTTGTAGGGTTTACTTCACCAGCACCCATATCTACAATATAAAGTAGACGCATTAATGTTAAAGTAAGGAACAAGAACGAACTTACATTCTCCATAACGAGCAAGGCTTAAAGACAACAATTCCTCCCCCAAGTCACGAGAACCGTTTTCTTCTTGTAGCTATACTTAGTATGGCTGTTACTTAATAGCATACCTCCCTTCTAAAAAAAAAAAAAAATTGGCTCTCCGCTCCCATACCACCTTATTATTCTCTCAGCATTTCAAAAGAATATTTTGTTTTTCTACCTTTCTTAGATCTTCTTCGCCGTAGCAGCATCATTCGGCTTCAATTCAATATCCTTAGTGTGGATTGGTTCATTACTAGGTCCAAAAATCTAACTCTTCATCTGAAACGATAAACACGAACTTGTCGTGTTATTTTTGGATCTTGGCCTCTAACTCGTCTATGAACTTGCGCCCATGCTTAGCTACTATAAAGTACTACCAATCAAGCTTCCTCCTAATTATAAAGAAATACTAAAATAGTTAAGGCATAGCCTTAACTTCAACTTCTTCGCAGATTATCCTAAAAGCTACAAGAAGTTAATATGTGTTTGGTGAGAACATAATCAGCGTAACTAGGAAATAATTGAAGAACTTGAGAAATGCCAAGAAAGGGAAGCGCAGTCTAAAGTCGAGGTATTTCAAATAGATATGAAACTCACGCTCCCTTGGAAAACGCATCCTTTCCTCTTCTCTTGGCCTCCTAAGATTCCATGCCTTAGGAAGGTCTTGCTAAAATTTGTTTTATTTTGAAACAAGAGCTCTATCGATGGTACTAGCTACTCCATCTGGTGAATCAAAGAAGTATTATATGGATACCTAGCCACAGATCTTTCTTCCTTGTCATCCGAATAGGTATTTACTACGAAGGAGTTAATTCAATTAAGCTTATCCCATCTCTCCACGACACTATTAATAGAATTACTTGAGAAATGTGCCGTCTCGCTCCTTTTTTGGGGGGAAAAGTAGCCTCAGTCTCAATTGCTTCAAAATAAAAAAGGATAAGTCGATGAGTTACATTGCGAACCATACCTAATTGACTATAAAAAATGTCATAGAATTTGAAAGTGAAGACAAGATGTTGAAAGTAAATGAAAGCTTACAGATGCGATTGGAGAAATTTGTTTTTGTTATTGAAAAAGTCCATAAATATCTAATGGAAATGACATGCTATTTAGGTGATGGCATGGATTATTGATGTATGTTTTGAGATAGAAATCTAACAGTTGTCAAGGCTCTGACAATATTGCCTACCATGTAATTATGGTTAATGTGATAGTTGTCATGTATGCCATCGCTTGGTCTTTTGACAGGCAAGAAAATTGAAAGTTACAACTTTTTGACTAGTATACAATCCTTCTTTCCAAACGAAAATCAAGGAACTTTTCAAGACACTCGGAATTTGGGGAATTATCTCCCATTCAACCCCATTGACAAGTATTTACTCCCTTTGTCAAATTCTTGACTACAGGAGTTGGGGGGAAAATGTTGATAGTCAAATTTTGCTCACTTGATCATTCGACTACTGACATGATGAGTAACTCGATTCTCAGCCGATGCTAAGTAACATAGATTTATGTTTGATTTGAATTTAAGGAGAGAGGCACGAACAGTTATCATCTAGCACTATTATATTAGATAACTACCCACTATTGCTATATTTTAAGAATAAGTCTGATCGTTAAGTTTCCACATGTCTAAATAATCATGCAATTAACTACTACTTCAAACACAACATTTGCCTACAAATACAAGGAAGGAACACTATAAGAGACATGGGATAACTCTCCACTATTTACTTAATCTTTTCCTACATTCATTTACTGACTTAGGCATCAAAGTGGCCACACCAGACTGCCCTCAACATGAAAAGCTTTTTCTTTCTTTGCAGGACAATAATTTAAATCCAAAATCACCTAATAACAAGTGGACCTTAGCATTAACTTGTATGTTGCATCAAGCGAATTGTCAAGTCATATTCTGTTCATTGGTGAGTAATATCCTTCGAGCAACTTCACGTAAGCTATTACATCCAATTTGCCAACTTATCTCTTTGTTTTTCTTCAATACCTCAAAAGACCCACTTACTTTTTATCTCTTACAATAAGCCCTAGTAATTACTGAACTCCTAGGCACATCATATAATCCTGGTATCAGAGCTTGAGGTTGTGACCGAGAGCTATGGTGTAATAGTTCCTACTAGTCTACTATTGGATATACTCTGTTTTCATTTAGGGGAAGTAAGCAACTCCTCAATTCACTGTTCGAATGGTATTTTTTATGTATAGGAATTACACATGTGAAGAGTTTTTTTTTTTTAAGCTTTGTATTGAGAATATTGAATCCTTGTGTTCAAGGAGAGATTAATGATGCTGAGAGTGATGCTCATGGTCATAGTCATGTTACCCAACAAACACCATGTACTATTGATGAGTAGATATAAGACCTTACTGCTATAGTAGCCAATCTAACTATCTCGATACAAAGAGTCATAGAGACTGTGCTGATAAAGGCATATTTTTCATGTTTTAAAGTGCCAATTTAGATAGAATTATTATTGATTTTATAGAAATCATTAAGAAATGGTACATTATTATTTTCATTTGGACATTTAAGAGTGAAATTACGAATAATTTAGAGGAGTTTTACACAAATTAACGAGTTCCAGATCAATACATGCAAATTGGAATTAAAGGCAGCCGGCCTAACAATAGGCTTACAACTTACAACTTACAAATTGCACCGGGAGCTTTTGATGGCTACATCGGTGGCTTTTGATGGCTATACTGCCAACTTAAACGCTGGCCTTGCACTTACACCGCCAGCCTTCATGAAAAAGAAATTTCATGTGAGCCAACCCTAATTTATCATATAAATAGCTTATGTCTCATCATTTAGGAGACTTTTAGACACTTTTTCCTTAGACGTAGAGAGTCGTAAGATAATCTTTAATTAGTTATTGATGAATTCTTCGAGAGAATCACTTTGATCATTGAGAGGATTTTTCTTTTGCTGTGCAGACCAAGTTAAAGTTGCAATTAGAGATTATCTTTTCCAATACAGAATTAGTGACATCTATTTCAATTATTCTTATGCAATTCTGTGAATTACTTATGCTTTCAATTGTGAATTTCCTTATAATTTTAATTAGTATTTGTGTTTTTGTTTCCAAATCCATGGGTGGTTAATTTTATTTGTGGGAATTTATGAAACCCTAGATAGATAAGATGATAATTATGTTCATGTTATAGGATTAAGAGATAAATGGATGATTCATGATTACAATTTTTATGATTTCAATTATAATTATTCAATTAATTATAATTGTTAGAAACTCTAATGATACAGGAGTTGATATAGGATTTGTTAGAAATTCTTAGTTGATTTGATTAATCAATGTGGAAGCAGAGTTAATTGAATTAATTAGAAATTATCTAAAGATTAATGCAAAATTCAGCGAATGATTATTCACTAAGACATTAGGGATAATTGATTTAGGACATTAGACAATCATAGTATCGGGAGATATATGATTGTAATTTAGAGTCTACTATTAATTAGAAGATACGAAAGCTGACTAATTAATAACAAATTTAAATGCTTAAGTTTTAAGGTATAATAACTTCACTTAAATAACCATATAGCTATTAATCCATATAACATGATAATAATTTGATTTGCATAATCTAGGGTGGATTCTGTTTTCCCACAATTCTCAATTAAATGATTAATTTCAAATTTATCATAGTTATTTTCTTTTCAATAGTTTTAGAGTAATTATTAGATTAATTAATTAAATTTTGATTGCTTGAATATTGATAAGAAGTAGTATAGGATTAGTAATTTTTTAGTCCTCAAGGGATCGACAACCTTACTTTCTCTATATTACTTGATTCAAACCCAGTATACTTCCTGAAGTATTCATAATTTATTTTTACTTATATAGTTTAAGCAAATCAAGTTTTTTGCACCGTTGCTAGGGACTAAAAATATTAAACCTTTTAGTTCTATTGGTAATTTAGGCGCACTTAACGACATGTGTTATTTTTTCATTCTCTTTGCAAGTGTTTTATGCGTAGAAGTAGAAGTGCTGAAATTCTATCACTAGATTCAGAAATAGAACACACTTTGCATTAGTTGAGGCAAGAGAACAAAAGAAGAATAGACAAGATGGTAGGTAACAAAGGTAATAATTAGATACAAGGAGTTCTACAAGCATTACGAGATTATACAGTACTTACAGTGATGGATTCGGCTATAAAGAGGCCTACCATTCAAGCTAACAACATTAGGGGAGTTTTACTATTCCTTGCACTATAGGAAATTTTCATTTTGATAAGATTCTTATTGATTCAGGTGCAAGTATAAATTATCTATTTTCAGGAAGTTGAGACTTGGAGATTACAAGGAGACTTGTGTCACCTTGCAACTTGCTGATAGGCGTATCAAATACTAAAGGGGTATTGTTGAGAATGTCCTGGTGAAGGTAAACAAATTTATCTTCCTAGTTGACTTTATAGCCCTGGAGATGGAAGAAGACGAAAAGGTAACCATGATCCTGGGCAGACCATTTCTTGTAACAGGTAAGACGTTGATAGACATAGAATAGGGTAAGCTGACTTTAAGAGTTATGGACGATCAGGTAACATTTAATGTTTATGAAGCCATAAAGCATTTTGATGATTACAAATCCTATTACACTATTAACATTTTTTATGACATTACTTGTGAGTCTATAGAAGAGAAAGTAGGATTAGATATCATGGAGTCAGTTCTTAGGGATCTGGATGATTGGAGCGATGACAATAAGCCTGAAGAAGAAGGTAAGGAACAAGTGTCGAAATCAAAGCTAGAAACTATGAAGAACAAGGCTCCAGTGAGCAGAAGCCAATTCCATCATTGACACAACCCTTGGTGCTTGAACTTAAACCTTTACGTAGACATTTAAAATATGCTTATCTTAGAACAAATAATACTTTGCCAATAATTACCTCCTCCTTTTTGATAGGTGACCAGGAGAAACAACTTTTAGGAGTTCTAAGAGAGCATCAAGAAGCCATCAAGTGGACCATTGCCGATATAAAAGGGATCAGTCCCTTAATTTGTACTCACAAGATATTGGTTGAGGCTAAGTACAAACCCATAGTACAATTATAGAGACAATTCAACACAACTCTTAAGGAGGTAGTGAAGAAAGAGGTACTCACATTACTAGATGCAGGTATTAACTATCCTATCTCAGATAGTAAGTGAGTTAGTCCTGTTCAGGTAATGCCAAAAATAGGTAGTATGACTGTAGTTAAAAATGAGGTTAATGAGTTAATCCCTACTCACACTATGACCGGGTGGAGAGTTTGTATAGATTATAGAAAACTGAATGATGCCACCTATAAAGATAACTTTCCCCTCCCTTTCATAGATCAGATGTTAGAAAAACTTTTAGGGCATGATTATTATTGTTTTCTAGATGGATATTCTGGTTACAATCAAATTCATATCACACCCAAGGACTAGGAAAAAACCACTTTTACATGTCCTTTTGGCACTTTTTCCTTTAGGAGAATGCCCTTTGGTCTCTATAATGCACCCGCAACTTTTCTAAGATGCATGATGTCTATATTTTCTGACATGTTAGAAGATTTTATTGTAATATTTATGGATGATTTCTTTATCATTGGGAAGTCATTTGATTCATGTCTAACTAATTTAGATTGTGTGCTTAAAAGGTGTAAAGAGACTAATCTCCTTCTGAATTGGAAAAATGCCATTTTATGGTAAGAGAGGAAATAGTCTTAGGTCACAAGGTTTTGAAAAAGGGGATTGAAGTTGATAGAGCCAAAGTAGAGATAATAGAGAAGTTGCCACCACCTACTTCAATCAAAGGAATCAAGAGCTTCCTTGGGCATGCTGGCTTCTATAGGAGATTCATCAAGGACTTCTCCAAAATCTCTAGACATCTTTGTAATTTACCTGAAAAAGATTCCACCTTTGTTTTTTATGACAGTTGTTTATAGGCATTCAATCTATTAAAGGAGAAGTTTACTTCGGCACCAGTAATTATTGCACCAGATTAGGAGCTTCCTTTCAAGATGATGTGTGATGCTAGTGACTATGCTGTAGGAGCAGTACTTGGGCAAAGGAGAGGTAAGTTATTTCATGTTATATACTATGTAAGTAGAACTTTGAATGAGGTGCAAAGAAACTATGCCACAACAAAGAAAGAACTTTTAGCAATTATACTCAATTGTAACAAGTTTAGGCCTTATCTCATAGGTTCTATGATCATAGTATACATAAACCATGCTACTCTGAAATATTTGTTTACTAAAGCTGATGCTAAACCTAGGTTAACTCGATGGATCTCATTACTGCAAGAATTTGACCATGAAATTAGAGATAAAAAGGGAACTAAAAGTGTAATTGCCGATCATTTATTTCGATTACAATTGAAGCGTTTAGAGCCACCCATTAATGAAAAGTTTCCTGATGAACAATTGCATGCAAAAGAGATCCAAAGATTACCTTGGTATGTTGATATAGTTAATTACCTAATTAGTAAAATCATACGATACGGTTTCTCATTTCAAAAGAAAAAGAAGTTTTTACACAATGTGAAATTTTATTTCTGGGATGAATCGTATCTTTTTAAAATTTATGCTAGCCAAGTAATTTGACGTTGTGTGCCTAAAACAGAACAGTTGAGCATAATTCAACACTATCATTCTAAAGAAGTAAGGGGTCACTTTGGTGTGGAAAAAACAGCAACTAAAATTTTATCTTGTGGATTTTATTGGCTTAGTTTGTTTAGTGATTACTGGAATTATGTTATGTCTTGTGCTCAATGCCAAAGGACCGAGAATATTTCTAAAAGACATGAATTACCACAAAAGAGTATTCTGATAATTGAGCTTTTTGATGTATGGGAAATAGACTTTATAGGTCCTTTCCCTTTACCTTTTTCAAATAAATATATACTTGTAGCAGTAGATTATGTATCGAAATGGGTAAAAGCAATAGCTCTACAGACTAATGATGCCAGAGTGGTAATTAAATTTTTTAAAAAGAACATTTTTTTCAAGTTTGAGGTACAGAGGGCTATTATAAGTGATGGAGGGCGGGGGGGTCACATTTTTACAATAACAATTTCAAAAATTGTTGACAAAATATGGAGTCACTCATAAACTTGCCACCTTGTATCATCTACGAACTTATAGACAAGTTGAGGTGTCCAATAAGGAAATAAAGCGTATCCTAGAAAAGACTACCAATGCATCTAGGAAAGACTGGTCTCTAAAACTTGATGATGCATTGTGGGCTAATAGGATAGCTTTTAAAACCACTATAGAAATGTCCCCATAGAAAATTATTTATGATAAATCATGTCACCTACCTATAGAACTTAAGCATAAGGCCTATTAAGCCATAAAATACCTTAATTTTGATTTACAAGCTGTAGGTGAAAAGCAATTACTCAAATTGAACCAGCTAGATGAAATTAGAGAAGAAGCTTATTAAACGCTAGGATCTACAAGGAGAGAGCCAAGCGATGGCATGATGGGAACATTCAACAGCGAAAGTTTGTGCCTAGTCAAAAAGTGTTATTATACAACTCTTGACTAAAATTGTTTCTAAGTAAGTTAAAATCTCTATGGTTTGGGCCATTTGAAATAGCTAATGCTTTTCCTTATGGTACAATTGAGTTAAAAACAGGAGACAATCACACTTTTAAGGTAAATGATCATCTCCTAAACATTATTTTGAAGAAAAAAACATAGACAATAACACCATTATAGTGGTGAGCGAAGACCCACAGTAAGGCCAAAAAAGTCGGGCTACCGACTATAAACTAAGCACTTCATAAGAGGCAAACCATGTTTAACCAAACTACTTTTTTTATAATTTATTATTTTATTTTATTTTTTATTCATTATTAGTTAATTTTTATTTATTTATTAATAAAAAAATTAGGCCAATCATTAGCATGAAGGCTATTGGCCTAAGGAAAAAAAATAAAGGAAAGCGCGAAATTTGAATTCAAGGCCACCGGCCTATCAGCCAGCTTACCTATATACGTTGACAATGTATGCCATCAGCGTACAAAGGTAAGTGCTGGCGTAAAGTGCTTTTAAAGCACGTCCGTTGGTTTTCTCTCTCTTCTCACTCATTTTTTTTTTAATTCTCTCTCTAATATCTCTCTCTCTCTCTAGATTTCTCTCAAACTCTCCCTCTCCCACATACTTAAACCTCATATACTCACTCTCTTCACTCTTTCTACACACATTTTCATTTTTCTTTATAGATCTATGTTTTTTACATTCACCATGCCGCCCAAGAAGATGCAACCGAGAAAGAAACAAAAGACAGCAATCGCTTCGTCTTCCAGAAGTTCAGGCAGTGATCTACTCTCACATCAAGAGTATGCTAAGGAGAGAAGGAGGAAGATTTAATGTATGACATTCATCAATCAACAATATCTGGATTGCACTATTTTGCAAGAGTATGGAATGGACAATAGAGTCTAGCAAATAGTTCCTGATAAAACATGGTTTCAGTTATTTGAGGTAAAAGAACCCACTTATAGAAATGTAGCCATTGATTTTTTGTCCACTTTGCAGCTAGAGAGAAGTGGGCGTATGTCCACTTTTACATTTCAAGTTTATGGAGAAATTCATGTCATTAAAATGAGTCAAATTGGCTATTTTCTAGGTTTTTATGAGGAAGAGGAAGTCAATTTACCCAACTCTTAGCCTAGTGATATGTTTGTTGAGAGATTTTGGTTCCTATTGATTCATCCTAGGCGAGACAATTTTGTACCTTTAAAGTCATTCGCTATGACTTTCTCAATAGTAAAGTATAAGCTACTCCACCATATGCTTGCTCATACTCTCATCTGTAAGAAGACTAGCCATAACAAGGTAACCAATTTTGACATGTTTTGTCTATACAGTATTATTTCTAGATATTAGATAGATCTAGGAATAGAAAAAGAAAATTTTATCTATAGACAGATAGATGATACTAGGACACAGGTTATCTTTTATGGTGGGTATATTATTGCATTATTAAAGGGTATAGGGCATTTTCAAGAGCCAAAGGGGGACGATGGTGTCCTATGTAAACCTATTTCTACTGTACCATTTAGGAGTTGGGGATGGGTCAAGATAAATAATAGGCTCCATCCTGTTAATAAGGAAGATATTCCCGAAAATCCTCCTCCTGCTATTAGAGCATCTACTTCATCTCATCCTCTAGATAGCAGTTATGAACAATTGAGAGCTAAAATTAGAGAAGTCTAAAATGAAATCAGGAAAGAAAAGAAGAAGAATAAGAAGTTTTGGACTACTATGTTCAATATGTTAAAGTTTACTATCTCCTGTTTTCAGCCAGCAACTATAGAGTTGTTCCATTATGAGACTTCCAATGCAAAGAGTAGTAATACTAATAGAGACAATTAGATATTTGCATGCTTTTCTAATGTTTTTATTTTTCTTTTATTTTCATTTTTCTTTCTTTCCTTTTTCTTTTATTTAACTATTTGGTTATTTCTATTTAGTACCCATCTGTTTGGGTAACTTTGGAATCATTAGCTCTACTATGTGCTCTTCAGTACACTTGTATACTATCTTTGCTATTTCATGTTTCTTGGTGTTTGATGACACAAGTTAGATCTAAATTCTATGATAGTAATGATCTTATACATGGAATTTTCATTGTTGCTACAAATTTGAATCCAAGGGAATACCAATTTTTCATTTCTTATAGCTGAGAAATTTTTTTTATTATTTCCTCTTGAATATTGAATAGAAGACAATATAGACAATATCTATCCTATAGTAGGGGGAAGGAATTATAGGAAATGAAAATATCAATTTTGATGCCGGTTTTTGTTTACAAATAGTTATACTTTTCTATCAACTTGAACTTTACTTGTTCTTAAATTTCTTGTTTTGAATCTAGAGATCGTATAAAGAAATTGTTGATAGCATCTAATTGTGATTTGAATTATTGACTCACTAAGGTGCCCTACTCACTAATGTTGCGATTTATGTACTCAGTTAAAATTAATTTGTCAATTCTTTAGGAACCTAATTTACCTAATTTTTAGCCTTAGAATTTGAAGTTTAAGAGTCAGTCGAATCCTCAAGTGAAAAGTAAATAGGTTCACTTCTATGCAAAGTTAGTTAGTATATGGTTTTTTTTAGTTCTTCTAATGGCAATTTAACACTTAGTGAAAGAGGTAAGTGAAGCTTTGAACTTAGTGATTCCTTTAAAAGAAGTATGAAAAATTTTAGTAAGCATTCAAAAAATGATGAAATGAGAACCTATACTCCAATAACTCAAGAAATTAAGTTAAGAGTATCCTAACTTGAATGTTAAAGTGAGGTAAAGTTCGTAGTGGTCCCTTTAGAACCTGGTCACTTAGGTGATGAGCCCGAGATGAGCCTACTCAATGCACACACTATAACAAGAAGGGTAGAAAGGTAAAAGTTCAGTATCTAAACTAAGAAAAAAAAAAAGGGAATGGAAAATGGAAATTTGAATGCAATTCAAGAAATGAATTAAGGCTTGTAATAAAAAGGAAGAAAATCTAGGGATAAAGCAGATACCATATGCTTTCACTACTTTGTTAATCTGTTTGTCAGAATAATTAGAGGGATAATATGCTTGCTAATAGTTGTGAAATTTAAATTGGTGTTTTTCCTTCTAGGACTGAGTATCTACTTTTGAAATAGAAATCTTAAGTTAAATGCTTAGATTAAAATTTGTTTTATATAGAATAGCTGATTAATTTCAATTGTATTATTCTAATCACATATTTCGATTTAGTTAGAGCAGTGGGCATTATAAATTAGCGAGTCTGAAAATGTGAACTATCAGATGTATTGGATTAGCAATTGGAAAATTTGTATTTTTAATAATAGATTTCTTTACTTCTATTTATTTCACTTGATGATAAGCAAAAGTTCAAGTGTAGGGAGTTGATAAAAGCATATTTTTCATGTTTTAAAGTGTCAATTTAGATAGAATTGTTATTGATTTTATAGAAATCATTAAGAAATGGTATTTAATTATTTTCATTTGGACATTATAGGAATTTAGGGGATTCAAGAGTGGAATTACGGACAATTTAGAAGAGTTTTACACAAATTAACGAAGTCCAAATCACTACATGCAAATTAGAAATAAAGGTAGCTAGCTTTCAACTTGCACCAGTAGCTTTTGATGGCTACACCATTGGCCTAAACGCCAGCCTTACACTTACACCGCTGACCTTCATGAAAAAGAAACTTCACGTGAGCCAACTCTAATTTTTCATATAAATAGCTTATGTTTCATCATTTGGGAGACTTTTAGACACTTTTTCCTTAGATGTAAAGAATCATAGAATAATCTTTAGTTAGTTCTTGATGAATTCTTTAGGTGAATCACTTTGATCATTAATAGGATTTTGCTTTTGCTATAGAGACCAAGTTGAAGTTGCAATTAGAGATTATCTTTTCCAATACAAATTTAGTGACATCTATTTCAATTATTCTTATGCAATTCTGTGAATTACTTATGCTTTCAATTATGAATTCCTTACAATTTCAATTAGTATTTGTGTTTTTGTTTCTAAATCCACGGCTGGTTAATTTTATTTGTGGGAATTGATGAAACCCTAGATAGATAAGATGATAATTGTATTCATGTTATAGGATTAAGAGATAAATGGATGATTCAAGATTACAATTTTTATGATTTCAATTATAATTGTTCAATTAATTATAATTGTTAAAAACCTTAATGATACGAGAGTTAATATAGGGTTTGTTAGAAATTCTTAGTTAATTTGATTAATCAATGTGGAAGCAGAGTTAATTGAATTAATTAGAAATTATCTAGAGATTAATGAAAAGGTCAGCAATTGATTATTCACTAAGACATTAGGGATAATTAATTTAGGACATTAGATAATCATAGTATCGAGAGATATATGATTGTAATTTAGAGTCCACTATTAATTAGAAGATACGGAAGTTAACTAATTAATAATAGATTTAAATCCTTAAGTTTTAAGGTATAATAATTTCACATTAAAAACCATATAACATGATAATAATTTGATTTGTATAATCTAGGGTGGATTCTGTTTTCCTACAATTCTCAATTGAATGATTAATTTCAGATTTATCATAGTTATTTTCTTTTCAATAGTTTTAAAGTAATTATTAGATTAATTAATTAAATTTTGACTACCTGAATATTGATAAGAAGTAGTATAGGATTTGTAATTTTTTAGTCCTTAAGGGATCGACAACCTTACTTTCTCTATATTACTTGATTCAAACCCAGTATACTTCCTAAAGTATTCGCAATTTATTTTTACTTATATAGTTTAAGCGAATCATGTACCGCGAGAGAGAGTCGTTATTGAACAGGGCCGAGAAATGAGATATAAGCCAAGACGATTAATGAATGAGTAGCAATCCCTACAATGCATTCCTATGAACTAAGGACCACCCCGTTGTGTTGACGGAGTTACGAGAAGGAAACTTAAGTTGGATGAAGTCGAGTAGTACAAGGGGGAGTAGCAATTTGTTGAAATAAACGAACATGAGCTTAAAGCTCTTAGGGGAGCCAAGCATCTCAAAATACATATTCCAAGCTTTAATGAGTCTGATAGTGCTGATGATTACCTAAACTAAGAAGTGACGATTGAAAAGGTATTTGACTTTTATGACTATGAAGATGCTGTTCAAATCCGAGTGGCTACGTTGGAATTTTCTGGATATGATGTGGTGGAAGAAGTTGCAGAATGTCTGCCTAAAGGCCCGACGAGAAGTCCAAACAAGGAATGAGATGAAGGGGGTCCTAAGAAGTGAGTTCGTTCCTAAACACTATGAGCAAGACACTTTTCAGTATCTCCAAGACTTGAGGAAAGGTAACAAATCAGTGGACAACCATGTCCGAGAGTATCAGTTGCTTATGATTCGTTGTAATGTTGATGAGCCCAAGACATGAACTATAGTATGATTCATTTATGGGCTTAGAACTAAGATTAGTAACATAGTAGAGCTACAGAGTCTTGCAACTCTAAATGAGGCCACCAGAATGGTACAGAGAGTCGAAAGGTAGAGGCGAAACCAAATTAGCCAAATGCTAAATAGCCAACTTGTGTTGCTGATAAAGAGTAGCTTGCCGAGCTAACCTACAAATAAACAAGCACCAAATAGTTCCAAGGTGGAGCGCTAGGGATAAGTGCCGAGCAAACTAAAAGATGATCGAGGTAATGGCAAGGGCAAGGAGCCTAAGATCCACATGGACCAATGATAAAGCTCAAGCAAGAAGACTCGAGACATTAAATGTTTCAAATGTCTTGGCTATAGATATATGGCTAATCAATGTCTGAATAGACGAGTCATGACTATAAAGGGAGATAAGCCCCAATTTAAAGTAGAGAGTACGAGTGAAGGAGAGGAAGAGATGGGAGTTGAGCAGATACTGGAAGAGTTTCAAGAAGACCTTGAGGCCGTAACACCACCTGAGGCCAGTACCATGTAATGTTTCATCGTTCGACAATCTCCTGGTACTTTTGTGGTTAAGGAAAATAAATAGAGAAAGAAACTCTTCCATACAAATTGCTAAGTGAATGGCAAACCATGTGCATTGATCACTAATGAGGGAAGTTGTTCCATTGTCATTGTGCAAGGAGTCATGAAGGCCCTAAAGCTATCGCCTTACTCATACCTTAAGCCTTACAAGATTCATTAGTTGAATGAGAAGGGAGGTCTGCCCATTACTAAACAAGTCAGAGCGCCAATTACTGTTAGTGATAGGTATTGTGCAACATCCTTCCCATGTGTGCTTCTTACATCTTACTTGGTTGACCCTGGCTATTTGACTTGAGGGTGTTACACAATGGATTTAGGAACACTTACATGTTCCAAAAAGATGGAAAGAAATTTATTCTAACTCCTATGAGCCTCAAGGAAGTACAAGAATCTCAAGAGAAGATTGTCTGCTATATGCAGCGGAAATCCCTGGTGATTTCCTACACTCAATTTTACCAAGAAATTGAGGAGAAAAAGTGTGTACTCCTATTAATTAGCAAACTATTAGAGCTAAGAGAAGCTAGAAGCTTGCCTGTCATGGTGCAAATATTACTATAAGAGTATGCCAACCTGTTCCCTGTTGATATGCCAAGAGGTTTACTACCCCCAAAAGGCATAAAGCTTTGTATTGATCTCCAGCTTGGAGCTATCCTACCGAACCAGCCTGCTTACAAGCTTAACCTCAAGGAAGCAGCTGAGCTGAAGAAACAAGTGGATGAGTTGGTGGATCACAGATATGTTCGAGAGAGCATGAGCCCTTATGTCATACCAATGCCGAAGAAAGATAGGTCTTAGAGAATGTGCGTTGATAACCATGCCATCAACAAAATTACTATTAAATATTGATATTCAATCCCACAATTGGATGATATGTTGGATGAGTTGTAGGGATCCCGCTTCTTCTCAAAAAATTGATCTAAAATGTAGCTATCATCATATGTGAAGGAAGCCTAGAGATGAATGGAAAATAGCTTTCAAGACAAAGGATGGTCTTTTCGAGTAGCTGGTGATGCCATTTGGTTTGACGAATGCACCAAGCATGTTTATGTAGCTCATGAATCATGTCTTAAGGACACTGATTGGCAGATGTATTGTAGTGTATTTTGATGACATCTTAATCTATAGTGTTGACCTCATCTCTCATGTTGAGCATTTAAGATTGGTGTTTGATATTCTCCATATCGAGAGATTATTTGGCAACTTGAAGAAATGTGTGTTCTACCAAAGCAAAGTTGTATTTCTTAGATATGTTGTTTCAAAGGGAGGAATTCAAGTTGATGATGAGAAAGTTAGAGCTATTCTTAAGTGGCCAACATCAACTAATGTTGTCGAAGTCAAGAGCTTCCATGGTCTAGCTTCATTCTATCGGAGATTCATTCAAAACTTCAATTCCATAACTGCACCATTAACTGAATTGACTAGGAGGAACACTAAGTTTAAGTGATCAAAGAAAGCTTAAAAGAGCTTTGTACATATAAAATCTAAGTTGACATCAACCCCAACACTCACCTTATAGGATTTCAAGAAAGTTTTTGAGGTAAAATGTGATGCATCTAGAGTCAACATTAGTACTATCCTTATGCAAGAACGCCGACCCATTGCCTATTTTAGTAAGAAACTCAAAGGAGTTGCCCTTAATTACTTGACATATGACAAAGAGTTCTATGCCTTTATCTAAACATTGTAGAGCTAACAACATTACTTATTACTGAGAGAATTCATCATCTACTCTAATCATGAATCTCTCAAACATCTCCGAAGATAACAAAAACTTTCTCGGCGTCATGCCAAATGGGTAGAATTCTTAGAGTCCTTCTACTATGTCATCCGGTATAAGAAAGGAAACACCAACACCGTAGCTGATGCTCTTTCTCATCATCATACCCTTATATGACTATGTAGGCCAAGGTACTTGGATTTAGCACACTACCCAATCAATATGAGCATGATCCGTATTTTAGGCCCTTAGTGGCTAAGTGTAATGTTAAAGTTGTAGATGGGTTATACATAAGCCAAGCGTTCCTGATGAAGGGTAAACAGGTCTGTATGCCGAGTGGTTTGGCTAGAGAACTACTCATTTGAGAAGCTCATGCTAGAGGCTTAGCCAGCCATTTTGGACAAAAGAGAATGGTTGAAATATTGAGAGAACATGTCTATTGGCCTAGAATAGTGAAGGATGTGCACTGAGTTCTTAGGAGGAGCGAGGTGTATAAACATGCCAAAGGAAAGAAAGAGCCGTATGGAGAATACACGCCCCTACCTATACCTAAGCAGCTATAGACCGACCTTAGCATAGATTTCATGCTTGACCTTCCCTAAACGTTGAGAAGACATGACTTTATTATGGTAGTAGTCGATCAGTTCAACAAGATGAGCCACTTAATTCCTTGCCATAAAACCAATGATGCTTTAATTGTCACTAACCTTTTTTTGTAGGAAATTATACAATTACATGGAGTACCAAGAAGTGTTATGTCCAACCATGACATAAAGTTCACCAGCTTCTTCTAGAAGGCCTTATGGAAGAAGCTCAACACTAAGCTCATGTTTAGTACTTCTTGTCACCCCCAAATAGATGGCCAAACCAAAGTTATGAATAAGACAGTCGGCAACCTCCTACGAGTGGCTGTTGGGAAGAATTTACATGACTAGGATCTATGCCTGCCCGTCATTGAGTTCGCTTACAACTGCTCCACCCATAGCTCGACAAGAAGGTCGCCGTTTGAGGTCATTTATAAACTTAGCCCGAATTTACCCTTTGGATCTGATTATTAGCCCTATCCTTCAAAAGGAAAGCCAATCCAGCCTACAGTATGCCAAAGAGCTCCATAGGTTGCATCAAAAGGTTACTAAACAACTAGCCAAGACTGTAGCTTAACAGAAGGAACAAAGAAGCTAAAGGAGGAGACGAATCGTTTATGCTCCTGAGGACCTTGTCTAGTTCCACCTTAGTAGAGAATGTTTCCTTAGAAAGAGGATGAACAAACTATCCCCCATAGCAGATGGACCTTATAAGATCCTCAAGCGTATTAATGAAAACACCTATGAGATTAAGCTGCCTAAAGGGTATAGTGTATCCCCAACACCCTATGTGCCTAATGAAGAAAAAAACCAAGATTTGAGGGCAAATCTTCAACAACTCCAAGAAGCTAATGGACTGCCCACCTCTAACCCTCTTACTTGCGCATGTCTCCGAGGTCTTCAGTCTCTTGCCAAGAGGATCCTCTCTTGTTAAACTACTGAGAACAAGAAACAGTACAGTGAGGAATAGTGGGAGAACTCCTTGAGAACTCAACTTAGTTACACCTTACTCTGTATGAACCCTTACGCCGTTGCCAAGAATTCATGTGCCAAGGACTATTTGCCCAATGCCAAGAGTCACCTACCGAATGGATTAAACTAGGCCCCTTTTAGACGAATACTTCTCTTTCAGCCAAACCCTTATACTTTTGGCATTCCTTATTCATCTCGATAATGCTTGATGCAGCTACGTCATGATCCAGCTCCACTACTACGCCCAAAGATTCCTTAGTATGGAACTATTAACGAGTTGCCACCTATCCTTTTACCTAATACTGCACTTTTATTCCTTTTTGTCTTTTGTCCTTTTTACCCTTTCCCATATGTACTAGGAATCTCCTTTTCATAAATGCCTTTTTGTAATTTTTTCCTTATTTGTATTGTTACCCTAAGGACTTATTATAAATAGTCCATTCTCTTTGTAGCCGCATCATCTTACATTCCTTTCAGACATTGAATATACTTGTTCTTGTGAGATTTTCCTCTCTAAGTCCATTTGTACACTCTTATTTAATCTTGCCAAGTAGCTTAAGATTAATGACAAATAGACCTTAGCATTAGCTTATGCGTTACATCAAGTGAAGAGTCAAGTTGTGTTGTACTCACTAGTGGGTAATATCCTCTGAGTAGCTTCACATAAGCTACTACATCTAATTTGCTAACTTATCCCTTTGTTTTCCTTTGATACCTCGAAAGACCCACTTAGTTTTTATCTCCTAAAGTAAGCCTTAGTAATTACTGAGCTCCTAGGCATATTACTTACTTCTTGTTGATGTTTTATTACAAATGCCAAAATGTGTGAGGTTCTTAAAGGGTCTTTTGTCAAACAAGAGGAAGTTGGGGGATATTTCAACTATCACACTCAATGAAGAATTCTTCGCATTACTCCAGAAAAAGTTACCACAAAAGCTAATAGATTCAAGGAGTTTACTCTTTCTTATGTGCTTGAAAACTTGTCTATAGATAATGCTTTTGTAGATTTAGGAGCTAGTATTAATTTGATGCTATACAAATTATTCAAAAGGCTAGGTTTAGGAGAACCTAAACCAACACGCATATGCATTTAATTAGCTGATGGGTCCACCACATACACTAAAGGCATCATAGAGGATGTTTTGGTGCAAGTTGACAAGTTTATTTTTCCTGTTGACTTTGTTATTATTAACATAAATGAGGATTTTAAGGTTCCATTAATTCTGGGTAAACCTTTCCTACCTAATGCTAGGGTTGTGTTTGATGTCAGTAAGAGTACACTTATCTTAAGGGTCAGAGATCAAGAAATTGTTTTCCAAAATTCAAATTCTATGTACAAGTCCCTTGACTTAAAGGGCATAAGGTATGATGTTAATTCCACTAATGTTTCTAAATATTTATAGGAAACACTTATCAAAGAACTAGTGAACCATTGCTTGGAAATGGGAGATGGAAAGATGGTCAAAACCCTTAATCTATCTCAAGTTGCAACTCAATTGGGGGCTAATGAATTTAGTGTCGTAAATAAAGGGTTTGAACCATTTTGTAGACCAAGGGAAGAAAAGTTAGAACCTCCTAAGTCCTTAATATGGAAACAAAAACAATCAAAAGATCAATTGGAACATGATTTTGTAGTGAGAAGCTCAAAGCCATCGATGACCACTCCATCTAAGCGAAAAGAAAACAAAAAGAAGAAACTTGAGATTCATGAATTTGATGAATGGTGTGATAAGAAGAATGCCGATGGATGCTACATACCCAAAAAAAGAGAAGTTACAAGACCAATGGAAAAAGGACAAGGCTATTCTTGTGTGGCAAGTACGAAAGCGAGGTAAGGTAGGAGATCCATCTCTACCTAAATTAAGGTAAGTTAGTTATGCATTCCGTTGAGCTATTGACGTTAAACATAGCTCTCTTAGGAGACAACCCAAGTTAGTAAGTTACTTTATCAATTCTCTTTATTTATTTTAGTACCTTAATATTTTTATTACTTGTTTTATTCATTTCATGCATTATATTAGGCATTTTTCAAAAAAAAAAAAAAAAAAACTCATGTATCGCCAGTTACATGGCCAAGAGACACAATCATGTCTCACAGTCGTATCGTTTCCAAGGGTCCTCATGGTGTAATTATAGTGAGTTACACAACCAAGAGACATGGTCGTATCTCACAATCCTGTTATTCCCAGGGCACAATTTTGCCTCGCATATAGCCAATTACATGATTGAGAGATACAGTCATATCAACCATATTATATAGATTGTACCCAATTTCTCTCTCTTACAATCTTTCCTTTCACTGACATAACTAGAACACATGGCCTTCTTTTTCTTCATCCTCTTACATACATACACTTTAACACACGCACTTGTTTCCAATTCTTGCATCAAAAAGGGACTCCACTCTCATCAATTCACACTTACAACTACTTCAAGAACAAGGTAAGTACCCAGATCTGTACTCATTTCATGCTTGTTCCGATATTGTGTTGCATGTATCAATTTGAAAATTCATTTAGCTTCTAAGACCACCATAGTTGTAGTGCAACAAATAAGATTTGGTTCTAATAGAGTTTATGTTTTGTGGTGTAAGTGTTGTATTGTCTTAATTTACATGCTTTGTTCTTCATTCTAACACTTAGGGTTTTAGTGTTAATCAATATAAAAGTGCTATTCATTCATGTAATTGAGGAATTAGTTGTTGAAGCATGCTTAGAATCTCTTTTGTATCAATAGTTGTGACGATTGCTTAAAGGATTTCTCAAGAACATAACTACATCAAGAATGCATACCAAGTGGTTGATAAAAGTCCTAAATGAGGTAAAGTGTCATTTCTTCTACACTTGATTATGGTTTTGGTACAGTTCTTTACTCTAAGTGTGGAGAAACTTTTGGTCAACAAAATAGTGACTTGAATTTTCTTTTCATTGAATAAGATCATGGCACTAAAAACTAATCTTCAAGTTCGAAAGAAGAAGTGGTTTAAGAAGAGGAGGAGGATGAAGACTACAAAGATGACAAGGATGATTTCATGGATAATGCCTCTTATTAGGAGTATTGTAGAGTTAGTGTGACTACTTAATATCTTTTCTTTTCTTGATTCGCCTATATTGGTTATTATTAAGCTTAGTTTCATGGTTGGACTATTTTATTGTTTTAGTGCTTTTCTTTTCTTAGTTTTATTTTATTTTCTTTTCTTTTCTTTGTGTTTAGTGAATCATGTTGCGAAGCATTGGTCTTGGAACTTTGAAGCTCATGTTGAAGTTTGTTGTGAAGTTTTGGAAATGAAGCTTAGAAACTCTATCTACAGACGGTCTTTGGACATTATGACTTCAAACTTCATAGATTATGAATTATGTACTCAAATTTCAGGGGAGTATCTTTCCCACTTTCAATCTTCTTGCCCAATGAGTGTTTCATTTAATATAATTTTCATTATATTACTTATTTCGTACATTGAGGACAATGTACAATTTTAAGTGTAAGGAAGGGGGATATAGAAATTATGGTTGTCCAATTTTTTACACTTAACCTAATTATTTTAGTTAACTTGCAATATTTTGAGAATTGACAACTTCCGGTGGATTATATTGAGTACTTTAATACTTGTTCTCTAATGATTAAGCCATGCTTTGCTAGAATTGATAGGTAAAATCTTTGTGAATTTAAGTTACAAGTTATTTAGCCTTGGATTTTAAGGACTTGGGATTAGAACAACATCATTAGTTAAGAGTTAATCATGATTATTTTCAAAGTTTGCTTTGATGTATACTTTCCTCTTAGATGATTTTAGAGCTCTATATTCCCTACTAAACAAATATATGAAGTTTGTCTTTTGAGAAACCCCTAAAAACTTGAAATAGTTAGAGGTAAAAAGTGATAATAATTTATTGAATAATAAATAATAGAAAGGCAAAATTGGTAAGAATTCGCCTTGGTCCCTCAAAAGAGAAAGGTTTTTTCCTGCTACTAATATGAGGGCTAAGTTGGTATGAATTAGTCTTAATCCATCAAAGGAGTAAAATCCTTTCTCGCTACCAACACAATTGTCCTTAAATAATATGCTTAATTAATAATACAAATTAAGTGAATTTGGAACCTTCCCAAGGAAAGCATAAACTAAGGGGATGATTAGAGGATAAGTAGATGTAATACGTATTTATTCTGAATTATGGAGATTGGCAAGATTGAAGAGAGGGTTATATACATTTTAGTTAAGTGGGATAAAATTTTTATGACTTTTTCCTGGTTGACAAGATGTTAAATCTGATTTTCAGTATGGGAATTCTTGATTAAATGATTCAAGTAAGCTTTAATTTATATAGATTAGTTTGTGAACTTTGGTACTTGGTGTCCTTTGACCATCATTAAAGAGATTGAGCAAAAGGAGTTAAGGAAGTTTTTAAAGAATTTTGAATGAAAGTTGCAAGTTGATCTTGTGAAATCTTTTTTCCAAGTTAATTGTAATTTTTGGCCGGTTTTCTAGCCACACATTAACACATGCACTCATTTCCAGTTCTTGCATCAAAAAGGGACTCCACTCTCATCAATTCACACCTAATTTTCTTTGATCTATTTGCTTGAGAACAAGCAAATTCTTAAGTATAGAGAAGTTTGATAAGCTCTAAATTGGTTATATTTTACTTGGTAATTTTTCATAATTTCAATTTGAATTTTGAGTTTATTTCTAGAAAATGATAATTGAGTAAAATCTTATTTTCTAAGATTTGGAATGATATATGAAAGAAAATGAGGAAATAGAAACAAGTTTTACTCAATTTGAAGCCAAAATGAGGAAGATATGAAGTTCTAAAAATTGACGTAATCAAACAACATGACCGTCTCGTTTGCATTGAAGGACTAAGCAATTTTCAAAGATGGTCAGAAAGTGACATGACCTAAGGACACGACCGTGTCCCCAAGTCGTGTTGTTTGTAGGGTTGATAATTTTTCAAAATCTCAAGGAGTGACACAGTCATGTCACTAATTCGTATCGATGGCAATGAAACCCTAATTTTATACTGCCTATTTTAAGCTTCTTTGAGGGTTTTGTGACTGAACTAAAGCATGACTTTTTGAGAGAATTTCATGACTCAAACACCTTAGAGAATAAGGAACTTCAAGATAATAAGATTCAAACTATTACTTTGATCTATGATTTATTCTTCTACCTTTTTTTCAGATTTCGTGCAAGATTATTGTTTTATTATGTGTAGAAAGTAAATCTTTTGTATCTAGGTCTTGTGAAACCTAGATATATTTGTATGATATTGATTTTATTAGATTTAATGGATTCTTTATTCTTTTTCTTGATTCAACTATGTATACTTAATGCTTTAGATTGTTATTTCTGTAGGTAGTGATCTAAACCTTATTATCATATAAGAAAATCTAGAGATTTCTTATATGAATGGATCTAGGTATAGTTGATAGAGATTCTTACAAGATTAGAGATAATTTGCAAAGTCTTTTTGGAATCTTAATTAATATCGCTAGAGAATTCATTGTGCAATAATACAATCTTAGGCTATGCTAACGAGAAGAGATTCTAATAAGTGATTTTAATAGGCTAATAGACCTAAGCAAGTTATTAACTTGAATATAGAATGCTCTCAATCAAGAAATAATAAAGATAGAATTAGATTATGTTTCATATAAATCACAAGTTTAGGTCAAGGGGAGGCAATGATCTAGGTAAATTTCTGAATATTAAATTAATTTACAAATTTACCGCTTTCTTGTTTAGTTTCTTGATTGAATCTTAATCAATTGTTAATTTACTGGTTGTTGCAATTTAGTATAGGTTCTCTAAAATTCTTGAATGCCAATTTGTAGTTTAGATAATAGGGAAATAGTGAGTTTTACAAATCAAAGTCTATCAAGGATCAACATTTGGACTTAATCCACTTACGACAATTTGATAGGTACACTTAACTCATATCAACTGTCTTGGAAAGTCTTAACCAATAATTGGTCGTACTAGACATATCTACACATTTTTCTTACATGCAACCTAGTATGCAATTTAGGAAATCTAGTTCCATCTTTTTTTTTTTTCAAATTTGAGCATCTTAAACCTTTCAAGAAAAGCTCCTCCATCATATGTAGTGGGATTAGTGATGGGGAACCGTAGCCGTAAAAAGACAAGGTCGATTGTTGGGGTGGTGCTCTGCCTAGGAGCTCAATTACCACTAGCACTTACCAAGGCAGATCTGAACTGAAATGGGTCCTTCGAGATATTGAAGAAAATTAAAGGGAAATAGTCCACAATCAAACAAGAGTAATTGACGTAAAGCTGCTCAAAGGATGTAACTTACCAATGAACACAACATGACTTGACGCCACACTTGATATGATGTATAGGTTAATGTCAAGATCTACCCACCACTAATCCTGAGCTACTTGTCAAGATTAGATAAGAGTATATGAAATATGGACTTAGAGAGAGTTGTCTCACCATAACAAAATATTCAATATTAAAATATAAGTTCTCTACAGCTTACAAGAGAAAAGGAATATTTATAGTAAATCCTTAGGATAATATTACAAATAAAGAAATTACAAGAAAGTATATACAAAAAAGGAATTCCTAGTACATACGAAAAAAGGTAAAAAGGATAAAATACCAAAAATGGAAAAGTAGTACAATGTCAGATACGGTAGACAGGTGCTAGTGCAACTTTGGTCCCATATAAATATTCTCTAAGCACAGTAGGCGAGAGGGATCAAAATCTTGCAGCAATAAAGGGACCGGGGCAAAAGAGATGGTAGCATACCGAAAGAAAACTATTTAGCCGTTTAAATGAGTCTCTTATGACTCGACAAGAACTTCTCGGTGGTAATTGGTCAGATTACTCGATACAGGGTTCTTGATAAGGGAATAGTCAGCATCATCACTACCGAATGTATAGATCAACGTATGAAAATTCAGGGAGCTCAAGGAGTTTAGCCACATTCCTTCGACATAAACTTTCTCATCATCAGTAGGTTGCCGAGAGAGAATTCACTGGGTAAGGGATTAAAGTCCTCAGAGCCATGCACGAGTAATGGGACCGTAGGTCAAGAATTCATCAATTCCCTAGGGTTATTAAAGATTTGTCCTCAAATCTTAGTCTTCATCATCTTCAGGCACATATGGAGTTAAGTCAGCAACATTGAATATGGTAAACATGCTGAAACCTTCGAGTAGCTCAATCTCGTAAGCATTATCATTAATGTGCCTCAAGATCCTGTAGGGTCTATCTGCTCTGGAAGATAGTTTGTTCGTCCTCTTGCTAGGGAAGTGTTCCTTGCTAAGATGGATCCAAATAAGGTCCCCAGGGGCATAATCGATTTGTTTCCTTTTGCGGCTTCCCATTCCTTTCTATTAGGCTACAGTTTTGCTAATTGCTCAACAATTATATGATCCAACCTGCGAAATTCCTCGACATGCTGCAGGCTGGATTGACTCGCCCCTTAGGTAGTCAAACTATTAACCAAGTCCGAGGGTAGGTTCTGGTTAAGTCCATAAACAACCTCAAATGGTGATGTTCCAGTAGAGCTGTGAGTTGAGTGATTATAGGCAAATTCAATAATGGGCAGGCATAAATCCCAGTCACGAGAGTTCTTTCCAACGGTGGCACGCAAGAGATTACTGACGATTCTGTTAACTACTTCAATTTGGTCGTCTATCTAAGAGTGGCAAGAGGTGATGAACAAGAGCTTAATGCCGAGTTTCCTCCATAAGGTCTTCAAAAAGAAGCTCGTAAATTTGGAATCACGATCAGACACAATACTCCTTAGCACTCCATGCAATCGAGAAAGCATTATTAGTTCTATGGCAGGGGATGAAGTGGCCCATTTTGCTAAACCAATCGATTACCATCATGATCGAATCGTGTCTTCTCGATGTGTGGGGAAGGTTGAGCGAGAAATCCATGCTTAGATTGTTCCACGGCCGCTTGGGAATGGGAGGGGTGTATATTCTCCATAAGGCTCTCTCTTCCCTTCTACATACTTACATACCTTGCACCTTTCAAGTATTCAATGCACATCCCTCATCATCCCAAGCCAGTAAAAGTGCTCCTTCAATATATTAATCGTCCTCTTTTCCCTAAAATGGCTAGCTAGACCCTCGGCATAAGTTTCTTGAACTAGTAACTCCCTTGCAAAACCACTCGGTACGCAAATCTGCTTGCCCTTCATTAAGAGCCCCTCACTCAAGTTGACACCATCCACAACTCCTCTATCACTGCACTTAGCTACTAAAGGCCCAAAATGTAGGTTATGCTCATATTGATCAGGTAAAGTACCAAACCTAAGCATTTTAGCTTGCAAGGTCGTGATAAGGGTATGACGGTGAGAAAGTGCATCAACCACCATGTTAGTGCTTCCCTTCTTATACCTGATGACATAGCAAAAAGGTCTCCAAGAACTTGACCCACTTGGCGTGACACCGAGAAAGCTTCTACTACCTGTAAAGATGCTTGAGAGATTCATGATCCAAATAGATTATGAATTCTCTCGACAACAAATAATGTTGCTAGTTCTAAAGTATATGGACAAGGGCATGGAACTCCTTATAGTAGGCTGAGTAATTCAAAGCAGCACCTCGGAGTTTTGTGCTAAAGTAGGCAATGGGTTGGTACTCCAGCATAAGGACAACACCAATGCCAACATTAGACGCATCACATTCAACCTCAAAAACCTTCTTGAAATCTAGTAAGGTAAGTTCTAGAGCAAACGTCAACTTACATTACACATCTTCAAAACTCCTCTAAGCCTTTTCTGTTCATTTAAACTTAACGTTCTTCTTAGTCAATTCAATCAATGGCATAGTTATGGAGCTGAGGTTCCAAATAAATCTCCAATAGAACAAGGCTAGGCCCTAGAAGCTCCTAACCTTGGCAACACTAGTCAGCATAGGCTACTCATTAATAGCTTTGACCTTTTCCTCATCAACTCGAACTCCTCTCCCTGAAGCAACATATCCAAGGAATACAACCTCGCTTTGATAGAATGCACATTTCTTTAAGTTATTGAATAATTTCTCGGTACAGAGTAAGTTAAACACCAATCTCAAATGTTCAACATGAACAAGAAGGTTGGCGCAGTAGACCAAAATATCGTCAAAATAAACCATAATGCATTTTCCTATCAATGTTCTAAGCACATGATTCATGAGCCACATGAATGTACTCGACGTGTTAGTTAAACCAAACGGCATAACCATCCACTCAAATAGACCATCCCAAGTTTTAAAGGCTATTTTCCATTCATCTTTCGATCTCATTTGTATTTGATGATAGCCACTCTTTAGATCTATCTTCGAAAAGATGCATGCACCATGCAACTCATCGAGCATGTCATCCAACCACGGGATTAGGTATCGGTACTTAACAATAATCTTATTGATGGCATGGTTGTCAATGCACATCTTCCAGGATCCATCTTTCTTTGGTACTAACACAATTGGGACGGCACATAAGCTTATGCTCTCACAGACATATCTACAATCTACTAACTCATCAACTTGCTTTTTCAGCTTAGCTACCTATTCAAGAATGAGTCTATAGGCGGGTCGATTCAGCAAGGTTACTCTAGGTTGAAGATCGATGTAATGCTCAATTCCTCTCAAGGGAGTTAATCCTTTCGACATCTCGATAGGGAAGAGGTTAGTAAATTCCTAAAGTAGTTGTTGTACTTTGGCAAGTAAGTTCTTAGCCTCTCTAACCTCTAAGATTCTCCTGACCAAGAGGAGTACATAGTCCTCAACCTTGACCTCTTGTGCAAACTGAGCTCAGGAAATCACCAAGGACTTCCGCTATAGAGATCTAGCAACCTTTTCTTAGGCTTCTTACACTTCCTTAAGACTCATCGGTGTCAATATAACATTGTTCTTGTCCTTTTGAAACATGTAGGTGTTTCTATACCGATCGTGTAACACCCTTAAGTCAAATAGCCATAGTCGGCCAAGTAATATGTGAGATGCACACATAGAAAAGACATCACATAGCACCTCATCCCTGTACCTATCACTAAGAGTAATCGGCACTCTAACTTGTTCGAAAACGTGTAATCCTCTTTTCACATTTAGCCAGTAAATCTTGTACGGGGTTAGGGTGTAGAGAAGTCGGCAATTTCATGGCCTTAACTACCCCTTATGTGATGACGTTAGTACAGCTCCCTCCGTCAATGATCACGATGCATAGCTTGCCATAGACACAGCAATTTATATGAAAGAGGTTCTCTCTTTACTCATTTTTTTTAGCTACAAAAGTATTGAGAGATCGCCGAACAATAAAGCAATACTCAACTCTACCCTCAGAAGGTATCTCGGCCTCCTAATCTTCCTCAAATTCTTCTAGCATCCAATTGGTTGCTACTTCTTCCTCTCCTACACTCACACTTTCTACTTCAAACTGGGGCTTATCTCCTTTTATGGTCATGACTTGACGATTTGAACATTGACTAACCATGTGTCCATAACCAAAGCATTTAAAACATTTAATTTCTCGGGTTTTCCTCCCCAAACTCTGACCCTAATCTCTTCGGATCTTAGGTTCCTCGGTCTTGCTCTTACCTCGGCCCTCATCTAGTCGACTCAACACATGACTTTGGCGTTCTACCTTGCAACTGTTTGAAACCCTATCATTCCTTAATCTACTCGATAGGCCATTCCTATTCAACTAGCCTAGTTCTACCGTTGCCTTTCAACTCTCTAGGATATACAAATGGTTTCATCCAATATTGTGAAGCTCTGTAGTTCTATAACATAACCAATCTCAACTCAAAGTCTCAAGTTGAACCGTACTATAGTTCGGGTCTTAAGCTCATCAACATCACATCGTATCATGAGTAATTGAAACTCTTGGACATAGTCATCTACTAATCTGTTACCGTGTCTCAACTCTTGGAGTCATCGGAAAGTGTCATGTTCATAGTGTTCGGGAATGAACCTACTTCTCAGAACTCTTTTCATCTCATTCCATGTTCGAACCTTACGTCAGGTCCTCAAGTAAACACTTTGTAGCTTCTTCTACCACATTACCACATATCCAGAAAATTCTAACACGCCTACTCTAATGCATACAACATCTTCATAATCATAGAAGTCGAATATCTTTTAGATCTTCTTTTCCCAATCTAGGTAGTCATCAGCACTACTAGACCCGTTGAAGTTCGGAATCTATACCTTAAGATGTTCGATACCTTTTGGCGCTCTGAACTCGCGCTCATCAATCCCAATATACCGATCTTCTTCTTCTTCGTACTCTTGCACTTTGTCCAACTCTAACCTTCTCCTCACGACTCTTTCAACACATCGCAGTGGTGTATAGTTCACTAGAAGTGCTTTTGGAGCTTGCTCGTTCATCTGCCTCCTCGGCCTATCTCTCATTTCTCAGCCCTACTTAGCAACTCTCTCATGCAGTCCTTTCTCTAAGACCTTATTTACTAAGACAGCTAAATTGGCTACAATAGTAGTAAGATCTTGTATCTACTCATCAATAATACATGGTGTTTGTTAGGTAACTCAACCACAACCATAAGCATCATTTTTGACATCGTGAATCTATCCCTGTACACTAGGGTTCGACATTCCCAACATAAAATTTCAGTAACTACACTTCACATGGATGGCTACAATACACATAGTATCTCAAACAGTAGACTGACTATTACTACATAGCTTTCGGTCTCAACCTCAACCTTAAGCTTTGATAACAAGAATATATGTGTACTTAGGAGCTCAATTATCATTAAGACTTACCAAGGCAGATCTAAATTGAAATAGGTCCTTCGAGATATCAAAGAAAATTAGAGGGAAATGGTCCACAATCGAACAAGAGTAACTGGCGTGAAGTTGCTTAAAAGATGTGACTTACCAACGAACACAACACAACTTGATACCATACTTAATATGACGCACAAGTTAATATCAAAGTCCACCCATCACTAATCTTGAGCTACTTGTCAAGATTAGATAAGAGTATATGAAATATGGACTTGGAGAGGGTTGTCTCACCATAACAGAATATCCAGTATTAAAATATAAGTTCTCTACGGCTTATAAGAGAAAAGGACTATTTATAGTAAGTCCCTAGGGCAGTATCACAAATAAAGAAATTACAAGAAAGTATATACAAAAAAGGAATTCCTAGTACATACGAAAAAAGGTAAAAAGGATAAAAGACCAAAAATGGAAAAATAGTACAATATCAGACAAGATGGGTAGGTGGGAGTGCAACTTTGGTCCTATACAAATATTCTTTGAGCACAGTAGGCGAAAGGGGTCAAAATGTTGCAGTAATAAAGGGACCAAGACGAAAGAGATGGTGGCATGCCAAAAGAAAACTATTCGGCCGTTGAAGTGAGTCTCTTGTCACTCGACAAGAACTTCTCGGTAGTGGTTGGTCAAATTACTCAACATAGGGTTCTCGATAAGGGAATGATCAGCATCATCACTACCGAATGTATAGATCAACATATGACAATTCGAGGAGCTCAAGGAGTTCAACCACATTCCTTTGACGTAAACTTTCACGTCATCAGTAGGTTGCCGAAAGAGAATTCGCTGGGTGAAGGATTAGAGTCCTCAAAGTCGAGTACGAGTAATGGGACTGCTGGTCGGCAGTTCATCAATTGGGTCTGAGCTTATAAAAAGCTCAAAAGAGGTGATGAAAAGGTACGAAAAATAATAGGAAAAGTAAAACAAAAGCAAACCCACAAAGAGTTCCACCGGATATGACATACTAATGGAACTTCCATGGACTCACAATACAACTTGATATAATGTATGAGGTGGTCCAATAAGGTTACTAGCCACATAACCTTACTTAAGGCTTAGGATAATAATGAGGTAGGTAAATACGTGAGCAAGAGCAATACTCATAAAGAAGTGTATTCAGTATATTAATGATGATGATCCTTGTGATTACATGTACAATAAGTATTTACATCCGAAAAACTAAGGCAACCTACCTAAGAATGGAAAAGACTAAAACGGGTATTATTGAAAATACAACAAAAGGGGCATCTTGTACGGAGGATTCTATCACATGGTTACTCAAATACGTGGCTCATTATGGGTAAATGGATTTCTAGCAAAAAAGATAATTCTATATGATCAGCTTAGTTTTTTCTAAACTAAGGTACCAAGTAGGGTAATAGGTCAGCTGTACCAAGTCGAGCAAATAATTCTTCCTAGGTGAATTCACCTCGAACACTTTCAATATGGCTTGGATTCATGTCGGTTGAGCTGATGGTTAGGTGAGTTAAGCTAACATTTAAGTGCAATTCAAGTCAGTAGCTGGAGGCAAATGATGAGTGCAAGAAGATTTAGTTCAACCAGGATAGCAGGTCGGGAGATTGAAATAACTCGAAATCCTTGGTGGTAAGTCTTAAGGAAAGAATTCGAGTAGCCATGCTTTTAAGCTCTCAAGCTAGAGCACGGGTCAAGAGTCCAATAGCCTAATTCCTATCAACCCTACTAGGCTTATTAGGATTTAGGATCACATTTGGCTAGTCCTCGTCTAAGTTCCCCTTAGGTCAGTAAGGGCTAAGGTTAGCAACATTTAATACGTCTGATACTCCAAAGTCTTCTAGTAGCTCAAGTTAGTATGCATTGTCATTGATCTTTTAGAGTATTCTAAACAGTCCTTCAGCTCGGGTAGATAGTTTGTTTTTCCTCTTATTAGAGAATCTTTTCTTACTCAGGTATAACTACACTTAGTCTCCGAGATGAAATTGCTTGGTCTTCCTTCCTTTTCTCCTCTCCATTAATTTTATGGAAACTCAATCAATCTATTGGGTGACTCGTTGATAGATCTGCTAGATGGACTGGGCTCAAGTTCTTGCTTCTAGATCTCTTAGGTCAATGGGCAGCATCAGGGTATGATCGAAGGGTGGTTCGGTGTTAAAACCATATACAACTTCAAATGGGGCATGCTCGATGGTGGTGTATACTATCCTATTGTAAGCAAATTCAACCATAAGCAAGCAAACATCCTGGTCGATTAAGCCCTTCCCTACTGTAGCTTAGAGTAATGATCTTAGGGTATGATTGACTACCTTAGTCTGGTTGTCGATTTGGGGATGGAAAGATATACAGAATAGAAATTTGGTTCCCATCTAATGCCAAAGGGTTCTCCAAAAATGGCTCAAAAATTTTAAGTCTCAATCTGACACTACACTCCTTGGTACTCCATGCAAGCAAACTACTTCCTATAAAAACAAAGAAGCAATAGCCGAAGCATCATTAGTCTTAGTGTAAGGCACAAAATGTGCCATTTTGCTAAACCTATCCACGACAACAATAACAAAATCTTTACCTCAAGTAATGTGTGGTAATCAAAGGATAAAGTCTATACTCAGGTCAACCCATGGTTTAGTCAGAATAGGTAGTGACATTGCTTTCCTGTACTCTTCTTAGCTCTTTGCTTTCTTATAGATGGTGTATCTCTCAACCACACGATGTACATCATGCTTCATCCTAGGCTAGAAGAATTTATCATTCAACAATTCATATGTTTTTTGCTCCCCAAAGGGTCGAGTGAGTCCTCTACTCTAGGCTTCTTTCACTAACAATTCTCTCATAGAACAAGTCAACATACATAACTTACCACCTCTAAACAAATAACCATCCTCCACATGGTACTTATCTACCGCTCTTCCCTCTCCAAAGTTCTTATGTATAGGACCAAAATGAGGATCATTCTAATACTATTCTTTTGTGTTGCCAAATATTAACAATTTGGTCTGCAACTCGATGAGAAGAACATGTCTTCTCGACAGGGTGTTAGCAACTACATTATTCTTCTCTTGCTTGTACTTATTGACAAAGTTAAATCCCTTTAGGAACTCAATCCATCAGGCTTTGCATTTGAAAGTTTGGATTGGCTCCACAAATACCTCAAGGACTCATGATTAGTGTATATGACAAATTCTTTTAGCAGAAGATAGTGTTATCATAAGCGAAGAGCTTGGATCAAGGCTAAAAGTTCTTTATCATATACAAAATAATTCAACTACGCTCCCTTATCTCATTTGAATCTGATAGTATCCTGAATTCAAATCTATTTTGTTTAGTTCCCTCGCACCACTCAATTCATCCAACATATCATCTAGCCTCGAGATGGGGTATCGGTACTTGATCATAATCTTATTGATAGCTCTATTGTCTATGCACATACACCAAGTTCAATCTTCTTTGGAACAAGTAACGCAAGTACAGCACAGGGACTTAGACTTTCCTTTACATATCCTTTCTCTAGTAGATCAATGACTTGTCTTTAAAGTTCAATAGCTTGTTCAAGGTTCATCCAATAAGTTGGTTTATTCGGTAGGGTAATGCCAGGTATCAAGTCAATGCATTGCTCATAATGCCTCTAACATGGGGTAATCCCTTGAGCAATTATTCTGGGAATAAGTCAATATACTCTTCCTGTAGTTCTCTGACCTCCTAGGGTAGCTTACCCTGCTCATTCAATTCTAGCAATTGTCTGATTAACAAAAAAGTTGGTACATTAACCTTGATGACTTCTTAAAGTTGGCTCTACTCAATACCAAAGCCTTATTTGATTTGTGGGCAAGTTTAGCTTACAACTTACTAACTTAACTTGAAGGCATAGGTTCAACATAATCTTCATCCCATCCTTCTCAAACACATACATATTCCTATAGCTCTCATGAATAACCCTTCAATCAAAATGCTAAGGTTAACCTAATAGTACATGTGAGGCATACATGGATAACATGTCATAAAGAATTTCATTGAAATAGTTTTCAATTGAGATCAACAATAACACTTGCCGAGTGATATGTATTGCTCCCTTCTTGTTCAGCCAATGTAATTTATATGGCTTCAATTGTGAAGTGGTTGACAGCTTAAGCTTCTTAACAAGGTTAGTGAATGCCACATTGGTATAACATCCACTGTCTACTATGAGTGTCCACACTTGATCATTCACTTTGCAAGTGATGTAGAATAAGTTTTCTCTTTGCTCCTCTTCGGAAGAGGGTTCCAAGTTCATTGCACATCGGACAACTAGAGTTAACTTATCTAAGTCCTCAACAAACACATCTTCGTCAATTAAGTCAACATTAACAACAATTGCATCTATTACTTCTTTCTCCTCCTCAGGTTCCTCATCTGTGCTATCTACTTTGATCTTCAAGACAACTCCTTTAATGATCATGGTCCTTTGGTTTGGACATTGAGTAGCCATGTACCCAAATCCTTGGCACTTAAAGTACTTAATTTGGCTAATCTTCTTTCCGGATCCTTAGACCTTCTTATATATTCTCGCCGGTATGTCACCATCAGGTCAGCTCTTCTATCCGGCTCTAACATCTACCTTTCTAGTCAGCTCAATACTTAACTAAGCTCAGTAACTTACCTAGGTATGTCAACTTAACTAACCAGGTTAGCTCATTGGGGATCAGGACGGCATTCTACTCCCTCTTTGCCTCTCCACTCGTTAGGCTATTCGTATAGCCTCATCCATCGTAGTGAACTGTTGAAGTTCCACAATATCTCAAACGTCATCTCTTAATCAAGTAAGAAATCTTGACATTGTTCATGCAAACCTTAAGAAAAATAATAGTTGAATCCTAACTCAAGTTTGAGTGTTCTAAACTGTACAATAAGTCGATAAGGCTAATAACAATAAAAGATTATGAAGTTTAATAAATCAAATATGACACCGATAATAAAACCTTAGGAATTGATTGAAACCCTAAATTACTTACTAAAACCCTAAAACTAGTTTACGCACCATTAATCAAAATTAAACCCGAAATTGCTCAAAACCTTAAAATCATAAACATAAACCTATAAAATAGTTAAATATTACTCAATAGTGATAAAATCATAGTCGAATGTAATTTTCAACTAAATTGCCTATTCGCACGAAATTTTAACGAAATCGCCACAATAACTTATAAAAATTATAATTATAATGGGTACCAATTAAATTGATAAAATTTCACAAAAATTTGAAAATTAATTTATAAGGAGAATCGTTATAATTTATATGATTCGAAAAATTACATATATTTGTTAATAATTTTCATTTTCCTTCTCTTTAATTTCCAATTTATCTCTTTTCTTTCTTTCCACTTCCATTTTAATTCCTTATCTTGCACAAAACGAAACCGAAAATTAGTAAAATAAAACACTAACCAGCAACCCACGTAATGGATTTCCAAGTGCCAAGTGTTAATTAATTAAACACACAAAAATATTGTGATAATTATTCAAGATTTAGCTTATAATCTAAGCTAATATACACGTGAAATAAAAGGGAAAGAAAACAAAAATTTGGAAAACATTCAGCACAAACAAAACCGAAAGGAAAAGAAAAGAAGAAACTTAGAAGCAACAACGTGAAGAATAGAAGCAATGAAAAAGAAAAAGAAAAGAAGAAGAGGAAGAAGGAAGGAATGAAGAAGAAAAGAAGAAGAAATTAAAAGAAATAGGTAAGAATTTTTTTTTTATGTAGATGTATATTATATAGTATATATATATATTTGTATAGTATTTTGTTATAAATACAATATTGTTAATACATGTATATATACACTAATACATAAATTGAGTAGTATATGTATGTATAAGATTAGGTATGTATACATGTATATGCATAGGTATATTATACATAAGAATATGTGTTATGTATTTTTTTAAAATACATATAATTAGTATTATTTATTTAATATACATATTTTGTACCGTAACTATATGTATATGTGTGTGTATCCTTGTATAATCACTTTAGTATACATATATATATAATCGTATAGTAAATATATATATATATAGTAGAATACCTTCATTAGAGGTAATTATATGTATATAAACTGAAGATATATGTATGTATTCATATTTATGTATATAAGACTTATATATATATAAATACAAATATATAAATACATGAATGTGTATATAAGAATATGTTTTAAATAAACACATATACATATATAATACGTATAATGTATAGTATATATATATATATATATATATGTGTGTGTGTGTGTGTTTGTGTGCTATACCGAATATGTATTAGCATATATACTACATTTACTAAATCCGTAAATATGTAAGGTGTATATGTATATATATATATATATATATATATATATGATACTGTAATTTTTCAATAAAATAAATTATAAAATATATATTAATATATATATGTATAATCATGAAATACATAAGAGAAATAATAAATAAAAAAATGAGAATAGTAAAAATAATAAGGATAATAATAATGATAATAATCATAATAAAGTTAAAAATCTCAAAAATAAGAAAATATACTCAAAATAATAAAAATATCAAATATATGATTTAAATAATTATTAAATTATAAATATGTTAAGAAAAAGTGGAAATCAATATTTTATAATTTTTAAACTTAAATAATAATTTTTGTGATATTTTTATATCACAATTTACGTTACGAGTCACAATGTTCAAAACGGACTTCGTTACGAGAAAATACGCTCGAAAATACGCTCGAAAATGATCAAAATGGACTATAAGTTCATAACGATCTGAGCTAAAATGAAAAAGTTACACACAATTCGATAAAAAACTCGAATTGACAATTTCACGTAATTAAGTGAAGAAGACCTTACAAATTACAACACTAATTAACTTTAAATTCCCAAACTTACAAATTTCTCTTATTCTTAGGTGATCTCGATATCGATCCTGAGCTGCTCACAGACTATTACAACCCTTGAGCTAGCCATGGCTGAGTGAGTTTTCCTTATGATTCCATACTTGTTTGTGCTTGTAATTAGTGAATATAAATTATAATTTATAAATGAATGTGTATAGGGTTAGGTTATGCTTGTGCTATGCTTGTGCATGATAATTGTTGTTAATGGTGAATCTACTTTAAATTTTAATAATATAATATTTATCGCATAGTAGATTTACTAAATTGATTGTTTGTGATTTGGAATGATCACTAATTAAATATGACTTAACTTTTTATTTGACTAGAAAAGTTAATTTGGATCATGCATAGATCGTGCATAAATCATGCACTACATAACTAATTCCGAGCAGTCACATTACACGGAGGTAGTGAGAGGCCATACGTGGGTTGATTATTGATTGTTATTGATTTCGTACGGTGTACACATGCAATATGACCTTACCCTTGCCCGCGGGATGACTAAGCGTTGGAGGTGCCAACCGCCTGGCTATGGGTCGAGTCCAGAGGCTTCCGTTTAGGGGTGAATGAGGGCTGCGTGAACCAACTCACAATCATATGTAGAACTCATTTTGATAAGGTTAGTAATGGATGTACCATTACATTTTAAATACGAAACGCAAAGTTTCGTTATGAAATAAGTTCTAATATGATACTCGGATCTGACTGTTCCAATGAATCTCTAACCCTGACTTCAAAAGGTGTTAAATTTGAGTTGCATGCAATACCTAGTCACCTGCATGTATTTGTTTGGTATATTGCTTGTTCATGCATTCATTTGGTTGAATTTAACTGTTGTATAAACTTGATTGCTGTATGGTTAAGGGAAAATATCTCACTAAGCTAATTAGCTTATATCCTTGTATTCTTCTTTCGCAGGCCGACCTTTTTGCGAAGTCAAGCCGCCGCATACCTGAGGTTAGTTTTCTATACGAGGTCAGTGTGGGAGCTGGATGAGGATGGAGAGTACTTTTAACTTATTATAGATTTGAATATGTAATTTTATAATAATCTAACTTCAAATACGTTTCAGATTCTGTATCTGTAAACTTTTATGTAAGTAGACTGTGTTATGTTTTTACAATATTATTATTTGTCATGAAATAATATTGCTTAAGCTTGTGCACTCTTGGTAGTTAGTGGTAACTGTAGCCTTGTGTATTGTATAAAAGGGTTGTCGATTGTAAGAGAATTCGATCTGCAATCCTTTGTATAGTATACAGCGACTGCCACGACTAGTCCTCTCGGATCGTGACAGTTCAAGCTGATGGCTCATCTACTTCACATCGGATCATAAGCATTTGGAACTCTTGAACATACTCATCAACAATTCAACCTCCTTGCCTCAACTCTTAAATCCAAGCAAAAGTGTCCTATAGATAAGTATCCAATACAAACCTGTTTCTAAGGATCCTCTTCATCTCAGGCCAAGTATTAGCTTCCATAAATCCATCTTGTCTCCTTATAAGTTGGAAGTTCTTCCACCACATTACGACATACCTTAAGAACTCAACAATAACAGTCCTCACCTTCTCTCAATCCTCGTACTAGTAATAATCAAAGATATGCTCAACTTTGTCCACCCAATCCAAATAATCATCTACACCCTAAGGTCGGTAGCTTAGGGTGCTCAAGCTCACTCTTCTTCCTCATTATACTCTTCTTCATCATCATCCATATCTCCTAAGTCAATCTTTTATCATACTTGTCCTCCTACTCCTCTACCTTAAACTAATCAATTACATTCTATCCCTTAACAAGTCGAGTAGCTTGCAAAGTGTTCTACAAGGCCTCAGTAGGTTAATTGAACATTACATGAATAGCTCTAGTTAAATTAGCTAAGAGGTTAGCCATTCCATCAAGTCTTTTGTCTATACTCCTAGGGGTGCCCTAGGCTTGTCAGCTATGATGGACAACACCACTATTGTCATCCCTAATTCTAGCGTTAACACTTGGGTTGGTCATTTTCTTCAATAAACTCAGTAACAACTTAGATTCTAAGAAACAACAAATATGATTCTTCACCCCAAACAAACAAACACAAACTCATCCCTCATTAAGGTTCAACTGATTTATGAACACAATAACATCCTCCAAAAAACAATAAACCCTACTAGAGGTTGCTTTGTTTTCGGGTGTTCAAAATAAGGCAAAACAAAGTATACTTGAAAGCAGCTACAACACCCCTTAACTTATGTGAACACTTTAGTGAATCTTCACACCACTTCAACACATTATCACAACAAACACTATTTTACAAAAACTCAAATACAACTTACCTAAATGAAACCTCCGCTTTGATACCAAGATAATAGGAAATCATGGCCAAAAACAAACAAGGTCAGTGACTGGGGTGGGTCTGAGTTTGTAGAAAGCTTGAAAAAAGTAATGGAAAGGTGCGAAAAACAATAGGAAAAGTAAAACAAAAGCAAACCCACAAACAGTTCCACAAGATATGACACACTAATGGAACTTATAAGGACTGATGACACAACTTAATATGATGTATGAGGTGGTCCGATGAGGTTACTCACCACCTAGCCTTACTTAAGGGTTAGGATGAGAGTAAAGTAAGTAAATAAGCCAACGAGAGTAATGTTCACAAAGAAGTATATTCAGCATATTGATGTTGATGATCCTTATGGCTATACGTACAGTGGGTATTTATATACAAAAAACTAAGGCAACCTACCTAAAACTAGAAAAGACTAAAAAGAGTATTATCTAAAAGAAATAATGTACAAAGAATAATAAGGGTACAATTGAAAATTAAAGGAGAATCTTATATGTAAGATTATGTAACATGGTTGCTTGGACACATGGCTCATTATGGGTGGATGGCTTTTTGGTAGAAAAGACAATTTTGTATGATCAACTTAGTTTCTACTAAGCCGAGGTACCGAGCAGATAATTCTTCTAAGGCGAATTCACCTCGAACACTTTCAGGATGGCTTGAATTTAGGTCAGCTGAGCTAATGGTCAAATGAGTTAAGTTGACGTTCAAGTGCACTTTAGGTCGATAGTTGGAGACGAATGATAAGTGCGAGAGGACTTGGTTCAGCTAAGGCAGTAGATCAACAGATTGCAATAGCTCAGACTCCACAATGGTGGGTCTTAAGGAAAGAATTCGCCTGGCCATGCTTTTTAACCCTTGGGCTCAGGCACGGGCTAAGGGTTTGGTGGCTTAATTCCTATCAACCAATTATTTCTACTCTATCAAATCCATCATGACCCCCTAAAGTTTTCATCTTATGTGATATTTGTTAAGTCAACTTCCTCTCTAATTCCTCAACAGCATTCCTCAGTTAGGCTTCTAAATGTTCTTCATTTAATGGCATAGCACTTTTAAGTAACACAATGCTATTGACCAAGAAGTTAACCTGTTCAACCATTTTTCCAATGATTTGCTCCAAGGAGTGAATCTACAACTCGATAGGGTTGGTATCATTAAGGTTGTTGTTGTCATTCCACCGTTGGCCATTGCTTCTAAGAACTCCTAGTAAGAATTCATCCTTGTTAGTATTTTTTTTTTTTTGTCTAATTATTTTGATTTTGAAATTCTTTATTTTGAAAGAGAAATGGGTTAAATTGACCCCTAACCAGCTTAACTAAAAATGAAAAAATGATTTAATAAAAAGAAACCTTGAAAATAAGGTAGTAGAAATACAATAATGAAGCTTATTTACATAAGAAGATAACCTTAGGATTTACAAAGAGAGGGATAAAAATTGATGAACTCCCTCAAGAAAAACATCTAAGTTAGAGCAAAAAAGGAAAAAAAAAAAGTCAAGTGAGTTTATTAATGAAGACTAAAGGCAAATATATGCAATGCTATAAGTGTTTAAAAGATTACTTATAAGAAGTATAATGTAAGGCACCTATTTTATTAGGAAAGAAGAAGTTTGTTTGACAAAATGAAAATTTGATGGAGTGCCTGAGAGTTACGTCTGACTACAAATTATTAAATGGGATAGGCAAGTGAATATTTTACAATAGAAGTATAATGAATCACTAAGAGACAAAAATAATTAACAAATATGGATAGTTAAAAGCCAAAAGGGAAACAAATATTTGCGGTTGAAAGGCTCTATATAGATGAATGAATTGGAGGAGATGGTTAAAAGATTTAGACCAAAGACTATAATTCTACCAAATCATTTACAAAAATCAAAATTTAAGGATAAAGGAATTTCTAGAACTAATGATCACTTGTGAAGACTATTTGAGACTTCACAAAAATTAAAAGGGGACCAATTATAATAAAGATTATTTACAAATTTGATCTATGAAAAATTTCTAACTTAAAGGCTAAAGGGAAAATGGGCCTACTTGAAAAATTGGCAACCATGAGAATTTTTATCTAATTTTTTTTTTTTCTAAGAGTAAGCTTTAGTAAAGGGCAATACTTTGGGAAGATAAGATCATTTTTTTACTTTATTTAGCAAAACAAGCATGAATATTGACTAATAAAAACATGAAAAAGCAAATGTGCAATATAAAGGCATACAGATGCCGATGCAAAAGGTTCGATGATTAATTAATAATGTGGCAATATCAAAGATTCATAGTCATGGTTATATCAAATTTCCATTACTACAACTAATATGAATTTATAGGAAAATAGAAATTATTACACGAAGATAGAACTTACGAGGAATTTCTAAATTTATAAAATGACTTATAGAAAGATGTAATGTACAAATAAAAAACAATAAAAAAAATAAGGGAAATTACAAGTACACAATGAACAAGTCCTATATAAAAAATTAATATAAATGGAAATTATATAGATAGTATAGGGAAAACATTTTGGAATTTAGATAAAATAGTGACCTTTTATTAGCATACCATAATACCATTTATTTGTAGGTCTATAAGTTGTTGTATGTAGATAAGGTAGATTATAAAGGTCCTTAAACTCTTAACCTCACACGTTTTTTAAGAAACAGTTTACCAATTATATCAAAGCTTAAGTGAGATAACCTAATCAACCCCATAAGCTGGTTACCTTGCAACACTCAAAGCTTACACAATGGCTCCCCTCCTAAAGTCTTAGGATGACTTAGATCTAATTGTATCTAAAACATATTTATGATACAATAAAAGCCCCCTAAAATATGTCCCTAGTATACTTGTAGTAAGGTTAGTAAATATATATACATAAATAAATGAAATATATTTACAGAAAAGAAATACAACACGTAAAGTGTATTTTTAAAAATAATTTTAAATTTGGAAGGTTTAAGTAGCTATACCTCTTAACACGTCCCCAGTAAAGTCACTAAGTTGTCCAACTTGATTTTTCAGTTTTCCTTTTCATTAACCCAATTTATATCAAACCTTATACTCATTCAACATAAACCCTCCAATAAGAATTAGGGAAAATCTAGTTTCTTCTATAAGTTTTAAACTTTGAAGTCGACATCCAACCTGAGTTAGGAAAAATATAGTTAGATCAAAATTAATTGCGTGGATTGATTTTAATCTAGCTATTAGTGTACGAGAAAAATTACTTTTGAAAATGATTTTTGAAAACCAAATATTTCAAATTTGGGGGCTATCTAATTAAATCCTAAATAGGTACTACTTTTAACCTTCCAATTTAGTTTTATATTTTAAATTACCTTTTTTACTTAAAAGAATAATTCTAAATTTACAAGTAATAAATATTAATTTAATTTACAAAAGAGGCAAGAGAATAACAAATTAAATTTATTTACAAAAGGAGAAAAAATCCCTATTTTAAGTTGTTCTGTAGGTACTTACATACCCTCTAGTAAAGATAAAACTTTCAAAGTTTATTTTTTATAAAACTTTCATATGTTGGTTTATTTTAATTTAAAGATTTGGTCAAGTTTCTGTCTCTTAGTCATTTTGGTTTTATCTAAAAAAATTATAAAATGAATAAGCTGGAAATTTTCAAATGTTCATTTTTATTTTTATTTCTTGAAAACATCTACAAGACATCCTAAATTTGAAAAGAGGTTTATTGATATTTTTTTCTTATTTTTGAAAACATTTTTTAAGTGGTAAAAAATTTGTAAGAATAAACAAATAACAAAATCTCTCTTTTTTCTTTTTGTTTTCTTTAGTTTATATTATATAAGCAAAAAAGAAAAGGGAAAGGAAAAGAAAAGGAAAAAATGAAAATAAAATGAATAAAAAAAAAAAGAGGGAAGGAACCAAATAGGGCTATGACTAGCTAATGTTTCACGTTAGTATTTGGATAATCTAACCCATCACATATCTTACACATGACTTGTATGGAGAGAGAGGAAAGAGGTGGCTATTATGAGTTGCCTCGAATTGCTCTGACCACCATTTCAAGTGAGTGAGGTCACTTTCATGAGGTTTTCATTGATGAAAATTGGATTAGTGAAGGTGCTTTAACCTATGGTGGTGGTTTTGGCAGTGGTATGCAGTGGTCGAAATGAGTTAGAGATTGAAAGTTGATATGGAGCAAAAATGATGAACAAATTGAAGTGAGTTAAGAGTGCTTTCCTAAGTTTTTTAGGTCAAGGAACTCGTTGGTACAGTTATTTTTACAAAAGGAAGTGTTTTAGATGATGTTTATTGGAGGTGGTAGGTGACGAGTTAGAGGTAGTGGTGGAGCTCAAGTAATGTAGCTAAAGGTTGTTGGAGCTAAAGAGGGATTGGGTTTGATGTTTTCTAACACTAAGAGCTTAGTTTTGGTGGCCATCTTGATCAAAGAGGCGTGAAGCTACTCTTTGCATGGTGGTAAGGGCTTATACGAAACCCCAAGTGGCGAAGCTCAAGATAGAAGGCACAACAATGAGTAAGAATGGGCTCTTTCGAATGCTTAGTGCTCAACAAGTCTTCCCATGATAATGGCTCTAGTCAAAAATTACTACAAACGAAGCAATTTTAGAGAGGGAAATTAAGAAGTTCAACCTAGAGAGAGAAAATGCTTGGGTGAGTGATTCTCGAATGTTTAAGTGATGGATGATTATGGAGTCAAACTCCTTAAACCCCCTTTTATAGTTTTACAAGATTGTACAAATTTAGAAGGTGCAAAATGGTTAAATTTAAAGATTTAAAATTAATGGGTTTTGACCCATGACATGATTTTTCTTCAACTTTCAACCTAATTTTATCCATGTAAGCCAATGCATATGGATGGTTTGAGGGTTAGTTCGAGATTATGTTGTCGTTGGCGTGAGATTTTAATATAAAATCACATGTGTACATATGGAATTCGCATGGAAATCCATGGCAAAGTTAGGTGGATGGATGTAAGAAGGAGGAAAATCTAAGATTCTATGTTAATGTGGAATGCAAAAAGAAAAGGTGTCTTCAAGATACGTTTTCCATTTAAGTAAAAAAAAACAAAGGTAGAAACATGCCTAGTAAGGCTCAAACCCCAGACCCAATAACTCATGCACATGGCCTAAACTAGTTAAGCTGGCTTATTTCCTAATCATTTGTTGCAAACATAAAATATTAAGCTCTTATGTTGACCTGGACAAATCTATTTTAACCTAAATTGAACCTTGAATCACCTCGTTCTCAAAAAATTAAAGACATTCAGAAATGATTAAATAGATTACACATATGCCAAAAATATTTTCAAATTAAATCTAAGCAATTTTTCGAGTTCCATTTTATTGATTGTATGGTTATTCCAAAAATTGTTTTTCTCGTAAATCAATAAATTTAAGCTAAATTGAGGTACCGTTTGATGCCACAATTAACTTAAACCAATTTCAATTTAAAAAAAAAAACATTTAACTTCAACCATGGTCCAAAAATTTAATATTTTCAAAAAATTTTAATATTTTCAAATATAGTTCAAAATCATTAAATCACATTGTGCACTGACTTTATTTAACCACAAAAATGATACAACCCTCTTTAATTGATCCAAAGACCCTAAAATTAACCTTAGGCTCTTATTTATCCTAAAAATCCTATTTTCCTTTTTTTATACTTTTTAATTTTCAATCTTTTGTATTTGTTTTCTATTTTTATTTTTGTGTATTTTTCATTATTTTTTATTTTTCTAAATTTATTCTTTTTTCATAATTAGTACCCTTTTTCTTCATTCTAAAAAGTTCATAAAAATTATAGAAGGTAAAAATGGGGTATCTACAATACTATTACAAGGCAATGTTCTTCAACCTTAAAACCGTTGGCACAACATATCAAGGGTTAGTGACAGCCATCTTCAAGCCCCAAGTCGAAAGAAATGTGGAAGTTTATCTTGATGATATGATCATCAAAAGTAAACATGAGGCTTACCACATCAATGACCTACGTGAAACCTTTAACATACTTCGGAAGCACCAGATGAAGCTTGACCCTCAAAAGGGTGTCTTCAACGTAGCCTCCAGCAAATTCCTTGTATTTAAGGCCAATCCCAACAAAATAGAAGCCAACAAGGATATGGAGGTCCAGTAGAAGATCAAAGGCATTCAAAGCCTTACAAGCAGAGTAAGCGCACTCAACCAATTTATCTTTAGGAGTGCCGACAAATGTTCTAAATTCTTGAAATTATTGAAGAACCCATTGGAATTAAAGTGGACGAATGAATGTGAAGCAACCTTTGATAAGCTCAAGCGATTTCTTGAAAGCCTGCCTGTGCTCTCCAATCCAATGCTGATGAAGAGCTCTATTTGTACCTAGCTATAAGCAACCTCGAACCCTCTCCACAATGCTCTTTTGAGTAAATGAACGCAAGCATAAACCAATCTATTACATCAACCAAATTTAACAAGGGCTGGAAATCATATATACCCCATTTTCATTCTCATAAATTAGCTACTATGAGCACTTTTGTAGAAGCTAAACACTTCAAGATAAATGGTCAAATACTCCCTAGAATTCAATGCTCAAAGCATCTAATTCTACTCCAAGCAAGTCATCAAGGCATAGGTCCTCATAGACTTCATCGCCAAATATACTAGAGAAGAGAAAGCACCAACTCACATTAACATTCCAATGTGGACTCTCCATGTCGATGGATCCTTTACTTCAGGGTAGGGGGGTAAGGTAAAGGCGGTAGAGGAGGGGGGAGCAGGGATAGTCTTGTATGGACTTTATGACACAGAAGTCCTGTACGCGCTTAAGTTTTGGTTCCCCGCCAATAACAATGAAGCAAAGTATGAAGACCTTATCATAAGGCTTAAGGTCATGATGGATGTCGTAGTTAAAAAGGTTAACATCTACTTGGACTCCATATTGGTGGTTCGGGAGGTTAAAGGGAAATACGAAACAAAAGGTGAAGTCATGGCAAAGTATCACCAAGCAATACAAGACCTCGTTTCCAACTTCACCTCTTAGAGCATGACTAAAATTCCTTGAGTAAAGATTTCAAAGGCAGACAGGTTATCGAAGCTCGCATCTACAGTTGTGCCCCTACCCTATACAAATGATAAGCAAATTTTTCTGCAGTACATGCTACAGTGAACTATCAATGAGCAACTACAGAAAGTTCTTGAGATTCGTTCTACACCAGTTAAACAGTCTTGGATGGACCCCTTCTTTGATTACCTCATAACCAATGCCCTTACCTGACAAAAAAACCAACACCAAGAGGCTCTCCTACAACGTAGCCAACTACACCATCATCGATGGCATCCTTTAGCGACACAAGCATAGCATAGCCCTCCCCTACTACCTGAAAATAGAAGAAGGCCTTCGTACCCTTAAGGAGTTACAAGTAAGGATTTGTAGTAATCACATCTAAGCCCTTTGTCTCAAGTACTATTGGTTGACGATAAAGGATGATGTAATGACCTGGATGTAGCGATGTCATAGCTACAGAAAGCATGCTCCTATTAATCATGCCCTAAGCACAAAGCTTCACCCTATGACAAGTCTATGGCCTTTCACTCAATAGGGGCTCAACATCCTAGGACTGATCTCAAAAGCATCTAGAGGATGCTAGTTCATTTTGGTAGCTATGGATTACTTCAAAAAGTAGGTAGATGCACAAGTAGTCACGGGCACAATCGTAAGGGTAATAGGAGGGTTTATCTTGATTCACGTCCTTATCAAGTTCAGGGTACCCTTTACCTTAATCACCAATAACGAGAAGCAATTTGACAATGCATGGTTTAAGGAATTATGTGACAAATGCTACATCCAACTTCACTACACATCGATCCTTCACCCCCAAATCAACTAGTAAGTCAAGGCTATCAATAAGATTGTCCTTAGTAGCCTAAAAAAGAAGGTAGAGTAAGCGAATGGCTGATGGGCAAACCAACATCCTACATTCCTTTAGGGATACTGGACCACACACAAGACAACCATGGGAGAGACCCCTTTTCACCTAACATTTGGATCAGAGCATGTATTGCCCATTGAGTTAGAGCTCCCTACGACCCAAAAATTCAATGTTGACATCAACCATATAGCCCTTCAACCAAGCCTCAATACCACTAATGAAGTAAAGGAAGCCACATGAGCTTGAATGGCTACTTACTAAGAATAGGTGATTAGATACTACAATAAAAAGGTCAAGTATAAGGTTTTCTAACCTAGAGACTTGATTTGTTAGAAGCTTAAAGTCACCAACTCCTAAGATGGATAAGGCAAGCTATCGTTGAATTAGGAGAACCTTGTTCAAATTAAGGTACACATGGATAATAAGGCTTATAGGCTAGAAAACTTGAATGGCCAGTCCATCCCCAAAAGTTGGAACATGAATAACCTTTTTCCTTATTTTTACTAAAATGTAAGAGAAGTCAGACATACTTTGTAAATATTATGAAAGTGCAATGAAAAAGAAGCTTTGAACTTAAATGACCCTTACACTTACTCTACGACAAGACGGATTGACTATCATCGAGCCCTACCTATTGTCTAGTGATGAAGGCAAATACACTAAACTATCGAGTCAATTCTCATCCTTGATGTCTAAACATTATCGTTAGCCATAATACCCGATAATCTCAAAGCCTTGAGCCCCACCTCAAGCACTCAATAGGTTTTTACACCTAAAGGGTCATGTTAGAACGAACACATAGACTACATCTATACACTCAACCCTCTACCTAAAACTAGACTTACCATAATCAACACTCCCAAACAAGTAGCACTTGGATCAAGGTTCCTAAGTGCATATACGATACAAGATCATGAGAGCAAAAGCCGAAGACAACTCTACACTTGAACCAATATTTAAAATAATTGCAAGTATTCGAAAATAGAAAAGGCAAACAAGAAAGGTTAGACATAAAGAGGATGCACAACAACAAGGCAACAATACTTATCATATTTTCATTACAACTATTCACAGTAATTACAAGATTACGAAGCTAGTATCCTAGCCTATTTACACAAACACAAACATAACAAAAGCAAAATATAGAAAAAAGAAAAGAGAACAAAGACCCTAGCCACAAGTCCAAAATAAACACATGATCCTCTCTCTAAGTCTCTTTAAGCTTAAGATCACTTGCATCCTCTTCTTGCCCATCGTCCTCCTCCACCATATCCTCAACAGCTTCATTGTCATTGAGCTCGACTTCTCCACTCGCTCCTCCATTGCCTTTAATGCCTCCTCGTCCAACCAAGACAAAAAGTTAAGATTGAGGTGGGGATATTCCCGCTCAACTAGCCACTTCACTAGCCTTCCCCCATCTAAATCAACCTTATCAATAACAGCCTTGAAGTTGTCGCTCGACTTGAACTCTAGATATAACTTCTCTACAACTACTTTAGTTAGCTCTCGCCCATCCTTAAGCACAACCTCACGATCCCTAAATTCAATATAGGCCTCTTTGAGCTCTCTCCTCGCCACCTCAACCTCCTCTTTAGCTGCCTTCACCTCTGCCTCCTTCATGGTAGCCTCAGCTTCCTCCTTTGTGGCCTTAGCCTCCTCCTTCATGGCCATGATTTACTTTCTAATGGCCTCTAGATCATACACCTGAGCATTCAGCACCGTCTCCATGTCTTCAGCACACTTCCTCATGTCACTAGCCTCAAACTTGGCCCAAGCCACCTCTTACTCCTGCTTGTTGTTTTCTAACCCAAGCCACTTATAAGCCCCTTGCACGGTAGAATCTATACCCTTATCCCATCTAACTCCTTCTTTGAGCTATTGAAGTCCTTTCCCATCTCTTGACAACGTTGTTGAGAAGACTACAATGAACAATGTTAATGCAAATAAGCACCCATGAAGGCTTAATAAAAAAGAAGATGATAGAAGCCATACCTATTTAAGGAAAGTTTGTTAGCATGAAAAAGCGTGCCCACACAAACTCATAGCATTCCTTAATGCCTCTAGAGTGATTAGCATGCTCTCATTATAATCCTTCTCATAGAAGAAAGTGGTATGCTCCTTTTTTAGGGGCCATAGGTGAACAACTGCACCCCACTGCTGACCAATGGATGTCTTAGCATTCCCACCCACATCATCCTCCAAGCCAATCACACAAATAGGTTGACCCTACGGCAACATGTCTTCCCTTGCAACATCCTCAGCCTCCCACTACTTGAGCACCGCCTAAGCCCAATAGCAACCCTCCCCTTCATGGACCCTTCCTAGACTGGCTAGTTGGAGACAGGTCTCTCCAACTCTTTCTCCATAGGTGCCTCCAATTCAATCACCACCTTAACTAAGCTTCAACATACAACCACCTATTGCTCGACCATCGCTCCTAATGGTACCTTAGTTAGGATATCTTACAACTCCTTAGCCATAGTTGCCTTGCCCTTACCCGAGGCACCATCATCATCCCCCTACCTACTCCTCTTTGCCAACCTAGCTACCTCGTGTTTTTTGGTAGCCTTCTTATCTTTCTCTTACATCCTCAACTCTCTCATCTACATCATCCTCACCTTGAAGGAATCATTGCACAAGTCATAAGCTACGAGTACAACAAGAAAGTTAATACAACAAAAGATTAATACCAATAAAATAGAATACCTGTTAAGGATGAGCAGGCTCAAGCTCTCCCCCCATGGCGACCAATAGTAGTGAACTCTCGGCTATACACTCGCTTACACTTGTCTCCTAACTATGTACCATGTCTTTCCACAGATAGACACTCATAGTGTGCTCTACATGGAAATCATCTCTGAGCCATCATGCTGCATCGAGTACCCAATCCTTCACCTTATTGTCCTTAGGAATAAAGTAGTTCATGATTTTGGCATGAATTAACTTGTTCCACCCAATTAGAAAGTTAAACTCATGAAGTGACCTCACCTAAAAGAATTGCTCCTTCCAGTCTTATATCTTCAACTTCTTACTATAGAAGATTTTAACATGTGGCCTTCAACTCACACAGTATACCCAGCTCTCCTAATCACCCTTTAGTTGGAAGAAATGACAAAATAGCATAACTGTCACCCTCCTCATTTGAAAAACAAACACCACCTTAAAGGCTACTAGTACTTGGCTTGTATTCAAGTAGAGAAAACCTGGTAACACTTGGAAGTAGTTGAATACTTCTAATTGGAAGGTAAAGAAAGGAAGGCACATGTCGAGCCTAAATTTTGGTTTTTATTCATTTTCCTTAACCTGATTTAAGCTAAACCCTGTGCCCATTTAGTATAAACCCTCAACTAAAGTTAATGAAAACCCAATTTCTTGTTTTTGAAAACAAATGGAGTAGCCACTTGATGGAACCGGGAAATGTTGATTAAATTAAAACCAATTAGACAGATTGATTTTAACTTAGTCACTAGCCTACATTTTGAAAAATTTCTCCAAAATCTTTCAGGAAACCATATTTCATAGATTCAATGGCTATCCTATTAAACTCTTTCAAATACCACTTTAACCTTCCAAATTTAACTTTATTTTTTCTAATTACCCATTTAAGGAAAACCAATAAATAAACAAACAAAATTATATATAATTACAAGAATGAAGAAATTAGAAAGTTACTTACAAAATAGGGAAAATAATTTTTTTTATACATTTTAAGTAGCCCTATAGTTACTTACGTACTCTCTAGTGAGAATCAAATTGTCCGTAGTTCACTCTAAAAAATTTAAGCGGGTTGATTTATTTTAACTTTGAAAAATCTATCCGAGTTTACGTGTTGATTTATTGATTTCTTTTTTAAAAAATTGTCTAAAAGAAAAGTTTCCTAATTTTAAGTCATTGCCTTTCTTGAAAATTTATAAAAGCCCTAATTTAAAAAGAAAGGGTTCATTTATTTTTTTTTTTTAGAAAATAGATTTTTTCTTCTAAATGGAGAAAAGTTATATATATATATGAAATTGGAGGTAATTTTAAAGAAAAAGAAAGAAAAAAATGAAAACTTTATTATTTTTTACTTTTGACAAATTTTCTAGAAGAAAAAAAGAACTTTAAGAGAAAGAAAAAAATCAAAAACATTTCAAAACCAAAGTTTTATTTTATTTTCTTATTTTTTATTATTTAAAATAAATAAATAAACCAACTTAGTGCTAGTCGCTGGTCAGTTCAAGTTGGGTCTGCCGAAACTCCATGGTTCTCAAATTAGGTCTTGAAGAAGAAGAAGACAAACATAAGCAAAAAGCTTAATGCATGCCGTTTCACAAGTTAAAACAAAAAGGAAAAGATGGATTTGTGAGTTTTTTTTTTTTTTTGAAAATAGTATGGGTAGAATCAGTGCCTCGATCAATTGTAGCCGTTTAGTGTTGGTTTGAGTTTGGACCGAAGGTGGTTGGTGGTAACTATTCTTGCAGTGGTTACTCAAAGAGAAGTGAGATTTTGGGTTGGTGTTCCTAGCCACAAGGAGTTCAACCATGGTATCGGTTTGGTGTCAAACCAAACCACCATACGGTGGTGTTTCACATAGTAGCCAAGTGTTTCAAAGGTGTTAATATTGGTGGAGATGGTTATAAGGCATGACAACTAGTTGGAGAGAGCAAGTTTGGAAGCTTAGGGCATAGTGATGCTACTAAGGTTAGTAGCTTAGCTCGATAAGGGGAGTAGATGAAGAAGGTCTAGAGACAAAGAGGGTAGAGACAGACAACTCTTAGAGAAGCTTATAGGGAGTGTGGGATGAAGAGATTAAAGTCTAAGATGTTTATTTAAGCTTCAATTTATAGTGTTGGAGCTTAAATCGAAGATGGAATGTCAAAACATCCATAAATTTGCTCATTGAAAGCATACGTTTTTTCCACAAATCAATGCATGATTCTAAATGAAAAAAATCATAATTGCTAGTCAAAGTACGTTTACTGGAGCTCAATCTTGCCATTTGAATCGATTAGAAGCTTCGAAATTCATCAATAGTGCTTAAATGAAGCTTAAGTCAACGGCATGCATTTAAGTTTTTTTCAATTTTTTATTATGAATTTAGTCTAATAAATTTTCGAATTTAGACATGTTTTTAAGTAGAATTCAAAGTAGGCAATGCGTACTACACGATTCCATCATTAATTTAGATCGAATCGTGTGAAAAATACCAAAAAAGGTAGCTCGAACATGAGCCACCAAGCTATTTTTCCAATGGAAGAAGCTAAGGAAAAGGCAAGAATATGCGAGAAAAAGATCAAAAGAGATAGAAAGTAGGTGTGTCACATGCCAAGTATGTAACTTATGCACCTGCCCAATGCATGAGTTATACATGCTACATTCAAAAAATGAGGTAGGTGCAGGACGTTTGCTTAGGCTTTGAACACATTTAGGGCTTCAACTCTAATTCGCAAACGTAGACCAGGTCTTGTACCTAGTCCAATCTAGTAACCCCACACCTTTATTTTTAAGAAAAATAAAATAAACTAAAACAAAGAGGTAGTAAGATAAAATAAAATAAAAATTATATTAGACCTAATTTTGACAAAGAAATAACCCTACACGACTGGAACTAAAATAAAATCATATACACACATATTAAATAAACACATAATAAAATAAATAAATTTGAAATCACACCTAATGAGATGACCTATTTCAAATGATCCAATGACCCTAAAAAAACCTATGGCTTTTATTTCCCTAAAATTCAATTGTTCCCAAAAGAAAAAATCGTATATTTAGTTTTTTTTTTTTTCCAATGAAATACTAAACTATAAAATAGGAGGAGGCAAAAATGAGGTGTTAACAGCTACCCCTCTTTATAGTAAAGTTTGAGTAAAACTTTGCCACAAAAATAAAAGAGACACCACTTTTGCCCTAAAGATGACCCTATCCTAAATAGCATTATGAAAAGCAAACTATCCTAGACTTGATCCACTATGGATTTGAATAGTGAAAGATATGTTAAGAAAAAAAGAGGGCACTCGAACACTTGGCCAAGATGCAAGAGTAAGTTTTTTAACAATATAGTGCTCTAAAAGCTAACTATAACTTTAAAGGAATATTAGAAAGGATAGTGCTTCTACAAGCTGGCTAAGATCTCAAAAGGATCAGAGAAAGATAAGGTAGCACATCGAAAGCTAACTAACCTACGAAAGCATCAACTATACATGAGAAACCAATATGGAACCTAATAGCACTTTTTTTAAGCCAATTAACCTAGACGAGAGCGTCCCTAAGGGACTAGTAACCCTAAAATTGGAATAAATTTAGAAAACCTGGTTGTACTACCCTGAGTTGACTAACTTTAGCGAGAGCATCTTTAGGGGACTAGCAACCCTAAATGATAATTGATTTAGAACCTGGTTATGCTTTACTAAGCTAACTAACCTAGGTAGGAGCATCTCTAAGGGACTAACAACCTTAAATGAGAAATTGATATGGAGCTTAGTAATGCTCCTCTAAGCTAACTAACCTAAGCAAGAGTGTCTCTAAGTGACTAGCAACCCTAAATGAAAAATCAATATAAAACTTAGTAGTGCTCTACTAAGCTAATTAACCTAACCCGAAGCATCTTTAAGGGACTAGCAACACTAAATGAGGAATCGATATAGAACCTGGTAATGCTCCTCTAAGCTGACTAATCTAAGTGGAAGCGTCTCTAAGGGACTAGCAACCCTAAATGAAGAATCGATATAGAACCTAGTAGTGCTTTTCTAAGTTGACTAACTTAAGTGGGAAAAAGTGCTCTTAAAACTTGCTAAGTCTTTGAAAAGTTGGCTAGGAAAGGAGGCACTTAACGAGATGGCTAAGACCTTAAAAAATGGTGAAAGGGAAGTACCATATGGATTGGCTAAGATCTTAAGAGTAATTGGCGAAGGAAAGCAGCCTATGGACTAGCTAAGACCCTAAGAGAGAAATAGAGTTGGGATAATGTTTTATGAACTAAATCGAAGCCCAAAAGGTGATTGAAAAAGTGGAAAAATATCCCAAATGGTAGCTACTATCCCAAGAGATAAATACTTAATGCAAACACAATGCTTAAAAACCAATATGCTAAAGTGTATAGAAGTACTTACTTAGCTTTGTCAATAACACCCAAACTGTCAAGCCTTTTCTTAAAAAGTCTGATCAAAACTAGTTAACTCATATTTCGAGGTGGATTCAAACCACTTAGAGACCTCAATTTTCCTATCATCAACCCAATTAATCTCTACATTAGGTTTTGCTAGTAACCTCACTATTAAAGAACTATGAAAAGCAACATAACACGTGATTTGCTATCTTCTTTGAGTAGAACAAAGCCAATGTCTCAAATTTCTGACCCTACTTAAACCTTAAGACTTCAGTTGAACTTCCTTCTAAATTCTTCTAGCTAGACCCAGGCCTTTATCCCTAACCAAGTATTAACTATTTGCCATAAGGTGTTTACTCATCTGGATTTAGCCTTACCCTGAAAAATAGACAAAAAAAATCTCTCTATTGAGGAGGATGAATTCATAATAGAGTATTTTAAAAAGTTTTGTTAATTATCGTTGTTCTATAACTTGCTTCATCTTTCTCATGTTTACAGTATATGAGTTTTATTTGAGTAAGGTAAGAGAATAGGGTCTTTTAATGGAGTGAGACAAGTGATGGAGATCATTCCAATGTTGACGATCATAAAGGATACCAATTTTGCTTGTAAAGAAAGAAAACTAAACCATAGTAATAGCTAGCATTCCGTGTTTCAAGTAAGAATTTCCATTGATTTTCAAGGGTAGTACAACTTTACTGCATCAGTATTTACAGGGTTCCTCAAATCTGGACCATCCATTTGTGATAAAATTAAACCCCCTCCAGATAACACTCACTTCATGATATAAGGAGCTCTGTAATTTAGAGCAAATTTTCCTCTACAGTCTTATACATTGGGGAGAACCTTTCTCAACACTATATCACCTTCTTTAAAGTACCTAAGCCACACCTTCTTGCTAAAAGCTCAAGCCATTCTTTGTTGATAGTCTTGGTTGTGACATAGGGCTATCAATCTTTTTTCATCGATCAAATTCAACCACTCAATGTGTTTTTTTACCCAATCAACCTCATCCAATTGAGTTTTTATTAGCACTCTAAGAGATGGGATCTTGATTTCTACTAGAAATATTGCTTCAATGCCATATACTAAGGAGTAAAGCATTGCCCCAATCAACGTTCTGATAAAAGTTTAATAGGCCATGAGTATAAGTGGTAACATCTCATGCTAATCTCTATACATAACAGCCTTCTTTTCAATAATTCTCTTGAGATTTTTGTTAGCCTCCTCTACAACCCCATTCATCTGAGGTCGATAGGGGGTGGAATTCTTATAGATGATTTTGAATTGGCGATACAACTCCGACATGAGTTTATTGTTAAGATTTTTACTATTATTAGTGATGATTGTCTCTGGAGTCCTCGTATTAAGCTAAGATATCTATCTTGATAAACCTGACTACTACTCCTTTGGTAACAGTTAAATAAGATGAGGCTCCAACCCACTTACTAAAATAATCAATGGCGACTAGTATGAAACAATAATCATTAGATACCTTTAGAGTAATCGAGCCGATGATGTCTATACCTCACATTGAAAATGGCCATGGTATAGATAATACGTGTAATTCTTGAGGCGGAGCATTTATCTTGTTCACATAAACTTAGAACAAGTGACAACGCCTAACATGCTTGATGCAATCACTCTCCATAGTTAACTAATAGTATCCTAGTCTCATAATCTTCATGGCAAGCATATAGCCATTCATGTGAGGACCACATACTCCCTCGTGTACTTCCTTCATCAAAACTTCAACTTCTCTATTATCTACACAACTTAGAAGTATACCATCAAACAATCATCAATATAAGGTGGATTCATTTATTAAGAATTAGGTAGTTGACGTCCTGATTGTCTTTTTGTCCTTATTGGGATATGTGCCTTATTGTAGGAATATTTTAATGTCATGGTACCAAGGCTTTTCATCACATATATCTTTGATTACTAGGCAAAAAGTAGGCTCCTCTTCAACTTCAATTTTAAGCGACTAAGTTTTGACTCCACTGGATATTTGAATCATGGATGCCAAAGTGGCTAATGCATCAACAAATTGGTTCTTACTCCTTAGATCATATGTGAATGTGATTTCTTCAAACCTCTCCACTAATTCAGTCAAGTGCTAGTGGTAAGGTACCATTTTAGGATCCTTCATTTTATATTCTCCTTAAGTCTAGCCAATAATGAGTAAAGAATCCCCATATACTTCTAATTCTTGAATCTATTTATCTAAGACAATTTTGAGTCTCATGATGCATGCTTCATATCCAGCAATATTGTTGGTATATGGGAAACCGAGTCTTACAGCCACTAGAAACTACGTACCTTCAAGGGATATCAATATTGCCCCAATTCCACACCTAAACACATTGGTAGCTCCATTAAAGAACATCTTCCATTTTAGGAGCTTTTCGTCTTTCTCTTTATCAAAATCACCTTCAACTATTAAGATTTCTTCACCAAGAAATCTAACTTGGACTTCTTGGGTAATATCTTCAAGAGGATTTTCTACTAGTTGATCTGCTAGGGCTTACTCCTTGACTGAATTCTAGTTCACATAGGTGATGTCAAACTTTAGTAGTAACATTTTCCATTTTTAAATCCTACCAATCAAGGCTAGCTTTTCTATTAAACACTTCAAGGGATCATATTGAGTTAATAATTCAATCTAGTAGCAAAGTGTATATTACCTAAGCTGATGCATGACCTAAACCAAAGCACAACATGTTCTTTCAATTTCAAAATATTTATGCTCCCTTTCTATAAACTTCTCACTCATTTAGTATATGGCCTACTCTTTTCCTTCCTCATCCTTCTAACTAAGCATACACCCCATAAACTAGAGTCATATAGTGAGGTGTAGAAACAACAGCTTCCCAGGTTTAGGAGCTAATAAAACTGGAGGGTTCATGAGTTATTCCTTAATTGTTGTGAAGGCTTCTTCACATTCTTCGTTCCAGTTTATCTTAGTACTTTTCTTTAACAACTTAAATAAGGGATGACATTTATCTCTAAGTTAAGATATGAACTAGGCTATGTAGTTTAAACAACCCAATAAGCCTCTAACCTCTTAAAGTCTGCATGGAGAGAGAAAGTCAATTATTGCTTTAACTTTATCAAGATCTACTTCAATGCCCCCTTCTACTAATTATGAATCCTAATAATTTCCCTGATTTTACCCCAAAGGCACCCTTCTCTATGTTTAGTTTCAACTAAAACTTCCTCAACCTATCTAACAACTTCCTCTAATTATCCATGTGATTCTCCACTTCTTTAGATTTCATAATCATATTGTCAACATATACTTCTACTTCTTTGTACATCATGTCATGAAAGATTGGGACCATTGTTCTCTGGTAAGTTGCCCTACATTTTTTAGTTCAAAAGGCATCACTTTGGAACAAAATGTACCCCAAGTTGTAATGAAAGTTGTGTTGGTCTTATATTCTTCAGACATTCGAATCTAATTGTACCTAGAGAATCCATCCATGAATGAGAAGAGATGGTTTCTAGCTGTATTATGTACCAAGATGTCGATATAAGGCAAATGAAGGTTATCTTTAGGTGTTTCTTAATTAAGGTCTTGAAAATCTATGCACACTGTAAATTTCCCATTCTTCTTCATTATTAACACACTATTAACCATCCACTCAGGATAATCAGATACTTCGATGAAACCAACCTCAAGTGACTTCTTGACTTCTTCTTCAATTTTTAATAAGATATCTAGTCGGAATCTTCTTGGCTTCTACTTCGTAGGTTTGATGTCTTTCAGTGTAGGTAGGTGATAGACTATAATTGATGGATCTAACCTGGGCATCTCCTTATAAGACCATGTAAACACGTCTTGATACTTAGATAATAATGTAGTTATTTCTATCTTCTGCTCTTCTTTTAAGTTCCCTCTAATCTTCAAATTCTTCAGGTTATCATCAGTACTAATATTAAATGTCTCAATCGGGTCATCAATGGAAATTCTACCCATCTCATGTTTTTGCCATCTCTCTTGTGTTTCACTATATTCATTGACATTACTCCCGATGATTAACCCAGTAAGGCCAAAAGTGATACCAATATTTTCATTAGTTACCTGTACAAGGTATCCCTAGCTTTCATTCAAAGCATTAGATTTGGGCAAAAAAAAAAAAGTATGTAAAGGAAAAAGTATAGCTAAAAGAGAAGTAAGGCATATTGAAGAGAAGAAAACTAATCATTTATTCATCGATATCAAAAGTTCTCGTAGGTACATTATTTAGAATAAAGATAATTATTAGAAAACTCAAGAAAATACTAGACTACGATTCATCCTTTACCCTAGAGAAGACCTATTGCAATTTGTAATAGCGAAGAACCAATTGTTCAAGTGAGTATGGAGCTTACGAGATGGCCTCGTCGATTCATCATTGCCAGGGGAAAATTCCAAGGTCTAAACATCAACCTGAATAAATGTCTCGATCAATAGTGGAAAGGTCATTAAGGCATGATACAATTTTGCCCCTCACTTGCTTACTTTGCAACTCCTCCATTAAAGCTAAAATACAGCCAAGGCCGTAAGTACCAATCTGGCCATCTTTGAACTTTAGTCTCTTATCTTTCTTTTCCTTGGGATTGGTAACCATGCATACCTCATCGAATATTTATAGCCTAAAATCCTCTTGCTCCTCAACACCAATATAAGGTATGGCCATTTCCTTACAGATTTTATAATCTTAATCCCCCAAAATTGTTATCACTTAGTCATTCAAGATACACTTGACACCTTCTAATGTAAACTTGAAGGTATAGCTCCTACTGCATGAATCTAGGGTCTTCCCAACAGGAAGCTGAAGGACCTTGGGATGTCTAGAACCTAGAACTGAACATCGAAAGTTTGAGGACCAATGTCAATCAATAAGTCATTCTATCTTATAATTTCTCTTCTGGATCCATCAAAAGCCCTAACTATCATAGAACTTGGCTTAATTATAAGTAGTGTCAACACCCAACAAATCCAAGGTAGCAAGAGGGTGGACATTTAATGACAATCCATTATCAATAAGGACTCTGGTTATGATTATGTCATTGCTTGTCATCACTATAAAAAGTGGTTTAGTGTGTTAGTTACCCTCCTCACCTAATTCTTTAGTAGAAAAAGAGATTTTATCTATAGTAATGATGGAGTTGGTGATCAATCCCATCCTTTCAATTGACATTTCATGAGCCACCGTAACCTCCCTTAGAGTTTGAAACAAAGTATCTCGATTAATTCAGATGCCATCAACAAACCTATAAGTGATATCTGTGCTAGAGTCTTGGTAAGCAGATCCATTATCTTGTATTTGCTTGATTTTATCATTTTGGTGAAGGCTAACAACCCTTCCTCATATTCAACCGGTTTGTTGCTTGTTTCCTCTAATACATGCTTCTTTTTTAGGCCTTCTTTTTTATCATAGACCCTGCCGGAGCGAGTAATCCCACCTATGAGAGAACTTGATTGCCCCTAGTTAACAACTTGGTTATTAAGTGGGGCAGCCTTATAATTCTTAAGGGCTATGGGTACATGGAAAGTGTACATCTTGGTTCTCAAAGCTTGCTTCTCCTCATATTTATAAAACTCATATACCCTAGGTATCTAGTCGAAACTGATCATGTTGATGGTAAGATCTAGATCATCAAAAATCATATTGATAATAGGGCCATGGTTAGGTAAAGGGTTATTATTGACATTTGGAATTGGAGTTTCCATGAAGTCTGATTAGACCAAACCTTCATCAATCAAATCCTAAATTTTATTTTTTAGCCTCCAGTACGTATCAATCAAATGACCTACTTGTTCCAAATGATATTGGCACTTTACATTAGGATCAAATACCCTTTGCCTATATCTTTTGTTGGGAAGCTCAAATTGAATCAAATTATCTTTTCCTTAACTTTTCGAAGACCTTGCTAAGGGGAACTGATATTCTAGTGAACAATCTTAGGGCCTTATTGACCTAAGGCTAGCTTCAGAATTGACACTAAGCTTGTGTTGGATTCATTTTGGAAGAGATTGAGGTATTAGGTCTAGTATTCAAATTTACCATACTAATAATAACAGCTTTGGGCTTGTTTGCAACTGGCTTTGCAAAGAGTAGTCTTTTATTTGATGGCTCTTAGAGTTTATCGGAAGAGACTACACTTAAGAACAGGCTTGCCCAATTAAGTAAGAGAAGTAAGGCCTTTCTAGATTATTAATAAAGGCCAAGGTCAACTCGTTTTCAATCATGAGAGTGGACACCCTTGCAACTAAGGATATCCATCTTTGGGCATACTCTTTAAACAATTCATTGTTCTTTCTCTACAGGGCAACTAAGGCTATCATGGTTAGTGTCACTTCAACATTAAACTTATGCTATTCATAGAATGCCTTACCAAGCTTCTCCTATATATTTACTTGATTCATGTCCAATTAGGCATTCTAGGTCAAAGCAGGACTAGTTAAGCTGTCCTAAAAAGTTTGTACCATAAGCTGGTTATATTGCATGTACTTACCCATCTTTCAGACATACAATCTAGTATACAATTTAAGGTAGCCAGTTGCATTGTACTTTTCAAAATTCGGTACCTTAAACTTTTCAAGGAAACTTCCATAATCATAAGAAGAGAAGTCTGTAATACCAACCTACTCAAAACCATCATGGCCTTTAAGTACCTTCATTTTCTTAGCGATCTGTTAGGTCAACTTCCTGTCCAATTCTTTTAATCCGTCCTGGTTGGCCTGAGTTAACTGGCTTTACATTGACTAGGAATGAGTAGGTGTTAGGTTCAAAAGTCAAGTTAACCTTTGGATAAACCCCTTCCTATTCAAAAGTCTCAAAGGTCGAGTTAACTTTAGGATAGCTGTCTTCTACTTTGAGGTGTAGAACTCCAACATTCTTTCTATAACGATCCTTAGACTTTTCTTTATTTGATGGCATTATGGATTTGAGTAAAGCAATGCTATCAACAAGGAAACTCAACTGATTTGCGATTTTTCCCAATCTTTGCTTTAAAGAACAAAACCTCAACTTAGTAAGATCAATGATCTTGAGGTTGATACTGTTGTTGTCGTTCTTGGTGTTGACATTGTCATTTCCTTTGTTAGCCATTCTGGTTTGAGGGCGAGTTCAAATCAGACTACTTTGAAAGTCATGAAGTTTGGGAGCTATCTTTGCAGCCTAGTAAGAACACTTCTCAACAAGTTAGCATAAATATATATATATATATATATATATATATTGTTTCTTTCTTATTGGAAAGAAACAAACTCACAAACAAATGCAAGAATGCAAACACACAGATGTAAAGAACTTTAAGTTGGCAAGAAACTCATAATGTGGCAAAATACTTTTCTTTTATTAATTCTCGTAATCTATGAGGCTTACATTATTTGTCATTTTATTACATAAAACAGAATGGAAAAGTATAAAAAAGTCTTCAAAGTTTACCTTGTTTTCTATTTCAATTTTCAATGTTTCAAATTTTTCATTTAAGTTCTCAACATATGCAAAAGTTTACAAATAAATCTTTTTAATTGACGGCGCTAGATCTTAAATTGGAAAAGCACCAAAAAGTCCGCAACGTTTGTTTTTTTTATTTTCTATTTTAGTCCTTAACATTTAAAAATTTTCTTTGAAGTCCTCAATAGTTATAAAAATTTACAGATTTGTCGTTTTAACTAATAATATTAAATTATTATTTATATATTGACACGTAGCAACATTCCATTAATCTACATAATTCTTTTATATAACTAATATAATAAAATATTAAAATTAATTAATTAAAAAAACTGTACAAAAATGTTAAAAAATAATGAAAATTTATCAAAATTTTGGAAAAATGAAGAATAAGAAAAAATTTGCAAAGCTAAGAAAAATTACTAAGATAATACATTTAGTAATATATATATATATATATATANTTAGTTCACATATTCCTTTTATATAACCAATATAATAAAATATTAAAATTAATTAATTAAAAAATTATACAAAAATAATGAAAATTTATCAAAAAATTAGAAAAATAAAGAATAAGACAAAATCTGCAAAACTAAGAAACATTACTAAGGTAATACATTTATTGATATATATATATATATATATATATATACTTAGATACATGTATATATTAATATTAATTTTAAACCAAAATTAATGAAAGTCGTTAGCCTCCCATGCCCTTGGATGGTCAAGTTTGCTTTTATTATATATATTTTTTCATTTTTTGCAATTTTTTATTTTATTAATTTATTTTAAAATTAATATTAATATATATGTATATAAATATATTATCTCAGTAATTTTTTTTTCAATTTTCCATATTTTTCATTTTTCCAAATTTTTTTTATAATTTTTCATTATTTCTTAATATTTTTCTATAACTTTTTAACACCTTAATTAATGTTTAATATTTTATTATATTATTTATTTAAAAGAAATATACAAACCAACATAATATTGTTGTCTATCAATGTATAAATAATAGTTTAATGCCATCAATTAAAAGGATTATTTTATAAATTTTTGCAAACGTTGAAGACTTATATGAAAATTTTGAAACATTAAGAACTAAAATAAAACAAGAAGTAAACGTTAAAGACATATTTGTACTTTTTCTAATTTAAAATCTAACGCCATTAGTTAAAAGGATTTATGTGTAAACTTTTGCAAACGTTAAGAACTTAAATGAAAATTTTAAAATGTTAAGAATTGAAATAGAAAATGAGATAAACTTAGAGGACCTTTTTGTATTTTTTCCAAAATAGAAAAGTTCCTAAGGCCTAAACTCTCCTCTTCTAGTGACGACTTGGCTTAGCCTCCTTCTTCCTCTTTTGAACTTTAGAGGCCTTAAACTCTTGAATTTTGCCCTTAGCCTTCTTAAGTTGTGCTTCCAAGGCTTTTATCTTCTATTAATATTCTTCATATTGAGCCTTTAGACTCTATACTCCTTCTCCAGGCTTTTCTAGTGTAACTCTAACTTAATTTTCTTCTTTCTCCATTTCTACTTCTTCGCTTAATTTTTAAAGTTGGCAATAGACAAATTCTTTTGTTGTTTGAGATTTATTTGATGACTAATGTAGTGATAAGAATCAAACCATCGAACCCTTGACCTGAGCTCGAGCCTGAAGGCTGGAAAGTATGGTCAGGTGAATTCTTTCCTTATGACTTACCACTATGGAGTCCGAGCTACTGCAATCTACTAACCCGATGTCCTAACCAAGTCGAGCTCTCTCGTACTCATCATTTATCTTGAGCTATTGACTTATACTACACTCCAACATTAGCTCGACTCATCTAACCATCAACTCAACCAACTCAAATCCAAGCCATAATAAATACATCAAGGCAATTCACCTCAAAAGAATTAACTAATCATCTCAGTACAGCCAACCTACCACCTTTACTCCGTACCTTAGCTCAGCATATACCATACTGATCATACAAAATTGTCTTTTCTATTAGAAAGCCATCCACCCACAAGGAGCCACCTATTCAAGCAGCCCTTGTCATGCTCCAAAGCAGTAAAGTCATAACAGTCTCACCATACAAACCATTCTAAGATAGAAGCTAACCATACAGCCACTATCTTAGACCTAATTTACATAAGACGTTTATGACTAACTCGCTTTATAGTAAATAGCTCATAAATTAATTAAATTAATTGCTTAAGAAATTATGGAAATATGTATATACACTAGAAATCAAATATTACAATTAATGTTTAAAAAGTTTCATCTATTATATTGCCTAAGTAATACATCATTCAAAAATCAAAGTTTCTAAAACAAAAGTTAAAACCTTAACAATATATCTATTCTTTAGATGTATTTCCTCACTTCCCAATATCCAATAATTACTAACTTCAAGGTAATATAGGCCGCTTCCTAGCTAGTACCTGCAATAAAGTCTATAAGAATGTAAGTAACTACAGCTCAGTAAGTTAGGATGAAGACCCAAAACCATATAGCAAACACAAATAAGGTTATCAACCAAATTATTAGGTGCAATGCACGTTCAAGCATATGCCATCACACGATGTTGTCCAACCCATCGTAAGATTAAAAAAATTACACCCACTCTAATCTAGGTTGAGGAGTTTCCATTAATGTAATAGCTCACAACCAAACCCAAGCTCGTGCAATGGAGACATTACTCCTCCCGCAACTACCTTCGAACCACTAACTTCACTCGTACTGTGACCTCCTCACCTATCACTTAGTTTGATTAAGGATGAAGAAGGGATCAATTATGCCATCCAGTGTTATCCCTTTCGAAGGAGTTAGTATTTGGCCAGAGAATCCTAAAGTTCTTTTAATGGGTTACTATACAAGTCCAGTTTAGATTTATGAGTCAAATATTTGGTTAAGTCTATTTTAGGATGATCAATCATTTCATACAACTCATATAATACAAGTCAAAGTAGCACATCAAAATCATTTCATCAACTCAGAACAAGCACATGCGCATAGTCAACTATCTAACAAGCACAATCAAGTACAATTTCAAGCCTTTGAGTACTATAAATTAGTACTCTAAAATACAGCAATATATTAATCCCAACTTACCTAAACTCCTCGCTTGCTCACTTTAAGTGCAACTCGTACTGGCCATCGCCAAAAATCCCTATAATACAAGTGTTGGTTTAGTATCCCATAACTGCCATAAATATGTTTAGTTATGTAATTTAGATTATAAGGGTCTTTGGTTTATGATCTTCTTACATTTAGTGATTTAGGTCTTAAGTCTTTTAGGATTACTTCCCTCGTTCAACTAGGTTTCAAATTTGCTTCCTGTTTCAATTACGGTTTCGGCTTCTAAATTAGATTATGACCTAGGAATAATCTATATTTAATGTGATCGCTTGTACATACGTATATATATACACATAAGCTTTAAATCATGAGTTTTAAGTTAAGGATTATAATTTTATGCATTTATCCAAATTCTATATCTCCTATAACCGAATTAGTTCCAAATTAATTTCTAATTCAATTTTGTTTTAACTTCTGATTATTGTTTTCATTTATGAACCCTAGGAATTCTTCCCAAACTAAAATGGGAGATTTATCTAACTATGCTTAAGTATCCTAAATATACGTTTTAACCCCTAATCAATATTCAATCAGTACAGTATACTACGTTTTTATTTTAACTACCGAATCAACTCTTGATATAAGATAATTTTTCATTTTCATATAATCACCTAAATTTAAGTTTCCAACTAAATTTATTATAGAATTTTATTATTATTATGTTATAGATTTTTATCCTTATATTTATTATTTCACATAGTATATATTATTACCTATTATGTACATAATACACACGTCTAATATCCTCATCACTTCAAATATCATCTCTCAACTTCAATCAACATCTTAAAATATCTAAATTCATCCCAAATCAAATTTTACACCTAATTACTCTAATTTACAAAATTAACATAAAATTTACAATTTTTACCTATTACATACTTACTACATAATACCCTAATAATTACATCTAACACCCAAATACCACAAATATTGTACTTCATCAAATTTCAACATCTTAAAACATATAATTATGCCTTAAATTAGTAATTAATCTTTTAATTACTTAATTAGCCCAAAATTACCCATTTAATGCATCATTTTAAGGCCTAAAAATTCTCTAAAAATTTCAAAAATTAATTATTGAAAAAGGGCTTCATAGCACTATTCTATAACTCCTAAGTAGTTTGTACAAAAATTTTAGGCTCAAAACAATACTCCTAATGTCATTTATTTATAAACCAAACAAAGATCAAGTTTGTGAAATTTCTTAAGGATAGCATATTTCTAAAAACAAATTCATCAAAATAATTTTTTTTTCCAAAATCTATATACTCAAAAACCACATAATACCAAATTTCATAATTTACTAAGCATTTTTAGTATTTTTAACAAAATAGGAAAAATCAGAGGAAAGATTGGACTCACAAATGTGAGTAGCTCCAACCACCATGGCATTATCAGCCACCTTGGGTGCTGCCGCCACCGTATGGTGGTAGTGGCCATCCACTCCCAAGTGGTCATCGAGTTGAGGATATCCTCTAAGGCCCTAATTGTAAAGATTTTTGTAATTTTTTGTACATAAACCCTAACCTTAATTATTTCAATTATCTCTATTTTTTTTGCTCTCCAAACAGACCAAATGAGCTTCTAAAATTTTTTAGGTATTTATAGTATTACATAGATATTTTTCTCATTAATTTTGAAGTAACATTACCCTTATCTTATCCCTTTTTCCACTTTTCATTTGTTGAATTTTACTTAGTGGATTTTGTTTCTTTAATTCCAAATTACCACAACCCCTTTCTAGACATTGTCATATTTTTCCATATTTTTCTTTATTTATTCATGCATTTTCTTTAATTATTTAACATTATTTTAGCCTATTGGCATATTTTAAGTAATTATGTGTACTTGTAAGTAAATACATATATAGTATAAATAAATAATCTTAAATATTATTTTATGTTATTTTATAATTTTTAGTATCATATAATTTATCTTTATCGATTTGTTAGCTATCAAAATTTGTTCTAAACGTTTCCAATAAATAATGAACAATTTTCATAAAATTCAATATTATATTAATCAATCATTTTATTACTTATTTTCCTAAATTCAAACTTACGGGTTTACTTCTATTAATAATCATAGCTTTATCGTAAAATTTAGGCTAAATCGGACAATTTGTTCGATCGCCCTAAATTCTACGAACCAAACCCGAGTAGCTGATTGTGAGTCTTATAGCCATGTAACAGAATCCTCCATACAAGATACTCATTTTTGTTGTATTATCAATTTTACCCTTATTGTTCCTTATATATTACTTCGTTTAGATACTACCCTTTTTAGTATTTTCCATTTTAAATAAGATGCCCTAATGTTTCAAGTATAAATACTTCGTTGTAATGTAGCTACGAGAATCATCTTATCATCACCTTATCTTAAAATATTGAATATACTCTTTGTGAACATTGCTCTCATTAGCTTGTTTATTTACTTTACTCTTATCTTAACCTTTAAGCAAAGCTAGGTGGAGAATAACTTCACCGGACCATCCCGTGCATCATATCAAGTTGTAATGTGAGTCCCTGAAAGTTCCTTGGTGCGTCATATCCTTGGAGCTATTTGTAGATTGTCTTATTTACTTTTCCTATTTTCTTGCAATTGCCATCATTTTCTTCAAACTTTCTGCAAGCTTAGACCTATCCTTATGACTGTTTTTTGTTTGTCCTTAGCTCAATTCACATCATCTTGATATTAGAGTAGAGGTTTCGTTTGGGTAAGTTATGTTTAAGCTTTCTTAGAAGTAGTGATTGTTGTGATAGTGTGTCGTAGTTACCTAGAAGTTAGCTGCAAGTATTGGAATAAGTAGAAAGAGTAGTAGTTCGTTTTGGTCGTATGCTTGTTTTACCCTATTTCAAGTATATAAAAACTGAGCAAGTTTCAAGTGGGTTTGCTATTCTTAGGTAGTAGTTGTTGTGTTTGTGAGTTATTTGAACTTTCACGTGAGGAAGTGTTTGAGTGTGTGCTTGTGTTGTTTGGCGTAAAGAACTACATTTGTTGTTTCTTGGATTCTGAGTTTTGTTTCTGTATTTTGTTGAGAAAATGATGGACCTAAGCGTTAATACTAGTATTAGGGACGACAATAGTAGTGTTGTCCACCATAGTTGAATGCCCTAGAGCACCCTCAAGAGTATAAATGAAAGACTTGATGAGGTAGTCACCCTCATAGCTGATTTAACCAGAGCTATTCATACAACAACCTATTGACTTATTGAGGCTATGCAGAATACTCCATAAGCTATTCGACCAATTGGAAGATAGATCCCAATTCAATAAGTCCAAGGTGGAGGAATAGGAAGATGAGGATGAAGAAGAATTGATTTGGGTGATATGGATGATGATCAAGAAAAAGAGTATAATGAGGAAAAAGAACGAGCTCAAGCACCCCGAGCTTCCAACCATGTGAAGCTGTAGATCCTGAGCTTCAGTGGTTTTAGGAATGCAGACGACTATCTAGATTAAGAAGAGAAGGTTAAACATGTTTTTTACTATTACCAGTATGAGGATCAAAAGAAGGTGAGGACTAATGCTATTGAGTTCTCAAGCTATGTCGCGATGTTATAGAAGAACTTCCAAATCATAAGAAGATAAGAAGGATACAGAAAGGTAAATAGTTAGCTTGAAATGAAGAGGATACTCAGAAACAGGCTCGTACTAGATACTTATTTGCGTAACACTTCTGCCCAGCTACAAGAGCTAAGACAAGAAAGCCGAACTATTAATGAGTACGTTCAAGAGTTCCAATACTAATGATTCATTATGAAGTAAAAGTGCCATTAGCATGAACAATGTCCAAGTCTCTTACTAAATTAAGGAGTAACCTACAAGATATTGTGAAACTTCAACGATTCACCACATTGGATTAGACTATTAAAATAGCCCAACTAATGGAATGATAGAGAAGAAACAGAATACCAACCTAACCACCGATGAGCTAACCCGGTCAATCAAGTCGACTTGTTTAGGGTAATCACTGAGCTTGATTAAGTACCAAGCTAACTAGAAAGGTAGATGTCAAGGCCAAACAGAAGGGTTAACCTAATGGTAACGTACCAACAAGAACATATGAGAAGGGACAAGGATCTAGAAGAAAGACGTGCTAGATCAAATGTTTTAAATGATAAGGGTTTGAGAACATGGCTACTCAGTGTCCAAACCATGTGCCTAAACCAAAGGACCATGATGATTAAAGGAGATGCCCTGAAGATTGAAGTGGATAGTATAGATGAGGAACTAAAGGAGGAGAAAGAAGTGGAAGATGAGGTTAATGTTAATGCCGACCTGATTGAGGAGAATGTGTTTATAGAGGATCTAGAAAAGTTAACCCTAGTTGTCCAACGTATAATGAGTTTAAAGCCCTCTACCGAAGTAGAGCAAAGAGAGAACTTATTCTACATCACTTGCAAAATGAATGAATAGGTTTGCACTCTCATAATGAACAATGGAAGCTACACCAATATAGCATCTATTGACTTAAATAAGAAGCTTAAGCTGCTGACCATTCCACATCCGAAGGCATATAAGTTGCATTAGCTAAACGACAAGGGAGCACCACATGTCACTCAGTAAGTATTGCTACTACTAATCTCAATTAGGAACTATTCCAACAAAATTCTTTGTTATATACTGTCCATGTGTGCATCTCATGTATTACTAAGCCGACCTTAGCTTTTTGATTAAAGGGTTATTCATTATGTGTTTGAGAAGAATGGAAGGAAGATTACATTGAATTGTATGCTACCAAGTCAAGTTAGCAAGCTACAAGCTAAACTTGCCCGTAAATCAAAGAAGGCTTTGGTGTTGAGTAGGGTCAAACTCTAAGAAGCTATTAAAGTCGACGTGCCAAAGTTTTTGTTAATTAAGCACTTACTAAAGCTGAAGGAGCAAGGTGAACTACCTCTAAGAGTTAAAGAACTACTAAAAGAATTTGCTGACCTCTTTCCAAAATAGTTGTCCGAGGGATTACCCTCTTTCTAAAGAATTAACCACATTGACTTGATACTAAGCACTGCCTTGCCAAACAAGCTAGCTTGTTGGATGAATCTCGAATAAGCTATTGAACTCCAAAGATAAGTCAATGAACTACTGGAAAAAGGATATGTGAAGAAGAGCCTTAGCCCTTGTGCTATACCTGCGTCACTTATGCTAAAGAAAGATGGAACTTAGCATATGTGTATAAATAACAAAGTTGTCAACAAAATTACAAGCAAGTATAGATACCCTATCCTAAGGCTAGATGACAGGTTAGATGAACTAAGTGGTGTGAGAATATTCGGTAAGATTAATTTGAAGTTTGGATACCACCAAATTCAAACAAGGGAAGGGGATGAATGAAAAATTGCTTTGAAGACCCAACATAGCTTGTACGAGTGGATGGTCATGCCTTTTGGGCTATTAAACACCTTAAACACTTTCATGAGACTAATGAATCATGTATTGAGAGATCTGATCATAAAGTTTGTTGTCATCTACTTTGACGACATCCTTGTCTATAGTGCCGATGTAGCAATGCATACTAAACATCTCAAAGCTATTTTTGATATCCTCCGAACAAAAATGTTGTTTGGAAACTTAAAGAAATGTTGTTTCTGTTAGGAAGAAATGATCTTCCTAGGATATGTGGTTAGAGGAAGAAGATTGGGAGTAGATGAAGAGAAGGTACAAGCTATTATATAGTGGCCGACCTCGACCTCCTGTACCGAGGTGACAAGTTTTCATAGATTAGCATCATTCTACTGATGCTTTATCTAAGGATCTGGTACGATCATAGCGCCTCTAACTAAGCTAACAAAAAATGATAAAAAGTTTAAGTGGGGAGAAAAAGAGGAGAAGAATTTTGTTGAGCTAAAAGTGAAGTTAACCTTAGCCCTATTCTTAGCTGTACTAGACTTTAACACAGTACTTAAGCTCGAATGCGATGATTTAGGTATCAACTTTGGAGTTGTGCTAATGCAAGAAGACTGACCTATTGCTTATCATAATGAGAAGCTTAAAGGAGCACAACTAAACTATTCTATATAGGACAAAGAGCTTTTGGCCCTAATCAGAGCTCTTCGCGTATGGAAACATTATCTTCTACCAAAAAGGTTTGTCATATACACAAATCATGAGTCCTTGAGATATATTCGGAGCCAATCTAAGCTTTTCAAACACCCAGCCTCGTAAATTGAATTTTTTGAGGGATTTAATTTTATCATTTATTACAAACAGGGTAAGAGTAATGTTGTTACTAATGCTCTGTCGAGGGGACATATTCTACTCTTCGAGCTGTAAACCAGCTTGTTGCAATTTGCAAGCATAATAGATTAGTATCAAAATGATCCTCATTTTGGCCTTATATACCAGCACTATGGAGAAGGAAGAGTAGTGGATAAGCACCATGTAGAGGATGGTTATCTATTTAGAGGCGGTAAGTTGTTTGTGCTGACCTGTTCAATATGGTAGCTACTAATGAAAGAAGCCCATAGTAGAGGACTTTCCAGATACTTTGGAGAGTAAAGAACCTTTGAGCTATTAAATGATAGATTCTTTCAGCCTAGAATGAAGTCTGAAGTGCATCGTGTAATTAAGAGATGCACCATCTGTAAGAAAGTAGAGAGTCAAGCAAAGCAAGGGAAAGCAATGCCTCTATCTATTATCACCAAACCATAGGTCAACCTAAGTATGGATTTTGTCCTTAGACTACCTCGAACAACTTAAGCTAAAGATTCTGTGATGGTCATTGTAGATAGATTCAATAAGATGGCACACTTTGTGCCTTACTCTAAAACTAACAATGCTTTGGCTATTACTTCTTTGTTCTTGTAAGAAATAGTTCACTTACACGAAGTACCAAGAAGTATGGTGTTAGACCGAGACTTAAAATTTTTTAGCCATTTCTAGAGAACCCTCAGGTGTTAGATTAGAAATAAACTACTATTTAGCACCTCTTGCTATCCCCAAACCGATGGCCAGACTAAAGTGGTCAACCGCACACTAAGATTACTGCTCTAAGCTACAATGTGAAAGAACTTAGCTGACTAGGACATCTGCCTGCCCATAGTTGAGTTTTCTTATAATAGGATAGTACATATCACCGTTGGACATGCCCTATTTAAAGTTGTCTATGTTTTTAACCCTGAACTACTCCTCAATCATACCTTAATGTTGCCTATTGACCTAAAAGATCCTGAAGCAAGAAATAAAGCCTAATCCATCTAGCAGATCTATCAACAAGTTACCTAACAGATTGATAGAGCTACTAGAAAGCTAAAGGAGAAAGGCAAAGGAAGGAAGACTAAACACTTTTAGCTCAAAGACCAAGTGTGGTTACACCTAAGTAAGGAAAGATTCCTTAATAAGAGGAAGAATAAGCTATTTATTAGAGTTAAAGGACTATTTAGAATACTCAAGAAGATCAATAATAATGCATACCAACTTAAGGTTCTAGAAGATTTTGGGGTGTCAGACGTGTTTAATGTTGCTAACCTCAGCCCTTACCAACCTGAGGAGAACTTAGACAAGGACCGACCAAATTTGATCCCAAATCCCAATCAACTCGATAGGGATGATAGAAATCGGACCACCAAATCCTTGACCCGAGCCCGAGGGTTAGAAAGTATGGCTAAGCAAATTCTTTCCTTACAACCTACAATTAAGGAGTCTAAGCTAGTGCAATTTGCCAACCTGATGGCCCAGTCGAGTTGAACTCTCTCGTACACATCATTCATCTCCAACTACTAACCTAAACTACACTCGAATGTCAACTCAGCTCATCTGACCATCAGCTTAGTCAACCCGAATTTAAACTATACTGAATACGTCTAAAGCGAATTCACCGAGGAAGAATTAACTGATCAACTCGGCACAACCGACCTACCACCTCTACTCAATACCTCGATTTGGTAAATATCAAACTAATCGCACAGAATTATCTTTTCTACTAGAAAACCATTTACCCATAAGGAGCCATATGTCCAAGCATCCATGTGATAGAATCTTCTGTACAAGATACTCATTTTTATTATATTTTTAGTTATACCCTCATTATTTCTTGTATATTACTTCTTTTATATACTACCTTTTTTAGTCTTTTCTATTTTTGGTAGGATACCCTAATATTTCAAGTATAAATACCCCATTGTAATATAGCCATGGGGATCATCTTATCATCACCTTATCTTAAAACATTGAATATATTCTTTATGAACATTACCTTCATTAGCTTGTTTACTTACTTTACCCTTATCCTAAACCTTAAGTAAGGCTAGGTAACAAGTACCTTCACCGAACCATCTCGTACGTCATATCGAGTTATACTATAAGTCCTTGGAAATTCTCTAATGCATCATATCCTTAGAGCTATTTGTAGGTTGCTTATTTACTTTTCCTATTTTCGCGTGATTCCTATCGCTTTCTTCAAGCTTTTTGCAAGCTTAGACCCACCTTCGCAACCATCCTTATCTATCCTTAGCTTCAGTTCACATTAGGTAGTCATCCTTTTACACTAAAGAGATTTGATGTCTAAGAGTTAGGCTACATTATCAGCTAGGAGGATATGGGTGTCATGGAAATTAACCGTAATAGGCTCAAGTGTTGGTCTTTAAGCTAAGGCCTAAAAGGGCTTAGCCTATTGGATTATTAGAGCCAGATAATACTAAGTGCAAATGTTCAACCCAATTAAAGGAACTGCTTGAAAGCCCTTACATCCTTTAATCATATGGTTATTTGAATTCCATTTAACTATCACAAGTATCTCTTTAGCTTGCATGCTTTGAAAATACTGAACCCAATGACAAGTAGTGATGTTTTCAAGTAACTGGATCCATTCTTCAAAGGATTTGATGAGATTATACCATTGTTTGAACTCGGCCTAATTGAAGTCTAGTTGGTGGTTTCTCTTGTGACTAATGAACCACACCATCAATAAGACCATGTTGGTTTTCAAATCCCTAAACTTCTTATTCCTAAGATGGTTCAAGGAATGGATCCACTCAGCTAGGAGAGCAAGTATGTAAGGTTTCCCTTCTAAGAATTAGGATACCAACTTAGCTACCCTAAAATGAATACAAAATGACTCATCTAGGAATAGAATGGCATCGAATATTACTAAGATATAATCATTTATTTAATGCTGGTACTAAGTTTCTAGATCCTTATAGAAAATATCTCATTTCTCTTGATGTCTCAATTTAGTGGAGAACCACGTAATTATATCATCCATCTTAAGGGCTTTTTCCTTATCTAAAGCTTGCTCTATTTTTGTTTTTCTTACTCCTAGCAACTTGTTGAAAATTTTTGGTGCAACGATCTCAAGGTCCAGTACATAAATGTCGTTAGTGATAACCAAAGCCCAAAGTAATTGGGAGTATTCTTCTCTGGTTAGTAATGCAAATTGTAGCCAAGAACAGATAAGGTCAATCACGGGGAAGGGTCTAAGCTTGCCGAAAGCTTAAAAAAGGAAATAGTAGGAAAGTGGGAGCAAACAAAAACGAATAAAAAAAAAAGATAAGGAAATCCATAAATAATTCTAATAGATATGACGCACCAACAAAACTTACGAGGACTTACTACACAACTCAATATAATGCACTAATTAGTATGGTGAGGTTACTCCCCACCTAGCCTTCCTTAAGGGTTATAATAAAAGAAAAATGAATATAAATAGACATTATTTATGAGGACAAAATGCCAAGTGTATTAATTTTAACTTGATGGTGATGCCTTACTACTATAAATATAATGGTATTTATACTCAATAAGTTAAGGTAATTTGTCTCAAAAGAAAAAGACAAAAAAGGTATTATTCTAAAAAAGTAATGTACAATAATACAAAAGTGTAAAAATAAATATTCAAAAAAATAATAATTAGTGGAGCAAATTCTACACATAGTCTTATATACATGGCATTGATATATTGGTAAGGCCATTAGTGGATGTAGACAAAAGTATAGGAATGGAATTGCAATTATAGAGAAATAAAATAGATAAGTAATAGGTGGTCAATAGCTAATTACTGTATTTACTAACACCATATACTTGCAATTCAATGGGGAATATCCATTGAACAATACGTAAAATTCCAAAAATACCCTTAGCTAAATTAACAAAAAAAAAAAAGAACATGAGTTAGGAAAAAGTAACCCTAAATTAAGAAAAAAAAAAACCTAAATTGGAAGAAAGGAAAAAACTATCCATCTTCTTCGTGACCTTTTGCTACTCGAAGCCCCCCACCATGCATAATCTAGCAATGTCCAAAGTTGACTCCTCCGACGCCTAACTCAGATCTTGGATGCTCCTCCACTGGATCTCAATTCCCTTCGCTTACAAGGTTCTCACTAAAAAATATATTATAAGTGCAAATGCATCTTGGTTAACGACCTAATTAGATAAAAATGGTGTGAAATGAGAAGAAACGGAGTAGTAGCTCGATTTGAGAAGATTGCTTACTTTTTCATTCCTCGATCCTTCAACGTGATTGGAGATTTGCTTCAAATTCAACCTGCAACTTACACTCTGTCCATTGTTTTGAGTATCTTTTTTTAGAAGAAACACTATAGCAAGGGGTATTACAATTGATGTGGAGACCCAAAACCACCGATTACGAGAGAAGGTTCCGAAAACAACGAGGAATGATCTTCGAATGTAGTGAATCTATCAGGTTTGAGTCTTTTACTGGAGAAACCCCAATCTATAATCTGTTTTGATGATGGATATTTAGAGGGTAGTTGTCGTAATTTTTTATTTTGGCAGAAGGTATATATGGAGATATCAAATTCAAAGATTATGGAATACGAAGTCTTCAGTAGCACTTGGGAGTCTGGATTCTTTAATTTCTGCACCGTAGCTTTTCCATAAAGTCCAAGTCATTGGAGCTTGATTAGAACTAAACATGGAATTAGTGGGAACTTAGGGATTACGTGGGAGATGGCATTACTATTCCCTTTTACCAACGTGTTAAAAGTATTGGAGCGGGTGCCGGCTACTATATAGGCCAGAGAGAGCAAATGATGCGCGGAGTGGGCCCACGTTAAGGCACCGAAACAGGACACGTGTCAAACATCAAGATGGGGCCCTTAAACCGAGAAGCAGACTCTATGGGTATAGCTTCGTTGTCGACAGAGGGAGGAGGGACCACCGACCACGAGTGCACAGCCAGCCGCCTTGTGAATAGTGAACGGATGGTCCCTCTGATGTGGCCCCCACGCACTCATTCATTGGGGTCCGAACCCACGTATCACTCCCTTAAATTAAATACTACCAAATTGAAACCTTGATAAAATAACATTTGTTGACGAGGAGTGTTTGACAGTAGACCCCACGTGCCCCCAATGCTGTCCCCAACTCACACGTGCGCCATCCCCCACGTCTCTACAGCTCACGTGACCACGTGCGGATTTCCCCTACCCCGAGAACTTTGAAAGAAACAGATAGAACAATCCCTCCTCAGGCATTACAATGTCCCAAGAGGGGTATTCTGATTATTTCTTGCCATGATGAGGTTAATAATATGGTATGCGGCGTTGAATTAGTGGCCAAAATAAGTTTCTTTTTTAAATCACTAGTGATTGGAATTTTGGTAATTTTAATTTATGATCCTATTTTGGTTGTTTTTTTTATATTTATTTAAAATTTAATGTTTAAAAAACTGTCTTATTTATATTTTATTTATTTCTGTTTTATAATTATAATGAAAATGATTATTAGAATATCAGAATTATTAAAGAAAAATTCACATACTTTTAAAAAAAAGATTTCAAAAAAATATATTTTATATATCGGAGATGATTATTTAATTGGTACTTTTACAAATATGAATAAAATAAATGATAAATAAATTCAATTTTATTAAGATTTATTCGGTAATTAATTTTATAAGCAGGATACATATAGAATTATATTTTTAATTTTTTTTATATTTTATTCTTATTAAATGCAATATTTAAGTAGACATCAATATGATGAAAAAAATGAACTAAATGAACCTATATCTTCTAATATATGTTTAGAAGCTCAAAAAGGTAAATTTTTAATATTTTCTAAATAATATGAACACTAATATCTCAATGGAATTGATTAGATTCGATTTTCTCTTCTTTTAATGTTGTAACATATTAATTAGCCAATAGAAAAATATTTTCTAAAATGTGCATACACCGTTATGAAAAGCAAACCCAATTATAGTTGTAAGCCCTACAAATTTTTGGTAATGATCCAAGTAGTCAAAATGCTCTTTAAATATTCCCGATGATCAACCAAATTAAAAATTAAGCTAATTGTAAAAGTTAAGATCATACTAATTGACTTTCGGATTATAATCAAACATGAGAATTATAAAACTTAATATCAATCATAAAAATTACCTAAAACCTTAAACCCTAAAACATGGTGAGAACTCCCAGTCTTACTAAAATCCTAAACGAAAGATAAAAAACTTTAGTACTAAATCGAATACTTAAAAACCCTATGTCAAAAGCTTTAAATCTAACGGAGGTTGAACTAATCTTAAGACACTTATAACTTATTTTAATACCAACTTGATGAATGGAAAAATCAAGAACTATACTCAAACTTAGTCACTTAAATAAAACAATCAAGTTTTGTAAGGTATGGAATTAAAAGCCACACGTGGTGTTTCAAACTTGCTACACCCCCATCCATTTTTCCTCTCAATCTAATTTCAAACAAACCAAACTTAAGATGCAATCTCTAGTTGATATTTGACTTTAGGAAATCCCCATATAATTAGACAAAACAACTCCTAATCCTTAAATGAGTTATGCCATTTATAGAAAAAGCTAATTAGCCATTTTTGCTTTAAGCCAAAAGTAAAAGTTGATGGATTAAACAAGCCATCCCCTATCCTTCCTATGATGCCAGTTTAGAGAAGCCTAAGGGAGCCATCACTTCACTCTCTCTTCTCAATGAAAACTTAACCTAATGACCACCTAATAAGAAACCCAAAAACTAGTCACAACACTCCCTCAAGAGCTCCATTGGATGATGTGAATGCACGAACACGCAGTGGACATGAACTACGAATGGGTATTTGACATTCAAGTAGGATGAGGAATAGGAAGTGGAATGGGGTTTTGTCTGTGAATGTATATGAATATCTCATACTAAGATATAGACACAATCAAGGATTGAGCTCAAAATAAGGTCCGATACGATTCGTGAACACTAATTGTCACTCAAGTTTCAAGTGAAAGATTAAATGTGACTCACTAACTCGCTCAAATAAAAAGTTCACTAAAATCTTAAAGATCAAGATTAATAAGAACACAAAAAAGATTAGAGAGTTAATCGGCACTCAATAATCTAAAATGCAAGCTCAAAGAGCTTTAAGAATATTCTTACTTAAAGAGGAATGTTTGAGTGTAATCTTTGTTTGTATATTCTTCCAATTTCCCTTTAGCTAATTACAAAAGTTTCTATTTATAGTAAGTTCTAAAACCTTAGTGGTAAAATTGTAAATAATATACAAGGCCTTAAACCCTAAAGAATGAGCTCATAATTAAAATAAAGAAAATATTCACAAGAATACAAAACTATACATTTAATAGAAAAAGTCGACGTGTAGTCATTCAAGTTGTTTTAGAAGGAATAGGATCTGAATTAGGTAAGGTCGACAATTGGAGGTCCGGGTTAGAGTAAGAGCCCCAAAAGTCTTGTAGTGCTTGGCTAAGATGCTTGAAAGATCAGCTCACAGTTGTTGAGTTTTATGATTAGTTGGCACTAGTCTTCCCATGCCATGCTAAGTGGATCTTTGGCCTTAAGACCTCAATTATGTGGTCTCTTAGCTCCTTAGCAAACGAAAGATTTAATGCCAAGTGGCTCCTTTTCCACCTATTGGCCTTTAGGCATTTGTCTAGCTTAGGAAAAAGCAAACTAGCCTTAGCTTCGAACAGTCTAGCCTCAAATTAGGACAAGTTAGCTTTAGCTTCAGCTTCTAGTAGGCCGACGTCAGTTTGAGACATGTCGGCCTCAGCTTTGGATAGGTCGGCCTTAGCTTGTAATAGGTCGGCTTTGGCTTAGAAATAGTCGTAGGCTAATTCCTTTCATTGGATTATCAAGTTAAAGGTAAGTTTGAGACACAAATAAAACCCCCTCAACTGACCATTTAACCTCATTCCAAACACTTGCACTTCCTCTCTTTTCACTCTTCCAAACAATTCAAGCTTTGCTCCAAATATCACCCCAATCACCCTTACCCCCTTGGAAGGAAACCCCAATCGCATGCCTTTACAACCCCTTAGTCTCCACCGCTTGTACTCCCCAAGAGACCCCCAATCAAACACCATTCATGCTTGGTTTACTTAGAGAACAACAAGGCACCATTTCTTTGCAAAGTTGTAGCTTTAAATAAGGGTTCAAAGAGTTTAGTAAGAGGCCATTAAGGGAAGCTAGGACAAGGTGAAGGAAGCACATCCATAGGTGCCAACCATTACCCAAGCAAGTAATGAAGTTCTTCTCTTTTTCTTTTATCTACTCTTAGAACACATATGTAATAGGAGTTCTTCTTTCTTGTAGTATTTCTTATAACTCTAGTATCTTTTATGTTTAGGACTAAGCTTGTAAATTTCTCTAAGAAAAAGTCTTATAACATGATAATCTTAGTTAACCACAACTTGTAACTTAGGAAGGAGCAAGTGTGCATGTAACGGTATATGAGGATGACCTTGTAAACTTGAGAAAAGCACAAAACAAGGCCATGTTGACCCTTACATGCTGCTGGTCATGATATATAAATGCCTTTAGGAGTGTATTTCTTAACTTGACACAAGTTGTTTAGGCATGAAAATATACCCAAATGACTATATGATAAGTATATGTAATAATATCTATTAAAGAGGTCATCAAAACCTTAAGGAAGTTTCTTGAAACCCATGGTTGAAGAATTACATAAGCTCATCCTACATATTTTCTTTAGCAAAATAAGATACAAGAAGTAATGACAAAGGAATAATAAGCGATTAGTACCTTAAGTTAGTGTTTAGGTTAAAGCTCAAAGAAAATTTGTCTAGGATGGACTTCAAGAGTCCCAAGCCCAATTGGCCAAACTCGGAAATAAAAGAAAGGACAACATAAAACCTTGAATTGTCAAGATTTAAGCCTAAATGTACAAGTTCAATTAAGACAATAAGCCTTAGGAAGCTCAAATGAGCTAAAAGACTTAAAATGAGCTGAAAACCTACAATTAGGCTAAAGTAAACCCCATGGCCAGCAAGTATGTAAGTGACATAAGACCTGTAAAAAGGCCTACATTAAGTCTCTTAAACCTATCAAAGTGTTGAGTACCAATAATGATAAAACCGAGCACATTATAACTCACTTAAAGATTTAAGGAGCACAAGATAGTAATAAAACAAAAAATATTAAATGAAAAATTGATCATGTAAAGATAGTTAAACCTAAATAAAGGCTCCAAGCCTAAACCCTAATAATTTCACAAAGTAAGTAGAACCCATTAATGAAATTAAGCCTAAGAGAAAGCTTATTCAATATATGTGCTGCTGTTTTGGCCCATAACCAGCAATGCGAGCCCCACCTCTCAAATATGACCATACCACATGAAAGTACATGCAAAGCAATAAAAAATGACTATAAGATTATGAAAATCGGATTTAAAACCAAAAAGATATACACGATTGAAGATTTAACCTAACTAGGAAAAATATAAGGATAAGTCTAAGAATATAACTTTAGTAAAATTTTAAGGCAACATCATGAAATAACAAATCCTCATTTTGCTACGTTTATTTATTTAAGGGATACTAATCTTAGAGATAATCTACCTTCAGATTATTATGATTAGCAGTTATGGTAGAGTGAGTGATTCATGATGACTTCATGTTTGGTTTTACTAATAGTTAATTGTACTAATATAATATCATGTTAAATGGTTGCACGAAGGGTATGGGGTATGTATGCGTGATGATTTATAATTATTGAATGACTTAATTGTATATATGAACTGAAAGTGCTTGCATGATTGATTTATAGATTGTTGATATGGAATGAGAAATGCTTGACCACTCGAGTAACCGGATATAAGTACTTATCCGACTATAAATTTAAATGAGTCATTTATGGTAGGTCATTGCATTATAAATTATATTAACTGTCACCTCATAGAAAGGTAGAAATGGAGCTCATAAGAGCAAGGGTGCTTGAAGGAATTAGGTTAGATACATTTATGTTGTATTATTGAGTCCCTATCTTAGCCTATGGGTTTACTAGGCATTAGGAGACGCTAACCGTCTAACGAAGAGTTGTGTCTTGTGACTACCATTTAAGGTGTGCGATACGGATTGCGAAGGCCATCACATCGCTAGACTTAAAAATTTTTTAGTTTAAAAAGTTCATGTTAATTTTTCAAAGTAAAGTATGTATATATATAAATATATAATTATACAAATGAAATTGTGGCACATTGATACAATTATGGATAAAAACTCAAGAGCTAGAAGTCGGTCGATGATTTATGTCAATTTATAATCTTCAACCTTAATTATAAAGGATGAAATTCTAAGTTGCATAAAGTTTCTAAGTCAGTGAATGAATTTGTTTAGCATGTTGCTTGCTACATCCATTCATATGTTTGTTAAATATATATTATTTGTAAACCATATTGAAGGAATTAACTCACTAAACATAAGTTTACACCATTCTAGATTCTTTTTGTTGCAGGGCTACCTTTTTGCTGACTTAAGTTGTAAGATGCCTGAGTTTAGTCTCGAGTTGGAACGAGAGTATGAGAGGATTGAAGTAAAGGAAGGAGCTGTTTAGTTATAATTAAAACTTTATGATTTCTTTAATTATGTTGATAGACTTTTTGTAGCCATTTGGACTACTTGACTATTACTATTATTATTTTGGGAATACCATGTTCCGTATACTAAATTTTAATGATTTATCCAAATAAATGGTATAAGTAGTTATTTTGTTACGATATTACTTGTGTATGTGATCGATGGTAACTAGGAGTGAAAGTAGTCTAGTACATCATATGGAAGGATAATGATTGACAAGGGGGTTAATTGTTGGTCTTTATACAGTATACGACGTACAGCAATCTACTACGACAAAGATACTCTCCAAATCATTATAATAGTAGATATGAAACTTTTTTAAACTTTGATTGAGAGCATTCATTGACATTTACTTAGTGGAAAGATAATCTTTTTCGAGCATTCTTAATATATTTTGCGGCATTATGTTTACATATATATATATATAAAATTTTTCCCCAAAATCAATTAAATGTAAAATAGTAAAATCTAAGCAAGGTTTTGTTTCCTATAAAGGGGCACACAAAGCTAATCTAACATATTGTTTCTATGAATTGAGATGGAGGAAGTGGATATTTGTATAAAATTCATTCAAATGGATACCGTGAAATGAAAACAGCATGCAATCAAGAAATATGAATTCTCATAGAGCTAGGTAAGTGTAACGTCAACAGCATAGCAAGCCAAATCTTGTGCCTTAAATAGAGGTATAGGTTTGAAAAATTTAGAACTGGCCTATTACCATATCAAATCATCCAAACCTATAAATAGATTATATGGTTTTTTATAGAATCTATGAATCTTTTTACATTTTTAATGAAAATAACATTGGTTATCCATATCTAAAATTGTGATAGCTAAATTGTAAATTAATATCACTTTCAATTATAAATTAGAAGAAATCCAATTATGACTAATTTTAATTAAAGCCATGAGAAACAATTATAAAATAAAATAAATATAAATCACGATACTAACTTTGACTTACCATGTGTCATCAATCTCATTAAGTTATTATGTAATATAATTGGTTATAAGTCAAACATATATTGTTGAGTTTCCAATGTATTTATTAAATCAAATTATATATATATTGTAAGGAAGTCGATACAGATATAAGTATCATGTGCGTGACGCATATCACGTGCGTGCCGCAAGTACAGTCACGCTACACATGATTAGAGAAATAACTTCAGTGACTCATACGGAATGATCAAGAGAAAAACGTAAGGAGGAGGAGGAGTAGACGATCTTAATCAGGCTCCAATATATATGGTGATAGGTGGAAGAGTACGATAACATCAAACTCTAAGATTAATGAAAAACGAGATAGTGTTCTTGAAGTGTTTAAATATTTGATCTTTGATGCAAAGTTTCAGTAAAGTAATAGCATTAACGGGGTTTTTTTCATTGTCCAAATGAGGAAATAAATAAGGTATTTATAGGATATGGTAGGTGAATTTAATACGTTGGATCGCAACGTTGATCAATAGTTAGATTTGAAGCCTTTTATATATAGGTATTAAATGGACTTTTTCCATAAGTTTAAACCTAAATAAAGGATTTTATATTTCATTAGTATGAATCAATTCAAGAAAGGTTGAATTGAACGGATCCAATGGGTTTTACTTCAAGCCCACTATTCCAAATCTTCCTTAATCATCCCGATAATTTATAAGCTTGATTCCTTAGGCTCTGTCACCTTAATTCGAAAAGTCAAATCCATTTGATCAATGAGTTTAAAATTCAATATTAAATTTGGCCTTCTACACACATACACACACATATATATATATATTGATGAATGAAGATATTATCCAAGTTATGTTTAATTCTGTTAACCACAAGTATTTGAGTATTTACAAGCCACGTTATAAGGTTTTCGGAAGAGTAAATAGATGTACTTAATTTCTTACCCTATAAATACCAATTCCAAAAATTTGAAAACTCATTTTATAAGGTTTACTATTACTTTTAGAACCATTTAACGTTATAAAAAACTATACCCATAGCATTAGAAAATCTAATAGCATGAAACTGGATGGAAAATGGTGACATTCTGACTCTTGATTCTAGCATACCGAATTCGTTAATCATAAATTAGGGTTATAAGCTTTGCCATCAGATAGAAAGTGACGTTCAACCGTGAGCACTTCGCAGTATAATTAAACCTGAAAACATACGAGTTCACTTTGAACAACGTAATTCTCTAATATGCTTGACAGTTTTCTTTTTTTGGCCAACATTACATGCTTCACAGTTTGGCCACGTCTAAAATAGAACGAGTGCATTTAAAGAACCACGGCCAAATGAGCATACATTTCACATTATTCAATGGAAGCATCCATTTTACAAATAGATTAATATCAACACAGTTCAATAAATATTCACGATGATAACATTAATCAAATGTCAAACCAATTTGTTTTTATTTGCATGCATCGAAAGAAGTAAAATAGTAAAAGTCCATGCTTATAAGTTCTGTTATTTCATTATTCATCATAAATGACCTACATAAATTAATAGCAATCGTTTTGTAGAAACTGATATAATAATAGATAAACTATATTGAGACAAAAAAAAAAAAAAAACTACAAAATTTTGTATGAATTCTCCGCTGCAACGTAATAGCTGTCTTCACTCAATTAGAAACATGATGATAAGAATAAAATATGAAACGGTACAATGCAGGATTAAAAAAAATACGATAACAATAGGAAAAAAATACGATTATAATGTAAAACACTCGTACCAATCCGATACAAATATATATAAATCTAAACCCATAAAATTCATATGGTAGACATTTTCATGTTGCATGAGAATTCAAAATAAGCCTAATTAACATTAAACTCACAACATAGTAAGCTATAAAACTCTAAATCCACTTGTACTAGCTTGTATGAAATGCATAAAAGAAGTAACCAATCCAACGCTTTTTGCAACTTTCCTCGTGCAAGCTTCACTTCAGAGCTCTGAAGTGCTAGACATGAACTGTAGCTCCTGCTTATCGTAAATTTCCAATGAGAAATCCCTAAGCATCTGCGTAGTTGTAGCAGCAGAAGTACCACCTGGAGCCAGAACGCTCTCCGGTTCAGGTTCATCGGACTGCTTCGTATTTGAACCCCAATTCAAGCTTCCAGAATCAGAGTCTTTCTCTCTCGCTTTTATCGTTCCCGACGTGAAAGATGAAATAGGCCTCGTGGATAGATTTAGTGTCGGTCGTGCTGCCATAGCTATTACATGAGGCCGAATTGATGATGCTGAAATCGAAGTCATGGCCATGGCTGGAACCATTACGTACGTGCCTGAAACGAAGCAGTTCGTCTGTAGGGCCAACATAGGCGCTACACCCCGTTGCATCTGGTGGTTAGGCTTCGTTGTTATTGGCGCGAAGCGCGTCGTAGCAGTTGAGCTATTTAAGGCCGTTAAAGCAGTCACGTTCTCGCTTACGTCCACAAACTCGCTGTTTGCGGGCCGCTTCCTCTTCCTCTTCCCGGCTGGGTCTCCGGCTGCGTTGGGATTAGTGGTTGTGGTTGTGGTTGTGGTGGGGATTTTTAAAGTGCCATTAACCGACATGGCGATAGCAGGGACCGTCCCCGTTCCCGTGGCGGCGATGATGGCGGGCTCGGCGTGCTCGAGGAGCCATCGGATGGTTTCACCGTCAGACTTGTGGCCCAGCTCCCGAGTCAGCTGGAAGATCCTGGCGGCACAAGTGTTGGGCATTCTTATCCTCCTACCACGGCCCTCCACCTTGGTGTGACGGTCTTTCGACGACCTCTTCATCGGCGTCTGTGCTGCCAAGGATGTCGTGGGCACCGGCGCCACAGACAGTACCGTGCGTGGCTGCGGCGAGTCAGTTGACTCCGGCTCGCCCTTCATAGAAATTGGCACTGCGAGTAGCAATGGATCGTTGATGCTAGTGGAATTTTCTTCTTCTTCATGGCTGCTGGGTTTTGTTCCGACGGCTGTTGTGCGTCCACTCTCGTCATAGTCAATTTGTTGCTTGTAGGTTGTTGTAGACATGTTTATTACCGAGTCGGGGAAATTTTTTTGGTGGAGCAAATTCCCTCAAGAAAACGGAGAGACAAAGAAGGGGTAGACTTGTGTTTGCTTACCTTAATGACTAAAAGAAAAGAAGGCACTTTTTTCTTTTTTTTTTTTTCACGGTTTTTGCCAGCAAAGAAAATCAGACTTAGCCATAGATTGTACGTATGTATAGATTACGAAATTTTTCGTTTTTATCGACGGATGCCCCCTTTTTATAACAAATATCAGGTCAAGAAGAAGAGAAGTCAAGTTGCCTAGCGAATTCCTAGAGCAGATATGTAATGTAGGGTTTTATTATCGTGTTTAGGGTCCGTGGAAATTTACGATCAACCGCCGATGATACTTCAGACTGGGCCTACCGATAATGACAACTAGTGGGTCCCATTTTAGTGGACCAGGATTTAGGAGATCATGGCCATCTGTTAGGGTTGGGCCAAACGGTGATTAGCCGCATAGATTTTTTCTTTTAAAATTTTTTAAAAGGAATTTAGATATAGTTGTCCAAAAATGTTTAAATATTGAGTGATTTTCTCAAGAAGAATGGTAATCGTGCTCAGGCAGGAGTTTGAAAATATTACTTTATTTTATCTATCTATCTACTTCAACGGGAAATTTAAGAAGGTAAGATTTTTCGTTTTAATAAGATTATAGGAATCATAAGTATGCTCATGAACAGGAAAAAATTACAAATAAACTTTTTTGTAGATGTTGATTGACTTATAAAAATATTCAAGAAATAAAGGAATGTGGAGTCGTAAAATTTAATAAACATATCTATACTTCAGAAATATATAATTTATTTTTATACATAAAATATATGTGGAACTAAGTAACAATTTTGCATAAATGTAGGTGCGCGGAGTACCATGCTATTGAAAACCAATAACAGAAAGAAGTTTTGTGTAGGCTTTATTGTCTTGCATTCATTTGGAGGCGTAGGTCCCATCTGCTTTGAGTGGGAGCTATCCTTCTCCGAAGTTGCTCGGACAAACGATTGCAACTTCCACCCGAAATACAACAATGGTTGTAGGACAATAATGTAATATCACCATGATGAGGTAATTAAAACTCGCCGCATTTCATTAAATCGAATTGAAGAAAATCGATTGAATCAAATTAAACTATAAAATGCGGTTCTTTTATATTTTGTTTTAATTTATAATTTTGTTTGGAAGAGGTTTAAATAATTCGTAGTTCGGTTTAAAAGATTAAACCAAACTAAACCGTTTGAACTCAAATCAAACTGCTTTTTATATAAAAATGAAAAATAAACGATATTTTTTACTTTTAAATCATATTGACATTTTATTTTAACTTTATTTATATTTTTTTTACTCTCCCTTTTTACACTCAACTTCCCTTATCTAATTTTTCTCTTTTACCGTCATTTTTCATCTCTCAAACAATTTTTTATATCTTTATTATCACCTAAGATATAATATTATTATGACATAATGTTATTTAGCTTTAACTCTTGCATGGTATTGCTCATTTTAAACATCAATGTTTGATTAAAGATTTTAATAGTTATTAGTATTATTAAATATAACGAAATCAAATTAAACCGTATTTAAAATGGTTCGATTCAAAACCTTGAACTATTAAAAATAGTTTTATTTGATTCAAGCCCTAAATCAAATCAAATCGAACCAAACCATAAACATCCCTACTTGCTACTAAGTAATTTGAATGCCATTTATATACAATTCTTTAGGCATAATGTTAAGTTAACAATTAATATGCAATAATATCACATTTTGATTGTTTTAGCTGAAATTTGCTCATTTAAATACTAAACACAATAAATAGTTATCTTTCACTTCAATGATACATAATAGTAGTTCAAGGCATTGTCAATTTTAAGTGCTAATTCACTAGAAGATAAAATCTCAAGTTTGATTGTGTTAGCTTCATATGTTTCCTTCTTTTTTTTTTTCATTATAAAACTAAACACTCATTTAATCCCTAAGAGGGAACGGTATTCATGCTAAATAAATTGTAAGGCCTTATAGTTTCATATATTTGCTACATCCATTCCTAAAACTTATTTATAATTACAAAAGCTCAATTTCGATACCAACTAAGTCCATCAAAATAAGTAGAATTATGAGGATTCAATTTTCTTTTCCCAATATTTAGGTTTTTTTTTTCTTTTGGAAATTACCATTTAGTGAATCTAGTAGAATTTTATCATGATTCTTTGAGATAAGGACTTTGAAGAATTTAATAGGAAAAGGAATTAGAGAATCCTACTTGTCTTACCTAGTTGACACGAGGAAAAAAAATTTCCAATATGGTAAAATGCATAAAACTCTAAATACTCCTACTATTGTTAGAAATTCTCTTAGGCTCCTAGGCTTGAAATGAAGTTGGACTTAAGGTTTGTAAAATGAACACAAGTGAGTTAAGAAGGCAATGGGGTTGTTTTCAACTTGTGCACTTTGACATTGAATTTAGTATAGAACAAGGTATGCATGTAATGTAGACAACCACAACAACAATATCAAAATTTGATCCATTATAATTGTCTATGTTTAGTAACCTTGGAATCATGATCACTAGTGTGATTTTCAATGGCTTTAACTTTCTCAAATAGAGTATGTGATAGGAATCAACTAGCCAAACCCCTAAACCGAGTTTGATCTTGAGGACTAGAGAGCATGGATCGGTGCATCCTTACCTGACAACTTAGTACCAAGAAGTCCGAAGTTTGAACTAGGCTTAAATTTCCCCACTTATTGAATTGCGTTTAGTCATACACATTGATCTTAGTCATGGAGTGCCAATTTAAGGAACGTCTAGAAGGTTCCTCCAACAACTCAACAAGCTTGGCCAATAGTATGGCCACCCTTACTCTAAGCTATGACTACTAAGGTTTGAGCCGCTTGTGCTTATGCCAAAGTGTTTTGGAGGGTACCATCTAGTATTTGATGGCTACCTACACGAATTGGCAACTGAGGTCACTAAACTAAGCTATTCATAAGTTGACAACCTGCTTCATCTCATCATGAGTTCAGTCTAATGAAGCCATGTCTACTCCACTACAAGTATCCTCTAACATTTTTACTAGTATGGGTGTAGGTTGGATACTCTCTCTTTATATATTATGAATTTATCCTTTTTATGTATATTCTCTTTTTCTACTTTTCCACTTTGGGTAGTATACTCATTTTAGTAACTTCTCCAGTTGTAATGGTTTACGTAAAATTTTGGATACAAATAACCATTTATGTTTCAAGCTGCATTCATTTAATGTCTACATTATAGAATATTACATTCTCCTCTTGAACTTGTTTTCCCCAATAAGTTTACTTTTACTCTTATCTAATCCTTTTAGTAAGATTTAGTGGCAAGTGACCCAACTATCCTAGTTGTACTTCATATCAACTAGCCTAGTTGTACTTCATATCAACTAGCCTAGTTAGTCTACGGAGATTCCTTGGTACGTAATATACTCAAAACAATTTGTAGGTTTGTTTAATATCATTTCAAATTCCATCCCCTATTCTCGATCCCTTTATAAGGTTAGACTCACCCATTATCATTGTTCTTATCAACCTTTGGCATGACATATCATCTTAGTATCGTACTAAAGGTTTGTAAGGGATGAGTTATTTAGTGTTCTATAATGGTTTTGTTTGGTGTGAGGTTGTATTGTGGAGCTGGATTTAGAGGTAGTTCGAGTGCATAGTAAATGCTCACAAAGTTGTGGGTAGCAACTTAAGTAGTAGTCTTCATTTTGCTTTGTTTTAAGCTTAGAAAAACAAAGCAACTATTGGTATTTGAAGTTTCTAAGTTTGGTTAGTTTTTGAACGAGACTGTAGTGGGCTGGATTGTATTAGCTCAACTTATGTTGTTATTATTAGGTTGTGTTGTAAGTGCCAATGTTTGTTTGTTGATTGAGGTAAGAGTGTTATTGTAGAAATGACGAATCCAAGTGTGATTACAGCTATAAGAAATAACAAGTGTGGTGTTCACCACTACGAAAGGCAAACTACAACCATCCTTAGGAATGTAGATGAGTGTTTTGATGAAATAACCACCATGATAACTAAGTTGACTTGTATAGTTTATGAGTTAGTTACGACCTAACCCATTAAGGTCTAACAAAACTCTCCTTGAGCTATTCTTGCTTGTAGAGACACTAGACATGAAGCTTAGCCAAATTTAAGGCAATTTCCAGTTCAATAAGTCTAAGGTAGAGGAGTGGGATGGCCTACTTGGAGAAGGATTAATTTAAAAGATGTGGAGGAGGATGGAGCTACGAAGTGCTATGATGTAGAAGAGCAAGCTCATACACTACAAGTTGTTGGCCATGTAAAACTACAACTATCAACCTTTAGTGGTAAGTACCTTGATTGGAAAGAAAAGGTCTAAAGAATTTTTTATTATTACCAGTATGAGAATTACGACAAGGTGAGAGTGGGTGCCCTTGAGTTTTCGGGTTATGTTGCCATGAAGTGGAAGAACTTCTAAGTTATGAGAAGAAGGGATGGATACCATGAGATTAGGACATGGCCAAAAATGAAGAGGGCAAAGAGAGCACGGTTTATGCCAAACTCATACTTACTAGATTCTTTTACTAAGTTTAAGAGCTTAAGCAAGGAAACACCACTGTAGACAAGTATGTACAAGAATTCCAGATGCTCATAATCCATTGTAAGATCAATAAACTGGAAGTCCAAATATCCTCAAGGTTCCTTGCGACTTGAAATACAAGATCCAAGATGTTGTTGAGCTACAACAATTTACCATACTTAATGAGGCTATGAGATTAGCTGATGAGTATGAATTTACATATGATTATTGTTGAATTTTATGATGATTCTTTTTTCTTTTATGATAATTTTGGAAGCATTGATGCTTATTTGGATAAATTGTTGATTTTAGGACTTAGAAGAGTTGTTGAAGTGAAAAGAGTGAAGATTGCCCAATAATTATTCAAGTCTTGAGGAGATATTCATTCATTTGAAGAAGGAATCAAATATAGCAACTTTTGAAGAAGGATTTATGTTTAGAGAGAAGCACAGTTAAAGATCACGACTGTAGTATTCTTGGTTATGATCTCCTCATCAAACAATTTCAACAAGATTTTGAAGTTTTATTTACTATGAAGAGGCACACCTAGGAAGCATGCCCGTGATCTTAGGGCATGATTGTGCTATTACCTTAAAAAGTTGCCAAAGTTAACTCATTTCATTGGTTTGTATAACTACAAAGTCATGTGCTCGAAGGAGAGAGAGAAGCCATTATTCCTATAACTTTCATAGGGTTTTCATTGTTTTAAATTTGAGTTGTGTTTTCTTTTATATTTTCCATGAAAGATTGTTTTTTTAGCATGATTTTAGTGTAAAGTTTCAATATCTAGACTTGTTGATCCTTGAGTTAACATGTAAAAGTACTTATTTTGTCATTTCTAGTGAATTCCCTATTCCTTATTTATTCAATCATGTGTGCTTGATTGATTAGCTTGTTATTTCTAAAGTTTCAATCTTAATTATATGATATTGTACATTGAGGTTGCAAAACCACATGCATGAGTAGATCAAGCGTGACTAAAGAGAATTATTGTAATTTTAGTGATAAGTTATGGAGTTCTTTCAAAATTTCTATTATAATTGTGAAAATGGATTCAAGTTCTTGATGCAATCTTAACCTGTTCTATTGCAAAAACGATTTGAGTAAAATAGAGTTAGGGTTAAGAGTTAATATGTAAAGCGATTCTAATTAACTCACTAAAAGGAATTTTCCCAGTTAATGAGATTAGGGAAGGAACTAGATACCTTTTGGAATATTGCATGTTAATCTCTTGGTGAAAACACTATCTAGATATTGATATGCTTCATTTCGAGTTCTTTACTTTGTTACTTCCTAGTTAATTTATATTCAATTTTGTTTTACTATTAATTGTTAGTAATTAACTAGTTTGTGCTGCCATTAAGATTCTTAATTTTCTTAATAGAATAGTAGAGCGAGACTGAGTAATGTGTATAGTCTTGGAGGGATTGAGAACCTAGACTTTACTAGTCTACCATGTTATAACTTGATAAGTATGCTTGCCTCCTATCAAGTTTTTAGTATCGTTGTCGAGGATTGTGAGATAAAGAAAGCTCGTGACTTTATTATTCTATCATTTCTCTCTCATCCTTTTTGCTTATTATTTTCTAATTTGAATCGCTTCTAATTTTTTTTTCTTTTTTTATGTTTAAGGAATTTAGAGTAATGGCAAATGATAGGAAAGTATTGAGAAATTTGTTCAATTATATTAAACCTTCAATTGGTGGAGCTGACTCTAGTATAATGAAGCCAATGATAATTGTGAATGAATTTATGATCTCGCCATTAATTAATTAGATGGTGCAACAACAACTACATTTGAAGGATTATCGAATGAAGATCTACATGGTTATATTGCTAGTTTTCTAGACATGTGCATCACCTTGAACATTTATGGAGCAACTGATGATGCTATAGGTTGAGACTATCCCCTTTCTTAGTAAGACAGAAAGCAAAGCATTGGTTAGTTTCTCTTCACAAAAACTCTACCACTTTTTAGGTCGAGCTAACTAATAAATTTGTAGAAAAGTATTTTCCTCTTGCTAAAACCACTAAACTCCAAAGTGACATTTCATCTTTCAATCAATTTGAGTTTGAAACCCCTTATGATGCATAGGAGCGTAGTCGGGTTGAAACTTTGGTTTCCCTTTTTTTCTTAACTTGATTTATATTAAGCCCAGCCCACTTAATATAAACCTCTCAGCCAGACTAAGAAAATGTTTTAATTTATGAAAACTGTTTTTGAAAAAGGAGTCACCACTCAAGTGAAGCCGAGAAAATAGTGAAATTAGGTTTCATAGGTGGATAGACCCTAATTTTAGTTACTAGTCCATGAGTTTTTTAAAAAAAAATTTGTTTTCTAACAGAATTTTTTTTATAGAAAAATAGAAACCAAAGAAAACATGGGTTTAGAGACTATCTTATTAAAAACCCGAAGGTTTCCTTAAAAGAGTCCATAAAATAATTAAGTGGGCCTCTAATTTTATTTTCAACTAAAATTTTTTTTTTTGTTTTTATTTGAAAAATGAAAAGAATTTTGAAATGGGGGGAAAATAAAGTTTTCATTTATTTTGAGCTGCTCAAATTGCTTACATACTAGCGAAGTAGGATCAAACTTACATAGCTTTAACTCATGAAAATTTTAGTGTGTTAGTTTATTTTACTTTTTAAAAGATCTTTTCACTTTAAATTCATTACATTTTATCAACTTGAGAAAAAAACAATTTTTGGTCCACTTTGGAAAATTAAAGAAAAAAACCCTAAATTTTGAAAAAGAGTCAATTTATTTTTTCATTTATGAAAAATATTTTATGCCTAATTTCAAAAAAAAGTCCATTTTATTTTATTCAAAAGAAAGCCCCCATCATGATTAATAACATGGTAACATAGTTATTTACCAATCACATGAAAATTATAAAAGGTTAAGTCATGCTACTTTATTCAAGCATAACAAATCATGCTATCATATTTTTGAAATCAACATGCTATTAAAATCAAAATTAACAAACTTATTATTTAATCATACTAATTGGCAAATCATACAAATTTATTTAAATCAAACATGCTAATTATTAAAGGTATATTATCATACTAATTATTCATAAGAAATTGACATGCTAATTATCAAATTAAAACTATATTAACATATTAAGATGCAAACTATCAAAATTTTAACAAGTTAAGATCTATTTTATAAACACATTATTAAGATAACTAAGCATGCATATCAAAATCATATTATTCACATGGCAGCACAAAATCAAAGTATGTTTTCATTTTTTTTCTTTCATTTTATGCATTTTCTTTGCTTTTCTTTCCTTTTTTTTTTTTTTGTGTTTTTGCACAAACATTCAACATACAAAAGGGAGATGAACTTACCTTGTGTAGCGACGGAAACTGAACTAGTTCACAAGTGATTCAATGGGTTCTTGGGGCATGGTCGACAACTTTAGACTCCTAGAGCAGTGATTTCAAAACACCCAACTTAATTTATGAAAATCCTTAGCCTCTTCCTTTGATTTCCTTAGAAACTTCAACCTTGGTGATGAGCAAACCTTAACAATGCCCTTCTGAATTTTTCTTTAAATTCAAACAAATCTCTATGAAATTAAGAGTAATCAAAGCCTAACTTTGTTCTTAAATAAGAATAGAACATTCCACTAGTTTTTTAAGATCGATTTTCTCTATCTTGAGAGAAATCGAAGAGAGAGAGTGAGTTGTGCATTAATAGAAGCTAGAGTGAGAAATTGAAGATTTTATTCAATTAGACAGCTTTTAATGTTTTTAGATGGATTGAATGTGTAGATGAGGGCTTTATTTATAGTATATTATTATAAGTGATTCCTAAGAAACATTCATTTAGGAAAATGATTAAATCTTTGGTGGATTAATGAAATTTAGGTATGTTTTTAGGGTTCTTCTAATTTTAGCTAAATTTAATCATGATTATATGATGGGAAATTCAAAACTTTTACAACTCATGAAGGATGTGGTTACTCGTTTAGTATCAAGCTATAATAGATTATTGCAATAAAAATCCTTAAATTTTCTTAATTTATCCATGGTGCAAGATGTGGATTTTAATAGATAATTGAATTTATTATTTATATTTATCTTATTTTCCTTTATGATAATTCAAAATTTGAACATTCCCAAATAGGAGACTTCTCGAGCTTTTATTTTCATTTTTTTTTATAGACAAAAAATGCATAAAATTGGGTATGAAAAATTAAGCAAGTTTCTATTTTTATTCTACATAGAAGTTTAAGCTTCCATAACTTAAAAGTTACTTGACAAATTAGGAAGGAAGGAGCTAGGAGGCATGTACAATGCGGTGTTTACAATGTACACATGTGTTTAAATAATAAGGGGGTGTGCTACACCCTGTGTTTTTTTTTTTTTCCCTTTTCTTTAAGTACCACGTGGCACAATGTAACTTGTTGTAGCTGTCAGCTATCGGCCATGTGGCACGTGTGGCATTGGCATAGAGATACACGACCACATAGTGTCACGTAGCTTATTGTGGCTATTAGCTATCAACCATGTAGCATATTGGTGTTACATCAACAAAATAAATAAATAAATAAATTTTATACCTTTTTCCCTTTTTTTTCTTTTTCCTATATCTTCCAACGTTCCAAATTTTTCAATTTTCTTTTCCATTTTTTTTTGTAGTTTCTAGATTTTTTAATTTTTTTTTGTGCTTTTTAATTTTTCTTAATTTTTGTAGATTTTTTTTTTTTTGGTCTTTTCCATGAGAAGGGGTTCGTAAGCCATAATGCCATGAGATGGACAAAAATGAGGTGTCTACAGTCGTCTCTTTTTATGGTAGAATTTAGTGAAAATCTTACCATGAAGATAAAAGGAGACATCATTTTTGCTTTGTAGGGAGAAATGGTTCCTAACGGCATCTTTTCGAGAAGTATAATGGGTTACCTATACATAGGACCCCTTTAGCAAGCTATCAATCAATAGGGGAGGAAAGAGTTTTTTGTGGTCTATCTTAGTAAGAACCTTTGGTGAGATATCCTTTCCTAGTAAAGCGATAACAATGAGGTTATTTGGGGATAAGGCTCTTTATGGTCCATCTTAACAAGACCTATTGATGAGATATCCTATCCTAAAAGAGTAGAAAAAGATTTCTACAGTTTATCTTAATGAGACCCTTTGGTAAGATATTCTTTTCTAAGAGTAATAGCACTTGGGCTATTTAACGATAAGGCTCCTTACAATCTATCTTAACGAGACCCTTTGATGAGATATCCTATTCTAGGGTTAATAGCAAATTCTAAAGAATCTTCTTGCCATTAAGAGCTTTGAGTAAGAGCCATACTTAGTTTTATGATTAGGTTGCAAGTAGTAAATCCTTGTTTGGAGGCCCATAATTACCCTTTAGCTTGGAAGAAAGAAACTTAATGAAGATGATTATCATCAGTTAGGCTAAGAGATGGGCATTTGCAACTCAACCCGCTTTTTTCTTTTGGTTTAGTTGATTTTAGGGTTAATTTTGTTCTTTCTTGCTTACTCCATTAATCTAGACTAAATCTTGAGAAAGGAAAGATCAAAGCATTGTATTTAAAGAGTTTTAGCAATTCGTCAATGTTCATGATTGATTTTTTTTTTTTTGGCTCTTTTAAGTAAGAATATTTGGTATATAGTATATGATTGAGATTGAGGAGAACTTATCACCTATCAGTATGGTGAAGAATAGCTGATGACCAATCTAACATCGATGATTGCTAGGGATATCTACTTTACTCACAAAGAATGAAAAATTAAATCACCGAGTACTTAGATTTGAAGGCAAAAATCATGTGTTATTCCATTGATGTTTATGGATAATATAACTTTACTGCATTGATATTTATAGGATTGCTCAAATATAGGCCATCCATTTGGGATAAGATCAATAACCCTCATGACAACACCCTTTTCACTACATGAGGTCCTTTATAACTAGGGGCAAACTTTCCCTTGGGATCTTGTGCATTTGGGAGAACCTTTTTCAGAACTAATCTCCTTCCTTAAATTGTCACGACTGTAACACCATAAGGGAAGGTACTTCCACTTCAACCAGCAAAACTACTTCAATCCTATATACCAGAGAGTAAGGAGTAACTCCAATTGATGTCCTAATGGAAGTCCTATAGGCCATGAGTACAAAAGTAGCATCTCATGCCAATCTCTATAGGTCACAATCATCTTTTCAATGATTCTTTTGAGGTTTTTTTTTATGGCTTCTACTGCCCCATTTATTTGTGGCCTATATGGTGTGTATTCCTATGAGAGATCCCAAACTACTAGCATAATTTTGTCACGAGTTTGTTATTAAGATTCATGCCATTATCTTTGATGATTTAACTATAGCACTCTTTAATAAGCAATTATATCCCACTTTAGGAACTTGATTACCAACCCTTGGTGACATTCGCATAAGAAGAGGCTTACCTATTTCATGAAATAATTGATGGCTACAAGGATAAGCCTCTATCCATTTGATGCCTTTGGTTAATCGAATCAATAACGTCTATTCCATACATAGAAAATGGTTATGGTGATGACAATGTGTACAAATCTTGAGGAGGAGCATCTACTCGGTTATAATATATTTGGTACAAATGGTAGTGCCTCACTTGTGTGATGTAGCTAGATTACATTATCAACCAATAATAGGCCATTTGCATAATTTTGTAAGCTAACATGTACCCAATCATGTGATAACCACATGCGCTCTCATGTACTTCCTCATTAGAGTATCTACTTATCCTTTATCTACACATCTTAATAATGTGATATCAAACGATCGCCAATATAGTGTGGCGCCATTAAGCAAGAAATGATTTGCCAGCCTCCTTAATGCTTTTTAATCCTTCATGCTTATCCCTTCTAGATACTTGCCAGTCTGAAGAAAAACCATAATATCATGGATCCAGGGTTTCTCATCGCAAGTTGCTTTAGCACCAAGCAAAAGGTTGGGTTATCTTTTACTATAATCTTTAATGGCTGAACTTCTATCTCACCATACACTTGAACCATGGATGCTGGCATAGCAAGGGCATCCGTAAATTGGTTCTGAGTTCCAGTTAAGTATGTGAAGGAGATATCTTCAAACTTCTCCATTAGCACAATAAGATGCTGATGTTAAGGCACTAGTTTAAGATCTCTCATCTTGTATTCACTTATTCACTGGTAGTTCGGAGAATAATTAGGGCAGAATCTCCATACGCTTCTAACTTATGGACCCCCATATTTATGACTGTTTTGAGGCCTAAGATGCATACCTCATTTTAACGCCTCACCTAAACGGTTCACTACATGCCATTCCCAAGTTAGGGACAAATCGGAGTCAACCAATTTTGACTTTAACAAATCTCAATAGACAAATGAAATCATCATATTTCTCTTTATTGATAATAGATATCACTTGTGAACACTTTACAACATGGGCTTTCCAAGAAGTATCACCTTTCAATTGTTCTAGAAACATTACATAATCCAATTCATGACTATGTCATTGTACTGAAGTGAATCCATTAAAACTGATGGGGTAGCATGGAGATCTTCTTAAGTATTCACATCCTAGTATTAATATATAATGTTTTAGTTAAAAGCTCTCTTTTCCCTATCCCAATTTCTAAGTCTTATCATTCTTTGTCTTCTATAAACCATGACCTGGAGATGTACAAACAAACATTCCCTCAGCTTTCTATGAGCTAGGTGAGAGTAGATAACAAAAACAAGATACAACTACTTTAGAAATAATAATCGATCCAATACTTAGATATTTCAAATGGGTAGCAAAAATTACCTAGCTAAGTTGCGATCAGATATATTTTTAGCCATGTTGCATCAATGCCTAGCTTAGAAGTTAATGCAAACAATGCATGCCATGCTCAGACATATGGGCAAATGCAATGGTATTGACATCCTAATTTCTATGTTTCGAGTTTTCCTAGCTTTCTAGCTTTTCATTCAGTTGGTCAACTCAACCGAGCATTTAGATACAATGTTTAGGAACCATGTAGGCAACAAAGAGCTACTTAAGACTAGGACCCCTGAATTCCATGTTACAATTGATCACAAGGAGTGGTTGAAAGGCTTAAGCAAATGTGATTCTATATGCTTCAAAGCTAAGCTTTTCAAAACCAAGAGAACCAAGCTTTTACAAAACCAAGTACTTGTTTAGAAAATCACTTTCCTTCCAAATATTTGACCCATAGGCCCTTTTTGTGCTATGCCATTCCATAAATGCACTAAGAAATAAGTTAGCACAATGCCAACTATAGTTTCTAAGCAACATATCCAAGTTTCATATCATATGTTATTCGGTTAACCTAATCTTTCTTTGGTGTACTTCATCATTATAACTAGAACCTTGTATTGGGTTCACTTAAGAAAACACCTTGAAGGTCAAACCATTTTTGCTAGTATTTCCAAGGTTAGAGCATATATAAGTAACTTCTTACATGATTAACCTATCAAATAATCAAGTTTCTCAACCATGTTCAACCAAGCTCAATCAACCAAGTACACGACCAAGTTTAGTTAACTAAGAACACAATCATCACATATCCTACAAGTAACACATCTAAGATTCAGGATCGAACTCAAACGACTACGCACAATGCAATGGAGATACATAAACTTGCAACCTAATGAGTTGACATAAGTTTACTCTTATCGAGCTTGATTTATTTTTTCTCCCAGTTTTTTTTAATTAGTCTTCTTTAAATCGACTAGTATTAAACCTTACCTATTTAATACTAACCCTCGACTAGTGTTTAAAAATAATCGATTTTATTTGAAATTGTATTGAAGTCGCCACCTGACCGAAGTTAGTAAAAAAATGATAAGTTATAACCAATTAAGTGGATTGGCTATAACTTAGCTACTAGTCTATTAGTTAAACTTATTTTATAAAAAAATGGTTTTAGAAACTAGAGATCTAGATTTGAAAGTTAAATTTTTTAGACCCTTATGAGTACCATTAACTTTCTAAATTTAACCTCATCCTTGAAAATCACTTTTTCAATTCAAAACTCAATTATTAGTTACTCTAATTGAATAACTTAAGTAATCTAAAAAAAGGAAAAATTATTTTTTTTTTATCGTCACCTCATAAGTGTCTACGTACTCACTATTTAGGATCAAACGTATGTAGTTTTTTTAGTGAAAACTTTAATAGGTTGTTAATTTTAATTTGAAAATACGCTAGATTTACAATTTTTAATCCGATTTTGGTTTATTCAAAGAAATTTCTAAAAAAAGAAAAGGGTTCCTAAATCGGAAATTTTATATTTTGGAAAGTTTTAAAGGGCCTTAATTTTGAAAAAAAAAAGTCTAATTATATTTTACTTATTTTAGAAAACTTGATTTTTCTAAGTGTTAAAAACAATGTTTATTCATTAACTTATTTGCTTATTTTTATTTTCATTATTTTTTATATTATCATGTTTATTATTTTTTATTCTATTTTATCTATTAAACTAAATAAATAGACTACCTTTTTCTTTTCCTCTTTTTTTTTTCTTTTCTTCCCTTTTTTTTTCTTTTCTTCCTTTTAGTTCCTTTTTCTCTTTTTTTTTTTCTATTACATTTACAATTAGGAAACAAATGAGTAAGTAAAAAAAAAAATTAAATAAAAAACTCGAATTGGAAACTAGTCTGGACTAGGGAGAAGTGCAAGTCAAATCAGGTTTGGGTCGTCGGATCGGGTCGTTAAGTCGGATGGTGGGTCGGAGCTCGGATCTAAGTCGGCTTCAAAATCTTCAACAGCAACAACTCAAAGGAGGCCATTCAGCTTGATCCAACCACCAAAATGAGCGGGTGAAGAGTATTTTGTGTGTTTCAAATTGGGGATAGTAAGGGTAAAGAGCGTACCATGGCTTAAGGTGGGCATTTGGGTAGTGTTCAGTTGTTGTGGCTAACGGAGGTTGACACAGTGGTCGGGTAGTGTTTGTTAGGTTCGAATGAGTGGCTAAGGTAGGGGTATTGAACTACCAAGAAGCTAGTCGTGGTAGTGGCTTTCCTTGAGGAAGCTCAGAGGGATAAAATTCTAGAGAGAGAGAGAGAGAATGCTGCGACTAGTGAGAGAGAGGGAGATTTTGAATGAAAGGTAATTTAGGAGTGAGGATTTCTACTCATGAGTGATTATGTGTTTGTGTAACGAACCTAGGCCCCTTATTTATATACAAATTGATTTAGAAAACAAGAAAAACTTGAATTCGAATTAAATGAAATTTTTGAATTTTTAGTTTTTTCCAACTTTTGGAGCTCGATTTGAATGCATATTTGACTAAATTTGGGCACGTTTTTTAACTCAATCCATAGTAAGCCATGTTTAGAATAGGATCAGAGCAAGAAATCATGCATACGTGTGTGGAATTTATGCAAAAAATGAGACCAAAGTGAAGGGGTCGGGTTTGTTTTGCTGGGGAAAATGGAGGAAAACATGGAAAAGAGAAAGAAAAGGGAGATAAAAGTGATTGGCATGGCGCCACATTAGTTGTGACGTCCAGTGGCCGCATGCTACGTATCCTCATGTGACATGTAGTAGTTGATGTGGCATACTACATGGCGTTACATCAACGCTGTCCAACTCGATGTTGCTATGTATCAGAATACGTAGTGCAATGGCATCTTGATACGTGGCAATTATAGATGTAGTAATGTATCAACTAAAATATCAAAAAGGCTTTCATGCCTTTACCAAGATTCAAACCCCTAACCTCATGCTTAAACCTAATGTTATGTCCATATGCTTATTCGTTAGACCATTGGCTTGTGCCTTATCTATAATTACACGTTTGAACTAAGTCAGCTTATGCAAGATTCAAATTTAAGCTTAGGTCCAACAGTCCCTTTTCTAAATTTTAAAATTAAAAATCTATTCAATTAAATTATTATTTTCTAAATTCCTTAAATTTTCTATTTTCAATTTTTTCTATTTTTGTAACTTTTCAATTTTTTATGTTTTTTTTCTAAATTTTTTCATTTTTTGTATTTTCTAAATTTTTTCGTGTATTTTTCTAAAACTTTTTTTTTCTAAATTTCTTTTTTTAATGCTTTTTCCTATTTTCCTATCTTTTGTATTTTTCTAAACTTCTTATTTTTTCTAAATTTCTTATTTTTTTTGGATTTTCTTTAATTTTCTATTTTTTTTTGTGTTTTTTATGATTTAAGACCCCTTATCCTATTGAAATAAAATAAAATAAAGAAAACAAAAATTGAGTATCTACAACTACTTCTCTTTATGGTGAAGTTTGAACAAAACTTTACTACAAAGACAAAGAAACACTATTTTTGCCTCAAGGATGATATTAAAATGATTGACTAACTAACTATCCTAGACTCGACCTACTGGGGATTTGGTGAGGAGGTATAAGAGAGAGGAAGTGCTTTAAGAGCTGAAAAAGGAGAAATGAAGCCTGGTTGTACCTCTCTAAGCTCATTAACCTAAGTAGGAGTATCTCTCGAGGACTAGCAACCTTAAGTTGGGATCAATCTATGGAACCTAGCTGTGCTTCTCTAGGCTCACTAACCTAGGTGGGAGCATCTCTCGGAGACTAGCAACCCTAAGTTGGGATTAATCTAAAGAACTTAGTCATGCCTCTCTAAGCTTATTAACCTAAGCGAGAGTGTCTCTTAAAGACTAGCAACCCCAAGTTGAGATTGATCTAAAGAACTTGGTCTTGCCTCTTTAGGCTCGCTAACCTAGGCGGGAGCATCTTTCGGGGACTAACAACTCAAAGTTGGGATCGATCTGAAGAACTTGGTCATGCCTCTGTATGTGACTAGTAACCCTAAGTTGGGATTGATCTAAAGAACCTATTCGTGTCACTCTAGGCTCACTAACTTAGGAGGGAACGTCTCTCGGGGCCTAGCAACCCTAAGTTAGAATCGATCTAAAGAACATGGTCATGCCTTACTAGGCTCACTAACTTAAGTAGAAGCGTCTCTAGGGGATGAGCAACCCTAAGCAGGGATCAATCTAAAGAACCTGGTCATACCTCTACTCACTAACCTGGTCGTGCCTCTTTAGGCTTACTAACTAAAGCAAGAGCATCTCTCAAGGACTAGTAACCCTAACTAGGGATCGATCTAAAAAACCTAGTCGTACCTCTTTAGGCTCATTAACCCAAGTAGAAGCGTCTCTTAAGGACTAGTAACCCTATGCAGGGATTGATCTAAAGAACTTGATCATGCCTCTCCAGGCTCACTAACTTAGGCAAGAACTACTCTTGGGGACTGGTAACCCTAAGCAAGAATCAATCTAAAGAACTTGGTCGTACCTCTCTAGGCTTACTAACCTAGGCAGGAGCATCTCTAAAGGACCGGTAACCCTAAGCAGGGATCGATCTAAAGAACCCGATTATACTTCTCTAAGCTTACTAACCTAAGTAGAAGCATCTCTCGGGGACTAGTAACCTTAAGCAAGGATCTATCTAAAGAACCTGATCATGCCTCTCTAGGCTCACTAGCTTATGCAGAAGCGTCTCTCGGAAACTAGCAACCTTAAGTAAGGATCGATCTAAAGAACCTGATCATACCTCTCTAGGCTCACTAACCTAGGCGGGAGCGTCTCTCAAGGACTAGCAACCCTAAGTAAGAATTGTTCTAAAAAACCTGATCGTAGCTCTCTAGGCTCACTAACCTAGGTAAGAGTGTCGAATAAAGACTAACAACCCTAAGTAGGGATCGATCTAAAGAATCTTGCCATGCCTCTCTAGACCTACTAACTTGGGTAGGAGCATCTCTCGAGGACTAGCAACCCTAAATAAGAATCGATCTAAAAAACCTGATCGTAACTCTTTAGGCTCACTAACCTAGGTAGGAGCGTCTAATAAGGACTAACAACCCTAAGTAGGGATCGATCTAAAGAATCTTGTCGTGCCTCTCTAGATTTACTAACCTAGGTAGGAGCATCTCTCGGGGACTAGCAACTCTAAGTAAGGATCGAACTAAAGAACCTGGTTGTACCCCTCTAAGCTCACTAATCTAAGCGGGAGCATCTTTCAGGGACTAGCAACCTTAAGCTAGACTTAATGAAGTGCCCTATGGGCTTACCAAAAGGAATTGATTAAGAGAAGCACCCTATGGGCTCACTAAGAGAACTTAGTGAGTAAAAGTGTCTTATGGGCTCACTAAAAGAAATTAAGCATCCTATGGGTTCGCTTGAGAAAGTTGGTGAGGGGAAATGCCTTTAAAGGCAAGCTAAGCACTAAATGTAGAAGGTAAGTGCCTTATGGGCTAGCTTAAAATGGTCGTTAAAGGTAAAAACCGACTGTAGTTTAGATGCAAATGCAATGTTCAAAAATCGGTGTGCTAACATTGTGTGGAAGTATTTTCCTGGTCTTTGTTGATAGCATCCAAATTGTCAAACCCTTTTTTGGAGTGTCCCATCAGAATTGATAGGCTCACACTTTGATCCTTTGATGTCATCCCAAATATTCTTAATATAGAATGTTTGAGACTTTGTCGGCTCTTTTAGAGAAATTATGGAAATTAACTCAATACAAAATGCTGCCCATTGTTTTTGTCATTTTGGAACTTTTATGAACTGAAGTCCTTATTCTCAACTAATAAATATCTACTGTAGGGTGATTGCTTACTTGGATTTCATACTTCCCTAAAAAATAGACAATAAAACTCTCCATCGAGAGGGATCAATTTGTAATAAAGTATTTTAAAGAGTTTTGTCAATTCCCAATGTCCTAAATCTCATTTCTCAACTTCTCTTATGTTTTTAGTGTATAGGTTCGATTAAATAAAGTAAGGGAAGTTGGACCTTTCAATAGAGAGGATGATTATTCTAATGTCAACTACGGCTAAGGATATTAACTTTACTTTTAGATAATGAAAATTAGACCACAATGACATTCAAAATGATTGGCATTTTTGTGTTCTAAGTAAAAATTTCCATTAACTTCTCATGGGCAGTACAACTTTACAACGTTAGCATTTATAAGGTCTCTTAATTCTAGACCATCTATTCAAGACAAATTAAAGCCCCTCCTGGTATTACTCACTTCACAACATAAGGGCCTCTATAATTGAGAGCAAATTTCCCTCTAAAGTCTTGTGCGTTGGGGAAAGCCTTTCTTAACACCAAATCACCCTCTTTGAAGTTCCGGGGTCATACCCTTTTGTTGAAAGCTTGAGCCATTCTTTGTTCATAACACTGATTATGACACAAGGTTGTCAATCTCCTCTCATCAATTAGATTCAACTGTTATTTCTTTACCCAATCAGCTTTGTGCAACCGAGTTTCTAATAAGTACCCTAAGCAACTGGATCTCAGCCTCTACTAGTAACATTGCTTTAGTGCCGCATACCATAGAGTAAGGTGTCGCCCCAATCGACGTTCTAATGGAAGTTTAATAAGCCATGAGTGCGAATGGCAACATCTCATGCCAATCCTTATATGTAACAGTCATTTTTTCAATGATTCTTTTGAGGTTTTTATTGGTTGCTTCAACGGCTCCATTCATTTGGGGTTAATAAGGAGTAAAGTTCTTATGAATAATCCTGAACTGTCGTCACAATTCTGACATAAGCTTGTTATTGAGATTGGTGCCATTTTCAATGATGATCGTTTCTAAAGCCCCATATTGAGCCAAAATATCTCTCTTGATGAACTTAACTATGACCCCTTTAGTAACGCTCAAGTATGACGAGGCCTTAACCCATTTGCTAAAGTAGTCGATGGCAACCAGTATAAAGTGATGCCCATTAGATACTTTTGGAGTAATTAGGCTGATGATATCAATGCCCCACATTGAAAAAGGCCATGGTGTTGAGAGTATGTGTAGTTCTTGAGGCTGGGTATTTATCTTATTTGCATAAACTTGGCATAAGTGACAATGCTTGATGTGTTTGATGTAATTACTTTCCATTGTTGACTAATAATACCCTAACCTCATAATTTTCTCACCCAGCATGTAACCACTCATGTGAAGGCCACATACTCCTTTGTGTACTTTTTTCATTAACTTCTCAACCTCCTTATTGTCTACACACCTTAAAAGTGTACCATCAAAAGAGCATCAGTATAAAGTGGACTCGTTTATTAAGAATTGAGTTGCTAATCTCCTAATTATCCTTCTATCCTTTTTCTCGGCCTCTTTAGGGTATTTGCCTTGTTGTAGGAATATCTTAATATCATGGTACTATGGCTTTTGATATTTCATACCCTCAATTGTTAGATAGAAGGCAAGCTTGTCTTCAATTTCAATAGTAAGGGGTTGAATCTCGACTCCACCGGATATCTGGATCATAGATGCTAGAGTAGCTAAGGCATCAGGAAATTGATTATGAGTTCTCGGTACGTGATTTCTTTCAATTTACCCATCAATTCAATTAAATGTCGGTGATAAGGTACCAGTTTAGAATCTTTCGCCTTATACTCTCCCCAAGCTTAGCCAATAATGAGTAAAGAGTCCCCATACACTTATAATTCTTGGATGTCTTTATCTAGGGCCATTTAAGTGCCATGATGCATTCTTCGTACTCAGCGATATTATTAGTGTACGGGAAAACGAGCCTTATAGCCACAGAGTATTGAGTACCTTCAGGGCATATTAGTATTTCTCCAATTTCACACCCAGACACATTGGCTGCCCCATCGAAGAACATCTTCCATTTCGGTGGCTCATCATCTTCTCCCTTATTAGAGCTTCCCTTAACTGCTAAGATATCCTCATCGGGAAATTGACCTATACCTCTTGGGGGGTACTATTGGAGGGATTTTCTATTAATTGATCTACTAGAGCTTACCCTTTGACTGAATTCTAGTTCACATATGTAATCTTGAACTTTGATAGTAACATTTGCCACTTTGAGATTAGGCCAATTAGGGCTAGTTTATTAGCCAAGTACTATAGGGGATCATGCTGAGTTAGCAATTCAACTTAGTAGTAAAGTGTGTATTGTCTGAGCCAATGCATTATCCAAACCAAAGCACAGTAGGTTCTTTCAATTTCTGAATATTTTTGTTCCCCTTTAGTAAATTTCTTACTCAAGTAGTATATAGCCCATTCTTTTCCTTCCTGGCCTTTCTGGTTAAGCATGTACCCCATAGACTCCGGTAATATTGTCAGGTATAAAAATAAAGGCTTCCCAAGTTTTAGAGCTACTAAAATTAGAATGTTCATGAGGTATTCTTTGATTGTTGTAAAGGCTTGCTCACACTCTTCGTCCCAATTGATCTTAGCGCTCTTTTTCAACAACTTAAATAAGGGACAACACTTGTTCGTGAGTTAAAATATGAACTGGGCTATATACTTTTAAATGGCCCAACAAGTCTCTGATTTCTTTGAGTGTATGTAGAGGGAACAAGTCAACTATTGCTTTGACTTTATCAAGGTCCACTTAAATGCCCCTTTGGCTAATTATAAAACCTAACAACTTCCTTGAATTCACTCTGAAGGTACACTTCTCTAGGTTGACCTTCAACTAGAATTTTCTTAACCTATCAAATAATCTCCTTAGACTATCCACATGATTTTCTCCTTCCTTAGACTTTATAATCATATCATCAACATATACTTTAACTTCTCTGTACATTATGTCATGAAAGATTACTACCATGGCCCTTTGATAAGTTGCCTCGACACTTTTGAGTCCAAAATGCATTACTTTGTAGTAAAATGTGCCCCAAGTTGTGATAAATGTTGTCTTGGCTTTATCTTCTTTAGATATTCAAATTTAATTATATCTAGAGAAACCATCCATGAAAGAGAAAAGATGGTTTCTAACTGTTTTATCGACCAAGACATAAATGTGGGGTAAGGGGAAATTATCTTTAAGCGTTGCTTGATTAAGGTCTCGAAAGCTTACGCACACTCTGACTTTTCCATTCTTCTTCATTACTAGCACAATGTTAGCTACCCATTTAGGATAATCAGATACCCTAATGAAGTCAACCTCCGATAATTTTCTAACTTCTAATCTTCAACAGGACATCCGGTTGGAACCTTCTTAACTTTTATTTCTTTGATTTGATATCCTTTCGTATAGGTAGACAATGGACAATGATCAATGGATCCAATCTGAGCATATCTTCGTAAGATCATGTAAAAACATCTTGATGTTCAGATAGCAATGTGGTCATTTCTACCTTTTGGTCTTCTTTCAAATTTCCTCCAACTTTCAACACCTTAGGGTTTTCATTGGTCCCAACATTAATTATCTCAATCAGCTCATTAATGGAAATTCCACTCATTTCATATTTTTGCCAACTTTCTTGCATGTTACTATGGTCATTGACATCACTTCCGACGACTAATCCAGCGGGGTCGGAGGTGATATCAATATTTTCATCACCTATTTGCGTGAGGTATCCATGACCTTTATTCGGAGCATTGGACTTGGGAAATAAAAAAGTATGTAAAAGAAAGAGTATAAGTAAGGAAGTAGTGAAGAGAAAAGAGGCTAATTCTTATTTAAAGGAAGCTTCTTTTGAGTACAATTATTTGCAGGATAAAGGTAATTTATTACAAAACTTTATAAAATACTGGACCGTGATTCATCCTTTATCCTAAGGAAGACTTGTTGCTATTCATAGGAATGGAGAACCAATTATTCAAGTGTTAGGACTTATTAGATGGGCCAACTGTTTTATTTTTGTTAGAGGTGTCCTCTTTTGCAAGCTTTGAATTCTAGACATTAGCCCAAATGAAAGTTCCTAACTGTGGTAGGAAGGTCATCGGGGCATGATACAACTTATTACCTTTTCTACCCCGAGCTTGCATTCTTTGCAACTCTTCCATCAGAGTTAGCATATAGCCTAGCCCATAGGTTCTAAACTGGACCTTTTTGAACTTTAGCCTTTCATCTTTCTCCCGATCAGTAATCATGTACACCTCTTCAAACATTTAAAGACTAAAGTCCTCTTCCTCGTCAATGCCAATATAGGGTATAACCATTTCTTTGTAAATTTCATAATCCTGGTCACCTAGAATCATAATGACCTGGCCATTGGAGATGAACTTAACCTTTTAGTGAAGACTCGAAGGTATGGCCCCTACTGAATGTATCCAAGGCCTTCCCATTAATAGGTTGAAGGTCTTTGGGATGTCTAAAACTTAGAATTGGATGTTGAACGTTTGTGGGCCGATATTAACTGGTAAGTCAATCTCCCCTATAATTTCACTCTTAGATCCGTCAAAAACTCTCATTGTTGTTAAACTTAGCTTAATAGCAATCGTATCAATGCCCAATAGATTTAGGGTAGCTAAAGGGTAGACATTTAAGGATAACCCATTGTCAATGAGGACTCTTGTTGTGATGATGTTGTTTACCTTCACTATTATGAATAGAGGCTTAGTGTGTTAGCTACCTTCTTTGCCCAATTCCTCAGCGGAGAAAGAAATTTGATCCATAGTGAGGATAAAGTTGGTGACAGAATCCTTTCAACCGGTATTTTACGAGGGACTTTGATTTCCCTTAATGTTCTAAACAAAGCTTCCCAATGCAGATCCGATGCCATCAATAAACTTATGAGGGATATTTGTGCCGGAGTCTTAGTGAGCTGATCCATTACTTTACACTCACTAAACTTGATCATCTTGGTGAAGGCAGACAATCCTTCTTCATGTTTAGCTAGTTCATTGTTTGGCCTTTTCAACGTAGCCTTCTTTTTTAGGTCCTCCATTGGATCTCAGAATCTACCAGAACGGGTAATCCCTCCTACAAGTGAGCTTGACTACCCTTAATTTATTGCCTAGTAGTTGAGAGGGGTAGTTTTATAATTTTCAGGGGCCATAGGCACATGGAAGGTGTACCATTTGGTTTGCAGGATTTGCTTCTCTTCTTATCTATAGAATCTATAGATCTTGGGCTCTCAATTAGAACTAATCATGTAGATGGTGTGCTTTGAGTCGTTAAATATCATATTGATGATGGGCTCATGGTTAGGCAGGGGATTGTTGTTAATGTTTAGAGCAGGAGCTTCCATAAATTCCAGCTAGACTGCACCTTTGTCAATTAAGTCTTGAATTTTATTTCTTAACCTTCAGTATGAGTCGGTTGAATGGCCCACTTACCTTAGATGGTACCGATACCTTGCATTGGGATAAAAAAATCTTAGCCTATACCTTTCACTGGAAGCCTTAAAATGGAGCAGATTATCTTTTCCTAGTCTTTTAAGTACTTGACTAAGTGATACCGGTATTTTGGTGAACTACCTTGGGGCCCTACTAATCTGTAGTTGGCTTTTGTATTGTTGTTGAGCTAGCGGAGGATTTGCCCTAAAAGAGACCTAGGCGTTAGGTCTAGTATTCTAGTTGATCATCCTAACAACAGCTTCTAAGTAATTGTAAATTACTTTACACTTTCAAGGCATGTTTAGGCATAGAATTAATCATAAATGTGATTTAAATCTTTAGTTTAGGTACTTAATTGTATAAAATATGGATTTTAGGTAAATCATGAGCAAGGGGATGAATTATATACAAGAATAACAACTTTCTAGTCAATAACAACCATGAAGAGAAGAAAGCAATGAAATAGCATCAATCACGAGCATGATATTGAAGTAATGAAGAATTCAGACCTGATCATGCCCTCCATCATGGCCGTGAAAGGGGAAGTATTAACGATTCCCCTAACAATTACAGTCGAAATTGAATAGTAGGAGGATGATCATAGCCAATGTCATGGGCATGATGATATCTAATAATGCGATGAGCAGTTCAAGGCCTCAATAATGGTCGTGATTAGTGAAAAATATTGTCTTCTAAGACTATCATGCCCAGAGTCACGAGCATGATAGAAGCAGCATAACTGTTCCTTTCAACCTTTTCACATGAACTAGTACCTGGAAAACGTCAAGTGGTGCCGTGAAGGGGTAGATTCGAGTCCTTTAATGGGAAGAATATAAAAATACCGCAACTTGCAAAGAAAGGGGATCATCATCATAAACATCATCATCAGCATCATAATCAAATTTAGACATAAAAATTTGATTAGAGTAGAACATCATCAAGAACAACACATCCATTCACCCATCCTTGTATCCAGTTATATTTTTCTGTTGTCTTTTGTATAGTTATCTAAGTGTTGTACCGTACTTTATCGGAATTACTTGAGAGAGACAACGGGAATTCGTTATTCGTATATTTATCAGACTTCTTCAGTAGAATAAAAAAGGGTTTTTACTTTTAACTTATTCCATGTTTTATTTCTATTTAATTATGTTTCCTATTTGTTTGTGTTGTTGTTTTATCATATATGAGTAATTCGTTAGGGCTTGCTACATTACTTAATATGATCAAGTGCTTGAAAAAGTAATTTTCTAAAGTTTGTTAATTCCAATGAATGCAATTTAATAAATCTAAGTACGGTATAGTGAATGACACTAACTTAGGATGGATTTCAATGAAATATGTTGAGAGACAATTTTATTAAATAGATCTAGTTCATTAAAAAAACTTACTCCTAATAATAGAGAAATTGTTAGGAAAGTTGCTGCGTCCTTAGGGGAATCAATACATTAACACGACCTTAATACGATCTTAGTTGGCTATTAATTAGGAAGAGATTCCAATAAACACAATTAATATTAGAAGTAAGTAGTTCTAAGAAGAATGCTTATATATTGTAATTTCCCGCGGTTAACAAGTATTAGGATAAAAAGTATTTTGGTAAGGTTATGCTATATGATGAAGTAAGTTTGCATGTTAAGTGTATTTTTTGTAGTTGTTCTTATAATCATTGTATTAATCACTCTAAGTTGTGGATTAGTATAGTTTAGTTAACAATTAGAGTCTTAATAATCGATCACTTAGTAAATTTGAATGCTAGATATTAGGAAAATTATTAAATACTAGTGTTTGAGTTATTTTCCCAGTGGAGACGACCTTATACTCATCCGTGCTAAAAAACGATAGGTACGCTTGCTTATCGAACTAAGTTAAGGATAGAATATAGGTTTATAAATTATAAAACTTCAAAGCTCTAAGAAGAGGCAATCAAGTTTTTGGTACCATTACTAGGGAAAATTGGCATCATCATTAGGAACATTAGGATTCTTATTCTTCTAGCCTTTGTTTTTCATTTTATAATTGTTAGTAGTTTAGTTGAAATACTTGTGCTCATTTTGATTATTTGTTGAATTGCAGTTTATGACTCGAAGCAACACTACTAATCTAGCTGGCTTCGATCCTGAACTGGAGAGAACACTTAGAAGTAACTTAAAGAAAGTTCGAGAGTATTTTAAGAAGCAAGTATTAGCTAGTAAGGAAGTAAGAGCATGAGAACCGTTGAGATCTAGAATGAATAACCTAGATCAAAATGTCGAGCCACCAGTAGGAAATCAGTTCTTAAATCTGAAAGATGCTATCTAAGGTGATCCACCATTGATTTTGGACCCATATCTTAAGGGAAATTGGAATGTAATATGAGCAAGAAACGAGTTAGGAGTAAATCCACCTGTAGCTATTAGGATAATGTTGGATTATTGTAAGCCTAACCTAGATAGGGCTAGTACCAGTATAGATTGGCCTAGAGTTTAAGCCATACATTTGAAATCAAGTCGAGTATCATTCAAATGATTTAGCAATGTGTTCAATTTGATGGGTTCAGTTATGAAGACCCCAACAACCATTTGCAGGAGTTCTTGGAGATATGTGACACATTCAAGATAGGTGGAGTTTCTAAGGACGATATTAGACTTAGGCTATTTTCGTTTTCATTAAGATCGAATACAAAGCAATGGCTCAACTCTATGCCACGAAATTCCATTAATACTTAGCAAGAAATGGCTGAACTGTTTATGAGAAAATGTTTCCCACCCTTAAGGACAGCTAAGTTAGAGGTAGATATATCTTCTTTCAATTAATTAGATTCAAAGACTGTATATGAAGCATGGGAGAGGTAGAAGGAATTGTTAAGAAAGTGTCCTCATCATGGTCTTCCAGATTGGCATCAAGTCCATACATTCTATAATGGATTGAACTACACCACCAAGTAACTCATTGATGTAGCTGTTGGAGGAAGCTTGAACCATAAGTCACCTAAGAAATGTATTCAATTGTTTGAAGACATGGCCAATAATCATTATCAGTGGTCATTTGTAAGAGGAAGAGAGATAAAGTTAGTGGGAAAACATGAATTGGATGCCACTTTCGCTTTAGCACATAAGGTGGAAGTGTTGACAAGAAAGCTGGATAGCCTCACAATGGGTTAGAACAAGGCTTTGGCACTTTCAGATTTAAAGTTGGCTAACACTTCAATAATAGATCATGTGGAAGAGGTTAACTATATAGGGAACTCGATCAGACCTAGGAATAATCCTTTTAGCAACACCTACAACCTAGGTTGGAGAAATCATCCAAATTTCCGATGAGGCAACAACACCAATTAGAGTTCTAATATGCAACCTCCTGGATTTCAAAGACAAATGCTACCTTCTCAAGGTAACCCAATGTCCATTGAGAAAATGTTGGCTCAATACATTAAGACCTATGAGAACCACCACTAAGCTACAAAAACAACCTTAAGAAATCAAGGAGCCTTAATACATAACTTTGAAAATTAGCTTAGGTAAATTTCTAAGATGTTATTCGAAAGAGCTCTTGGATTGCTACCGGGCAATACGGAGACAAACCTTAAGGAGCACATTAAGGCTATGACTCTTAGAAGTGGTAAGGAGTTACAAACTTCTAAGAGGATCCAAGACAATGAAAAAGAAGTGAAGGCCACGAATGGGGATCAACCAATGAATAATGGATCACCAAAAGAGAATGTCTTACCAATAGCACTAAAAGAATATAAGCCACATTTGCCATACCCTTCTAGACTAAGTGTAGACACCTCATTTTTACCAATTTTTTTTTTTTAGCTATGTTAATAAATAAATAGAAAAATAAATAAATAAATTATGAATAATACAAAAACGAAAATTAAAAGAAAAAAATGAAAAATGAAAAAAATAAAAAAGAAAATCAAGTCAAGTCGTAGCAAGTAGAGTCATAAGTCGAGTTGTGTTGTGTTAAATTGAATTGAGTTGGATTGTCAGATTAGGTAATGATATAGGCTTAATTAATTTTGGGCCAAACCAATATAGAATAAAAATTCATCAAATTTAGGGGCTCAAATCAGATTAAAGAATTATCGGGCTAAATTGTAGTAGATCAGATCGGGCCTTGAAAAAACAAAACAAAGCCCAAAATAAATTAGGGTTTCTAAAAGTTAAGGTAAATCTTTGACAAATCATAATCACATCTTCCGTATCTTTAATACAAAAGATTTGATTTTTGAGTTTATAAATAACATGTCGATGAGGAAGTTGAGGACGGTTTTTATTTCCATAAGCCACCCATTCTCCAAAGCACCACTACCCACAACCACCAGCACCGCTGCCCACAAGCACCAACACCACTACCCAAGCACCGCTGAACCACCGCCCAAGCACCGTGGAACCATTGCCCAAGCCCATTACCACTTCTCCTACATCTCCTAGGTATATGCCCCAGCGCTCACCCATGCTCGCCCAGTTGTCTAGTGCTCACCCAATGCATACCCAATCACCACCCAACATCGCCCAGCCATGCCCAACCGTCACCCAAACTAAATACACAAGCATACAATTCGACACTAGGTAAATTTTCATTAATTTTTTTATTATTTATTTATTTCATTAATTTTTATTAATTTACTTCATTAGTTATTTTTTCTTTTCTTTATTAAATTATTTCTTTTGTTTAAGTGTAGGTTTTAGTTATTATTTATTTTATTGCAATTTTCTTTTAGTTGAATTAAGTTTTTTTGAAAAATCATGTTTTTTTTAAATAAAATATATATATTTTGACACCTAGTGATTTTGAAAAAATAACTTGAAAAATTATGCTTTTTTTAAATAAAAAATATATTTTGACACTAGTGGTTTTGAAAAAAATAAAAAATCTTAATCAAGTTTTTTTTAAAGATAATTAGTTAGGGTTTTTTCTTTTAAAAATGAGATTTCCTAGGACTTTTTTTTTTCTTAAAAATAATAAATTGATAAAAAAACGTAATCTTGGCTCGATTTTAAATAAAAAATGACACACCCACTAAAAATTTTATAAAAAAGAACTATAGCTGGTTTAATCCCAACTAGTGGGTATGTAGACATCTTCAGGATAACCGTCTAAAAATAAAAAGAAACTTTTTCCCTTTTTCTTAAATAAATTCGTAATAAAAAAATAATAAAAATCATTTTTAGTTACATTTTTGTGAATTTAGGTATATTTTTAATATTTTTAGAAAAATTACAAAAATAAAGCCCATCAATTTTTTCTTTAATTTTCACATGATAACTTTATCTTAATAGGTTAGTTCTTAGACTCAATTTTTTGGTTCAATTTTCTAAAAATTAGTTTTTTTTAGAATATTCACAGACTAATGGTCAAATTAGAATTTTCTCACCCGAAAATCCTAATTTTATCTTTTGCCAGTTGAACTGGTCGGCGACTTCATTTTTTTTAAAATTTTCTTTTCCTTAATTTAATGTCAAGTAACTTATATTAAGTAGGTTGGACTTAATATAAGTTAAATTAAGGAAATCAAAATAGAGCTCGATAGAATTGGCGACTCCACTAGGGAAGATTGATGGGCTAGTCATGTAAAAATTAAAAAAGTTATTGATTGGCTCTTGTATTATTATTTTCTTTTGTTTTTTTGTATTATAGTTGTATTAATTCTTTTTTTAATGATACAGGCTCTAAGAAAAAAACGCTTAGCCCAATGGGCCTTCTTGGGAATTGGAGGGGTTTATTTTCAGTAATCATTTGTGTGTTTAGATATAATCAGACCTGAGCCACCTTAAGAACTTAGAACGGGCCACCATTGTATAACCCTCAGGTCATTAGGGTCTTTACCCCCGCCTGACAATGATAGGCGAGCCTACTTAAACTTCGATGTAGCCTACTAGGCTTCTCTTCGAAAAGTCTATGAGTTATAGAGCCTAAAACCTGTAAACCTTACCCTCTTGCATCATTCTTTTTTAAAAAGGGGTAATTATTCTTAAATTATAGGAAAGCCCTTTCAATCCGCGGTCAGCTCTATCCCAATCTTCAAAAAAGGGAAAATTCAAGAAAAAAACCTGTAACCCTTAAATATAAGTATTTGCAAAATTCACTTTTCTTAAAAAAATCTTATTTTAGACCTACTTATATATAAGGGCATTTCCCGATTGCGAATTCATCATACTTCTTATAATTTATTAATTACCAACCCTTATTGTATTGCATACGTGTGCAACATATTGCAATTTTATGTATTCGATAATGCTCATTTCTCTATTAATATTTTATTTCCTTGTATTATATGTATGTTATTTTTATCATTCCTTAATAAGTAAAAGGCCACATAATTTTCTAAGAAAATCTTTGAAAAAGTTGCAAAATTATTAATATCATATTCAACTTTATTCTAAATTTAGTGGCCTTATTGTAAATAATCGTTGCCTTTTATTATATATATATATATATATATTGTAATATAGATATGGAGAGTCAAGGTAGTGTCAGTCTAGAGCCCATCCATGAAGTCTAATTAGATAAGTACTCCTTCCCCAAGGTTGTCTTGAGAGATTGGTTGAACCAGCTTCTGCCTATCAAGCAAGACTACATTTACAAGAAGATCGGGCCAATCATATCCCTTATGCAAGTCCAGCTCCACTAGCCTCTAATTCAGGCCCTTATCCATTATTGGGATCCAGAATCTACAGCTTTCAACTTCAGCCCATACGTATTGACACCCATTATAGAAGAGTATTCACAGCTACTCAATGCCCTGCCCCTCAAAGCAGGCATAAATATCCCTAATCTTAGAGTCCAGCCTGAAAAAGCTTTCATGACATTATTGGGAGTCAAGAAGTCAGCCTTGGCGCCATTCTTGTCTTCAAAGGGCTAGATATGTCTTAGCATCATAAGATTAGTAGAATGGTTTTCAAGCCTAAATGCCTGTTAGAGATATTGTTAGATCTTCTGTAGAGGATATGAATCGTAGGCCAAAAAGAGGGTCAACACATTTATTGTAGTAATGTTTGGAATAATGCCATTTCCCTTCAGATATGGTCAAGTCCATTATAGAGTTACTAAGCTAGTGACTCAATTTGTAGTTGGTAAATCCTACATACTGGTGTTACTGGCAGAACAGTTCAGGACACTTACCCACTTGAAGAATTAAGGGCATGGTTATTTTACAGCTAACCCTACAATCCTTGCTGTATGGTTTCTCAGTCACACACAGGGGTATGGAGGGAATTTTTTCAGAGAGTCCCTGATTGAAAATATGAATCTAATTAATGACTTTGCTCACTACATCAAGGTACTAGATGAAGCTCATTTTAATGGATAGGTATCAGTTATCAGTAAAATATAGCCAGTAGACTCTATGTAGATAGCTAGATGGAGCCATTGCACTCAAGCTATATCTTAGGGTACACTGACTATACAGGAGTCCCCCTTATCGATATTACTAATTGTACAGGATACTTCCCAGCTTGTATCACCAAATAGCTGGGCCCACTTCAAGAGATAGCCTATAGAGACTCCTTGGACGTCGTCACGATAAATTATCAAGATCCTTGTCTACCAATGGCTACTCTAATTCAATGACCAACAGAACTTGTAAAGCTGTAGGATCGAAGAGAAGTAAAAAAGATAGTCAACGTGGGAACTTTAAGAGGTAAAGTCGGAGAATACCGAGCCATCAAGCAGTTCATTAATGATCAGTTGGAGAAGATTGGGAAGATACGGTATGAAGCTCTTGACGTATTCAGACACAAGCTAGAACCAGCATGTCTTTCACTCACTGAGTAGGCCTACCGAGACACCATACGTGCTAGAGTTGAAGCCTAGTTCCAAGAAAGTAAGAGAATCGTTAAAGAGTTAAAGTTAGAAAATGAGAGATGTTGGAGGAAAATCAATTCTCGAGGAGCAAGATCCGAGAAAAGGATGTTACGGTATGAAGACTTATGAGGGAAGTTGATGAAGCCCATCCCAGCCAGATCCACCGGCATTTGTAAATATAAGATTTAGGTTTTTAGGAAGATTAGTTATGAGTTTTTCTTCTCTTTTCTTTTAGTCTGTTGTATAAGTTGGATCTTATAATTAATAAATTTGCAACTTTAGTAAATAAAATTTTCATTAATTGCGCAGTCTCTTACTCATTATTATTATTATTCATTTATTTGTTTAGTTGACTTTTTTAAAAGAAAAAAAAAAGAGAAAATTTGAAAAAAAAAACATAGAAAAGAGGCAAACAATAGAACAACAAAAAGTAGAAAAAAAAAAAGCATAAAAAAAATCTTTAATTCACCAAAAAGTCTAAAATTTGGGTTTTCGCGTAGGATTTTGAAGATGGCATCTAAACGAGCAAGTTTAGCTAAAAGCCTGATATTTACTCGTTTTAAAGCCAGAATGTCAACCCAAGGTATAGGAAATGTCAGTCAAACCGAGCTCGACCCAAGAGTAGCAACTCTAGAGGAAAGCATGAATAAGATGGCAGAATAGATTCAAGCTCTCACTTAGGCTATCAGGATTCTTAACAACAGACAAGGATCTCAAGTCAACTTAAATTAGAATGCAAAAATGACCTTTCCCCCCGAATTGGAAGATGAAGAATCGACCCTTAATGCTGAAGTATGGAGGAAGGAGATTGAGGAGAAACATTAGGAGATGGAAAGAAAGTTTATGCAGAAGTTGATCGAGAAAATGAAAGCCCTGGAAATGGTTAATGAGGTTTGAACAGATGGGGATAATTAATTTGCCGACATATGAAGACAATGACTTCTTGGAAAGATTTAAAGTGCTAGAATTTGAGAAATATGACGGGACTGGTTACACAAAACTCCACACTTTGTTGTACATCAGGAAAATGGGAAAATACATGAAATACGACAAAGTGATGGTTCAGACTTTTCAGGATAGCTTGACTGGGACTGCCTTAAGTCGGTATACCCAATTGGATCTAAATAAGATTGATACTTAGGATAAGTTAGGATGGACTATCTATAACTAGTATAAATTCAACATCGAAGTGGCCCCATCCATGTAGGATTTGAATAATCTATGAAAGAAGGCCAATGAAAACTTTAAAGAATATGCTCAAAGATGGAGGGGCATAGCAACTAGGGTGACTCGACCCTTAATTAAGAAGGATCTGACCTCTGCTTTCATTAATGCTCTTGGAAGCCCCTATAACCAACATCTTATCGGGCACCCTACCTTCAACTTTGCAAAAATTGTAGCCTTAAGGTGCCGAATTGAGGAAGCGATTGCTACTAGGAGGGTTCCTAATCTTGAAGCAGTTGAGAAGAAGATATCTCCCCTAAGATATTCCAAAAATGCCAAAGAAACCACTATAAGCATTGTCAATACCAGCAACCTTATCAAACCCGTAACCCTAGTAGCCATGACCAGAAGATCTAATCCCTCACCAAGTCCAAATCAGAACAACCGCTTACAAAGAAGACAGTTCACACATATCTCCATTCCTCTGAGCCAGGTTCTCATATTATTAAGGAGAGAGAACCTTCTAACGTTTGAAATACCAAGGGAAGGACAAAGACCAAGGGATTATAACCTGGAGCTTCGATGTGATTATCATATAGGGCAAGTGGAGCACACTAGAAATTAATGTTGGAGACTCAAACATAAGATCTAAGATCTTATTGATGCCAAATTGGTTCAATTGATTTCATCTAGACTCCTACTCCAAATGTGGGTAACAACCCTCTATCGAATCATGGAAATTGAATCAATATGATCATTGCTGAAGTTTCTGAACCAAAGTTTAATCTAGACAATCTCCCCATCACTATTGAGGAGATATCAACTGTTGAAGGATAGGTAGATAAATAAAGCTAATATTCTAGCTATGACGGTTCCAAAATCACAAAAGAGAAGTACTCAAAAGGAGCTTAGAAAAAGATATGAAGCTGGAGATCTAACAGTTGATACCCTAGGAGAACTGTTAGGGAAGTTTGAGTATTTAGTGGATTACGCTGATTCGCTTGCCATATACGTTGATGCCCTACCCACTGGATGGGATCCAAAATTTGAAGAAAAAGACAGACTTATTGCAGAAGCTAAGAAGATGGCTAAGATGGTTAGAATGATTGGAGACGGGCCTAAGCCGTTGGTTTTTGAGTATGATGGGAAGACTAAGAAGATTGAGGAATTGGGAATGCCTAAGAAGATTGAGGAATTGGGAATGCCTAAGAAGATTGCTTTCAATTTCCCAATAGCCTTAGAGAATTACAAAGCAACACCTTTGGATTACCAGGAGATGAATCAAACAACCAGGGCCTCATCACCCATGGTCGGTGGGCTTACACGCTCGAGATGAGTTTATGACCAGAACAGGGAAGCTAAAAGGAAGACTGCTCTAGAAGAGGCTTCTCAAAAGATCTATGAAGATACAGATGATAAATATCAGAATATTGCCAAGAAGATAGTGAAAGCCAGTAAATACAAGATAATGGAACAGTTAGGCAAAGTACCAGCCTAGATCTCTCTAATGGGCCTGCTATTGTCATCAGATACTCATCAAGAGGCATCAATCAAAAATTTGAAGGATGTCAAAGCACCTGAAGGGATTTCTACTAAAAAAATGGGGCTGGTGGTAAACTCAATCTTTGTAGTAGATCAGATTTCATTCTCACCAGATAAGCTAGGTAAAGAAGGAGACCAGTACATGAAGCCCCTCTTCATAGTAGATAAGTATGTAGGGAAAGTGGTTGCTCGAGTTCTAATAGATAATGGGTTATCACTGAATGTATGTCCTTTAGCAACAGTAAATTTACTCAAAGTTGATGCAATTGAGATAAAGCCTAACTCGATTTCAGTAAGAGCTTTGATAGATCAGAAAGGGAGATAATTGGAGAAATTGGGTTGCAAGTCGAGATCGGCCTACAAATGTTCACTATTCCCTTTTAAGTTCTGGATATACTGTGAACTTTCAACCTTCTATTAGGAAGACCATGAATTCATTTTGCAGGGGCAATTCTGTCTAGTCTACATTAGAAAGTAAAATTCATAGCCAACGGGCAATTGGTTACTATTCTTAGGGAGTAAGACTATGAGATTTACAAAGAGACAACTATTCCCTATGTCGGGGATAAAGAATTGTAAGAGCCAAGGTTGCAGATTTTCGACGAAGTTAGTGTGATTGAAGAAGTAAGACAGGGGGTATGGGGTTGTTTGAAATAGCTTAAGTAGTAGATTGGAACGTTTGGGCTTGGGTATGAGCCCATTGAAGAGGAGATTCAAGAAATGAAGGCTAAAACCAAAAGCAAAAGAAGAGATTAGCTATACCATGCTTACATGGACTTTCTGGACATCCGCCAAAGATTTCCAATACCAACTAGTGTTCAAGAACCTAAAGTAGCCAGTTTATCTAAGGCCTTAACTTAGCAATGCAACATCGGTCTAAACGAAAAGAAAGATATTGGCATACCAGTTTCCCTATGCAACTGGTTTTCCGTTCCCATTAATAGGTCTCTTTAGAAATGTTAAATTAGATTAATTAGGAACGTTCAATTTCGATAATTAGTCCGATTAGTTAGACTTTTCCTTTCATACAATTTGAATTCATTCATTCAATAAAATTCATTCCTTTCTTTCTATCAATTCTTCTTTATTATTTATTTTTCCCTTTTCTTTTTTCCTTTACTCTTCAAATTCGATAAAAATGATGAACGTAATAGATATCCCGCGCATGTAAATGATGAAAGTACCAATATCACCTTCAACCCTACTAAGTCAAACGTCAGAGATGATATTGAGACTCCAAATGAAATTCAAGAGAGTTGGTGTCAATATGAATAGGGTAGAGTGATTATTGATGAACCAATAGATGAGATTGATTTATGGATAGCAGAAAGTCCACGAAACTTGAAAATTGGCGGTAATTTAATGGATAATTAGAAATAGGAGTTGTCACGATTGCTATCAAAATACTTGTACATATTCGCTTAGTCTTATGAAGATATGCCCTATTTAGATTCATCTATTGTGGTTCGTAAGTTGCTAAACAAGGAGGAAATTAAACCGAAAAGACAAAAGCTTAGATGATTTAGGCTGGACAACTCCTCAAAATAAAAGAAGAAGTGAAAAAGTTGTTAGAAGTTAGGTTCATAGAAATGTTGAATTACCCCGAATGGCTAGTCAATGTAGTGCTAGTGTTGAAGAAAAATGGGAAAGTTAGGGTTTGTGTAGATTTTCGATATTTAAACCAGGCAACACAAAAGGATAACTTTCCTTTGCTGCATATTGACGTATTAGTAGATAACATAGTTGGGAACCATCTTTTCTCGTTTATGGATGGTTTCTTAGGGTATAGTCAAATTAAAATGGCAGGAGAAGATAAAATCAAAACAACTTTTGTTACCACTTTGGGAATGTTTTGTTATCGTGTAATGCCTTTCGAGTTGAACAACGCTTGGTCAACTTATCAACGTGCTATGGTTGCCTTGTTTCATGACATGATGTACCAAGAGATCGACGATTAAGTGGATGATATGATTGCCAAATCCAAGGAGGATGAAAGTTACGTAGATATTTTGGGTAAACTATTTGAATGATTAAGGAAGTTTCAATTGAAATTAAATCCTATAAAGTGCACCTTTAGACTAACTTCAGGAAAATTGTTGGGTTTTGTAGTCAATAGAAAAGGAATTGAAGTAGACCCAGATAAAGTCAAGGCAATTGTAAACATGACAGCACCTAAGACTATAAAAGAAGTTCAAGGACTATTGAGAAGGTTGAATTACATCGCTCGGTTTGTATCGCAGTTAACTGATAGATGTAAGTTGTTATTTAAACTTTTGAGGAAGAATGTAGCCATTGAATAAGATGAAGAGTGTGAGCGAGCATTTGCTAAAATCAAAGAGTATCTCATGAATCCTCTTATACTGGTTACTTTTACACCAGGATGGCCCTTGATCCTTTACTTAACGATTCTTCCTGAGTTAATGGAAAGCATGTTGGGGCAAAAAGATGAAACAGGAAGAAAAGAGCATCCTATATACTATTTGAGCAAGAAATTCACAAAAGGCAAGCCAAAATACTCAGAAGTAGAAAGAACGTATTGTGCCTTAGTATAGGTAATGCATAGGCTCAAGCAATATACTCTCTATCATTCAATAGAGTTATTGACAAAACATGATCCTTGGAGGTATTTAGCAGAAAAGCCAGCGTTGATTGGGAGAATATTGAACTAGTAGATGCTACTCTTTGAATTTGATATCAAGTACATAAGTCAGAGTTCAGTCAAAGGGTAGATAATGGTTGATCAATTGGCAAAATACCCATTAGAAGATGAGGACAATGGTTCAAAAGCACAATTTCTCGATGAAAATGTGATGATGGCAAATGAATTGAGCAGTGAAAAATTGAGGTGGAAAATGTATTTTGATGAAGCAGCTAACATGTTTCGATGTGGGATAGGAGTAGTATTGGTATCACCTGAGGGTAACCATTTCCCTGTAGCAACAAGATTAGCATTTCCATATGCCAATAACATAGCAGAATATGAAGCTTGCATTTTGGGGCTCAAAATGGCATTAGATATTAGAATACAAGAGCTTGAAGTATACGAAGATTATTCCCTTATAATTCTCCAGATCTTGGGAGAGTATAAGACGAAGGACAAGAAATTGGTACCTTATCATGAACATTTAGGAATGCTAATTGAAAAATTCGAGAAGATTTCATTTACTTACATTCCAAGAATCCAAAATCAATTTGCCGACACATTGGCTACATTAGTGTCAATGGTGAAAGTCATGGATGGGATAGAAATTCAGCCCTTAAAGATTGAAAATGCAAGAAAAACCGGCTTTTTGCCTTACAGTTGAAGAGAAGGGAACAAGAGAACCTTGGTATCATGATATCAAAAGGTTACTTCAAATGGGAGAATTCCTTGAAGATGTTGACAAAAAAGATAGAAAAGCTTTAAGAGGGTTGGCTACTCATTTCTTATTAAGTGGAGCCACATTATACAAGAGGTCGCTAGATGCAATACTGTTAAGGTGTATGGATGAAGAACAAGTCGAGAAATTAATGAAAGAAGTGCATGAAAGAGTTTGTGGTCCTCACATGAATGGGTATATGTTAGCTAGAAAGATCATGAGAATGGAGTATTTTTAGTGACGATGGAATCGGATTGTATCAAGCATGTGAGGCATTATCACTTATTCCAAGTGTACACTAACAAAATCAACACTCCTCCCCAAGAATTGCATGTATTATTGGCTCCTTGGCCTTTCTTAATGTGGGGAATTGATGTGATTGGTCCAATTTCGTCAACAGCTTCAAACGGGTATAGATTAATTTTAGTCACGATTGATTATTTTACCAAGTGAGTAGAAGTAGCGTCATATGCCACAGTAACCAAAGGAGTAGAGGTCAAATTCCTAAAAAGAGATATTATTACGAGATAAAGAGCACTTGAGTCTATTATTACAGACAACAGGATGAATTTAAATAACAAGTTGATGGATGAAGTATGCCACCAATTCATGATCAATCACAGAAACTCAACTCTATATCGACCTTAGATGAATGGGGTAGTTGAAGCTGCTAATAAGAACATCAAAAGGATCATTAAGAAGATGGCTATTACTTATAAAGACTCTCATGAGATGCTTCCCTTTGCCCTCATAGCTTATAGAATCTCAATCAAAACCTCTACTAGTGCAACACCGTATTCATTGGTGTATGGAACTGAAGCATTACTACTAGTGGAAGTAGAAATATCTTCGTTCTAAGTATTGGCAAAAACTCAGCTCGATGAAGCAGAGTGGGTAAAGAAGTGGATGGAACATTTGAACCTCCTAGATGAAAGGAGGCTTGCAGCAATATATCATGGTTAGTGCTATTAAAAATGGATGATATGAGCTTTTAATAAGAAAGTATGCCTAAGGCACTTCAAAGAAGGAGACTTGGTGCTGAAGAAAATATTACCAAATGTAAAAGTCCCTAGGGGCAAGTTTGCTTCGAATTGTGAAGGCCTTTATGTGGTGAAAAGAGTATTATCAGGAGGTGCATTAGTGTTGATAGAGATGGATAGCCTGGAATTAAGGGAACCAGTTAATTTAGACACAGTCAAGTTGTATTATCCATGAAAATTGAGTTCGATAAATATTTTAATTTTTCTTGAATAAGTTTACGGTTAATCTTTCATCATTTACAAGTAAAGTTGATATCCATGAATGTTTTCGAATTTGATAATCATTAACCAACAAACACTTCACCAATAAACCCTTGAGTCCTATGTTTTTTTTAGCCTCATATACTTAAACACCAAACCCTCACCAATGAATCACTAGAAAAAAAAAATGAAATCAAATGTTCTTAATAATTTGATCTTGTTTCTTTCGAAAAGAGATTTATCGTTTAGAAGTTGGTAAAGGCATATTTTTCATGTTTTAAAATACAAATTAAGATAGAATTATTATTGATTTTATAGAAATCATTAAGAAATGGTACTTAATTATTTTCATTTGGACATTTTAGGAATTAGAGAATTTAAGAATGGAATTATGGATGATTTAGAGGAATTTTAAGCTAAGAAACAAAGTTTGAATCAACACGCACAAGATGGAATTGAAGGTAGCTAGCCTAAAACCCAGCTTACAATGAACACCGGTGACCCTTGATGGTTACGCCGCCAGCTTGCACTTATACCACCAGCCTTGTACTTACACTACCGACCTTTATGAAAAAAAGAGAATCGCACGAGTCAATCCTAATTTTTCTTATAAATAGCTTATGTTTCATAGTTTAGAGGAAGAGAGGTTTTTTTTTAGAGACTAGAGAACACACTTTCCTTAGATTTAGGGAGTTGTAGAACAGTCATTAAATAGTTCTTGAAGAATTCTTCTATAGAATTGCTTAGATCATTGCGAAGATTTTGCTTTTGCTATGGGGGCCAAGTTTTGGAGTTGCAATTAAAGTTTATTTTTTCCAATTATAGAATTGGTGACATCTATTTTAATTATATTTATGCAATTCTGTGAATTACTTATGCTTTTAATTGTGAATTTCTTTGCAATTTCAATTAGTATTTGTGTTTTTGTTTCTAAATCCATGGTTAGTTAAATTTATTTGTAGGAATTGATGAAACCCTAGATAGCTAAGATGATGATTGTATTCATTTTATAGGATTAAGAGATATATGGATGATTCATGATTACAATTTCTATGATTTCGATTATAATTGGTCAATCGAATATAATTGTTAGAAACCCTAATAATATGGGAGTTAATATAGGGTTTGTTAGAAATTCTTAGTTGATTTGATTAATCAATATGGAAGTAGAGTTAATTGAATTAATTAAAAATTAATGCGATATTCGTCGATTGATTATTCACTAAGATATTAGGGATAATTGATTTAGGACATTAGACAATCATAGTATTATGAGATATATGATTGTAATTTAGAGTCTATTGTTAATTAGAAGATGTAGGAGTTGACTAAGTAATTAAAATTTTAAATCCTTAGGTTTTAAGGTATAATAATTTCACCTAAATGACCATATAGCTATTAATCTATATAACAAAATAACAATTTGATTTGCATAATCTAAGGTAGATTCTGTTTTCTCATAATTCTCAATTGATTGCTTAGATTTTAGATTTTTTTACATAGTTATTTTCTTTTCAATAGTTTTAGAGTAATTATTAGATTAATTAATTTAATTTTAATTGCATGAATATTGATAAGAACTAGCATAGGATTAATAATTTTTTAGTCCTCGAGTGATCGACAACCTTACTTTCTCTATATTACTTGATTCCAACCTAGTATACTTGCTGGAGTAGCAATTTATTTTTATATACATATTTTAAGAGAATCGGAAGTCATAAAGTGTAGAAACTGAAATTTGGTGTCAAACAAAGCAAATTCAAGGCATGAGTATGGTCTAGTTACAAGACTCAAAAGTTTGGGAGATTTCAGAGAAAGAAAAAAAAAAGAAAAAGAAGAAAAGAAGAAAAAAGAAAGAAGAAGCAATCACAATCCTTTGGTAAAATTCTGTTGATTGAATGAGTGAAAATCGGGAGTCAATGTAAGCATGCCAATCAGTTGCTATCTAAGATATTCTTCAGTCCCAGAAAAAATAATCTTAAAAGTCTTTGGAAAGAGATATTTAGAAGAATTAAACTAGTTTTTGAAACCAATTTTGAAGAGATCTATCCTTTTTGGATTAACCAAAATGAATTTCAAAGAGATTTATCCTCTTCGAAATGGCCAAAACAAATCTTGAAGAGATCTATCCTTTTCGGATCAACAAAAATGAATCTCGAAGAGATTTATCCCCTTCGAATCAACCAAGTCGAATCTCGAAGAGATCTATCCTTTTTGGATCAACCAAAACCAATCTCGAAGAGATCTATCCTCTTTAGATTAGTTAAAACCAATCTTGAAGAAATCTAGCCTCTTCAGATTAACCAAGTTGAATCTCGAAGAGATCTATCCTCTTCGGATCAACCAAAACAAATCTCGAAGAGGCTATCCTTTTCGGATTAATCCAAATGAATCTCGAAGAGATCTATCCTCTTTGGATTAACCGAAATGAATCTTGAAGAGATCTATTCTCTTCAAATTAGTCATTAAAGCTAAAACCAATCTTGAAGAGATCTATCCTCTTCGGGTTATCCACTAACTAAAACAAAGCAAGAATCTCGAAGAGATCTATCCTCTTTGAGTCACCAAAGTGAAATCAGTTTTTGAAGAGATCTATCCTCTTCAAATTACAAGTCAAAAGGAATCTTGAAGAGATCTATCCTCATCGAATTAACCAAAACGAATCTCGAAGAGATTTATCCTCTTTAGATTATCCACCAAAACAAAATGAATCTTGAAGAGATCTATTCTCTTTAGATTATCTAAGTTGAGTCTGGCAAAAATGGGTATCTCTTTTGTCTTTGTAGTAAAGTTATAATCGAACTTTACTACAAAGAAGAGCAACTGTAGACACCTCACTTTTGCTAATTTTTTTTAGCTATGTTAATAAATAAATAGAAAAATAAAAAATAATTAATAAAAAAGGAAAACTAAATGAAATAATGAAAAATGAAAAAAAATAAAATTAAATTAAGTCAAGTCGAAGTAAGATAAGTCATAAGTCGAGTCGTGTTGTATTGAATTGAATTGAGTTGGATTGTCGGATTAAGTGACAATATAGGCTTAATTAATTTTGGGCCAGACCAATATAGAATAAAAATTCATCTAATTTAGGGTCTCAAATTAGATTAGGCAATTATTAAGCTAAAATATAGCAAATCGGATTAGGCCTTGAAAAAATAAAGAAAAGCCCAAAATAAATTAGGGTTTCTAGAAGTTAGAGTAAATCCTTGACAAATCATAATTATGTTTTTCGTATCTTCAATACGAAAGATTTGATTTTGATTTTATAAATAGCACGTTGATGTGGAAATTGAGAACGATTTTTATTTCCATAAGCCACATACTCTCCAAAGCACTACTGCCCAAAACCACCAGTACCGCCATCCTCAACCACCAACACCATTACTAAACCATCGCCCAACCATTAATGAACCACTGCCCAAGCCCATTGCCACTATCGCTCACATCGCCTAGGCACATACCCCAGCGCTCGCCCATGTACGCCCCAATGCTTGCCTAGTCGCCCATCGCATGCCCGCGCTCGCCCGCGCACTCCTCAACGCTCGCCCAGTCGTCCATTGCTCACTCAGTGTACACCCAGTCATCGCCCAATGTTGCCTAGCCATGCCCAACTATCTCCCACAATGCCCAATCATCGCCTAAACTGAATACACAAGCACATGATCTGATGCTAAGTAAATTTTCATTAATTTTTATTAATTTACTTCATTAGTTATTTTTTCTTTTCTTTATTAATTTATTTCTTTTGTTTAAGTGCAGGTTTTAGTTATTATTTATTTTATTGTAATTTTCTTTTAGTTGAATTAAGTTTTTTTTTTTTGCAAAATCATGTTTTTTTAAATAAAAATATATATATTTTGACACCTAATGGTTTTGAAAAAACAACTTGAAAAATCATGTTTTTTTTAAATAAATATATATATATATATTTTGACACAGTGGTTTTGAAAAAAATAAAAAATCTTAATCGAGTTTTTTATAAAGATAATTAGTTAAGGTTTTTTCTTTTAAAAATGAGATTTCTTAGGATTTTTTTTTCTAAAAAATAATAAATTGATAAAAAATGTAAACCTAGCTCGGTTTTCAAAATAGAAAATGACCCACCTACTAAAAATTTTATAAAAAAGAACTACAGTTAATTTAATCCCAACTAGCGGGTACGTAGGCTCTTTTAGGGTAGCCATCTAAAAATAAAAAATAAACTTTTTCCCTTTTTCTTAAAAAAATTCATAATAAAAATGATTTTTAGTTACATTTTTGTGAATTTAGGTATATTTTTAGAAAAATTACAAAAATAAAGCCCATCAATTTTTTCTTTAATTTTCACACGGTGACTTAGTCTTAATAGGTTAGCCCTTGAACCTAGTTTTCTGATTTAATTTTCTAAAAATTAATTTTTTTAGAATATCTGTAGATTAGTAGTCAAATTAGGGTTTTCTTACCCAAAAATCCTAATTTTATCTTTTACCAATTGAACTGGTTGGTGACTCCATTTCTTTTTTTAAAAAAAAAATTCTTTTCCTTAATTTAATGTCGAGTAACTTATATTAAGTAGGTGGGACTTGATATAAGTTAAATTAAAGAAATCAAACTAAGGCTCGACACATAGGAAAGATAAGGATGATGAGCATTATAAGAAGTTTTTGGAACTCTTCAAGCAGTTGTACATCAACCTTCCTTCAGTAGAAGCTCTGGGCTAGATGGCTAGGTATGCAAAATTTTTGAATGAGCCTTTTTCCAACAAGAGGAAATTGGAGGAACTTTCTACTATTATCCTGGGTAGGGAATGCTCTGCAATTCTTATGAACAAGTTACCTAAGAAACTCAAGGATCCTGGTAGCTTTATTATCCTTTGTTTGATAAGAGACCTTCTAATAGAGAAGGCATTGGCAGATCTTGGAGCCAGCATCAGTTTGATGCTCTATAGTTTGTTTAAGAGATTGAATTTGGGGTAGCCCAAAAGTACTTGAATGAGCATCCAGTTGGTAGATAGATCCATACAGTTCCTAAGAGGAGTTGTGGAAGATGTTTTGGTCAAAGTACATGACTTTATTTTTGCTACAAATTTTGTAGTGTTAGATATGGATGACGATATCAAGGTTCCACTCATATTGGGAAAGATCATTCTTAGCAACTAAAGGTGTTGTAATTGATGTCAAGGATGGGAAGCTGGTCCTTTGGGTCCAAAACGAGGAAATGGTGATCAAAATGCTCGACGTCTTCCGAGAATCAATGAGCGGTGATGATGAATGCTTTACTATTGATTTGTTTGACTTTACCATTTCTAAGTTTTTGCAAGATATCTTGAGTAAGGATCCTTTGGAGTCATACTTGATGAAAGGAAATGAGGTAGATGAAGTAGAAGAAGTGAAAGAGATGATCACTCAGTTGGAGGAATGTAGTACACAAGTGAAGAATTTCGGGATTAAAGATATCACGACCTAACAATATTGTTATCATGGTAGATCGCGATGTACTCTACAAAGGTGTACTATCAACTCCTTTGCTGATCGCAGACCTTTCATATGACATACAAGGCTCCTACCACTATACGCTACCACCAGGCCCATAGATAAGTAATATAAAGCAATTTATTAAAATTAACTTTTAAGACATAAATTAATCAAGTAAACGTGTGGACTCATTAAGTTCAACACCAAAAGAATATTACAAATAAATGCAATTCATAATGGGAACTGCATCATAAACTTTAAACTATATTATAAACAAAATAAAGGTAAACAGTTATCTACAAAAGCTTCTACAAAATCTCCTCTGCGCTTCCTGATCGCTTCAACCCGTCTCTATACGAGACTCGCCTCGGGTATGCCTTGGCCCGAATTAACGAAAAGGTTTTCCTACAACAAAAGAAATCTATCGGGGTGTAAGTTTATGCTTAGTAAGATAAATACCTTTTCCAATTCCGCATGAGAAAAATTTATTAGATACACAATCATATAAATGCATGAATAATTAATATGCCAAACAATGCATGCAATGACTTAGGAACTGCATACAACTCAAAATTACACCACTTGTAGTAAGGGTTTGGAGATAATTAACCGACCTAAACCAAAATCCGAGTTCTAGACTTTGGGTTTTATTTCATTTGCACTGCTATACTTAAGTCAAAACAAAACCATATATATATATATATATATTCTTTCCTAAACAACAAATTATCTTTTCAAAATCCCAAATCTAGCGGTGTGGTGGCCCCTACAGTACACAAACACACGCCCTAAATAAAGGCCACAAGACATGACCCCTCGTCGATAGTTGGCATCTCCCGGCATCTAGTAAGCCCATCAGCTTAGGATAGAGACTCAATATAATGATGACATAGCTAATGCCCAATTCTACAGGAGGGCCTCCTCTTGTGAGTCCCTTCCCATCTTCTACGTAAAGCGGCGGTTGGTGTTATCCGAATAAAATTATGGGGAATGCGTGATCCATTTAATTTCTTAATCATATAAGTGGTTAATCCAATTTTTTAAGGTGATCAAACAATTTCATTCTATACAATCGCACATATAAATTATCACAAAAAATTTCCATTATTATATGATTAACACGCCATAGCATTCAATTACAAATTCATACACATGCATTTTCCATATCCCACAAGTATCTAATTTATATATAAGTTTAGGTGCATCTATTCTATAAGCAAAATCAAGTAAAGAGTTATCAGGAATTCACTCACTCAACCATGGGTCAGTCAAAGTAGTCTGGCGGTAGGTCGTCTTCAAACCTAGGGTCCCCTGGTCATGGAAATCATAATACTATAAGAGATTGAAATAAAACTTAAAAAACTAAGCTAAAACCCCTTAAGTTATACTTTTGATTAGTTTTTTGTATTTTTCCTGATTTTACTTAAAAGTTTAATCGTGTATAACTTTCTCGTTTTAAATCTAATTTGTATGATCTTATAGTCAATATTCATCGTTTTTTAGTGTACTTTAACGTGGTGAGATTATATTTTCAAGATGAGGCACTTAAATCTATCCATAAGTCAGAACAGTAGTGGTCCCCATGGTTTGGAGTGCTTTTAGGCTTTGTTTAGTTAATAAGCTTTTTGGTAACTTAGGAATTCCTTTGGGCTTGGGCTTAAGATTTCATTCTAGGCTCAAAATACTCCTTAAGGTTATATTTACAACTTTGATTTATACTCCTAAGGCTATCAACCACTTCTTGGGCTCTTAAGTGGACTTAAGTTGTCAAATGGGCTTATTTGCGATTCGATTCGATTCGATTCAAAGATAGTCACTTTCTTGGGCTTAAGAAGTGTCTTGTGGGTTTCTTAAGAGTCTTAAAACAACTCTTATTAATGTGTCAAGTTGCTGATCAGAAACTTAAGGGTAGTTCAGCTTAACATTTGGGCCCATTTTGAAAGTTTTAAGCTCGGTTTTGAGTTTTAGGCTTAATACACTTATCAAACTTGCCTTAGTTGGTCTTCTCATTTTGTTTACTTACTTTTATCATATTTTTAAGTGTCTTTTAAGGATGTTTCAAATCTGGTCAGTTTGAATATGAAGGCTTCCAACTTGGTTTTCCAACTTGTTTCATCATTTTCTTAAGTTTAGGTGCTAGATCATAAACTTAAGCTACTTGTATTCAAATCTTAACTTAACTTCTTTTTCATGAAACGATTATTTGGCTCATACTTTACATGAAAATAAAGGATCTCACTTTTATCATACTTCCCATACCATAGTTCATGTCTTACAAAGTTGGTTTCCTCATAAAACTTTATGTGATAGGTTTTACCTTTACCTAAGTCTAGATTTGAGCATGTTTAACTTAATGAAAGTGTAAACAACATCCAAATGACTTCTAAACTCTCACTTCCAACATGCTTCTCTTTCATTCAAGTTCTCATTTCAAGATTTTCTCAACTTAAAATCTTCCATTCCAAATGTTAAACAAGTATCTCTACAAAATACTAACTTTACATGCTTATATTTCAACTTCTATGTAAGGTTTTCTTGAGTTTGCTTCTTAGGGTGGTTTTTTATGTTATACTAACTTATGATCATACTCATATCTTCAAGAAATCATAGTCTCTTAACATGAATACTAATCAGCTAACACAAGATATACTTACTCGTCTTTAAAGCAAAAATATGATGATTGTGCATTAAGGTTCCACTTATGCTCTTTGTCTTACTTCGTCCTTCTTGCACCCTTTTTGAAAACTTGAGTTGTAGTCCTTGGAAGTGGGGTTTAAGGAGTATTCTAAGGATCCTAAAGGGGCTTTGAATGTTGGCAAAAGCAAGATAAGAAGAAGTTGAAAGTGTTGTATGTGTGTGTACTTGGAATGTAGCGGCAAGTGAAGGATTTTGTGGAGTTTGGTTGTTTCTTCTTTTGTGTTGTTTTCAAAGTGAGAGAAAAGGAAGTGAAAATGAAATTGAAAGTGAGAGCAAATGGGGAAAGAGTGGCCGATTGGAAATGGGGTAGGAAGTGTGTTTAAGAAGTTTGATTTTGTTGTCTTGTAGCATGTATAAAAGTCAATAATTGCAACTCTTAATAATGTAAGCATTAAGGGGTGACTAGTAGAGTGTAAGATAAAGTGATTGATGGATGAAAGACAAGAGTATGGACCCCCTTAAAGCAATGTTAGAACCAGCCATTAGGTGTCCTTTTGGGCATGGAATTGTCTTGTCTCATTTATTAAAGTTAAACATGTGAAATCTTGTGATAATTTATCCATATGTAGTATAAGTGAAGAGGTGATAAGAAAAGTGTCTTATCATTACTTTTTTATAGGTTATCAATTGATAAATATCTCCAAATTTCAATTGATAAATATCTCCAAATTTCAATTGATAAGTCATTTAGGGTGATTAGTTGGCCTACTTATTCATATGTAAGGCTTAGGTATGAAGATAAGGAAATTGTCTTATAGGAAATTGTTTTAGGATTTACTTCTTGAATTGTTTTGTAAATTATGATTTAATTCTTATAAAATTATGAAATTTTCTAGAGTTGAATAAAATGATTCAAATTAAATTATCGATTAGTTGCCTAAGGTTAAAAGTCCTTAATTGTTTTAAGGTTTAAGGTTTTAGGTGACTTTAGAGTTCGTAGTTTTTCGAGTTCAGGTTTTATTGATAATAAGCTTTCGAATTCGAAGAGTAAGTTCGTTTTCAATTATAAACTTGAGTTCTTAGTTTAGTTGATCCTTAGGAACATTTAAGAAGTACTCTTAGTCAAATCATAGACTTACTAAAAGTAGGGTTTACGGAAGAGATTGATAGGAGTTTGATTACTTGTATAAAGTCTTCGGTTGAGGAGCCCCTTAACTTAGAAATGAAACAATTGCCTACTTATTTAGAATATACTTTTCTATTTGAAGATTCTAAGTTGCTGGTGATCATATCATCAAGGCTAGATTCTTATCAAAAAGAGAAACTTTTATGAATTCTTAAAGAACGTAAGAGGGCAATTACATGGAAGATATTAGCCATCTAGGGAATTAGTCCCTCATTTTGTACACATAAAATTTTGATAGAGGATGGATGTAAATCGGCAGTGCAACCTCAAAGGAGGCTGAATCCTAACATGAAGGAAGTCATTAAGAAAGAGGTAGTGAAGCTGATGGATGTAGGACTCATCTACCCAATATCAAATAGTCTATGGGTGAGTTCGGTTCGGGTAGTTCCAAAGGAGGGTGGCATGACAGTAGTAGCAAACGAGAAGAATGAGTTGATATTGATGCATACTGTGACTAGTTGGAGAGAATGCATTGATTATAGGAAACTTAATGACGCCACAAGGAAAGACCACTTTCCACTGCCTTTTATTGATCAAATGCTAGAGAGATTAGCAGGTCATGAATACTACTATATCCTAAATGGAATGTCTAGTTATTTTCAAATTTCGATACCTTCAGAAGACAAAGAGAAGACTACCTTTACTTACCCCTACGGTACTTTTGCATATCGTAGAATGCTGTTTGGATTGTGTAACACACCTGCCACTTTTCAACGTTGTATGATGGCTATTTTTGGAGATTTAGTAGAAGATGTGATGAAAGTCTTTATGGATGATTTTTCCATGTTTGGTAATACATTTGATGGATGCCTTGCAAATTTAAAAAGGTTTCTATAGAGATGCAAAGAGGCAAACTTAGTTCTCAACTAGGAAAAGTGCTATTTTATGGTACAGTAAGGCATTGTCTTAGGATACAATATATCAAACAAAGGCATCGAGGTAGATAAGACGAAAATAGAAGTAATATCAAGGTTACCACCACCATCATTTGTGAAGGCTATGAGAAGCTTTTTAAGACATGTTGGATTTTATTGGTGATTCATTAAGGACTTCTCTAAGATAGCGAGGTCATTGATGAAGCTCCGTAAGAAGCGTGTACCGTTTAATTTTAACACCAATTGTTTAGAGGCTTTTAACATTTTGAAAGAAAAATTGACTAATGCTCCTATCATGGTAGTTCTTAATTGGACCATGCCATTTGAATTAATGTGTGATGCAAGTGACTCATCAATAGGAGTGGTATTAGGGCAAAGAAAAGACCAATACTTTCAACCAATACATTATGCTAGCAAGACACTCACTCCAACTCAAGCAAATTACACCACAATTGAGAAAGAATTATTAGCAATTGTTTTTGGTTTTGACAAATTTCGACCCTATCTAATTCTCATGAAAGTGATTGTTTACACCGATAACTTAGCTTTCTTGAAAGTGATTGTTTACACCGATAACTTAGGTTTGAGATACCTTTTTTCTAAATCTAACATGAAACCTTAGTTGATCCATTAGGTACTGTTGCTACAAGAATTTGATTTAGAAATAACGAACATGAAGGGGGCCGAAATTTTGGTTGCAGACCATTTCTTTAGGTTGGATAATCCACATCTGGCAGAATTGGATGAGGATGACATTAATGATAAATTTCCTGAAGAAAGCTTGTTTTCCATTTGCGTAGTAGCAACCCATAACATTCCACGGTTTGTTGATAAAGCAAATTATTTGGTTGGGAAGGTTACCACGAGTTTTGGATCACCACAATAAAAAAGAAGTTTTTTTTGGAGTTAAAACATTACTTTTGGGAAGATCCTTTTCTTTTTCGAATGTGTGCTAATCAGATTATTCGACGCTTTGTATCACACGAAGGACATAAAATTTTGTTCCCTTGCCATAGTGGACCAACAAGTGGTCACTATAGCGCAAATAGAATAGCTCAGAAAGTATTAGAGGCTAGTTTTTACTGGCCAAGTATATTTTGGGACACTCATGGTAATGTTGTAGTTTGCGATAGGTGTCAAAGATTTAGGAATGTTTCTAAGAAGGATGAAATGCCACAGAATTATATATTAGAATGTGAAGTGTTTGATGTTTAGGGAATAGACTTTATGGGACCATTCTTGAGTTCGTATGGTAATAAGTACATTCTAATTGCAATTGATTATGTGTCAAAGTGGGTTGAAGCTCAAGCTTTACCGACAAATGATGCTAAGGCAGTAGTGAAATTTTTGAGAAAGTTATTTTCTAGATTTGGAGCACCTCGAGCATTGATTAGTGATAGAGGAACCCACTTTTGCAACAACTAAATTGAACAAGTCCTTAATAGATATGAGGTACACCATAAGATGGCCACTCCTTACCATCCATAAACAAGTGGCCAAGTAGAGGTATCTAATAGGGACTTAAAAAGGGTTTTAGAAAAGACTATAGTATATAACAAAAAAGATTGAGCTAACAAGCTAGATGATGCTTTATGGGCATATCGAATTGCTTACAAGACTCCATTAGGTACTACTCCTTATCGATTAGTATATGGTAAAGCTTGCCATTTGTTAGTGGAGATTGAGCATAAGACTTATTGGGGTTTGAAGACAGCAAATTTGGATTATGAAGCAATCGGTAAACTTAGGTGTTTCTAACTTAATGAATTGGACAAGTGGCATTGGATAGCTTATCAGAATAATTGAATGTATAAGGAGTAAGTTAAACATCTTCATGATTCCAGGATTAAGCACCCCAAGCAATTTAAGGAGGGTGATTCAATACTGTTGTACAATTTTAGCCTTAAGTTATTTCTTGGAATACTTAAGTCTAAGTGCTCAAGTCCATATTTAGTGAAAAAGGCATTTTCATATGTAGCAGTGGAGGTTAAACACTCGGAAAGGGAGACATTTAAGGTTAATGGGCAACAGTTGAAGATATACCATGGAGAAGTGAATTGGGAAGAAGGAAAGGAGGAGTTAAGACTTCTCCAATTTAAGAAATGAAGCTACATACTTTGGGAACGTCGAGCTTGAGATGTTAAATAAACATTTTTTTTTTCTTTTTTTATTAGACTTTCAATTTCAATTTGTTTGTTTTGAGTACTTTGAGAATTGTTGAGTTTTAATTTTAATTAATTGCTGTTATTACTAATGGTTTGGATTGTTTTAAGTGTTTTGTTTATAGTTTCATGCACAAAGAAAGAAATCATAGAGTGAAAGTCATGGAAATTTAGAGAGAAGAGAAGAATTCATAAAGTGTGGGGACGTGATGGAAATTGGAAGCCCAATACATATCTCAACCGTGATAAAGGTAAGTATTTAACTTTTACAAGTAAAACAACCATCACGGTATCAATCACGGTTGTGATAAATTAACAGGGTTGATCCACCTGTCCATCATGACTGTGATCAATCCCCTATAAGAGTTCATACCTCAATCACAGCCGTGATCAATACCCTAAGAGTTTTTTCACGACATTACGGTAGTGATCTAATAAGATAATTGTGAAATCTAAAGCTACATATCAATCACGGGTGTGATCACACTCATGACCACAAAAGGGGGAAGGCCGTGATAGATTAAAAATTTTAGGCACCAAGCTTATCATAAGAATCATTACACCTGTAACCAAGCTTTAAAAAGGGGATTACGACCTAAATCACAACCGTGATCATGTTCCTATCACCCCATTATATGAGAAATCTCTCTCTCTCTCTCCTCATTTCTCAAATTTCAAATTTCCACCCCATGATAACACTATCCATGCCTGTCCCTCACAAAAAACCTGCATCATTTTTTTGCCACATAAATCCTTACTCCAACCCATTCTAACACTTGCATGATCATTCTCATCATAATAACACTCTTTTAAGGTATGATTTCCCTCTTTTTCTTTCGTTTTTCTTTAAATGCACAATGATTCATTTCATGTAACTTTAGGGTTTATCTATATATGTTTGCTATGATTTGTGAAAGTGTTTTTATAGTAGTTGTATCGTGTTTGTATCATCCTTAGACTTTAAATTTTGCATGAATTTGTAATGGAAGTTGCTTATTTAAAATGAAAGCCTAATTCCTTCGGATAATGATAGAATTGAGGATTATTGCAAATTGAGTCTAAGTTGATGACTTTTTCTCATCATAGTACTTACGTGTTTATGTGTAAAAATGTCACGTTAAGTATTGTTTAGTTAAGGGAAGACCTTCATCTTTAGTTAATGTTATGGCTCTGAGTTGAGTCATGTTGAATTCATTTGTAGTGGGTACATGGAAGTTAGATAAGGTTGATCATGATTAGTCAATAGATGCGATATGTTCGTAAGTAGCAAGAAGTCGAATTGGGTTTGCTTAGTTTTAAGTGTGCTTAAATTATATATGAGTTTGAACTAACAATCGATATTTATAGATGGTACCAAAACAATGAGCTACTTCTTGGTAGAAGTGACCAAGGGCTGATAGTCCTTCTTCTCCTCCTCTTCAATGTTCCGACACAGCAAGTTCCAGTCGGTCAATTGCTCTACTAGCCAGTATGACTAATGAGTAAATAGACAGAATGAAGGAGTTCACCGCAAAGAAGCTCATTAAGACACATTGTGTGGTAGATTAGGACATACTAGGGGAGTATGGCTTAAAGATAGCTATGCAATAGTTGTTAGGAAATGGACCGTGGCTAAAGTTGTTTACAATTCAAGAGAAGACATATTGGCAAACAACTCTGGCTTTTCTCTTATCCTTCAAGATTAAGTATGAATATATCGGCTCCAAAAGGGATAATGAGGTAAAGTTCTCTGCATTTGGAAGGACTTACACCTTTGACATGCTAACATTCATACAGGCAATGGGGTTATATACCCGAGCTGAACTTCAAGATGAGGAGTTTGTTGATTTGCTAGTGAGCCTGCCCCATGGAACTTCAATAATTGAATTTTTGAGAGAAATCTCCAATGAAAGCAGTTTTAGGGCAACTAAATTAAAAGCTTCTACTTTAAAGAAGACCAGTGCCTAAGTTTTCTTTTATATTCTAGTTTTTCTAAGCTCATAAATGCAAAGACTGAAATTTCCCTACAATGTAATGAATGTACACATAGAAATAAACCACCTAATTTAACTAACGAATCACATGTTGTAACTAATACCCCATTAATTGAACTTTAGGGAAATGAACTCTTTGTAAATTGTAGAATTGTAGAAAAATGTATCTCAAATAGAATAAGATTATCTAAAAGTAGCTATAGTGGATCTTGATAATGATTTGATAGTTATAACATAAGTAGAGGGGATAGATTTGGAAAATGGATTTAGAAATCGAAAGACATAATATAACAAGTGAAGTAGAATCTAATATACAAAGTATAGTTGAACCTAACCTAAAAAGTTAAGAAGAAAGTTGGAAGTGAACATAAATAATTAACTGCCAGACAATAATAATAACAAGCCAATGTAATATTTATTGCTCAAGACGATTTAAAGGAAGGAGTACGTGGAAATATTGAATTGATATTTCTAAAATTATAATACTACATCTAAATTTTAAAGAGGAAAATGATGGGTGAGGATTTGGAGCAATTTGCAAGTGAAAGATAAGTAAAACTTAACTCAAAAAGTGACGTAGAACCTTACTTAGAAGTTCAGGAAGTGAATTGAAATTAATAACTTCTTGTATATATAAAAATGTTGAACCAAGGTGATAGTTAGGAATGCTTAGCAAGAGATACATGAAAATAGAGTTGTTTTAAAAACCCTTGAGTACATATCGTTGGAAGTAAATGTTAAAGATAAAATTAGGGCTAAAGATTTAGAAAGGCAAGTGGATTGCATTCTTTTGTGGGAATGGTGATATTTGTTAAATCTAATGTTTGTATAGATAACTAATATATGAATTGGACGATTCAAATTTAAGGTAAGGATATATATATATATATGTGAGATACAGTTTGACACAAGAAACATGAAGTGGAAGAAGTGGAATTTGAGGCAGGACATGAGGTAGAAATTGCTTCAAAAAGTCAAGAAGGAAATCATCTAAGAGTTCAAATAATGAATGTATGGAATGATGTGGTGGAACTTGAGATGATAATTATTGATGATGGTGATAATGAGGTGTATAGAGTGACAAACCTTCCAAAGATATCAAAATATATAATGTTAAGTTTTGATTTTAAGGATAGGTAAGAAAAAGGATAGATCTAAATACATATGAAAAATTCATGCCAAAAGGTGAAGAAGTAGTTTTAGAAGAATTTAATAGTTATGAAGTTTGTGGTTGATGGATAAAGTGACTTGTGATAAATTAGCTTAATCTAACAGTTGATGAGAACTGGGATCTTTACCACTTTGATGCACTAAGATATTTTGACTTTTGTAATGTGTTTTGTCCTTTTGATGTACTTTCTATGTAAGTTGACTAAGAATGATGGAACAATGTTTTTATACATGATGCAAGGAAAATATAACTAGAAACAATGTACTTAATAAACAAAAATGTAATATTTTGTATGAATAGCTATGTTAATATGTAATTTCTTGTTAACTTAAGATTAAGTTCTTATATAAATTTTCTTTGGATGTAAGATTAACTTTATAAGTTATAGAAGTAATAGGCGTGTAATCATAAACGATAAGTTGTATTTTGGTTTAGTTATGTGTTGGAATCTATTTCAGTAGGTTAATTGCAAGAAAGGGAGTATAATAGGTGATAATTATAATTGAATATGTAGGTGAATTGAGACGACTTTATAATATGTTTAATAAGAGAAATCACACTATTACTATATACTCGAGAGATATTATCTTAGAGTTATATATAAGTGATATTACATTATAAATACATGTGATAACAAGCTTACTAGTGGTATTTACCATCGATATATGTATAAAGATAGAAGGATTGTTAGTTATACTTAGATATTGACAAATTAGGTTGGAGGAGTCATTGTTCATTTATTTTGATGTTGTATAAGTAAGGATTTGTAGATTACAAATTAAGTTTAAGATTTAGCATTGTATTATGATAATGAAAGGTTATGAATAAGTAGAATTGATTGAAACTTGGAATTATAGCCACTCTTATTCTCGTAAAAATTGATCCAAGAACAAAAACATCCCTATATCCATAAAGTTCATTGAAAGTAGAAATTCATCTCTAATTTACCTATAGTAAATAAGCTTATATTGATCTAATAAACCTCTATTTCAACATACCTTAGGATCAAATCCCAAGATATTTTGATATAATATTTTTAGTAAGAAAGGTTAAATTGGGTAGTAATTTAGGAGCTAATCTAAGAAGAAGCAACCCTACTATGATAGTCAAATTCTAATCCCAATAAAGTTGTAAGTTGTTCTGATTGGATATCAATAACTAACCTTTAAGACTAAGATATAAAATGTAATTTAAAAACACTAAACTTATAATTTTTCATTTCTAACTATCAATATTAGGAACAATAAAAAATAAACAAATACACTAACAATATTAAATATAGAAATAACTAAAAAGGCTTTCCAAGATAACTCTCTAGCCTTTCCACTCTTTACATTAAATAAATAACATGGAAAAGATAAAGAAAATTCAACTCTATAGTTATACACTTTAATCAATGATATCTACTAGAAAAGGGAACCAATAATTGTAGTAAGGGATATAGTTAAAATATTAAGAGACAATATTCTTCAAATATACACTGGCACATCTAGATAAACATAAGGAGAATGGCAAATCAATGATCCTTAGGTCTCTTAGATCAAGTCTTCTATTTTTTTTATGCTTGCATCATGTCATGTTCAATTGAGTTCGAGTCAAATTAGTCTTCATGTTGTGTATGTTCGATTGATTAAGGGTTGTATCAGTTATTCATCAAGTCATATCGAGTCCAATTTATTTGAGTCATCAACTATCTCACTCAAACTTGAGATAGAGTAGAGGTAAGATTTACCAGACTCATTATTGTAGGCATTTATGTTAGTGATGAAATATAAATTCGTGACTATAACAATAGCACAACTACCATAGAACAAAAGGTGCAAATGAGATAAGAATGAATAGAACTTGTATTAATTGTAAAAAAATACGATATGGATATAAATATCCTTAGGGAGAACTTAGAATTTGGTTAAGATAGAAGTTGTGGTAGAAGTTATTGTAAAAGGTAAAAAACCAAATGCATTAGATTTATTATGATAATGATAAAATGTTAGTGTAACAATAATATAATGATTGGTAAATAGAGATAACTACCATTATATAGAATTAGACTATGGAAAGATGAGAATAACGATAGTTTCCAAAACCATTGGTAAACATTTAAATAAATAATAGAATTATTCTTTAATAATATGAGCAGGCAAACAAATATTATGGTTAATAGTAGACATAATAGATAATTGTAAAGTAAAGTAAGGCTTAGAATGAATTTAAATGGTTTAATGTTAACAACATATATATATATATATATCCTAATTATGGGATAATAAACTTAAAACCAATCTTAGACACCAAGATTAGGTATAATCTAAATAACTAGTTAGATTTGGATAATACTCAAGATAAACCAAATTTTGATGTACACAAATCCTTATATTGTAAACCTACTCAAAAATGGAATCAGAAATTTTCATTGCAGGAAACTTAGAAATCTCTAGACTTAGAAATTAATGCAGAAATATATTATGAAAACAACCTTTCATAAGACCTATTCCACTGACTTTTGAAACTTAAATATTAAGCATAAGAAAACTACATTAATTAATGAACTTAGCTTAAGGGACTTGATTACCTTTAAGTCTATAAAATTAGAAGAACACCATAAAATGATTATCAAGAAAGAAATCTCCCATAAGGTATACAATATATGCTAAAAGTCAAACTAAAAAATAATAATAATATAAAATAAATAATAATAATAGCAAGTACATCACCAATACTAGACAATCAAGATTAGGAAGTAGGGAATAGGAAAGATAAGATGTAAGAGGGGATATAAAAAATTATAGTAAACTACAATGATAATTTTAGTGTGATGTTAGTGTCAATCAAGAGAGTTAGAGAATTAGGAAAATGTTAATTTAAAATAGTACAACATAAGGGTAATTAATAGGAGTTAACTCAAAAGCTTGAATAAAAGTTAGCTTAGAAGGTAAGAATGAAAATAAGATACAACATCAAAGGTGATGGTAAGAATATGCTATCTTTAGCTAATCTAAATACTATTGTTAAGCCTAAAATTTTTTATCTTTTTTGTTTTTCTTAATTTGATTTAAACTAAACCCTATACCTATTTAGTTTAAGCTCTCAACTAAAATTGAGGAAATCCAATTTCTTATATTTAAAAAAAAATTCGGAGAAGCCACGTAGTAAAATTAGGAAAAGATGATTAAATTAGAACTAATTAGATAAATCAATTCTAATTTAACCACTAACCTATGATTTGAAAAAATTTAAAAGGAATTTTTTAAGAAACAAGATTTTCTTAGGTTCAGGTACTATCCTATTAAACCCAAACGAATATTATTTTAACCTTCCAAATTTAAATTTATTTTTCAAATCACTCATGTAAGAACAAAATATATTCATAAATAGCAATTGAAATTACGTTTATTTACAAAAGAAAAAAATTATTTTACAAAAGGGGAAAAATATTTTTTTTATATATATTTTAAGTCGCCCTACAAGTACCTAATATATGCTAGTCGGGATTGAACTATCATAGTTCATTTTTATAAAATTTTAGTAGGTTGGTTTATTTTATTTTGAAAAGCATTCCAATTTAAGTACTTACATGTTAATTAATTCATAAAAATATATTTCCTTTTCTGCCCAAATTTGAAAAAAAAAAAAAAGAGAGAGAGAAATCCTTGGTTCTCATAAAAGCAAATCCATTTAGATTTTTATTTAATAAATACTTTTTTTTTTACAATGGCAAAAGATTTTTCTTTTAAAAAGCACTTTTTATAAAAAAAAAAAAACCATTGAAGTTATATACATTAAAAAAGTCACATAAAATACTTAAATAAAAATTCATACAATATTCATATATTCACAAATATAACATGTTTATTATTTACATACAAAAATTTGTTTGTGTTGATAATGAAATTTTGAATCAAGACATCCATTTTATAATATATCAACATGATTCATCAAAATAACTAATTTCATAACTATATGTTAGATATCTATTCAATAATTTACATATTTAAACATCTATTCTATAATTTATATGTCTAGACATCTATTATATATTGCGCAAACATAATTTATGGAAAATATTCTACGGTTTATTAACCAAAATATCTAGTTCAATTAAAACAATCAATAATAATCACATAATCTCATATTCAAACATGATTCATGACAAATATTTTACAAGTCATTAAATCAAAATACTTAATTTAAACAATCATGAACTATAAACACTACATAGTCTTTATATTATAGAAACAATAAATCCTATTAACTATACTACAAAAATTGCATCAAACAAGTTTTTAACATTCCTAAAAAACATGATTCTCAATTATTTAATACACAATATGCATTAAACACACAAAGAAAATAAGAACAAACAAGGATTATAGGAGTTTACCTCATGTAGTAATGAATCAATGACCAGTTTAGTGAGTTTTTGGGTGGCTTCCTGTAAGTTGGTGCTATCTTTAGAGGGAGAAAATTCATGCCTTAGCAAAAGCTTGGTTTGAGTGTGTTTAAGTGAGTTTCAAATCATAATATATGCTCAATATAAAGTATAGTACCCTATTTATACTATTAGAGCTTAGATTTAATGTAAGAAAGTGCAAAAATGAAAAATCACGGGTATGGAGACCCAAGATGTTGATTTGAATGATGAAAGCAAATAAAAACATGTTAATGAACAATGTTCATATCTTGAATTCAGAGGAAATTGCCAAAAGAATTGGATTTTGCAAACTTTATTCAAGTGTGTTTAAATTTTTTTTTTCCTTTTTCAAGCTTGAATTTATCCACAACTTAGGGAAATTAAGATGTGTTTTTTGTCCTAATTTGCAATATGCTATTTGTACTTTCCAAAAACATAAAATTAAGTTGATATCTTAAGATATTGAGTTGGAAAGTAGGTTAAAAGTAAGGAGTTCATAAAGGGAAAATTCCCTTTTTATTTTTGTGGGCTATAAATGATAAAATGGGGAAGAAGAAAAATGAGCAAACGTTGTTACCTAAATGGGCTTTGCCTATTTTATTTTGGATTACTCCAATTAAATGGGATCGGTCTAGGCCCCCTTTATACAATTTTTTTTAATAAAATAAATAATTAAATTGACAAAATAAAATAACACTAAATTTGAGGCCAACCAAAAACTAACCTGAATTGATCGAATCATGTATGCACCAAAAATAAATGAATAATTTTGAAAACGCACTTAATTTAATAAAATAAGATAACTTATTTAGTGAGTTATAATGATGCTAAAAACACACTTAAACTAAAATTGTAAAGGGCAAAAAATGGGATGTCTACAACTGTGATAGTGACTTAAGAGGCAGTAGTTTTGAGGACAAAATTTTTTTAAAAGGGGTGGAAATATAAGCCCCATACTTATGCAATTAGGTTTCAAATGGACGATTGAGGGCGCTTGAGAAAGTAACCCGATTAAGCTAAAAATTTATAAGGGAATTAGTGATATTAGTCGAGAAAATCTTAAATGCTTAAATCTCGAAAATATAATAAAATATTAAAAATATAACTAAAATAGTAAAAATTTACTATACTATTATATACGTACCAAAAGCATATGAACTAGGCATCATTAGTTAATGAACTTTTTGAGATAAATTCTATGAGTAATAAAATTATTAATTGACATAAAATAATATGTAAAAGATATGTATGCACATTAGAAAGTAAGGAGTGAAATTCAATAATACATTGTGAAAGTAAGGAGCGAGATTTAAGGGTATGCAACATAAATACATTGTGCTTACCCTGTGCTTTGTTGGAATTTCACACTTCTCCCCTACTTCGATCCATCTATTCTCCAAACCCTTTCAACCCTTTCCACCCTATCCTTAGCATGCCATACATCATAAATTCACCCTTCTCCAATCCTTAATTACATGAATTACAATAAACACTTAGGTGTATTCTCTTCAAAACAACAATCGAACAACAATGATAAACAATCATAAAATCGACATACCTCAAAGTATATTTTATCAAAGCTTATCAAAATGCATCAAAATCAAAATCTCGCAACTCTTTTCAAAAACCTTTAGACAAAATTGCTAGTGTTAGATCCGAATTTCCCAATTCCTTTAAATAAAAATGTTATTTACCTTACTCTTTTTGTAATTCATGCCAAGGAGTCTCCATCCACTAGATTGTGAATTCTTTCAAATTAAAACACACCTTTTAGGAAAAAGAGAAAAGACCTAAGGTTCCCATCTTACTCCTTAAATAGTCCCCCTGTTCTTTTACTAAACTAACCTTGAGCTTAAATCTTTATTACATTTATTTGCTATTACTTAATTATTTTCTTTTATTATTATTTTATAGGTTTTTACAAACTGTAAATTTGACATAAGGAGATGATAATGTAACAATATATTATAAGAAGCTTGAGAAGCTTTAGGATGAAATGAGTTAGTCTTTGTGGTATCCCAAAGTGTTCATGTGTATCTTGTAAACAAAGTTTGTGTAGTTTGATGAGTATATATCTTGATATAGAAAATAGAAACAAGTTGGTAAAACTACTAAGGATTGAATGATGAGAGCACAAGAAGTTAGATATTGTATATGGATCCTTTGCCACTAGTTGACAAAACTTACTATTTGGTTTACCAAGTTAGAAAACAAAAGGAATAGTTAGTTCTAGTAAAGAAAATGCAGCATTTCATGTCAAATTTCAAAAGAAAACTAATGTTGATGATAAGAGAGATAAAGAAGTGAAAGTTTGGGACAAAAATGACTTTTATTCACTACAAGAAAACATGACATAAAGTGGAAAATTGTTTTGAGATCAATGGATTTCTAGATTATATAAAAATACAAAAGAGAAGATAAATGTGAAAATAGTAGCAGAAGTGGGAGCCGATCATTTTATTTTGCTTGATTTAAGTTTCATTTAAGTTTGAATTCTAAAGTTTATTGAGAAAAGAATTAGTAAATAATTGGGCAAGTCAACTCGATTTCAATTTTCTCATAACCCTTATCAGGTGGGTTTCTAATATAAGATGAAAAATCCAATAGGGTTTTTAGAAAGTCCTACAAGATATCAAGATATATTCGGGATTTATGAAACATATATCAAATCCCGTCTCAGCATCCTTATTGATGGTTATTATTGAATTTTTAGTTCGTTTATTAAGAGTTATTAAATTCATATTTCTTTATTTATAAGTTGTAATTTACTGTTATGTGTGCATAAGAATATATATATATATATAGGCATTGTTTTACATATTATGTATTTTATATAAAGTGCATTTCTAATTTTATGGAGAGATACCATGCTTAAATATATTTTAGTGAACTTTATTGATTACGGTTTTATCATTTCTTTTATAAATCCCCTTTTATTTATTTTAACATGGCATGTTTTATTTTCATTTTGATGTTTTTCACTTTGTGATATTTCAAATAGCACTTGTTAGCAACATCTTCACCAATCAGGCTCGATAAGCCGTTTGAGATCAAGTGAACGTGATTTACATAAAAAGTACTAATTAGAAGATAATAACATTCTGATGGCCAAACAAAAAATAAAATAAAATAATAAAATAGAATAAAATTCCTACTAAAACCTACTTATGAGCGCAAGGCTAGTTTAGGTTCGTCACATGGTTAAACTCATGAATGCCTCATCAAACAATACGTTATAAGTGCTTGAAGGCAGCTTAAGTCCACGAGTGGACCTTTTCGCTTGTACACGTTGTGGCCATTGTGGGTTTACAAATCTGAAAACCATAATATGGGCCCCTCAGATATATATATATATATATATATATGTATGTATGTATATGTATAGCATGACTTCAAAATCATGTTAATTTGCCTTGACAAATAACCAGACTAACTTCTAGCTTGCTAATAGGAGCGAAGGTTTCCTCATAATTGATACAATAAGTTAAATGAAAATCTTGATGATTATCCCAGAATTATACTATATGTTCACTTTTACCTAATAGGTTCAATCCTATTGAAAAGATTTACGTCATTCAAGACATCACTAATTGGCGTAAAGTCCAATTCAGAAACATGCTTTTTTTTTTTTTGGCCAAAAAAAGAAAAAGAAAAAGAAACATGCATTTTTTTGGAGTCTAATGAAGCAATAGCATTTTCGCGGATTTCTCCATTCAACTGACTGGGGTACCGTGCAATAAGTCGCATATATAAGTAGACCTGCAATAGCATCTATTAAAAATGGAAGTAAACTGATTTTTTCCGTATCAAGAATAGTAGAAATTCTCTCATTTGCATCTTTCTTTCTTTTTTTTTTTTGTTTTTTCCCTTCCTTTCCTCTTCATTACGTAAATGAATCTGTACCCTTATGTAATAGAGTCATTCATCAGTTCGTCTTCCTAAAGTCGCACCTGTCCAAACTTGCCTTTCTTGCTGCAAATTTGACATTTTCTCTAATACCTTACTAATAACTATGCCCCATGGGCCATCCCTGTTGTATATTAATGTTGTTGTCTTCCAACGTATAGAATATTATAGTGGAGAAATTTACATATATTGGTATCAAGCTGAATAAAAAGGACATAATTTTTAAATAATTAAAATAAAGGATACATGTAATGTTAAATGGTAAGAATATAGAAAGATCTAAACTCTTTGTTTCTGTGATAGTATTGTCCATTGAATGACGAAAAGAATACAAAATAAATATATATTTATATTTATATAGGCTATTAAAAGAAATCCCTAAAGAAATTTTAAAAATAAAACCTTATATAATAAAAAGGCCTATTACAAGCCTTAAAAGTGCATTTTTCAATCCTAAAATGACCTTAATCAAGCATACTCCAATTACTTCCTTATATGGCTAGAAATTCCTTTTTTAAAAAATATATTATAATAAAGAAAATTCCTCCTAGATTAAAAACCCTATCTTAACTAGTTTATTTTCGGCTTATTTTATTATTTTGTCTATCCACATCGTCTAAGTAGAGGATATCATTTTAAGGCCATTAATTATATCTGTTGTGGCACATTTACAAAGAAAAAACCAAAGAAAGAACAAAAGAATAAAGAAGGAAGAAGGAGGATGATACGCAGGTAAGGGATGGCTCCAATGATGCTTAGCCTTCATAGATTCATCAGACAACTGCATGGGGTGAGATGTTGTTGATGGGGTCATCAATTTGTGATAATTGCCAACGTGGAATGATGGTCGAGTGGGTTAGGTTCGACATAAAGAATTCGAAGAAGTTTTTGAAATCAACGTAAGACTTTCGTAAATTCAAGTAACAGGAATCAACTTGCGAAGCCAGTTTTGCTCGACTTTACTCAAACAAAATAGGCTCCTAGCTATTAAGAAGTAATTAGAGTTTTGGCTCGAAGATATCCTAGGGAAAAGGTAGAATTTTGAATTTTGATTCAATTGGATTGCCATTGATCGAGATTGATGTTTGTTTTTTATGCTCCAACTTATAGAAGCATAGTTAGATTCAAAATACCAATAAAATATCACTTAGGATTAGATTTTTGGGATAATAAAAAAACCGCTACCTAAATTTTGTGTGTTTTTTTATTAGTTTTGTACTTGAATTTGAAATCACTAAATTTTATACTCAATTGAATTTTTGTTTGTTGAATTATATATCAAATTTTGAATTTAATAGATATCTTGCTGTCTTCATAAGATAACGTGACAAATATTTATTGGTAAAAAATATAAGTTAGAGATAAAATAATAAATTTAATAAACAAAATTTTGAGCAGATATGAAAATTAACAACTTAAAACTTGGTGTGTAAAGCTGGAAAAAATATGCAAATTTTACACACTAATTATGACATTGTCCCTAGATTTCCCTGATTGAATTTTATCTCACTAAAATTACCCCAGTTTTTAAGATTGTCGTTGATAAATTTGTTTAAGTTTCATTAGTTTAATATTTATCTATTTGTTATTTGGGTATTATTTGGATCCAAATTTATCAAAACAAAGAAAAAATAAAAGTAAAACCTAGCTCAAATGAGAGAGAGGATGACCATAGATAGAGCCACATGCACATTTAGTCATGTCACATTTGACGTACCACATCGGGTGGTATAAGTAATGATGTATGTATTATCGTCTAACCATATAACATAAATATTTGTCCTTTATTTTAATCACTTAAAAATATTATCTGCTGATACTTCAAATAGACCGCTAGGTAATTTTTCCCTATTTTATTATTGCATTCGATTACTTTACTCATTGCCGAGTGGAGCAGCACATACAATACAAGTAGGGACCCATGTAAATTGTTATTAGAAAAAGTTCATGCTTTTACTGGAACCGTCCGCTCCACCGAAGCCCATCACTATGACTACTCAGATTATGTTTCTCCCAAAAAAAAAAAAAAAAAAAAGAGAGAGAGATTCATTCCAGTAGTGGGTAAAAATAAATCGAAATTTGATAATTGGGGCATTTGTAACAACATATAGTAATTATCATTATAAGGTGAGGGAAATATCTAATTTTGTATCATCTCACACATCTAATTATCTGTCTTAATCAATATTTTCCCGAAAAGATGCACCTTGTGTGCGGATCAAAGTGAAAGAGAGTGTGGTGGTGGGTTCACCGTTTCCCATCCATGAACGTGCATTATAGTCCATTCTCATCCCTAAGGGCACCTAAGTCCCCCACACCCGTAGGCCACCATTACAAACGGCCAACAAAAAGCCACTTCCTTAGGTGGTCCCTCTAAGGTTCACTTGAGATAAATTTTGTGCTTACTTAATAGTCCATCTACTTGGCCGATTATCATTGAATAATAATAATAATAATGGATCTACAGTTGGACCATAAAGTTTTTTGGCACAGTAGTAAGACCAGGTCCTTGTATGAGATAACAAAGGAAAACTTTTGTTTGTGAAAAAGTTAAAATGAAATTGCGTTTCTATTTAAATTAAGGACAGCCAACCTCGTAAGAAAATTCTTTATATTTTAAACGGATGGTTTAAATCATCTAAGAGTTTATGCATTAATAAAGCATTTATTTATAGCATTGAGATGCCAACAACGAGTCAACAACGCCAACCACGTGGCATCCAATTACTTGTGGAGTTGTAAAGTTTTTCTTGTTTATAATAAATTGTCGACCATATCAACGTGCAGGAAGGAAATATAAAGCTTAAGCAATGTTTACTAATGCTATGAGGAAAGCAGTGAATGGGATACTCATTTAGTATAAGGACATAAATATGAAAGACTAAAGCTCATAGGACAGTCAATTGAATTTTGTCACGGTCATAAAATGCACTTATTATTATATGTTGAATTTTAGATGAACTTGGATTCTATATTACCGAAAAAATATCTTCCATGAAGTGATTTCTCGTAAGTTGCACAAACACCTCGAGCGTTATGTAAGTTTAGACACGTGATGAGGAGACTCGTGCACTCCTGGATCACACAGGACATACACATTTTCAATATGCTTATAGCATGTCCACTTATATTTTTGGTTAAGATTTAAACTTTTTTCTTTTTTTTGGTAAGACATGTTCACTTATTTTACTTAAATGATAATTAATTATCTGTGTTGCGTATATTAAAAAATATATATAAATAAAAGTTTGAACTCAATAACATAAAATAATACCGATAATATATGTTAATAAAATCAAAATTAGAATAATTTATTTTTTTTTAAAAAAAAAAAGCTTATTGCAACAACAAATAATGGTCAAATGAAAAGTGTATGAATGTTTCAAATAATGAACAAATAAAAAAATAGTAACTATAAAAATAAATATGACAGAAAATAGTAAATATATAGGTAGACAAATTTTGTAAGTAATAAGTGCCAAATGATAAATCTATGGGATGGATTTAAGTTATTTAGGCAATTGCTATGTGATTATATTTAATGTTTTAGAATTATAAAACACCAAATTATTAGTTGTAGACCATTAAAATAAAATTTTTCCTTTAATATAATTGTTGATCAACATTTTCTTAACTTTTAAAAAACAAAGAAGATAAATGGATATAATCTACTTATCGAAAATTCAAAACGCAACCCCATCGCTTTTGGTCTCTCTTCCTATTTTTGTATTATATAACCCCTCTCATTTTGTATTTTATTATTATGAGCAGACAACATACCCGCATTGTGGGTGTAAAAATGAATCAATAAGTTTTATAGTAAAAGTATTAAATAATCAGTTAATGGTAGTTAAAAAAAAAAAAAAAGGTTTCACTTTAATAGTATAGATGTACTTTATTAACATTAAAAATAAAAATTGGCACTGTGATTTGCAATTTCTTTTTGACGATTATATTTCCAATTTCATTTTAACGATTATTTGTAGATTAAGGCCAAATTCATAACCAAAATTGCTACATAAGCAACCAATTTTATTGATTTGCGGAATATAGCCTCATACTAGGGCACAATTCCAAACGAGCCTGAAACCAAACCTAGATCTACCTGTTCCCAATTCTCAAAATAGGGAACAAACTCAAACCTGTAGGACCAATTCATGGGCAAGTTCTTTGGATCTATCGATTCAACCAATAGTTCAAGAAACCATGAACCAACCATTTTAAAAATAATAATAATTTAAAAAGTAAAAGAAAATAAACTAAAATTTAGATTTTAAATTAAAATTATTTGAACCCAAAACAAATGTTATCTCTAGCTCATTATACTAAATAGCTTTTAGAAATATGCACTTATTTATATATAATCATATCCATTTTAGTTGCGATATTAGTAATATAGGATAAAAGATATAAAATTTAAAAAATTAAAAACAAAAATTAGTCTCATATTATTAAGAATGAGATTAGTTTTTTGGTAAAAGTCTATATATATTAAATTATACATACTTTTAAAATTACATTTATTACTTTATTGTAAATAGCAATGCATTAAATGTTGTAAAAGAGAAATAATCTTTTTCCATTCACATGGATTTAGTTAAATATTTAAATTTTCAATATTATTTATTTTTATTTTATTTTACCATTCTTTTCTTCTTTTATCTTTTTTTTTTTTTTTTTGTTAGCGATTCTCAAAATTGTCAGGTCCACAAGTCTTGTAAGTTAACCCAACTTGGACCTATCAACTTGATGGTTTAGCCATATGGGTCCAACCCATAAGGCTAGTAAAGTCTTGGACCCAATGTAATGGTTCTTAATAGGGTCACTATTTAGACTTAACATGTACCTAGGTCTAAGCCCTCTACTTAGTTTTCTTTAATCGATTCACCCAAAGCCAAATGAATAATTTAATAATTCCACTTTATCTCTCCTTGCTTATCATTTCCTTTTACAATGTACATTTCAGCATCCCTATATGTTAACCTAATGTCATTTCATATATATGATCATCTCCATTCCCAATCCTCACAACCTCAATCAATGTTTTTCTTGAACATCATGATTCTTTCTTTTTAATAGAAAATATTTACGTTATCATTTACATAGTTACACTTACGGTAGAACTGAATGGTAAACTTATTGATCGAGGTATCCAATCGTATCGTACTTAATTTGATTGATTCTAAGTGGATATTAAGGATTACATGATAGATTCCAGATATTAATTTTCTATAACATGCTCATATAAAATAGGGTATCGATATAACACTTTAATACCCCATACTCATTCTAAAATTTGTACACTATGGTAAATATATAAGTTCCATGGTACTTTAACTCATCTTTTAAGATTTACCAAATAATATAATATCTACTAATGAATGAAAAAGAGATTTATATTTTCTTCAATTAAAAAAAAAACTAAAATAATAATATCGATATTATATTGATATTACAAAGAATCCCTTCAAACCCAACAAAAAAAAAAATTAAACCTAAAACTAATCATCAAAACCTAAAAATAGTAACTTTAGACTTCAAGAAGAAATTTTGTCATTAGTTCAAAGAAACTTATATATATACATTGTTTCTTGTGTGCATGCACCTTTATACTTTTTCTATTTGATTGTATTGCTAACAAAGAGTGTCATTTAACATTCCAGTTTTATGTAATGTTTGAAAGTCAATTTCTTTTTATTTTTTGCATGAAAAAGAAAATTATAACTAAAATTTGCTATAAAAAGAAAAAAGTTTGAAGTTGAAACTTATAGGAAGATTAAAAAGAATTTAGAGGTCCTATGAAGTACCTTACACTCTATAAATTCTATAGGTTACTAGTTTCAAGATAGTCCTAAGGTGCTATAGAGTAAGCTTCTATTCTAAAAATTTAGGAATCTATATCTAAGAGTAAGGTATGGTTAGGGCCTTATACCTTACTTATCATGTATCTTCTTACCTTTACTTACAACTGACTTGGTAGATTTTCTATACAAGAAAACATATATATATATATGTATGTATGTATGTATGATGTAAGAAAAAACAAGTGATGACAAACAATGAGAAAAATTGCTAAGAAACTTTATTGAAATTTTGAAATGAACTAATAATATTTTTTAAATTTTATCATCTAAACAACATAAAGGCAAGTGGTCTAATCTTTATCACATGTACAGAATTCTTAACAAAGTTTCTTGACAACTTTTCTTAACATCTATCATTTTTCATGAAAAATTGGATATTACAAAACCTTTATACTACTAAAAAAAATGTACAATTTTCCAATTTCATAGAAAAGAAATTATTATACAAAAAAAATCAAAAATCACATGTAAAACTATGAAGACTATTATATTTATTTTACTTTATGTATTCTATTTCCTGTATTTTCTAATAGATCTTGTTGATAGGAGATTTTGAACATAAGCTCTTCAAGCGCATATCAACCGATCAAGGTCAAGGGTCGACCTATTTAGGCCCATAATCGACCTGTTTAGGGCCATGATCGACCTATTGGGGTCCTTATTCAACCTGTTTCAATCCATGATCGTCCTATATGAAGCACTAGATACCTGCGATCGAATACTCTTGCATGGCCAACCTTTTCATCATAAGGAGCTGTCTACTTAGTCTTTGTACTCTCTACCTTCGAAGTGTGGTTGACCTCTTTATAGGCAAAAACTTAATGGAAGGCAGGAAGTTGATAATGATTGAAGACTTACACTAGGAAAGGAAAGTTAGTTGGTTAACCTACTCTCTAATTTGTTGGCATCTGGCCACATCCACAAGATCTACTTTCCTCATTTGTTAGATGTGCTTTCCTTCTATGGAAGATCTGTACTTATTCATACTTCCTAATTTATCTCGGTCTCTCTAATGTAAATAGGAGTAGTCTACTAATGATAAGCTCTCTCTACAAACACTCATATTCTCATACTCCTTTATGCTCTTACTATTTTGCTTTTACTCCTACAGACTCCTACTAACTTAAGTATCTGAGTAGTCACATCAGACAGCACTTCGACACCTCTCACTATGTTTTGTCTCGCAAGCCTAGGTTTAAACGCTCATTCATTCTTCAATCTCTAGTAGTAGATTCCATAAACGGCATGCCTTTTGTTTCCTTGAGATTAATACATGTAAACTTTCGATTAGTGACTGTTAACTTTAGCTCTTTTAGTTAAATTACTCTAATTGACTCAAAGCTAATTTAATTGCATTACCATTACTTTAAAGTAGAGAACTCTTTTGGTTGATGACTAACATAAAGCATAAGAGAAAATGTAATGTTTTGCCTCCTAGGTGTCTACTTATAAGTTTTTCTCAAACTCTTGGTATCTAAAGATGATCTGTCATTACCATCATTGTGTTAAAGATAAGGTAGAACCTGAATTCAACCTACTCTCTTGTTCTATTAACAATTACTTTCAAATCATTTCTCATTTAATATGACAAACAATAATGTAAACTTTTACATTAGTATGCCCGTACTCAAAGTATCACAGTTACACATTTTTTATACAATAAAATAACTCTTTTACAAATACATGTTTTAAGACTATCACAATTATACTAAACCTTTGGTGAAAGTGTAACAACCACTACTTTCCTAAAAAGCTATCTCTATGTACTCAAGCCATATCGTATAGTCAATAACTTCTCTTAAGAACTCATCTTCAGCTAGAGTTTTCGAATTCTCCTTGTCACTCCAATTCTTCTGTCTATTCATTATGTAACCTAAGGATGAGAGAAACTTATCCCCCCAAATATTGTGAGCCGAGTGAGAGTGGATAAACACATAACAATAAGTATAACAAAGCAAGTATATCATTCAAGTAATTAATTCAACTACATTATCTTACAGTTTCCCAACCAAGCAATGCAAATGTGTTAAGCGTATGCTATACTCATACATGTGTCATGCATCGATACCGATATCTTAGCCTAGCCTAGCAACTTATCTGGTTCAGTTGACTCAAACTAGGCATCTAGATAGCATATCTAGGAACCTAGCAAATATTTGAGCTTAGAAATAACCACATAGAGTGGTTAGAAAATCCAGCATATAGCTGGCTTAGAAGATACAATGCAATCTCTATATGCTCAAAAACCCAACTTTTCATATGAAAACCAACTTAGCAATATCTCAGTTTTCAAAAAACTTGACCCCTAGGTCTTTTTTGTGATATGCCATGAATACATTGGATCGCACAGAAAGCAAAACCTGGCAAATCCAAGCAGACTTATTCATCATTTGTTACCTTGATGTGAATCCATGAACATGCAACGGCCATAACCCATGAAAGGGTATTTAACATTTGAGTGGGATGAGGAATGGGAAGGGAAAGGGATTTTTAACTATGAATGTGTATAGATATCATAAACCAAGACAAACACAATCAGGGGTTGAGCTTGAAATAGAGTCTGATGCGACTTACAAACACTGAATGTCACTCAGGTTTCAAATGAGAGGTTAAATGTGACTCACTAACTTGCTCAAATAAAGGGGTTCATCACAATCTTAAGGATAAGATTGATAAGAACGCAAGAAAGATTAAAGAGTTATTCGACACTCAATAACCCAGCAATGCTAGCTCTAAGAGCTCAAGAATGACTTTGCTCAAAAGAGGAAAGTTCTATGTGTATATTCTTCACTATTTGATTGTCTCTTGCTGATTATAAATGTTGCTAGCAAGTCCTAAAACCCTAGTGGCAAAAATATAAATAATGTATAAGGCCTTAAACCTAAATAATGGCCCACAATTAAAATAAGGAAAATATTTACAAAGTATACAAAATTGTACATTTAATAGAGTGGTCGGCATGTAGTCATCCAAGTTATCTGTAGGATTGGGCCCGAACAAGGGCTAATTGGCAGTCGAGTACCTAACCTAGGGTAGGATGTTTGGAAGTCTTATTATGCTTAGCCAAGCTCTTAGTGAGGTTAGCCCATAGTTGCTAGATTCATAGATTGCTTAGCGCAAACTTTCCCATGCTATGTTGAGTTGTTCTTTAGCCTTGAGGCCTTGGTTGTTTGGTCTCTTACGGTCTTAGTAGACAATAAACCCAATGTCAAATGATTCCTTTCCCTCCTTTCATCCTTCAATTATCAATCTGGCCTCAGTAAGAGCAAGCTAGTCTCGGGTTAGGACAGGTCAGCTTCAGCTTCTGGTAAGTCTACATTGGCTTCTTAATAGGTTAGCCTCGACCTAAGGATCAACGTAAACTGATTCCTATCATCACCAAGAGGTTGAAAAGAAGTCGTCCTCAACTTTAGATTTTAAGCGTAAGCCTGGATGCCAAACAGGCTCCTCTTTCCCTTTCTATTTACCATGGGTGCCAAACTGTTCTAGATCTCTTCAACACTCGTAAGGGTCAAGCAGTATGTCAAAGTCAACCTTGTCCTCATATTGTCTAGTCCAAGCTCTCATATGTACATGGACCATACCCTTGTCATTAAACCACTTCAGTCCATAAGTTTAGGGATGCAAGTAGGTCGGCAATCTCATCCTCTCCATTAGCTTAGCAAAAACGATGTTGGTGCAACTACCTCCATCAACAACTAGGGAACAGGTCTTCCCATTCACCAAACATTGAATTTGGAACAAGTTCTCCCTTTAACTTAGGTCATCTTTAATGTCGGCTCATCTACTTGTCATGGCTAAGGGTTCTCTCATCTCATGATAGATGTTAATTGCTCCTTCACTCTTAGAGGTCTTATCACTCTAGATTTCTATTTGAGCATTGAGTCCTTCACCTTTCAAAATCATGACCCTCTTGTTCGAACATTGGGAAACAATATGTCCGTAACTCAAACATTTAAAGCACTTAACTTCTTGGGCTTTGGTGTTGGGCACTCTCTCCTTCTCTACTTTCTTAGTGCTAACCTGGTTAGGTCGGCTAGACTCACCTTTCCCCATCCTCCTTTTTGGCCCTTTTTTCTTGGCATACCTCTTAGGCTTAGGGCTGCCTTGTTGAGGTCAACTAGTTGGCCTCTAATGTCGTCTTCTCCTCTGTCTCTCTACCCTTAATGCTAAATTGATCAACTCATCCAATGAGTTATGAGTTGAACAACTACAATTTGACCACATTGATAATGTCATCTTAGAGTCCGCTCACAAACCAAGCAATAGTATGGTCTTGGGGCTCGATAATCTCACATCTGGTCATTAAGGTCTCAAACTCTTGCATGCACTCTTCAACAGCATTTCGATCTTACCTTAGGTGTTGAAAAGCATAAAGCATCTCTTACTTGAAGTAGGTCGATACAAAGCATTGATTCATGGACCTCTTATAAGCCTCCAAGTTCTAATCAACTCCTCTCCTTCAGCATCTCGCTTGGTGATCAATTTATCCCACCAAAGACTTGCATATTCAACAAAGGCTAACGAAGCTAGCTTAACTTTGGTTATGTCATCACACTCATAGCACTCAAACACTTTTTCTACTCAAGGAACCTAGTCAAGGAACTCTTCAGGTTGGCAATTTAAGCTTGATGTTATCAAGTCCTCAGCTATGTGCTTCCTAGCCGATTAGTTCACCTCGAATCGGTTGCTTTTATTGGAGCTCTGCTCGGCCACATCTCTTTTCAGCCTTGGCTCTCTTCTTCAAGCTCCTTGGTTTACCTTGGAGTCAATACTCCTGTCATTACTTCTCTTCAACTCAGGTTAGTTTTCTCTTATCCTCAGCTTAGTCGCTCTTCTCAACTATCATTCATCATTATCAAGCTCATTGGAACCACTTTAACTGGTGGTTGTTCGTTCCCTTCCTTCACTTCGGCTAACATGTCTTCAGCCTCTAACTAATCCAATAAGTTTCTTAATAGAATTAGTGAGATTCTGAATTTGATATTCCATGTTATCAACACATCTCCTCAAGCTTCTGTGAACTATCTCCACTGTTAGTGATACTATCTTCTGACACTGTGGTCCATACAATAAATTCCAAAGAGAAAATTTAACAAACACGTAACACACTCAACTGTACTCAACTTAGAACCACCACTAAGACAATTGCACAGATACTACTACAACAAAATACAACTAACAATAACCTAGAAATTACTGCTACTCAATTTTTGCAACTACCCATAGCTGATGAACACTATAGCAACTAGAATCAACTACCGAAATCACTGCCACTCAACTTCAACAATAATATAATACTATGGCTACTAAGAACTCAAACAACATACTACACTATAAAATGACAACTAATCAAATGTTCAAATGACAAGCAAACTTTGAAGAACACTATACGCGTGTCTCCCCAAAGCTTTGATACCAACGAAGCTGATGCAAATCCATGAATACGTAGCAGCTACGACCCACGAAAGGGTATTCAAAGTTCAAGCTGGATGAGGAGTGGGAAGGGAAGAGGATTTTTAACTGCGAATGTATATGGATATCATGCACCAAGATACAAACACAATCAAGGGTTGAGCTCAAAATAAAGTTCGATATGACTCACAAACACTAAATGTCACTCGGGTTTCAAATGAAAGGTCAGATGTGACTCACTAACTTGCTCAAATAAAAAGGTTCACCACAATCTTAAGGACAAGATTGATAAGAACGCAAAAAAAGATTAAAGAGTTATTCGACACTCAATAACCCAATAATGCTAGCTTTAAGAGCTCAAGAATGACTTTGCTTGAAAGAGAAAAGTTCCAAGTATGTATATATTCTTCACTATCCGATCATCTCCTGTTAATTACAAATGTTGCTATTTATAGCAAGTCCTAAAACCTTAGTAGCAAAAATGTAAATAATGTATAAAACCTTAAACCCTAAAGAATGGCCCACAATTGAAATAAGGAAAATATTTACAAAGTATACAAAACTATGCATTTAACAGAGTGGTCAGTATGTAATCATCTAAGCTATTTATGGAATCGGGCTCAAGCAAGGACCGGTTAGTAGTCGGGTGCCTAAGCTAGGGCAGGATGTTTGGAAGTTTTATTATGCTTGGTCGAGCTCTTGCTGAGGTTGACTCATAGTTGCTGGACTCATGGATTGCTTGGCGTAAACTTTCCTGTTCTGTGTTGAGCTATTCTTTGGCCTTAATGCCTCAATTGTTTGGTCTCTTGCCATCTTAGTAGACGACAAACTTGATGCCGAATGGTTCCTTTCCCTCTTTTTGTCCTTCTGTTATTAGTCCAGCCTCAATAAGAACAAGTCATTATCAGGTTAAGATAGGTTAGCTTCAGCTTTTGGTAGGTCTAAGTTGGCTTTTGACAAGTTAGCTTCGCCCTGAGGATCGTCATGGACTGATTCTGATAGGAATCAACCCCCTAGACCGATTACAAGAAGCCAAGCTAGAGGACTTCAAGGGCTCATACAGAAAATACTAACTCTAAGCTATAGTTGAGATGAGAACTCCTTTTTTGATCCAACCTCCTGTCAACTTGTCTCTTAGATCCTTACGTGTATCCAACATGCTCCTGCCCAACTGCAAAGTCATGATTCGAAAGGTAACCCAAGAAAAGCTAGCTAAATCGAGCTCTCCAACTGACCACTAGCACCTGACTCCAATTTAGCTGACTTCCTAACCAAACTGATTGGCTTCCAACTTGATCTTGATTAAGTCAGCCCTTAATTACCAGCACTTCCTGTTTCTACCTATGCTGTATTATACTCCCAATGTCCAACCATCAGGCGACACATGCCTTCTGACATAACATTCTAAAATGATTCCTTCTCTTCTATAATGAATATTTTTTGTCCTTTTTACCCCTTTTTAGTATGATTCATGTAACGTGATTGTAAAATACCATTTTGTCTTTTCATACATGTAAAATAACCCTAGTGGGCAAGTATATAAACCCTCACTTTCCTTGTACGTAGCACGATATTCTTTTCAATACAGAAATTACTCATTTGAGCAATCTTAGTGTTCTTGTTATTTAACTCTTGTCTATTCCTTTTAGCAAGAAGTAATGGCAAGTGACCCATCAATTCGGACTGGTATATCATATCCGACAGATTGTAAGCCAAGTAGAATTGAGTGATGAGTCATATCCATTTGGTAGCTACTCGAACTTTACTAACCTTTTTCTTATTTGTTTGTTTTACTTCGTTGTGGTACCTCTTCATGTATTCCACCCCGGAGATGCATCAGCTTCGCTAGAATCAAAGTACAGTTCCCCAAGGGAGTGTGCAAAGTTACAGTGAATTTTTTGTTCGCTTTACTGTTAGTAACTGTTGTATCTCTTCCATAGCTACTGCAGTGTGCTTGAGTGTTCGTAAGTGTGGTTTCATTGATACTCTATTTTTCATTGTAACAACAGAGCAAGCTTGTCTCTATTTTGTTTGAGTAACTTTGGGGGACTAAAGTTGTTAATAGTTGCTAATCTGTTCGAAGAGGTATTATGCTATGTCAGATTCAAGTGTTCAGGGAGTTATTGGTGACCAGGGCAGTGATGCTCAACCTAGTCGTGGTCATAATGGGAGTAACGCCCTAGGGTTGGCTGATGATAAACTTGACAGACTCATAAACCTTATTGAAAGTCTAGTCACCACAATGCAAGTTAACAAACAACAACCCCAAGGTGTTCAACCGCAAAACCTACAAGAAAGCACCCTTGTGAGACATTATGGCTAAGTCAATTGAACCAATCGCCCAATTCGACCTCCTTTAGCTGGAGGAGTTGCTAGATGAAGATTGGAGTTAGAGGAGAATGCTGAAGATAATGAGAAGCTGGATGTTAAAGGGTTTGATAAAGAAGAAGAAGTTAATTATTACCGAGCACAAAGTCGAGGACATCGAGTCCCTTGAAGACTAGACAATGTCAAGGTGTAAATCCCTTCCTTTAATGGGAAGTGGAGATGCAGATGAATACTTAGAGTAGGAAGAGAAGGTTGAGAAACTATTTCAATGTTATGGGTATGAGGATAAGGTTAAGGTCCAACTTGTTGCATTGGAGTTTACTGGGTATGCCATCATGTGGTGGAAGAATCTAAATGTAGCCAAAGTAAGAGATGGAAGACAAAGTGTTAGGACTTGGGATAAGATGAGAATTTAGTAGGAAGTGGAGATGCAAATGAATACTTAAAGTGTGAAGAGAAGGTCGAGAAAGTATTTTAATGTTATGGGTATGAGGATGTGGTTAAGGCCCAACTTGTTGCATCGGAGTTTACTAGGTATGCCACCATGTGGTGGAAGAATCTAAATGCAACCATGGTAAGAGATGGAAGATGAGGTGTTAAGACTTGGGATAAGGTAAGAAGGTTGTTAAAAGGCAGATTTGTGCTTAAGACTTACCTACAAGATACGTTCGCAAAGTTGTAGGAGCTTCACCTAGGAAGTTGATATGTTAATGACTAAATGCGAGAATTCCAGATGTTAATGATCCGAGCCAACGTAGAAGAGCCAAAAGCTCATATAGTATCAAGGTTCATTTCTAGACTTAACTATGAAATTCGCAATATCGTGGAAGTATAGAGGTTTTATAATTTGGAAGAGGCCATCAAGATAGCGCAAATGTGGTTGCCGACACTCTATCACGATGGCCAACTTTGTTGATCACTTTGTAGATAAAATTATTGGGTTTCTCACTCATCAAGGAGCAATATGCTGCTGACCTTCACTTTGATTCCATTGTTGAACAATATTGAGAAAGGGTAGTTGTTGGAAGATATTATCTTAAGAAAGACTATCTGTTCAAGGATCGCATGCTATGTATTCCAAATTGCTCCATGCGAGAGCTATTGATCTGCGAAGCCCATAGCGGAGGATTATCAGGTCACTTTGGGGAGGTTAAGACAGCCAATTTGTTAAAGGAGAACTTCTATTGGCCAAATTTGGCCAAGGGTATCCATAAGGTAGTTGGTAGTTGTTAGTTGTTAGTTATGAAGTAAGTAAGTGTGTTAAGGGGAAGAGAGAACCCGATGAAGAGTACATGCCTCTGCCAACGCTAACCTTACCTTGAACCGACCTCAGCATGGACTTTGTCTTAAGGTTGCCCCGAACATCCAGAGGGAAAGATTCCATTTTTGTTGTAGTAGGCTGTTTCAGTAAGATGGCACGCTTCATTCCATGTCGTCGAACTAACGATGCTCTATATATTGCTAATCTGTTTTTGCAGGAGATTATCTTACTACACGACGTACCGAAAAGTATAGTTTCAGATTAGGACACAAAATTCTTGACCTATTTTTGAAAGACCCTTTAGAGAAGACTTAGAACCAAACTCATATTCAGCTCTAGTAGCCACCCTCAGACTAATAGCCAAACTGAAGTAGTAAACAAGATACTAGGCAATCTACTTAGAGCTGTTATAGGAAAGGACTTAAGGGATTCGGATTTGTGCCTACCAGTTATGGAGTTCGCATACAACCGAACTGTCCATAGCACTACTGGGAAGACCCCATTCAAGGTCATCTATGACCTTGACCCTACCATTCCCCTAGATATGATCGACACCCCAGCAACTACTAAAGAAAGTCAATCCCAAGTGGACCAAGTCCAAGAATTACATAAGCTACACCAGTCTATCATGAGGAAGATCGCCAAGTCCAATCAAAGACAATAAGAGATTGATAGCCGAGGTTACCAAACTATTTATTTCCAGCTAGGAGACCTAGTATGGATACATTTCAGCTAAGAACGATTCCCCACCAACTAACTAAAGAATACTTTACGAATACCCTAGAAGAACGAGTAAAAACCACTTTAGATTTAAGGACAAATATTTCTGACCCCCAGGCAAATGATAAGAATCAACCCCCTGGACCGATCACAAGAAGCTGAGCTAAAGGACTTCAAGGGCTTGCACGGAAAATATTAGCTCTAAGCCATAGCTGAGATGGGGACTCCTTTTCTGATCTAACCTCTTATTGACTTGTCTCTCAAATCCTTATGTGTGTCCAACATGCTCCTACCCAGCTGCAAAGTCTTGATCCAGAAGGTAACCTAGGAAAGGCTAGCCGAGCGGAGCTCTCCAACCAACCACTAGCACCTGACTCCAATTCAGCTAACTTCCTAACCAAACTGATTAGTTCCCGACCTAATCCAGATTAAGTCGACCCTTAACTACCAGCACTTCTTGTTTTTGCCTATGTTGTATCATACTCTTAACGTTTAGCCATCAAGCGACACATATCTTCTGACACAATGTTCCAAAATGATTCTTTCTCTTCCGTACCGAATATTATTTGTCCTTTTTATCCCTTTTTAGTATGATTCATGTAACATTGTTGTAAAATACCTTTTTGTCTTTTTATACATGTAAAATAACCCTAGTAGGCAAGTATATAAACCCCCACTTTCCTTATACGCAACATGATATCCTTTTCAATACAGAAATTACTCATTTGAGTAACCTTAGTGTTCTTGTTATTCAACTCTTATTTGGAGTAGTGGTAAGTGACCCTTCAATTTGGACCGGTATGTTATATCCAGCAGATTGTAGGTTGAGTAGGATTGAGTGGTGAGTCATATCCATTTGGTAGTTGTCCGAACTTTGCTAACCTTTTTCCTATTTGTTTGTTTTGGTTCATTGTGGTGCCTCTCCGTATGTTCTGCCCCGAAGACACATCAAATTCCTATCATACCCAGCCTTTACTTTGTAATTTTGTCAGCTTTAGGATCTTAGTATCAAGTTCACTTAGGTAAACACCTTAAGAGATTGAGTTAGTTCCTAGATTCTTTTCCAAGATAACATAAATCATAGCAAATGTCATATATGCATTCATTAGTATCAACATAACAACCAAGCTTAATGTTGTGTAACTATTCAATCAGTAACAAACATAACAAGTAACATAACTCACCAAGCGATACATTAATTCGTAGCCATCAAATAGCACAACAACTTACAATTAATGTTCAGTCAAGCCAAAACATCACAAAGCATACAAAGTTATGAGTAAAAAGAAGTCTACTCAAATACATACAAATATCCACTTACCTTACTAACGGTATATTCCCAGTCTTACTCATTAACATAAGCTTTCTCTTCCATAAATTTACCTAGCAATCAATTACAGGATATGAGTATATATATATATACCACTTAAATACTTGTTTATTGGTAATTAGTTCGTTATAAGCTGATTCCAATTCAGTCTTTGAGTTTGATTCTGAGTTAACTTTTGAAACATCCTCTTATTACACTATCTATTTTTATAAATGATAATTTTTTAACCAATCAATAATTTTTATAAGTTACCCAAAATTGTCAAATCCTCTGAATTAGGTTCTGAGGAAATTTCTTGTAATTGAAAATCCTCCTAAGCTACACTGGTGTCATTCATAATATTAGTTTTATCCTCTGACATAGCTTCTAAGTTTTCTTAGTTTAAGGCCCTTTAGCTATAAGATTTTTAATAAAAACAACCTCTGACCAAGCTTCTGAGTCCCCTATTTTTCATTTTACTCATCATTTTTGCTTTTGACTTACCCACTAAGTTTTAATTTAATGGAAATTTCACGTCCAGAATCTTTTGAATTATCATCTACCTTTAATCAATTTCCTATATAGAGCTAATTTACCAACTTCTTTCCAAGTTACAATTGTGGAATCAAATTTAAACATCAAAGAATGCGCTAAATCAACCTTCCTCCATTTCATTACTTCTTAACTCTTCATTCCTTACATCACAATTCATTAGTTGCTTCAAATTCACTAAATTAATCAAATACTAACTTCTCTAATTAAACCTAATTCACCATTTCCCATAACTCCTCACTTTATCAATCAACCGAACTATTCCAAAATAGTACAAATACTTCATTAACTAAACCAACTCATAATCTAAGTGAGATTATTAAGAATGTAGATTATTTGTCATTAAAATCACCATCTAATACCTAATTTAGGGCTAAAAAAATCACAAAAAAAATTTAGAAAATGGTTTTGCAAGAAAACTTTTCATAGCAATTCAATATTAATATAAGGTAGTTTACATAAAAATTTCAAAGGCAAAACTATATCGATAGCCCTATTTATTTTAATATCGAAAATTGTTCAATTTCTCCCATTTCTTAAGAACGTATATGATAACTACCAAATTTATACAAAATAATGTTTTTCCTAGATTCTATACACGAAAATATATAAAAATAAAATTTTCCATAATATTCTTAGCACTTTTTATATTTTTACAAAATTACTCAAAATCAGACAAGAATAAAACCTCATAGAAAAATGGAGCTCTAGCTACAAGTAGCTCTTCCACCATTGCCGACACAACTAGACGGTGGTTGCTGCCCCTTATGGTGGCGACATTTGGTTTCTAGCAACTCACTAGCCACTTGTATACTTTAAAGCTCAATTTCGTACCCCAATTTTGCTAATTTTTCCTAATTTCTTTCTTCAGCTTTCTCAACCTTTTACCTATTTTTGTTATACCTCCCTTTGCATTCAAAATATTTCAAAGTTCCAAATTTTTCAAAGCCTTTGTAGAATGCAAAATGAATTTCCTTCTCTCTCTTCATGGAAAATTCACTTATATACTAAACTTTAATTACATTAAGACACTATGCCATGGACTTAGAACTATCCTTGTCTCCTACTATAACTAAGATGGAAATTCCCAACTGTTCCCAAGTATTTTACATAATCTTTATTATTTTTTTATAATTTCCTAAGCCTATTTCGACTTAAAACATAATTTATCATATATTTTAATTAGTTTCGGGTGCATATATACGCATAATAATTACACATGGAATATATACATATATTATATATATTATTTTGTGTCATCTAATATTTTTATTACATATATAATTTATTTCTAAAGTTTCGTGATCATTTGAAATTCTAATTTTAAGTTTTTGATAATTACTTATCATAATTGGTAAAAATAAATTTTATTAAAATTAAACATTATAAACACTTTATTTTGAGGAATTGATATTATTAAGACTATTTGTCTAACTTTTACGAATTTATATTAAAATTTAGCTCAATTCGAATAAAATTGTCCAAAAGCCCTAAATTGTTCCAAATGCCTTAATTCATGTTAAAACAAATAGTTCAGATATGGTCATTTAACTTAACCTATTTCTTAAGCTTCTATTAATGACTTTGCTTTATTACTTCCATTAGCTATACTCCCTAGGTCCCTGATGTAGTAGAAGTGGTTCGCCACTCTTAAGTCTTGGGTAGTAGGTCGAAAACCAGGTCTTACAGAAAAATAGATGCTATCAAGCCTAATTTCCTACTTTATTTTCCTTAGTCAAATCCATTTTGAACCCTATACCCATGCAGTGTAAACCCATAAGTAAGAATTAAGGAAAACTTGATTTTTCTATTGACTTTGAAAATTTTGGTGTAGCCATCCAAACAAGGTCAAGAAAAAGGGTAAGTCGAGATCGAATCATTAAAATGATTCTAACTTAGCTATTAGTCTATAAAAAAATCATTTTTGAAAAAGCAAATATTTTGGGTTTAGAGGCAAAGTTATTAAAACCTAATTACCACCTTAACCTTTTAAATTCATAATCTATTTCTTGAAGTTCCCTTTTATTTTGTTTCTTTTCTTATTTTTAATTTCTTTTTTCATTCTTTAATTTTTTTTTTATTTTTAGGAAAATAATTTTCTATTTTTGTATGGTCATGCTATAGGTACCTACATATTCGTTTAATCAAACTTAGATTGCAATAGTTCCTTTTTTCTTATAAAATTTTAGCCAATGGACTTATTATATTCTTAGAAGTAGCTGAATCTATCTTTTATAATCATTTGTTCTTATCTGAGAAAAATTTCTAGGTAAAAGTCTCTTTTTTTGGTGTATGTATATTTTGGAAAACGTCTTAATTTTTCCTAATTTTAGAAAAAGGATCCATTTATTTTTCTAGATGAGAAAGCAATTTTTTAATCTTTTAATCTCTTTTCATTATTTATCATTTTTAATTTTTATTTGTTTATTTATTATATATTAAAGGAAGAAAAGGGGAAAACAAAATGTAAATAAGATCAAATAAATGAGTAAATAATAGTAAAATAAATAAATAAATAAATAAGAGGGAAATGGACCTAAGTTGAAATGCTGGTCGAAGCTCTAACAAATCGAGTATTTGGGCAGCATTGGTTAAGTGATTAGGTTAAGTTAGCGAAAATAGAGGCAGTCACCATCACTACTCCTACGACTCTATAGGGTAGTTATTGAGAGGAGAGAAGGTGTTGTACTTAGGATTTTTTAATACAACAAACATGACTATAGTGGTGGTTTAAGCTAGAAAGAGGCAAAGAAGGTATTCTTGAGATAGAGCTGTGAGGGTTGGTTAAGGTTTGTTGATCAAGGCCCCTAAAGATGATATCGAAACTCATGATAAGATTTTTATGAATCTTCAAAGGCTCAAGAATTCATTACAACTAGTTTTGTAGCTCGACATTGAGTTTTGTGAAAGAAACTTTAAGAGAAGTTAAGGTGGATCAGTCACAAAGGTGAAGACAGAGAATGAGAATTGAAGCTCAAATGGGTGTTTTTGAATGGTGCTTGATGCTTTAAATGCAATCAAAGACCCTTATTTTCATACTAATTCAAGCTTGAATTCAAATGTGCATGTCAAAATTTTACAATAATTCAATTTTTTGAAAATAGAATTTTTATCGAGCTTAAAATTGAATTCATCACATTTTGATTCAATTTAAATGAAACGAATTGTCAAAATGTGTTCCTTTTGCTCTATTCTTACTTGAGTGAACAATTAAAAAATTTGATTCTCATTTAAGAAGTCTAGTTCATGCAAATTAAATTCAAAAATAAAAGTGCACGCTTATGTTTTTGTAAATTTTAAGCTCATATTTGACCCCTTCAATGCTTGAAACATGGATGAAAAAATGGATTCAATGCAAAGTAGGCCATAAGCTATTCACAATTTCACTATTAATTTGGTGAAATTGCAAAGAAAAACATGTGAAAAAATAACATTGAAACAACCAACCAAGAAGGAAAAAACAAGAATACATGCCGAACATATGCTATGTATGCATTTGTTATGTGTTTCACACATTCTTGCCCCAAGAAAATGCACATAGGCACCTTAAGAAGGACTTTAACTAGGTTTTTTTATACGCACACCAACTCCTAGCCAATGGGGTTAGGCTTGTTTCCTTATTCATTTATGTAATTTATTGAACATAAACTATTTAAAGAGTAAGAACCAATTTTGCGCTTTAAATCTAATTTAGTACATATCCAAGCTTAGATCAATTGGTTTCTTAGAAAGTGTAATAATATCTAAGAACAAGTCTAGTTTACATATGTTTTTAAAATTTTTAAATTGAGAAAATTTAACTATTTTTCGAACTTTAATTCGATACCCATCCAATTAATTCAATATTCATTTTCTTGTAAATCGATCAATTTAAATCTAATCAAGGCACCACTTGAAGTCATAATTAATTTAAATTGGTCTTATCTTTACAATATAAAATTAATCAACCTCGACCATAGTCTAAATATCGAATTTAAAAAAAAAATTAATATTCTCAATTAAGGCTCAAAACTATTAAATCGCACATACACACTTCAATTTATAAACCCTCTGACTATGAAAAATGAAAAGACTCTTGAAATGAGATGTGAATGCTATTGAAATGACACCTTATTTTTCTAAAAAAAGTCTTATTTTCCTAATTTTTTTGTATTTTCCATTTTTTATTATTTTTCCAAATTTTTTATTTTATACATTTTTCTTTTTTTATTTTTAATTATTTTTTAATATTTTTATTTTCTATTCTTTATGGGTTTTTTCTATTTTTTGCGTCCTTCCTAATAATGAATCTTTTTTCTTTATTAAATGAAAACCCTAGAACTACAGGAGAGTAAAATAGGACATCTACAAAAGCACAAACGAGAAAGAAGGGCGACTTTATAAAAAGCAACAAAACCGCCCCGTCATAATCTAATCAATTAACAATTTTAGCGAATGGATATATCTTCCTCCATCTTGTCAGTTGATGGCAAGAAGCAAGTAAATCTCCACGAGAAGATTGAGAAAACACTATGTGAAAGCGACTCATAAACCAGATCAGGGACTGTCCCCGACCACCATCAACAATTGGGGACCATACTTTCTCTTACGGATGCTTTACTTTTACATCCAAACACGATCCAATCCTTTATAATAATTTAGATAGATAGATTGAAAAATCAATCTTTCCCAACTTCTATTTTAATCAACTCTACCATTCCCTTATGATGTGAATTTTAGTTTTCCACATGATACCAGAGTTATGACAGTAGCATCTATTTCATTTCTTTTTCTTTAGACTTAGTTTATCCTTCTTGATTAATTCTTTGTTTTTTTTTAATATCATGATCTACAATCTATTTAGAGTAATATTATGTAATTAGAACAAGCGAATTTAAATCCAATGTACTTATCCGAATCTAACAATCCTAATATGGTAATAGTAATCATAATTTTCAATGATATGAGTTATTTAGGTTAAAGTAGATCAATCAAGATAGGATTAGGTGCTAAGTTGAAGTTAGGGTTCATCAATAGAAGTATTCCTAAACCTAACCAAAACTCACATGATTTAATCTGTTGGGTTGAAACCAATCATATGGTTCACTAATGGATTCTCAATTTCATGTTGGATGATATTTCTTAGAATTTTCTTGATGCCCAATGTGCCTTGCATCTTTAGAATGAAATTAGAGAGCAATATATTGGTCAATCTATCAATTAAATTATGAAATTAATAGCATGAAACAGATGAATCGGTTTGTTGGAGCTCATTAGAATAGATTGAAGAGACGCTGGGATGAACTTCGGGCACTTCATAGTTATCTCCTAATTGTATTTGTGATTATATAAAAAGTAATATCAAAGAATTTTTCTTATTAAGAAGTTTAGAGTCGCTTTCTCTATCACTAATAAGTGCTGTTTGTTAGACCTCTCCGTGGTGAGACCTTTTCCTCCTAGGGAATGCTTCCTTACATCCTAGTGGTGTCGTCCAGGGATTCTTTATTTTGTCCTTCTGTTTCTCTTTTGTTAGGTACGTCGGTGTCTCATTGTCTCTGCCGTATCCTTTTAATATTGATCTCTTAACGTCCTTCTCATTTAGTTTTGTGTCATTTCTGGTGTCTTTCTAATCTTTTGTGTTATGTTTACAGATTTTGCCCGCTGGTTATGGAGGCTATAGAATTCCCTGTGAATGAAGATGAAGAGATTATTATATCTGATCTTGAGGTAGCAAAATGGAGATCTGAATGCTAACTTGTTGGGAAGATTATTGCAGACAAGACGCTGTTCAAGAAGGCAGTGATTTCTATTTTGAGCCGGGTTTGGGAGAAATATGATAAACTACAAATATCTCACCTAAGGGAAAATTTATTCGTTATTTGCTCGAATGAAGAGAAAGTTTTGTCAAAGATTTTAGATCTTGATCCATGGTCGGTCATGGGATATCCTACCATTCTTCAGCGCTAGGATGCATGCAAAAGATTGGATGAGCTTGATTTTTCTTATTTCGACATGTGGATGCATCGGTATGATCTCCCATTGCAATTTCTCACTGAAGAAAATGCAAGAAAGATTGGAGGCAGAGTTGGTGAAGTAATCACGGTTGTGGATTGTTCTATCGTTAAAAGAGATTCCTTTAGAATCCGTATAAAATATAACATTTTGAAGCCTTCAGTAGAAAGTATACGGATATCTAATGGAGACAATTATTTTAGAGTTCGTATTCGTTGAGAAAAACTGCCTGAGTTTCGTTTTGCTTGTGGAATCATTGATCATACTGAGAGTCATTGCTGTTCTAAGGACGTCGAGGGATTTAAACATCGTCGTTTGGATACTAGTCTCAAGGCTAATACGGTGGGATTATCCATGAATGCCAAGCCGGATAAGGAAGGAGATTGGATTTTTGCGAAGTCCACGGAAGAAGATGATGCAAAAACGCAAGAATTGAAAATAGGGGAAGGAAGCAATTCGGGCATGATTTGTGATTCCGAAAATTCTAAAACGATGATCGAGGAAAATGTGATAAATTCAACGGTGAATATAGATGGAAAGTCTATCACAATATCGGATGCAAGTAAAAGAGGAGATGACACAATGGAAGGAAGACATTCTTTTGAGTTAAATTGTTCACTTAACCCGAGTTTAGTCGGGTCTTATTCTAACCCGATGGATGATGGCCATCCTCGTTAATCGTTCTTTCTCAAGCCTATGTACCCTGTTCTTCTTATAGCCCATTCTCCCAAATGCCCAACCCAACTGAAATCCTTTCTTCACCTTTTTAATCCCGTGATGTGTCTCTATCTAAAGCTCCTGTTTTTTCCTCTTTTGACCATTCCTTTGTGAACCCTAATTTTTCGACCCCTGTTCATAACTTTACCTATTCTCCTTTAGATGAAACCGAACCTCCCTTCTTGCCTTCTTTCAAGCCTGCAATTTCGCAATATACCAACCTGCCAATTCTGGAAGCAGCTGTTGTTAGGTCCTCTCCTTTATCTTCCTCCATTCCTTCAACCCCAACCAAACCCTTGCTTAGAGTTGAAGAGCCTGATAGTGAAGGGAGTACGCCTCAAAGTACTCAAAAAGATTCACCGCTGACAATCTTAGCACAAAGGTCTGAAGAGATACTTGAGAGCTCTCCTTCTACGAAGGTCATCCCATCTCCGATGACTAAAGCTTTGAGTACATTGTCTATTAAGCGAAGTTTAGAGGAGTCGTTTGTTGAAGTTACATAGACATGTGTTAAGAAATTGAAGAAATCTGAAGAGGTCCAGGAGCATAAAAAAGGAGGAGGAAGAAACATTCAACGTAAGGTCAGAAGGAATGTACATATAAAAAGGAGGCGGTCAACAAAAGGGAAATTAGTCTTTGATAATCATTTGTTTGATGTTCGTTTTGATGAAGTAGAAACTCTTGCATCTGAAGGCTGTGGTGGCTAGCCTAGTTCAGCCACCCAAGCACCATGATTGGCTTAGTATGGAATTGTCGAGGACTGGGTCAATCCTTGACGGTACAGGAGCTTCAAAGCATGATCTTTAAATTTCGACCTACTTTCGTTTTTCTTATGGATACTTGAAAGAAATTCAATTATGTAGATATGATCAGAAGGAGGTTTCCTTATGATGGTTATTTTTATGAGGACCCAAGAGGTTTGAGTGGCGGATTGGTGTTATGGTGGATGGATGGGTGGTACAACGACTCATATTCTGCAATACTCTGAGAACTTGATCAATACGAGAGTTACCATAAGTTCTGGTATTCAACTATGGATTTCATGGTGTTGTGCGAACCCAGATTATTATGGGAGACTCAGGTTCTGGGATAAGTTGACGGATATTTTTGCTTATGTGCATGAAGTTTGGCTGGTTATTGGTGACTTAAATGAAGTAGGCAGTGATGATGAGAAGAGTGGAGGAAACAATAGACCCCCGAGACAATTAGCGGCTTTTAACAGTATGTTATTTGATTGCCAACTCATGGATGCTGGGTTCAATAGACATAAGTATACTTGGTCGAACAGAAGGGTGAGTGATGCTCTTGTAAAAGAAAGGCTTGATCGTGGATTGATTAATCAAGATTGGTTAGAAAGATTCCCCACCACACAAGTCACGCATCTTGTTGCAGAATCTTCTGATTACAGTCCGATTCTTCTTGAGCTGTATAAAAGAGATACAGTTGGGCCACGGATTTTCAGATATGAGGTGAAATGGAAGTCAAAACGGGGATATTATGCTATTGTTAAATCCAGCTGGAACTCGTGTGAACAACCTGCAGATTTAATGGGGGTAATGAGGAAGTTGGGTTCTTGCAGAAGAAAGTTGATTCATTGGAACAAGCATGTGGTTGGAAATGACAGGCGAAATATCCCCGTTTTTACCCCCATTAAATCTGCAGGTGCTATCCCCACTTACGCCATGAGTATTTTTAAATTCTCTTTTAACGTGGTGTAAGGAAATGACTGCGGTTATTGCTAGATTTTGGTGGGGAGGAAGTGAGAGTAAAAGAAAGATTCACTAGAAAAAATGGTCTAGTTTGGCTAAACCAAAAACAGAAGGCGGCTTTGGCTTTAGTGAGTTGATTGACTTTAATAAAGCTCTTTGAGGCAAACTTGCTTGGAGGATTTTAAATAGGCCCGATGATCTTTGGGTGGTGAGAGTCATTAAAGGTATTTATTTTCCAATGACTGATTTCTTGGAAGCTAAGAGAGGGAAGGGAGAATCTTGGTGTTGGCAAAGTATTTTAGAGGGAAGGGACCTTATTTAAAAGGATTACATTTGGCAAATTGAAGATGGAAGAAGTGTTCCAAGTTTTTAAAGATCCCTGGATCCCTTCTATTGGAGGCTGCAAGTTGTAGAATGAGAATAGAATGGAGGATTTGGCAGACATGAAGGTGAATGATTTAAGGAATGAGGATGGGACTGGATGGAATTTAGAAGAGATTGAGCAAGATATTACAAAAAATCAGAAGAGGGCCATCTTAGATGTGAAGATTGTTGGAGATAAAATTATTTGGCCTAGCGCTAGAAATGGGATGTATTCAGCCAAATCTGGTTATTTATTCTTGCAGAAGAATAAACTTCCTGAGACTCATGAGAAAGCATCTTCATCCTTTGTACCAGACAAAATCCTTTGGAAAATTATCCGGAGCTTGAAAATTATACCTAATTTGCAACATTTTCTTTGGACAATATGCTCTAATTCGATTGCTTGCAATCTGATTTTATTTAGGCATAAAATTCAAAACGATCCTCTTTGTTTGTTTTGCGATAACGAGGAATCTGTTGAACACATTTTCTTACATTGCATGGAAATCTCTTTTTGAACACCACCTTGCTTCTTCTAATGCTCACAGGATTCAAGATTGGTTAGTAGTGTTAGCAAAACAACACTTTGAAGACCAATTTCAACAAGACTTTTTTTATGAGCAAAATTGCCGTTATTCTTCGGCGAAGTGTGGAAAGAAAGAAGCTCCTGTTCTATGATTCACTCATTGCCTAATCCAGCAGCTACTTTATGCAGGATTGATATCAACTTCCGGGAGCAACGTTTTCTCTTGTCAAGAAAATTCAATACTGATTTGCTTCGAAATAACTTAGTTCAATCTTCAACTCATGTGGATTTTGCAGCTTGCAAACAGGATGTTAGTGCTTCCTCCACTCAAAAGTGGACGTTACCAGAGGCTGGTATTCTAAAATGCAATAGCGATGCTTCCTTTATGCATAATAACAAGTCAAGCAGTATTGGCATTGTAGTAAGAAATCAATTTGGTGACCTTGTTGCTGCTGTTGCAAAAGAGATCCAAGCTGATGATGTGGAGTTTGCTGGAGCAATTTCTATTCGCGAATGTATTCATCTCGCACTTACGAAAAGATGGGAAGTCAATTATTGTTGAAAGTGATTGCAGCTTGTTGATCGACAGCATTCGAAACTTTGATTTTTGCCAGTGGAGAACTTGGCCTGTTATTTTGCAGATTAGAGCTGCTCTTTCTTTGTTTGATTTTATTTCATTTCATTACATTTCTAGGGAAGCTAATAAATGTGCGGACTGGGTTGTATCCCAGGGCAGAAAGGGCAAAAACCTCGATGTTAGTTTTAATTCTCCACCACCTCTCTTCTGGAGAAAGACTTTTCAGATTGTACTCCCCTTCATTTAGCAATTTAATACTATTATTTCTTCGGCCAAAAAAAAAATAAAAATTATTTTTTCTTATTAAATATAAACTAAGCCCTTTTCGTAAGTTCATAGTACCCAAGATAACTAAAATAACATTAAAGGATATAACAATGAAAGGAAATACAAGAAAGCGCCTAACGCATAAAATAATCAAAATGGTATAAAGGATATAAACTTCCAATAAATACTAATCGATTAAAGTAAAAAACACAAGAAGGAAATAAAGAAAGGTAGGAAAAAAAGTATGATTGCGAATTCTATTTGAGGTTTTCAGTATTGAATGAACAAATAACTATTTGGATATAATGTACTAAACATCAAAACAAACTACATTTGATTAAATTCTATAATCAATACGACTAAAAAGTAATCAGTTTTTAATGAAATCTAATATGCTTCGGAGAGTTTTAAAAACCATATTCATGGGATCCAATATGATACATGGATCACAACAAAATGAAATCTAATATGCTTTAGGGAGTTTCAATAACCATATTCATGGGATCCAATATGATATATGGATCACAATAACCCGTGTCCATCACAATCTATCATTATATTGACAGGGGATAAAAAAAAAAAGTAAGAGTAAAATCCACTAATTCATCGTAAAAGCAATATCAAAGTCTAATTCCTGTCAAATACAAATTAAGCCTTTGTATAGGCTCATAAAACCTTAGATAACTAAAGTGACATTAAAAGACATAAACAATAAAAGGAAATGCCAAACTTAAAATAACGAAAATAACATAAAGGACATCAACTTCCTAAAACAAGTACTAAACATTTAAAATAAAAACAACCGCAAGGAAATAAGAAAACAATGAAAAGGTCGTACGATCAATAAGCTATGGAGGGCTGATCAACCTTAGCCGATTATAGGACCAGTCGCTAGCTCGATTAACCTATGGGACCAGTTGCTAACCCAATCAACCCTGTTCCCATGTAGATCGGTTGACCCTCAATCTTCTTCTTGCGCTGGACCCTAACCTAGAAAGACGGCTCAACCATAGTTGCTTCCAAGTCTTTCAATCTTAAACTTCTTGATTGTGGTCCTATACAATGTCTACACCAATTTTTATAATTATCATTGTCTTTTTGCCTTCCTAAGTGTTTTGTTTTTCAAAATGGGGTCTATATTTTGGAAAATGTTCTAAAAGAAAGCTTTTTGAATGTAAGTTCCAATTTCAAACTTTTAAAATCATAAACCTTATTTAATGAAAAAAAATAAATAAAGAAGACATAAAGTATAAATTTAAGCACATTCTAATATGTGTTTGGTTTAAGAAATGAAATAAGATAAGGGTGAGGTAATGCACAAATAATAATTATTGTTTATTTGGTTCGAGGTTACTTATACACACTTGAAAACTCTTGTTCTAGTCATAGTTCTAGTTACTACAGTCTATGCTCCACCTCAAAGCCTAAACACCTATTGCCAAAGTTACTAAACCAACCCCACTTAACCCACTTGACTAAATCTATATGATTAGACCCACTCAATTCAACCTATGTGACAAAACCTATTTCATGACCTCGGTCATCAAGGAACTCTAGTCCCACCTAGGTTATGTTGCCAAAGGTGTGCTAAGGAGGAACAATCATTAAGGTATCAATCTTAAAACATGAACATATGGGAAATGAATCTTTCCAAATACGAAAGAAATTATAATGGGTTTAAAGGCTTTAGCAATTGTGTGAAAACTATCTCTACTAATATGTCTCACCGTAGAAATAAACCTAACACCACTAAATTCAAGTTTGGTATGACTTACAAGTAAAAATATAAGAATTTTACTCACCGTAACTTTGTTAAAGGATTAATAAGAATAAGGGTAGATATTGAGAGGAACCACTCAATTAAGGTTTTACAAAGATAATGATATTTACTTATAACAACTACAAAAAGTTACAATTTAGAGTACAGCATTAGCATAAAAGAGTAAAGAGTAAAAGTGGTTAAAAAAAAAAAGTTCCAAAAGCAAAAGATGCAAAGGAAGTGCAAACGTAAGCCTTCATAGATATAGAGGACATAATTTATATGGATATAATAAGTCTTACTTGGACTGTCAATGTTGAGGCATACATCTTCGGAAGCTTATCTAGTGTGCCTCTAGTAGATAAGACGAGAGAAGAGTTGATCTAGTAGACATATGAGTGAGTTGGCTATATTGGTCAAGCTTCGCTCCTAAATGTATAGTATAGTTAGTGCAAGGGCCTTGCCTTGCTCGATACCTATTGGACTCTAATTTGTCCATTGGATAGTAAGGGCTCCAGGGTAGGGTTAGTCGAATCATAGAAGGCTAATCAACATTCTTAACCTAATTAGTCAGACATTAGGATTGGCTAATCACTGCTGCTTAAGCACTCCTAAAGATTGCTCTCACTTGGTAAGCTATTCATGGTCAATCAATCAGGATCTTCCACCATCTAAGCAACTATTTGAACAAAGTTTTCACTGGAAATATGATATAGTTCATAGCAATATGTGAGAGTGACTTTGTCTAAATTGAACTATCCTAAGGTTTTAAAAGCCTTGAAGGCACACTCTAATGATTAGACCCATCAACCAAGCAATAGATTCGATCAAGTGAATTGGATGAGTGGATCACATTTGATTAAGTAGATCCAACAAGTCACATGAATAAAGGTAGTTCAATGAGCCAACTACCAAGTGATTCCACTAGTTCAATCCAATCCATGAACTTTGGAAAATCTAATAGGAGACTAAATATTGTTAAAACACCAACTCAATTTATTAGCCATGGCTAATCCAATTCAGTCTATTGAGTTTAGCAAACTAATCAAATAAATTCTTAAAATTTAAAAAAAAATACACAAATTTGTACAATGCAGTTGGCGATCATTTCTTCATCAAGCTATATATACTCCAAATCTTTTTTATTATTTATTTTTTTTCTTTTAGCTTTAAAATCATGACATTTGTTGATGTCATCATAGAGTTTGCAGCATATTTTAGTTATAGTAACATGTTTAGTATACTCGCAAAAAATCAAATCAAAATATAGAGACCGAGAAGCACAAAGTCAATTTCATATTGTATTCTAAATACAGCCGGTAATGGCAAATCTACTCAGCATTGATAGATGATTAGTTCCCAAATTTTCCTAGTTCAAAACTAGGCACTTTTTGGTACCCACTCCACAAACACATGGAACCCACTTTACGTTTACCACCCACGCACTAACTTTTGCTTTACCATATTATGTAATATACAAATTTCACGGTTTGCTTAACAGAGCACGGTATAGCCTGATTGGTCTATATCCACAAGTCTTGGGTTGGTGTTAGTGCTACAGGCCACTGTACTCAGGGCCAGTGCGCACCAAAAGGGCTAATGAATCACATAGAAAATAATAACTACTACACTACACGTATTAACTGAGAATAGATGCAAGTGACAGATCCATCAGACATTATCTGTCATAGTTAACCACTCAGCATCAGTCCTTGCTTTGCTATTGCTTTCCAACACAACATAGGACTGATGACCACCACAATCTATCATGATTCATGGGGCAATAATTGATCAATTGCAGGTATCATGTTTGAAGCAATAATGGAATTGAAGCCTTTGCATTTTAATCCTTTTGCTAAGCCAGCCACACCAGTACAAAAATCATTATCTAAAATCATCCTTTAATGGTTGTGCTCAATAAAATACGCCTGCGATACAAAAATTTTATGCAGTAAGCACAGCAAAATTTAATGTCATAAAATTTAACTTTCTATGCTGATATCGTTGCATATTGATCCAACAAGTTTTTGTGTAAGTGCCAATTTATTGGACTAACATATGGAAGGGATAAAAAAGAAAAAATCTACCAGTCCATGTACTTGAAACATTACTCTCATATACAGATTTCAATTAACCCTGTGGATCACTTCTATATCCCTTCCAAAGAAGACAGTAGTAACAGCGCTCAGCATGGAGACTGTGGAGTATGGAGAAATAATATCAAGATCTTCAGAGATTTTCATGAGAGCTGCAAGCAACAAGAGTTAATCCTCCACCTCATACAACACCTTGAACCAACCAAAATTTTCTTACCACATTCTACACTTCTCTTTTAGTTTAAATCTTCATTATGTCAGTTCTTATGAAGAGAACACATCGTTAGTCTTGCAACCAAGAATTATTTTCACCTTGGGAAGAAAAGGTAGTACATCGACATCTTCTTATGGTTCCAGTCTTATGAACCTGACATATACGTATACCGTGACTGAGCTCCAACAATCAGCTCAATTACTTTCTCTGCAAGTACAGAAGATGTTTCAGATTCTGTACCCCCTTGTATTAACAAGAACAAATTTTTTTTTTTTTTTTATAGCAACTAGTCAAGAAGCAGCTAGTAATAGATGGTTTTAAGTAGACAGCAAACCTGCAAGAAATCCTATAAGAGGAACAGGTTCCAACACCTTTCCAGTCCTTTCAAGTCTTCCCCTGAAGTATCAACAGGCACTTTTTACATGGTTTTCACTTGGAAATTTTAAATGGAAAAGCCACAATATAGTTTCAAATTCAATTGTTACCTTGTGTACTGGCTGAAAAATGGATCCCGCATAACATAAAGTGCCCACAACAATTTCCTCCTTTTCATCTTAAGTTAAAACCATAAACAGAGAAAACAATTAGTGGAAACCAACTGCCTGTGCAGATACAGAGTTTCAAACATATGCCTGGGAAGGGAACATTTTGCATCTGAAATATAGCAAAGCAGAACTAGAGGCTCACCTCATCCTTCTCAAGAGGAGAAGGAAAAAGTTTCTTGTCTATGTTACCACTCCCAGAATGTGAAAATGGAGACAACACGCCTACACCAATCAAGTCCAAGGCTAGAGAAAAGCACCAAGGAAACCATGATTGCAATCCATATTTTCTAATCAGCAAAACATATATAAGTGGTCTTGTAATAAATAGAGTTTCTGCGATGAGGAATAAAGCTCCATGGACTCCTCTCTCAGATAAAATGGATGAAAGAGTAGGCTTTTTAACTGGGGCAGCTAAACAAAAGTAATGAGATCATTAGGAATTATCTAAAGATTGAGATTGTCAGTCATCCAATAATCAGCAATAAATGGCATATTACTTGGGGGCTCCATTATTGCATATTGTTGTTGCACCCTTCGCAACCATGCTGGTTCAGAAACCATCCTAGCATCTTGTCCAAACCTGGACAAAGCTGACAGTGCTTTTCCTTCCATACTCCACCTGTTTTGTTGGAAACTGTTTTTCAAATTTCCCAGGGTATCAAATTCACAGGGCGAAGATGCCCCATTTCTATACATCGAACTTGAAGTATCAAACTGCTTATCAATATTTGGTGTCTCTCCTCCATGAAGAAGCATCTCGAACCCACTGTATCGAAACAATGATAACCGAACAAAGACCCTGCTCCACATAGAATAGATAATTAGGAGTAAGAAGAAAAATCAATTTCTAAAAGCAAGCAAATGTAATAGTTTACTTGATTGCCTCAGTGACAGCAACAAAATCCCATTTTTTTTTGTCACCATAATAATGTTGGGCTGCCACTTCAACTAGAGTCTCGAGGTCCTTGAGTGCAGATACACACAAAGAATATGGAAACACATGAGGCTCAGAATGGGCAGTTTGGCCTCGAGTTGGAGTTGTATCAATTATATGCTCATTGATAGCAGTTATGATACCCAAAAAAGCAGTCACTGCCAATTGTCACAACATTCCCCATTAAAATAAAAGTAATGAAGAGAGGTCACAATATGTTAACCAGACAGAGACCCATAGAGGCAACTGCAATGCATCGATTAAAAAGAGGACAGCAGATAGGCAAAGTGAAAGAGTGGCCAATATGCTATATTTAAAATGAATTCAAACAAAATAAAACAAATAGTTCATGATAAAGAAGAATGTTCAGCCAGATGAATGAATAAAACAAAAAAAATATACAGGAATCTTCCTGACCACATGTACTATTTAGAAGAAGCAGCCAAATGTTACCAAATTATTACAAAACCTGCTTCTGGTCCAATCTCTGAAGCAGAAAATCTTTCGGGAAGAAGCCATGTCAAACCCTGCAGACGGTTTTGTGAGAAAGAGAAATGATCTATCCAGTGAGATTTATGCATATTTACACAAACATCAATTGGCCACGCAGTTACAGAAACAAAAATTCAAGAAGGTAAATCCTTTCAATGGATGATAAGAAGAATTACCAAAGCCAAATTGTTACTGATCTAATAATTTCAACAAATTTTAAGATCCTCCCCATGGTAAAGATTGCGTGACAAAAAATTCTTCTTACTGAGCTACTTAGCAGAATTCTCAATCCCACCTAAAGAATTCGTTGCACTAGCATGATGCCCTGGTCAAATATCTACTTTGCCCAAGTGGTTTTGAATGTAAATGCTATTTAGTGGTTAATTGTGTTATAGATCTCTTCTTATTGTGAAAATTATTTTATATTGTTCCAAAGAGGATGCTCAGATAAAGTTTTGCAAGATCCAAATGAGTCCTGGGATTCAGCAAGGATCTTCACACAGTTTCACACATGTAAAATAATGTTGTGATCTCCAAAGGAGGTTATGAGAATTATGGGTTTTTATGTTTGTGAAAGCTTGTAGTAACCTAACCAGCAAGAGCACTCTGGATGATTTAGAATTAGACAATCACCTCCTTTGCCTCAACTTACAAGGTTCCTACAGAGGCGTTTTCTGATAGAAGCATTTCCTATGAGATTCAATTACTCCTGCCAAGATCAACCCATGATCACTATCTTTTTCTTTAACAGCATGCTCCAAAGATGGAGGAAGTGGAACTCATGAGAAAATGAATTCTGAAACTCTATGCACTGAAATGGTCACGAACACAAGGTGAAATGATTAATAGAGTAAATAAATGAAGAAGGTTGTGTTAGATGCCTTTCAAATAAAATTTCAGAAAATTCCAAATATCTGCAGAAAGATAACTGATCGACATACATGATTCTTCCACCAGACAATAGATTTACTTAAAAGTACCAATAGAGGGATAGATGTTTCCTCTTTGAAGAGGTGAAAGATGAAGCCAATGAAATGACATTAATCTGGACGCTTGGAGGCCATGCACATTAGGCCTGCTGGATGCATCTTTAGAAGTTATTGAAAAGACCTGATAAAGATGACCATTGCAAAACTTCACTAGAGTCATCTAAAGCTGATATGCATGTGTGTGTGTGTGTGTGTGTAGACAGACACAAACACACACAAAGCTACAGGCCCTCCCATGAATCAGGTAATTACATAGAGAGCAGTTATGTTTAGAAATTCCTCTGACTAGTTTAATGTAGAAGAAGCATGATGCTCTGAAATTTTTACTTTCAAAGGTCAAATATAATGGAAATTAAAATAAAATTGTGCTAAGATTTAATTCAGGCTTCATAGGAGGAGCAGTCTATTGAAGTGGATGTTAATCCAGTTCATATTGGTCCTTACCCTGTTCTTGACTTGGTGGCTAAAAGACAAGTTCAGAAAAAAATTCTCAGCGATTTATGCATCACAACCGTGGAGACTCAATAATCTTTCTATTGCATAAGTACCGTAATAAAATTTTCCTACAAGTTGCTCTTCATATCTCTTCTTTTTTTGGGTAAGTAATAAGTAATTCATGATCACCTAACACTAAATCTCATGAGGTTAAGTATTTGCTAAAGAAGGCTATATCCTGTACTCAAAAGGTCTAAAAATGCCTAGAGGCAAGATGTAACTAAAGAAAGAGCAAAGACCTCAGGAACTAGTAGCCTACATAAGTTAGGATCAGATGAAACAAAAAAACAGAAAATCGCATCTCTATAATGATATCAACCAGGAAACAAATTCTTCCAGCAAGCCCAGTCCATTTTTTTTTTTTTTTTTTTATTTTTCATATTTTTGTTTGAGGAAGAGAAGTTGCTCTATAAATTCATGAAAGCAGTGGGGGAAAAAAGGAGCATTAAAATAATTGATTAAACCATGGTTTTGAACTCAGAATTGGGAAAGGGCCTCGAAACTTATGAGCCACTGTGATGGAGTTGTGTTGACTAGGTTAAATCGTAGGCCCTGACCTCCACAATGAAATAATAAGATTCCATATGTGGAAGAAGAGTTTGCTAGAGAATTTCCCCATTCAGTTTTCAAATGAAAGTTTACTCTCCTTGTAAAAACTAAACAAGACTAATAGTTATAAATCTGATAGTGAGTTAACAAGAGGGTATACAATACTCAACCCATTTTTCCCCAAATTCTGTGACATCGACGTTCATACATTCAAAGAAGACAGGGACAATGAGCTTTCACAATTGGAACCATTGCCAAATTCAAGTGAGGAAGTGAATAAGATATTCCTTCAATAAAGGAGCAAGTGCTTACAGTTACCTAATGAAAGTGTAAATAGAAGATAAAAGCACATTGAGAAACTGGAGTCAAAAAGAATAAAACTTGCAGCTATTTAAGTTCTATCTTGCAACAAAAAATGTATAAAAAGAGCTATCATTCACAGAAAGGAGGTCCCACTATTAATCGAAGTGGTGCATTGGATTGATGAGGAGGAAAATGAAATAACAGTCATTGTTCACATAATTTAAGAATATTCACTAATGGAAAACAGGCTCATTCTTATCGATACATTAAAGTCAAGATTTGTTCCCCTTGTTCCAATATACATGACCCAGTTAACATTACGACAGCTGTTGAATTAGCCGAGACTCATCATCATCAATGGTTTGGAGACCTTAAAGTGTTGATCTCTTATCAGATTATTGTCCACTTTGATTATAGTGGTCCCTAGAATGATGATGCAAACAGGGTAGCAGCATCTAAAACTATAGCCCATAAGGCCAGAAACCAGAAAAGGCATGGAAGATGTACTTATCTGAAGAAAAGATGCATCATAAAAAGATAGGAGTTAATAAACCAATGCATGCCTAAGTCAAAATTGGGAAGATCAATTTAAATTAATAGCAGTGGGTGAATAGATCTGTTGGAAGAAATGAGTAAACAAATGTGGTCTATTGATTTTAATGGAAGAAATGGAATCACAAACCCTAAAACTCTCTAGAAGAGAGACCAAGAGTTAAAGCTCACACATAAGCACATGCTCAGACTTACTAACTAACTTGACTTGACAAAATATTCAGCTAACTACTACTAACAAACTTCCCCTATTTGTAGTAACTAACTAACAGAAGCTTCTAAGGACTTACTAGAGACTATCTACACCTACACCACACACCCAACCTAAACATACACCAACCAACACATACAAACACGTACACAACATAGTTACACCAAAGCAAAACACACAAACTCCTACACATATCAATTCCAACCCACCACAATTTTGTCCTCATCCTCAAGGACAAAGTTGGTAGCCAAGAAGCATTTCAACTAGCCAACTCCCCTGCTAACAAACTGCATTACATGCAGTTGATTGGCAGCATCATCATCCACTTCCCAAACACACCCTGAACCATCTAGATTTTCCTCTAACACCATTACACTAACAGATTTGTTTAGACATTCATGATTAGCCGGAAACGGCCGATCACACTTGAAACAAAGTCCCTTAGCCACTTTCTCACGGAACTCACATTTGACATTTGATGTTGACCATAGATATCCCCTGTGGGAGACAAAGCACTAGCATAAGCTCCTTCCTTCAAATCCCGTTGTTGCACAACAGAATGCCCCGGTATCCCCTCCTTAGGTTGAAAACTTTCAATATTGGAGCATGTGTGAGAAAATTGAACTTGCTCCGGTCTAGAAAATGTAGGATGATTGGGAGCATAATGAGATATCTGATTTTCACTCTTCACACCATGGAATACTACTCCTTGGTTGGTATGCAAAGCAAAGAAAAATTCTACAACTAAACCCTCATTCTACCTTTTGTGCCAACTCCATAGCCATTTCTAAGGTATTAGGAGATAGAGCATCTAGTGGAATCTGAATTTCTTCATGTAATCCACCGAGGAAATATCTGAGCAACTGCAATTCTAACATATGAGGAAACAGTGACACCAAAAATTCAAAGTTCACAATGTATTGTTGGACAATTGAATGTTGGCAGGGTTGAGAAAGACTCTTGAATGGGGTGGCCATCAAGAAGCCACCCGATTGCTTCAATAATTCCTCTTTCAACATCGGCCAACTAAGATTGATCACCCTTGCCCGGCCATGGAGATCCAATGAACAGGTTGAGATCCATCAAATAAAGGAAGAACAAGTAAAGCTGGATCAAGTCAATAATCCTCAGCCACCACGTTTCAGTCCTCTTCTCCAATCAAAGGCCATACATGATGAGTAATGATATTCTAGCAGGCAACACCTTGATTCTCCACTCCAATGTGCATATTTGTATCAATGTCATCAATCTCGTCACCGATCTGTTTTTTTACTTTTATTTTTCAATTTACAAAGAAAACAGAGGATGTTGCTCCTTCAATAACATGTTTGCTTGAATTATTTTGACTCACAATCCAAAGGTCTTCCAGCAGTTTTTGCATTTTCGCCATATTAACTGAATTAACAAGACATTTCCTGCCACTTCTTTGTGATCTTAATCCAAAGAAGCTAAATGTTGTGGAATATCAGCTATATCTCCATGAATCTGTGTCACAGTTTTTTCAAGCTCATCCACATGATCCTCTGTGCATGTCATGATTGAGAGAAGTGGTAAAAAATCTGGAGAAAATTCATACCAAGCAAGAGCAATCAAGGTTGAAAGAAGAGGATGGAAGTACCCCCCACCCCCAAACCCAAAACCGAAAAAGAAAAAAAGGAAGAAGAAGAACGGATTGAATGGATTTCAAAGGAACGCAACATGCATCAACTGATCTGTGAAGTCTGGCAAGTTAACAACAGGTCAGACCAATTGATAAGAATCAACACATAATTAAATGAGTAAACTTATGTGTTATATTGATTTTTATGGAAGAAATGGAATTACAAACCCTGATTCTCTCTATAAGAGAGACCTTGAGCTAAAGGTCACAAATTAGCACATGCTCACACTAACTAACCAACTTGACTTAACAAAATATCTGGCTAATTACTACTAACAAGCTTCCTCTATTTATAGTAACTGACAAACAGAAGCTTCTAGAGACTAGAGACTAACTACAATTTCACACACCCTACCTAAACACACACCGACATATACAAACACACACAAAACACAAACATGCCAAAGCAGAACACACAAACCCCTGCACATACTCCACGAGGGTCATAGCAACACCCAACTAATGATTCCCTTTATTTTTTCCTCGGGGCACCTAACTCAAGATAGCACCATATTGATACACTCGTAATCTAAAACTTCCAGGTAGTCCTATGCCCACATCGTGCTCTTATCATTGGCTACAGAAAACTTGAGAAGTGAAGCAGCACATCAACTTCAGCCATCTAGCACTGGAAGTCTCTCCATTAAATGAGTACACAAAACAGCACCTTGGTGTCTAATATCTAAATTTCTATCAAACACACTCTCTCACAAGCCATGTGAAATCTTAAAAACCAACTTTAGTTTTTATACACTTTGTTTTATTTTGTATAGAAATTACCAAAAGAAGGTAGAAGTACTGTACTGAACGCTATTTAAAAGTTAGATCATTGATTCTATTCCAAATATGATGGATCACACTTGGCACTCTAATGGATTTAGATTCCATTAATACAGAACCATGACATTCTTTAGCTCTGAACATAGTTTATTTAACGAAGAATTTCACTATATATGGTATTGCCCACATAGCAGTCAAAGTCCACATCTGATTTGTTTAAAATTAGCATTAAAAAAGAAAAGAACAAAAATGAAGATAAAAAAAATAAAAAGAAAACATCAATTAATGCTAGAACCATTTTTGCGGCCCCAAAATGGGAAGTGGCCGTCTACTGTTTGATCAACCAATTTTTCTGTTTTTATGATTTCCATTATTTGTATCACAATCCGTTGAAACCGTAACGACACCTTATTAAAACATTAGAACATTTACAGAAAACATGCTCCAAATTTTGATAACAATTCAACCTCCTAGTTTCTAGTAAAACATTTTCCCTTACAATTCTGAACATTCTAATCACGGGTCAATTGCATGAAACACAAACTCAACCGTATGCAATAAAATTACAATATTTACAAAACAAATTATCGGAGTTCCGGCAACGAAGACTTGAGTTCCAATGTGAAAGACCCAACATTGCGAGAAAAATATCCATTGTAACTTAATCATAGAATTATCCTGAATGAAAATTTTCCATCTTTTGTTTGGTCACAGCACATTCTCAATGGCCATACACTCCATTCATGAGATAATGAAATTATATTACAAATATAATGGACTTATTCCCACCAAATAAGGTCTAAAAACTGACAGAAAGCACAATTCACAACAAGAAGTTATGAAGGGGAAAGGGGAAAAGAAAAAGAGAAGAAGAAGAAGAAAATTCAACTTACGTTAGCTAGAGACTCCAATGAATGAACATAATCCTTGTTCCTCCGAACCCATTTCTTATAAGCCTCCAGCATCTCTCCAAGTTCACTCAAATTAAGTCTCCAATTTAAGGACTTCAAAAATAAAAACCCTAATTGTCAATGAAATTCATATTTGGAGTTTAGCTTTAAGATTTCACAAGCTGACACGGCGTAAGATTTGAGACATCGAAGAGAGTATAAACAAAGGAACCCAAACCGGAAGGCTTGGTTCGGATGGTGGCCGTTGATTTGGTGGGAGAGAGATTTGGACGGTTAGGATTAGTCCTGAGATTCCATGTAAGCGGTTGGATCTCGTAATGTGTGTTGTTGTCTTGTTCGGTTTTTTCTTTTTCTTTTTCTCTTTTTAATTAATGAAAGACGATAAGAAATTTTTTTGCAACGCTTAAAAGCACTAAACTTAAACTTGTACAAGAATCAGTTTTAAATCGTGAACCGATCGAATAAGCCTTCAAACTAGCTTTACTCAGATAGAGTGGACCTAAACCGATCGACAAATTATCAAATCCTCAGGGTTTACGTGGTTTAACTCTAAGAAAATTGTCGATCCAATAAGCCCTTAAACCATGAGTTAACCTACTGATTCAAATCCACTCAAATTTCAATTTAGAAAAAATAAATAGAAATAAAACAAAACAAACACCATCATACTTATGTGGTCCAAATAAGTTATTTTGAAACTGAAAAAATTTTCAACAAAAAATGAAAATGAATAATTCACACATTAGTATATATCCATATAAAGTATTAGAATTATTTAGGAAAAAGAAAAAGAAATATGTGAGTATGTAACAAATTATTAGTAGTAATTAACAAAAATATAAAAAATTCAATTTGAAAAAAAAAATTTAAAAAATACATGATTCAAAAGCTTAGAAAATGGCCTAAACCCACAACTTTAAAGTTTGGGCTTGATTCAACTAATCAATGCCCGTAAACCAATGGTTCAAGACAAATTATGAATCGAACTAGCCTAATGCACACTTCTAACTACACTTGCTTCTACTTGGTCAATTGATCACTCCTTTCCTTAAACCATTCATTATACTTGTAGAAAATAGCAATTTCAACTATATTAGATTAAATGATTATTACGAAAAATGTTCCCAAAAAAAGAGATTATTATTAAAAATATAGCCAATGAAGCTTGGATAAGTGTATTAAGCTTTTTAAACTAAGATGTTATCCTCTTATAAATTTTAAAAATATACATATAAATCATAAATTCTTGATAGAATAAAAAACCATAATAAACTGCATGTAGCAATGGCTCTAAGATTTCAACAGTGACTTTGGTTTTACATATCCAAATTTTTTAAAAGTTACATAAATGTGAATTCAAATTTTAATAGTTTAGGAGTTAAATATGAAGTAAATGAATGATTTAGATAGTACACTTATAATGTACCAGTAAATTAAAATAAAATATTAATGATGTTAGCACACAAATTTCTTTTAGAGCAATGTCACAGTATATATTTTAGTTTTACCACTTTTTATAATTATATACAAGTTTTAAGTTATCTAATTGAAAATTTAATTATCACCATTTATAATTTAATTAACTACAATTCATATCATTAATCTAGTCACATAATTAGTCAAGTCGATGGTCAATTATAACTTTAAGAGAGTTATATGACCCCCTAGAATCATGGATGGCCACTTCTGGCCACTAATGGGTCTTATTAACCTACATTTTTTAAGTGATTAATGACATGATATTTTACAAAGGGTGATAGGCGACCATCTATCAAGGGTTGCATAACCCTCTTAAGTAATAAGTAACTATCCCATTAATTAATTATGCTAACCAAATTAACAGTGTAAATTAAAGTTAACTAAAACATAGATGATAATAATTAAATATTTAATTAAATGTATAATTTTTTTCCTCTCCAACATTAACACAAGTATCCTATAAAAAATGTAGCGAACTATTAAGGTATTTTCCCTATTTTTTCCTTCTTCTTTTATCCTTTCTATAATCCTTTTTTTTTTTTTTTTTTTTGCTCTTGTATATTCTTTTCCTTTTTCCATTTTGCTTTTTGACATTTTTGTCTAGTAGGTGGTTTACTAGTATATTCTTTTATTTCTCTCTTTGACTATCCATCTCTCTCTTTTCTCCCTTCCAATCTTTGTGTATATGTATCTTTTATTTTTGCATTGCCTTTTCTTTCTATCTTTATTAAAATTATTGTTTTCTTTAGTCTCTTTGGTTTTATTTTCAAAGCTTATAATTTTTTTTTTTTTTGGTGCAATCTCTATTCAACATTCTTTTGTTATGTTAAATTCAATAAATACTTGATATGATTAAGAGTTGGAAGTGAGCATTGATGATTTAGAGACTATAGCTCATGGTTTCAACCATCACATGATCAAGAAAACTATCTCCGAAAAGTTCTCCTTAGGGCAATAGTTATCATTTGTTGTCAAAACAAGTGAGAGATATGGCAAAGTTTTTTATTTTTTATTTTTTGGGTGCAATCTCCATTCACTACTCTTTTTTCATGTTGAATTCAATAAATACTTGATATGATCATGAGTTAGAAGTGAGCATTGATGATATAGAGACTATAACTCATGGTTTCAACTATTACATTATCAAGAAAACTATCTTCAAAAAATTCTCCTTAAGGCAATAATTACCAACATTCTTGTCAGAGTATGTGAGAGATATGGCAAAGTGGAAATTTCTTACCTTCGTGATAACTTTTTTCTAACAACTTTAGATGAAAAGGAGGCTGTTAAGCAAATTTTAATAAATGAGTTGATAGGAATCAAGGGCCAATTACAAGATGTTGAGCCCTAGAACTTGTTTCTCTAGTACCTCGAGTTGCTTAGAAGGACTTAACTCCAAAAGAAAAGCAGTGCCTCCAAGTTAACCTAGTATATCTTCCGACTTACCTTAACCCACTCACTATCGCTCCAATGGAGGAAGACCCCATTGATACTACTGACCCTTATTAGAGCCTAACATTAAGCTCGCAAGATTCTAAGCTAGCAAATGTCTAAGCTCAAGCTAAACCATTACCAAGCCAATTTGCTAAGCTTGAGTTGCCAAGTTCCTACTTTCAAAACAAGTGCTCTCCAAGCCCTTAACCTGCTAAGCTGTTAACCTAAGCCGAGTTAGTCAACTCTACTTGGCACTCCTTAACCATTTGGACTACAAAATTGAAAGGCCGATACATGTCCCCTCTTTGACATCCATACTATCTTTTGCAAAGGATATTTCTTTTTGTTTTTATTACCAAATTTCCCTTATATGATATGCACTTTTTTCTTTTCTAGTAGGAAACTTTTTAATAAATTGTATTAACCTAAGACTTAACCTAATTGGGCCATATAAATATCTATATTTTGTATTAGCCACATCATCATCAAAAACGTTGAATATAGAACTTTTCCCTTTTCGAGCTAAGTATTCTTCTACTTGCTTTCCTTACGTTTATTTAAGCCATTTGGGTATGGACTAGTTGCAAGTAACCTCCAGTTACACTTGTATATCATATCAAGTGTTACTCGAGCTCCTGTGAGGTAATACATCATATCTTACGTCGATGTGCGAGAACCTCTACTCAACTTATGACCTTTTTCTTTCTTTTGAGCCATCTTATGGTTTAAACCACCATTGGTTTGCATGATATATTCGATTGTGTGTTCATCCATAACTGTCGCCCCATATCTTGAGCTATGGTTAGTAATGAATTTACCATTAGTGATGCAGACCGTAGCCAAGAACAGACAAGATCAATCGTAAGAATAGGTCCAAGCTTGCTGAAAGCTTGACAAGGACGTAGTGGGAATGTGTGAGAGAACAAAAATGAAAGAAAAAAAGGTAAGCAAACCCACAAACAATTCCAATAGATATGACGCACTAATGGAACTTTCAAAACTCACAGCACAATCCGATATAACACATGGATTGATCTAGTGAGGTTACTCTTTACCTAATCTTACTTAAGAGTTAAGATAAGAGTAAGATGAGAGTAAACAATAGTGTTTACGTAAAGAAGGAATATTTAATTGTATTAATGATAATTAGATGATACTTGCGGCTATAAATACAAGGGTATTTATACCCAATAAGCTAGGACAACTTGCCTAAAAATGAGTATTACCCTAAAAAAGTAATATACAAAAATACAAAAGGGTAAAAATGAATATTTAATGATCAATAGAGTAGATTCTACACGTAAACCTATATACGTAACAATGATATATTGGCGAGATTATTGGAGGATGTGAACAAAAGTGTACAATCTGGTGACTTATTCGAGCAAGGATAGCTAAAAATTAGTCCGGTCTCTCTCTCAACTTCTCAACAAGGGAAATGCTGAGTCACTAGATGTTTCGAACATAGCTAAGTAAATAAGTGAAGGTTAGCAACTTTCTCAGCATTTCTCAACTTAGCACATAACTTTCGAAAGATGGGTAGTCATATGCCTTGTCATAAAGAGTTGATCGACAGCTTGGAATAACTCAGCCTTAGCAAGAGTCGACTAGAGCAAAATGATTTGTTTTGTCAACCCCTCTAATCCTTGGGCTCAACTGCATGTCAAAGGCTTAGTAGCCTGATTTCTATCAACTAGTATTGAGACAATGGTAACAAGATAAGAAATTATATCATAATCAGTACACAAGAATGGTTTGAAATAGAATGGAATGAATATGAATAAAGTGAAGTGGAATGAGGAATGAAATGGTAAATCCTCTCCTATGTTTGAAAATATATATGGAATGAAATAAAATTAAGTGCTTATATAGTAATAATTTTAAAAAATAACTTTAATTATTGAATGTCATAATTAAATTGAAAATTAAATAAGTAATTTGATTAATAATAAATGTGAAAGGAATTGAATCGCCGATTTTGACTTCCAAATGCATTTCCAAACATAGGGAAAGATAATGGAACTTGGAATCACAATTATATTCTAGTTTTCAAGCATGACATTAGAAGATCTGGTTTACAAGCATATTAGCTATTGTATTTAGGTGTATGGTTCACCATTGAACATGTTAGTGTTGAATAATGCATAACAATTAGTGTCAAAAATAGGCATGGTCACTAACATAAAAGATCTACAATTGATTTAGAGGGATGTTCTACAAGATAAGATTACTTTTGATCTCAAAACCAATGATATCTCGTTTACAAAACTAGTGATATGCGGTTTGTGGAAGAAAATAAAAGACATAATCTAAATTTCTATTAAGTTTGAAACATTAACAGATTTTAGCTTTGCTAGTAGTACCATAAGCCATGTAAAAAATCCATTAATCCTTAAAGAATGTTAAAGTTGGCTTGCAATAATCTGAATTTTCATAATTAAATAAAAAATGATAAGTCAATAGCATTTTGGAGAATAATTAAGAAGGAAGGGCAATTTTAGTTAAACAACTATGAAAAGGCACGTAAAGTTGGCTTGTAATAACTTGAATTTTCATAATTAAATAAAATAAGATAAGTCAATAGCATTTTGGAGAATAATTAAGAAGGAAGGGCCAATTTTAGTTAAATAACTATGAAAAGGCACATGACTAGCATGTACCTTTTAGAAACTAAAACAGTTCTTTTTCCCTCTTTTACCTTAACGTTCTCTCCATCAAACATAAAAGTTCCATCTCCTCTCTTACACTTAATGTAAGATCTTAGGAGTAAGAGGAAAGTTCTCTAAATCTTTGAAGTTTTGTGCATAGGAAATGAAATTTGATGTAAAATTCTTTGTACAACAGTAGGAGACCAAAGAGTAGAAGAGTTCAACGAGTTTGGCAGTTTAGAAGATTGATATTATGGTAAGTGTCACGCCCCGAAGCGGTAGAGTCGTAACAGCCTCCGCCGTGTAAACCATCCTAAGATAGAAGTTGGCCTTACAACCGCTATCTTAGACCTGACCTACATAAGACGTCTACGACTAAGCCGCTTTGAAGTAGACAATTTGTAATTTAAACAAATCATTTACCTAAGAAAGTGAGAAAAGTTATATATAATCACTATAATTCAGTTATTACATTAATAAAAAATGAAAAGTAAATTATGTGTTGATTCCTCAATGTTCTTCCTTACTCCCCAGGATCCAACAGTTGCTAGCTTCAGAGTAGTTGTTTGCCGCTTCTTAGCCATCACCTGCACGACGTCTATAGGGATGTGAGCAACCACAGCTCAGTAAGTAGGGACGGAGGACTTAAAACTATACCAGAAACACAACAAGGTTTTCAATCACTTATTAGATGCAATGCATGTGCAAGCAAATGCCATCGCACGACGTTGTCTGGCCCGTCGTGAGATTAGAGAAATTGCACCCGCTCTAATCCGGGTTGAGGAGTTGCCCTTAATACAACAGCTCATGACCAAACCCAGGCTTGTGTAATGGAGACCTTGCTCCTCCAGTGACTACCTTCGAACCACTGTCTTCACCCTCGCCGTGACCTCCTCTCCTGTCACTTAGTTCGACTGAGGATGAAGAAGGGACCATTTTGCAATCCTGCGCTATCCCTTCCGAAGTGGTCGGTATTTGGCCGGAGAGTCCTAAGTCCCCTAACGGGTTTCCATGCATGTCCGATTATGATTACTGGTCGGATAGTTAATTAAGTCCAGTTTAGGATGATCAATCCTTACATACAATTCATACAATATGTGCCAGAGCAACAAACAGAATCATAGCATCACCCATAATCAAGCACATGCACATATTCAACTATCTAACAAGCACAACCAAGTATAATCTTAAGCCTCCAAAATACAGCATCGTATTAATCCCAACTTACCTTGACTCCTCGCTCACTCACTCGAGGTCCGATTTGCTCAGGCCATCGCCGATTATCCCTATAATACGAACGTGGTTTCAGCTTTTCATATAAATATTCTAAGTTCATTTTATCATATAACGCTTATTGTTAGGTTTTGTTTAAGGTTTAATATGCCTAATTATCTAGGTATTAAGTCTTTTACAATTATTCTAAGTTTGGGGTTAGGTTCAGGTTCAGGTTCGGTTTTTGCATCGATTTCTAAATTAGGTTTTAGTTCAATTTCTAGGTAATGTTTTAGATTTCAACCCTAGAAATCCGTTTTAACCCATAATGTGAAATCAATCACATTACTTCCCGATCTCCTATATACCATTATTATCCCTAGTCAGTATTTTATTTCACCCGATACACTTATATCCTTATTAGTATACCGAATTTACTCCTGATGTGAGAAATTCCTACACTTTTCATATAATTCCATAAATTCAAGTTTCCTATCAGATTTATTGTGCATTTTTATTATTCTCAAAATATAAATTTTTATTATAATATTTTCTATTTATTATATTTCTAAAAATTACATATTATATATTGTTACCTTTTATGTACATAATGCACTTCTAATATTTCTATCACCCTAATTACCATCTCTAACATAAATTATCACTTCAAAATGTCTAAATTCATCTTAGATCAGGTTTTACACCTAATTATCCTAATTTACAAAATTAACTTATAATTTACTATGTTTTTCTATTACTAATTTAATACATAATTAACCTAATAATTACATCTAATACCCTAAATGCTATAAGTATCATACTCCATCAGATCTTAACATCCTAAAATATGTAATTATTCACTAAATCAGAAATTAATCATTTAATTACATAATTAACCCTAAATTACCCATTTTATGCCTCATTTTAGAGCCTAAAAATTATCTAAAAATTTCAAAAATTAATTTTTAGAAACGAGTTTCATAGCACTGTTCTATATCATCTAATTAATCTTCACAAAAATTTTGAACTTGAAACTACACTCCTAAGGTCATTTATTTCTAAACCGAAATGTGCTCGGTTTTGTACGATTTCTTAGGGACCATATATTACGGGACATAATTTCATCAAAATAACATTTTTCCTAAAAACAACATACAAAAATATCTCAGAATAACACAATTCATAATTTTCTAATTATATTTACTATTTTTACAAAATTTCACAAAATCTTGCTGGAAATCGGACTCACCGATTTGGGTGGCTCGGCCACCGCGAGCCACCGTGGCCTTGTCGACCGGCCTGGGCGCTGCCACCACCGTGTGGTGGTGGTGGCCGTCCACTTCCAGTTACTCGTCTGGTGGGGGTTCCTTTTAGAAGCCCTAATTGCACAGATTTTTCTAATTTTTTTCCAAACCGAATTTTTCTCTCAATTTTCGACTCTCCCTAATTTTCTCTGATTCCCAGCTGTCCAAATGAGTTCCTAGATTTTTCCTGCTATTTATAGGGCTTTAGTGTAATTATTGTGCATTAAATTAGATAAGATAATTACTTTATCCCTTAAATTTTGGTTTTTGTGTTGCTTAATTCTTATTGGTTAATTTTTATTTTTCTTATCCTGACATGCCACGACCAAGTTTACATCATTCCCCACCCTTCTGATTTTTTTCTGATTTTTCCTCAATTATTTTATAATTTTCTTTAATTATTTGCTTAGTTTTTGGTAAATTTAGATAATTTCGCGTATTTTTATCTACACGTAAATACATGTAGGGTATACGTGAACATTCCTAATTATTATTTTGGTCATTCTAAAATTTTTAGTTTACATATAATCTATCTTTAATAATTTATTAGTTATTATATTACACTTTTCGTCTTTTCGGTAATTAGCAATTATTATACTTAAAATTTGAAAATTTTATAGTCTCCTATTTTATTTCTTATTTTCTTAAATTTAAGTTTACGGGGTCATTTTTACTAATATTCTTCTCAATAGTTTATAATTTAGGTTTGATCGGATCTTTTAACCGATCGCCCTAAACCTTGAGTTCTAAGTTTAATCCTACGGTTACTTGGCTGAACTTTGGGGCTTACAGTAAGTGTATTGAACAAGGATTTTTAATGTTGTAGAACATAAAAACCAAGTCTAAATTATGGATTATTAAAAGAATTTGCATAAGGAATGGAGACTTAATAAAGAGTTAAACAAAGAGATTCAAGGTGAACAAGTAAGTATAGATTTCTCCTAGTTAGATGATGATTTTGTGACAAAGTTAATGTTTTAGAAATTGATAAGTTGGAAATATTGTGGTTAGGAAGGGAAGTGGTGAATTAAGGATTTTGGTGTACGAATTTTCTGAAGGAAATAATGGAAATTAGGGTTTCTATAAGTAATCACGAGAAAAATTTCTACAAATTCTACAGAATTTAAGCTATCGATTAATTAGTAGCTAACCTAACTATCAATCCGTAGGAGAAGTCGTACTACCGATCGATCGGTAAACCAAATGGTGTTCGATCAGTAGGGTGCTTCTCGAATACAGAACCTTCTCACTTGTTTTAATTTTTAGTGATCGATCAATAATACTTTCATCAATTGATCGATAGAGCATAGAACACAAATAGAATGTTTAAAACTCCCATGTTTCATAACCCTTTTCACCATAATTAATTCCCACTTAATTCTAACATTATTTATAGTCAATACACAAGTCAGAAACAATTTGTAACCATAGTTTAGTCAATGGATCAAACTTGCTCTTGGGACTTAGGCCTAAAACTTAGTATCTTATTTAATGTTAGGAGTGAGAGGTAAAGTTGGATCAGATTTCGCTAAGTTACTAATTCTAGGTATGAGGTTATATGCTTGTTATATGTGTTTGCTAGTTTAGTTATTAAATGAATATAATTACTTTCGGCCTTTAAATGCTTAATGCATAATCAGATTTCGCTAAGTTACTAATTCTAGGTATGAGGTAAAGTTGGATCAAATTTTGCTAAGTTACTAATACCGAAAGTAATGGTAATTTGAAGGTAAAACCTAAGGATTGGTAAGTGGTGTTGTCTTGAGTGAAGTTGCTTACTAAGTTAATTCGATTAGATTTTAGGTTGTTAATGACTTTAGGGTATTGGGAAGTACTCAACACCAAATATATATATAATGTCTATGATACTTGTGTGATTTAAGGTCGTGAGTTACCTTAAGCTTTGAGGTGTTAAGCTGTGTTATATGTTAGACTTTAATAAAGATAATAAGTAGTTGTTAAAAGCATGTTTTTGCATTCATATGTGAAATGGATTATGTTTGCTCATGCATGTGTGCTTACATAACTCTCGTATTAGGCAATTTTTCTTATACTTCAACAACTTTGTTTTTAGATGCAAGTAATGCAGGAGATTAAGACTATTAAGACGACATAAGATACAACTTGGTTATGACATTGAGAACGATAATTATACCTACCACAAGGAGTAAGAGGAGGGTTCATTAGTTATATATCAGTGATGTTATATGGTGTCAGAACTAAAAATGTAAAATCCTCACGTTATTATGGTTATAAATCTATGGTATGTTGTATTAGGAGCAAGTGAGACTCTAATAAAGTTTACCTTATAGTGTGGATTATAGGAGCATGATGGACTATGTAGTTAAGAGTATGGTTAGTTAATGCCGTAAGGTTAGACTTATAAAGCTGCTTATATTGTAACTTGGAGATTTCCTTATTATTAATGTGGTTTGTGAACTATTTATTAAATTTACTTAAAAATATTAGCAAGTTCCAAGCCTTTGCACGTAGTACCTTATTATTAATATGTGGCAAGGTATAGTAACCTGAGTTTTGGGGCATTACATGACCCATAAAGAAAAAGAATGTTGAAGGCTTTGAATCAAGGAATTTAGACTCATCTATTGAGGTTTGAGTAGCACCAACAACCAATAAATAAAGAGGTTAGCATCATTGTTATAGTATCGGTGGTCAAGGATTCAAAAATAATATGACAGCAAATATGATAGAAACATTTATAGCTCCTACATAAATACAAAGCTATGTAACCACTACAAAATGAGAGTTTAATTAAATATAAAATAATGATATACAAACAAGAACCAATCTCAATGAAAAGGTTGAATAAATTGTGTTGGCAAGTAACACCACTTCCATAATATAAGAATCGATCTTGAAAAAAAATTAAAAGGATATCATGTATTGGTCCAAGTGAATCAATTTTAGGTAAAGTATAAAAAAATCGAAATGTCTTGCATGATTTTATTGACTCAGCAAGGAAATTTTTTATGATTTATTCCTAATCTAATTGAATTATTTGAATTTGATAGGTTAAAATTGATGTAGGTACAATTAGTGAACCGATCTTATTGGAACTTTACATATCCAGTTCATCCTTTCGAACTATATCCCATCTAGGATCTAATAAAAATAGTATGAACTGTTGAGACAATATTTTGTTATTACGTAATTGTCTTGAATGTATTAACTATTTCCACTTTCTTAGTCTAAGAAGTGCATTGTCAATCTCAACAAAATGAGAAAAATGATTTGCATGTTGGTTTCTTGTAAAATTAACATAATTTAGGCTAGAGGAGCTATTGTAGAAAATGCAACCTCTAAATATGATGGATGTTTCCATTCCTATCAAAACTAAAAGGCAAAGAACCAATTTCTCTCACGCATTAATGTATAATTTATTTGGAAAAACCAGTTCCGTCTTAAAATCAATTGTGAAAAATTTATGGACCTAAAGATGGTAATTCATCTACATCTACATCTACGAGTTCCTTTACATCTTCTACTTTTACATACAAAACTATGCTTGTGGTTAACTAGACTTTATCCAAATAACTTTACAACTAGTTACCCTTACCTAGGTAACACTTAAACTTTCAACTCTAAACAACTTTTCCTGACCAAAAGAAACCAACCCTAAACCTTTAAATCTAAAAACAAATTACTAATATGTGATTTAAGAACCTGAAAACCCTAACATGTCTAACCAAAACTCACTGAATCTTCAATCATAATAGCAAGCAAAAATCAACCATCCAATAATCACAATGGTAGCTCTTAGTTAAAATTGTCTGGGTTTAGAAATTGAGTTAAAAAATCGATAGTCAAAATGTATATTAAAACTATATATTTAGAGTATAGAGTCAAATAAAGCCTAATTGACTTAATATAGAAGAAGAAAATGTAGATATAGATAGATATAGGTATAGATATATAAGATAAATAAATAGATAGATAGATAAGGTAATATATACTAGTAATAGATATATTGAGTAAATAATATATAGAATGAATGAGTATTAACTTAATATATCAAATAAATAAATCATATAGAAGATATTTGTTGAAGCCTGTTAACACATAGTAAATAATATGGAGAGGAAGAATGTGGAAGAGAGGGAAAGACACATGGAGTTAAAAAACTTATATCAAGCTTATATATGAGGGATGTTGCAAATGGTGTTTCTGTCCGCATCCTCTTTCATATATAAGTAGGAAATATAAAGTATAGGATTCGTTAAAGATTTTTTATTCATAATAAAATAAAACCAGAAAGAATCCAAAGTAATTTTAATCCAATTTCTAAGTAAATGAAGTAATTGAAAGATTTTGGTAGTTATTTTTTCTCAATTACCTCCAAATAAATAGGAGTGATAATACTTTTTTTTTTTGTTTGTAAATCTATATTTTTTTATTTATTTATTTGATAATAAAGGAAGGGATTCAAACACATCTTACGGAAGAGATTCGCCCCAATTTGTTCTTTGCAAATCTATGTTCTGAGCAGTATCTTTCTTTCTTAATTTTTCTTTTTTCTTTTCGATTTTTTTGTTTTCCTCCAAACTGTATCAAAGCCAAAAAAAATTATTTGATTTGATTTGATTTGATTTGTTGCCTTTTAGGGAAAATAACAATCTCGAACAATCAGTATAAATATCAACAAACCCCAACCATGCAATTCATATACCCATCCACCACAAGAGCCGCTCCGTGACCATCGATCACCGCCCTAGCTAGAAGCTAACTATTTTTGTTTTCTTCATCAATTTGATTTAACCAACCTTGTAAGTAACTGAAATTGGTCGATACACTAGTGTGTTTATTTATTTATATATTTTGATATTTGTGAGTATTTGATTGATTTAATTTTTCTTTTTTTTTTTTTTTTGTTTAAGTTTTCTATTTCTTATTATATGAATATGCTCACAGTTGAAATCGACAGGGGCCCAATAAGTAATAGAAGATGTCACGTATGAATTATATATCGTCCTAGAAATTTCAACCACAATCTGTCTTCATCGCTGAATAGACCTTATTTCTGTAAGACTGCATCGAAAGAAACATGATTCCAGATTATTCCACTGCGTTTAGTGTGTTGTAAGCTGCAAAAACAATGGTAAAGAGAAGAGAAGATAACAATGTCTTTCCAAGAATTCGCTTTTCGTCACAGTGTGGTATTACGAAATTCTCACTTCGTGTACTGCATCCAGAACTGAGGGCGGTGGATCCAAATTACATGCAGTTTGGTCTGCTATTTGTTGACAGTTTGTTTTAACACCGAGCAAAGTGGAAAAGAATGATTGTGTAGCTGATAAAATTCAATCCTCTACTCTCAAGCTTAGTTTGGTGCATCTGGTCTTAATTTTATTGCATGATTTTATGTATTCTTTTCTAATTTTGGCTCACTTCATGTGGATCTTCTCTTAAGTTTTTATTAAGGTTGTATGATACTATCGAAACATATTGTTTTTTTTTTTTTTTTTTTTTTTATCCTGTTTGTCTGTTATAGAATCTAGTTAATCTAAGATATGAAAATTCTGATATAATTTGGTTTTATGTTTTCTTTTCTAATTTTAGCTCGCTTTTTGTGTTGTCCAATAGTGTGGGATATCGCCATTGCTTACATTTGTTGTACAAATGGTGGTAATCAATCCTATAATGTTTTTGTGTTTATAAATTTCAAGTTCTTCAATCCTATAATGGTGATAATCGATCCTTATATTTGTTGTAATTTATCGGTTTGTTCTTCAATACTAGTTTAAGAGTCTATTTCCAATTTTTTCAGCAAAAATGGTCTCGCAGCTGACAAATCCCAATCCTATAGTGTATGAGAAGAAAGAACAACGGGTAGGTGCAACCCCTTCTGATGTTGATGAGTATGCCATTGAGCCCATTGATCAATTGGAAATATACGGTATGCTTCTAGATTATGCTCTTTTCTTTTTTTTTTTACCTCAAAATTTTATTTGCTTTCCATGGATGATTTATGCACTGTTATTTGCCTTACTAATGCATTTATACAATACCAGCACACAGCCTGCATATCTAGTGTATATGAGGTTGCACTTATGAAAATATGCAAGCTCCTAACAGCGCTTCCTTTCTAAGAGCTTTTTTTTTTTTTTTTTTCCTCTCCCAACAAGTCTTGCCTAACCTTAAATGTAGTTTCTTCACAATATAAAACAATGCTTTGTTTTTCCTTCTTTTCTAAGGCACAGAGCACAGTAAGGAAATTGATACTAATAGAAAAAATTATATTGGAGATGAGCCAATAGTCGTTTTAATCTCCTTTATGGCTGATACATGATATCCTAAGTTATAATTAAAAAAACCAAAATAAAAAAAAAAAAACATGAAATTGAAATTGGATAATGCATATAGGCCATTTATAAATGGCAAAGATTGATGGCATGCTTTCCTCAATCGATATGTCAAAACACTTGTGTGGAAATGAAAGTAGGTTTACCATCATTGGACAGGGAACTTAATGATTGCTTTAAATTAATGCCTCCGTTAAATGTGCAAAAGAATCCGGATATACATTTTGAGTACAGAATACTCTTAAAGCTATATCAGCTAATAATTTGTGTTGATGTTCTTAGATCATCTTAGAGGTATAAAAGATCCAGAAAAGACATCCTCATTGGAGGAGCTTAAAGTTATTAGTGAGGATGCAATCGAAGTAGATGATGCGAAGAGTTACGTCAGGTAATAGAAGCCCTTAGATTTTTTTACTTCTTTATTGAAGGATCGGCTAAAAACCAAAATCCAAGAATTTGTTCAAATTACTTGACTCAGGGTTACATTTACTCCAACGGTTAAACGCTGCCCCATGGCAACAATTATTGGTCTATGCCTACGAGAGAAACTAATGAGGAGTTTGCCTTCTCGTTACAAGGTATTACTTGTCTGACTATTGACTACTATTGTGCAACTTTTTTTCTTTTTTTCCCCTCTTTTTTTTTTTTTTAATTTCCGATCTTTGGATATAAAATTCATTTATCTTCTACTACCTCTCTACGTTTTTTCTGCTTGGTAAAGTTTCCAAAGCATATGGAGCTTTGTGGTATGTTAAGGACTACTGCTTGAGTTAAAATGTTGTTCTGTGTTATGGCAAAGCTTAAAATCAGAAAGGCTAATTGGTTTTAATGTCGACTCTAGACGATGAAGCTCAAATTAAGGCATGTGTAAATATTAGTTAAATTAGAGTTAAAAACTCTCAAGTTACTACTGCACCGTTTTCAATTGAGCAAAACTTAACGTGTATTGGCTTATTGTGAATTCTTATATTATATAGTTATTGTTCTTTTTGGCAGATAGATATTAGAGTAGCACCTGGAAGTCATGCTGATGAAGCTACAGGTCTCTCTCTCTTCTTTCTCCATCCCTATACTATACATGCATATGCATGCGTTTTTAAATTATACAGCAATTGGTAAAATACACTCATCATATATATATATATCTATATATTATAGTGTAAACGATGGTTAACATGGCCCATGGAGCTTTTGGGATGTGATTCTTCAAAACAAGACTTGGAAAAGCTAAAATATTGCTCTGTTGTTGTTAAATTTTCAACCTTTTGATTAAGCATCAAATAAAGTCTAGTTTCTTCGCCATCATCTGCATCTGCATCTGCATCTGCTCATCATTTTGTGTATACGATGTTACTTCAATTTAGAGCATGACTATGAATGTTTCGGTCTCCCAGTCAATAAGCAGCTAAACGACAAAGAACGAGTGGCAGCAGCATTGGAGAACTCTAACCTTGCGAATTTGGTTGAGAAATGCCTGGCTCCCTCTTTTGCTTGAGCTCAGGATACCCATTAAAAAAAAAAAAAAAAAAAAGGAGTGTTCATGCAGCAACCTACTGCCTTAATCCATCCAATGCCTCACTGTCACTGGGCGCATTATATACTTGTTCATGCTACTTTTCAAGTTATTCGCATGTAGAAAAAACTATAGTACGGTTTTACTATTGCAGAAATTCGGATAGTTTCGTAGCTGATTCTAGAATTTTCTTTTTAATTAAGCTTGTAAAACCCTCTAGAGGCAATTCATTGATTTCTTTTCAGTATTGTTGAAGATTTTACATCTACGCATATGTTGTTAACATAAGCTGATATAAAACAAGTAATAGAGATCTATTATAGTTATATACGACTACTACTACTAATATTATTATTAAATTTAATACTTGTACACATCACGTGTTTTATAATTTCAAGGAATCAAAACTAGTGTCATAAGTCATCCTGACTTGTTACTCTTATTTGACATTTGATAACGGTGACATGACATGACATTACATCGGCAAACATGTTGCCCTTATACACGTTTAGCATGACGAGATCATCATTTTTGCCAATTCTGCATCCAATGTTGAAGAATCTGCTAAATTTTCGAGTATCGAATTAGTTCCAAAAGTTACGAGGGATAATCGACGATGTAGTTTGTCCATTTTAGAGTTACGAGGCATGATATTCAAATTGCAACATAGCATATCACGATGAATCACAACTTTCAAATAGTAAATACAAATTCCATCTCCAATTTTAATCTTCTTCCCTAGTACCCATATCTTCACTCAACGATCAATATTGTTAATGTGAAAATGATTGAGTTTTTTGAGCTGCTATGGGATTTAGCTTTTAAATGGGAATGAGTTGGCGCATTTATTTTTGATAATAGAATTGATAGGGAATACGAAAATTGTTCATTGGGAATGACTAATGTTTGCATTACCTAATTAATTGCTTAACTATTATATTAAAAATATAACAAAACTACCAATATATCGTTGTCCAATAATTTTAGAATATAGTCAATAGTTCTTCAATTTTTATACATAGACATAAAGGAATGCATTATATACATAGTGTGATCATGCTACACCAAGTATATGTTATTATATATGTTTGATTATATTATAAAACAACATATTGCTGTATATGATACATACATATTTAGAGAGAGAGAGAGAGAGAGAGAGAGAGAGAGAGAGAGAGATTTATTAGTATGTGTAAATGTATATATATAATATGTTGACATATCGTTTTCACTTTGTTAATTTACTGATAGAGATTCGTTGATTTTCGTTCTACTACAAAACAAAACATCATTATGGGGTGTTGAAATTTGCTTCGATACGACTATTGCGATGTTTAAGTTAGTGCAATGTCGTAGGAGTAAAACCCTAGGTAAGAGAGGAGCAAAGAAGAGAGAATCCTTTACTTATAGTCCAAACCGATCAACCTAATATAGATAATAAATCTAGCTTCAATGCTTCCACCAACATACATATACACACCCCTCCCTCCCTAGCCAAGTCTCTTTAGTGATGTGTCATCAAGGAGACTAAGTAGCCATATAGGCTCTTAAGGTCTCAAATCAAGCAGCTGCATTGTGTGGGAGTTTCATTTTGCATTCCTAACCTTAGTAGTGATCTATTTAAGGGTAGAGTCTTAACTTAAGCAGAGTAATGTAAGGTATGCGATTCGGATTTTCTTCAAACTCTTATGCCAACAAGGATGACCCAAATAAGATGAGTAGACTTTTCTCAAGCATGAGTGTCGTGATGAGTCATGGAATTGCATTTGATACTTATCCGTATACTAATTTGGAAATCAATATTCATAGGAGCTTAGTGATCGCAAGATCTTGATGTCTAAGGCATCTTAGTGGTCGTAGAATCTTGACGTCCATAAGAGCTCAATGATCATGGGATCTCAGTGTTCAAAAGAGCTCGTGCTTAGGAGTTCAGTGACTATGGGATTAGAGTACCAAAATTTAAGGTAAGATGTTTTCCTTTTGGGCTTATAACGATTTAATGAAGTAAATGATACAAAAAAACTCTATTAATCCTCAGAATATGCAAGATAAAGGTTAAATTGACATATTTTTAAAGTCCTTGGACTAAGCAAAGACAACAAAAAAAGGACCGGTGAGACAATAATCCATTGAGTTAGGTCCTTAGAGGCCCATAACGGTTGAGAAATCGAGTAAAGCACTTAGAAAGGCATTAAGATGAAGGTACTCTTCCTATAAGGAAGTTGTTGTCTTGTAAAGCATGAATTTTACCAACTAAGTTTAAGTCCTCCATCCTAATATCTCCCATTTGATTGTTGAGACTGAATAGGTGAATATGAAAAATTGATAGAAAAGCCACCTAAGAGATCATTAGGAGCCAAATGAAGGACAATAGAGGTTGAAAAGCGGCCGAAGCTAGAGAGGTCATGAATACTTGCTGTTAGGTTTACAGAATTTGCAGAATTTTACTAAGCAAATGCATTATGGAAGGCTTTAGGGATGGATTAAGATGAGAACGGGTTGTTATTCATCTCTACAGATTGTAAGGAAGTCATTATAGCAATGTGATGTTATAACTTACAACATAAAATTTAAATGAATGAAGGGATATGCATGAGCACAAAATGTAGCAATTTATAGATAGAATCTACTTAGTAGAAATACTTCAATTTTACAATGCTTAATCCTTAGACTATTAAAAATGGATGGCTCTCATCCTTCATGTTTTTTAGCCATTGAATTGGATGGCTCTCATTCTTAAAAATTTCAACCATTGAAATTAACGGTCAACATTTTTCCTTATATATAAACCATTGCTTTATTTAGTGGCAAAAAATTGTCTTTGTCGCCTTTAAAAAAGACTAATTGTTTTGAATTATTCATCAATTCATCACTTGTTTATTCAATTCTTCAGAGAGTCATTTGTAAGAGAAAATTAATTCTTTTATCCTCATCATTATTCGAGATTTTTGTACTCTCATTTTATAGTGGAACTGTATTGATTTTATACTATTTACTTTTCTTTAATTTTCCAATTAATTTGATCCCGTGCTTTTGCATAGCCTATATACTCTTAATAAGTTGTATCGGAGTGGGACTATTCAATTGAGAATTTGAGATATTTACCGTTGCTAAATTTAACATAAAAAAGTTTGATGGCAAAATTAGTTTTTCAATTTGGTGAGTCTAAATGAAGGTCATTATTATCCAAAACAAATCAAAGAAAGCTTTAGATGGGAAGTTGAAGAAACCAATTTCCATAACTGATGAACAATGGGATAAGTTGGATGATAAAGCACTTTCGACAATCCAACTTTACTTGTCCAAGGAAGTTCTTTGTGAAGTAACCAAAGAAACTACTACTGCAAGATTATGGCTAAAATTAGAATCTTTATATATGACAAAGATCCTCTTAAACAAGCTTCATCTTAAGGAGCACTTATATACAATTTGTATGGCTATAAATACTATTATTCAATCTCATCTTGATGAGTTTACTTCTATTATAATGGATTTGGAAAATATTGATACTAAGATTGAAAATAAAGATAAGGTAGCTTTGTTGATGGTTTACTTACCTTCTACTTACAAACACTTCAAGGAAATCATGTCATATGGTAACAATGATACTTCATCCTTTGAAGATATTAAATCCAATTTACTATCCAAAGAAAATTTTGATCTTGAAGTTTATTTTGAGGATAAGGGTGAAGGTTTGAGTATTAGACGAAGGACTCTAGAAAGAGGGAGTATTGGTAACAAAATGTCTAAATCCAAATCTAAGGGATGAAAATCCAACAAAACTTATCACTATTACAAGAAATTAAGGTATGATATTTCTAATTGTTTTATTTTGAAGAAAAAGAAGAAAAAAAAAAAGGGAAAACTTTACAATCTACTGAAGTTGCTAATTTTGATAGTGATATTCTACTATCTATTGTCGCTTTGAATAAAAGAAGTAAAGCTAAATGGATTCTTGATTTTGGATGTACTTTTCATGTGTCCTTATAATAATTTGTTTATAACTCTTGAACCTGTTAATAACAGTATTGTCTTGATGGATAATAAAGCCTAATGTAAGGTTGCTAGAATAGGTACTATTCAAAGCGAGACTTATGATGGTGTTGTTAGGACTTTGACTAATGTTCGCTACATTCCTGACTTGAAATGAAACTTAATTTCTTTAGGCACCCTTGAGTGTCTTAAGTGCAAGTACTCAGCTAAAGGTAGAGTTTTGAAGTTATCAAAAGGTTCTCTTGTTTTGATGAAAGCAAACCAAATTGTTCGTTATATATTGTGCAAGGCTCTATTGTGATAGGTTCAATAACTGTATCTTCTTCATTGCTTAATACTGATATTACCAAACTATGGCACTTGTACTTAGGCCATATGAGTGAAAAAGATATGCACCTCCTAAGTAAGCAAAGTCTTCTTGATAAACATGGTATAGGTAAGTTAAAGTTTTGTGAACATTGTGTTTTGGAAAAACAAAAAAGAGCTAGTTTCTCTACTGTAACTCACCATATAAAAGGTATTCTTGATTATATTTAATCTGATCTTTGAGGTTCGTCTAATGTTCTTATGAAGGACGTTGTTATATGATGACTATTATTGATGATTTTTCTCATAAGGTCTGGGTTTATTTTCTAAGGCATAAGAATAAGGCTTTCCCCACATTTAAGAAGTAGAAAACTCTTATTGAAATTCGAATAGAAAAAAAAGTCAAGAAGCTTAGAGTAGATAATGGGCTAGAATATTGTGAAGGTAACTTTAATGAGTTTTGTGCAAATCATAATACTACTAGACACCAAAACCATTCCAAATAAACCCTAGCAAAATGGTGTTACAAGACAGATGAACAAGAATTTACTTAAGAAAGCTAATCAGATGCTTTCAAATGTTGGGTTATGGCATCGAAGTAAATTTTAAGCTAAGGCAACATCTATTATATGTTACTTGGTTAATCATTCTCTAACTTGATTTTAAAATTCCAAAAGAAATTTGGTCAAGTAATCATGTTGATCATTCCAATTTGAGGATTTTTAGATGTCCTGCAGATGCACATGTTAATAATAGAAAATTAACTTCAAGAACTATTAAGTGCATATTTCCTAGTTATGCATTTGAGTCTAAATGATATAGTTTTTGGCGTTTTGATCCCAAGTCACAAAAGGTAACTCTTAGTAGAGACATAACGTTTAATGAAGATGTATTGTTATCTTCTAAAAATCACTTTCTTCTACTAGTATAAGTAATCTATAGGGTACTAGTTAGAAGGTAGAACTGGAATTAAAATCTGTAGCTCCTAATATCAATGTTTCATTTTCCTGCACCAATGAATTTAGTACTGATGATTATTGTGATGATCTTGATTGTGATGGTAATACCACTTCTCTTGTTCAACCACAACAAGAAGATTATTCAATTGCTTAAGATAAATCGAGAAGACAAATTAAAAGGCCTGCTAAATATGCTAATCATAATAATTTAATTGCTTATGCATTGTTTGTCACATAAGAGGTAAATAATGGTGATGTACCTACTAGCTATATTGAAGCTATTTCTTGTGTTGATACTTCAAAATGACTAGTAGCTATATACGAATAAACAGAAAGTCTTTATAAGAATGGTACATGGGATTTGATTGAGCTTCCAAAGGACAAGCAACCATTGAGCTATAAATGGGTTTATAAGATGAAATAAGGCATTACTAAGGTTGAAAATCTTAGATGCAAAGCATGATTAGTTGTTAAAAGTTTTAATCAAAAGGGAAGTATTAAGTTTAATGAGATTTTCTCACCTATTGTTTGCCATACCTCCATTCATGTTTTGCTTGCCTTTATTACTTTGTTTGATTTGGAATTGAAGCAACTTGATGTCAAGATAGCTTTTCTATATGGAGAGTTAGAAGAAGAAATTTACATAGAGCAACTTGAGGGATTTGTTGTTCTTGGTAAGGAGCATCTAATTTGTCAATGGCCTTAACCAAGCTCCTAAACAGTAGTACAAAAGATTTTATTCCTTTATAATTGAGAAAAGGTTATTCTAGAAGTCCCTTTGATGACCATGTTTATTTTAGAAAATTTCCAGATAGGTCTTTTATACACTTGTTAGTTTATGTTGATGATATATTGATTTCATTACGTAACAAGTCTTTGATTAGAAAGTTGGAAACCCAACTCAATAATGAGTTTGAAATGAAAGAACTTGGTATAGCTAAGAAAATTCTTGATATGGAGATTTGTCAAGCTAGTAAACTATTCTTATCACAAAAAGCATATATTGAGAAAGTGCTTGATAGGTTTAATATGACTAATTACAAATCGGTTTCTACTTCACTTGCCATATATTTCAAGTTATTTAAACCCTTGTCTACAAATAAAGAAAAGAGATGGAGTGTATGTCACATGTTTGTTATGCTAGTGCTATTAGTAGCCTTATGTATGTTATGGTATGCACTAAACCTAATTTAGCATATGTCGTCAGCATAGTAAGTTAGTATATACATAATCCTAGTAAGAATCATTGGAGCGTCGTGAAATGGATTTTTCGATATTTAAAAGGTACTTCTCATATTGATTTCATATTTAACAAAAACAAGGTTGTAACAAATGATGTTGTAGGTTTTGTTGACTCAAATTATGCTAATGATTTGGATCAAACAAGATCTCTTTTTGGTTAAATCTTTACTCTCTGTAATGATGTTATTAATTGGGAAGCTACACTTCGATCCATTACTACATTATTTATGATTGAAGCAAAATATATTATAGCAACAAAGGGTGTAAAGGAGGTTATTTGGATTTGAGGTTTGGTTAATGAACTTGGTTTAACACAAGATGTTCCTGTGTTTTGTGATAGCTAGTGTTATTTACTTAATCAGGAATAATTGTTATTACGACAAGACCAAACACATTGATATAAAATATCACTTTATTTGAGATACTGTTGTTGTTGTTGTTGGTAAAGTTCTGGTGAAAAAGATTCATACATCTGAGAATCCAATAGATATGCTTACTAAGCCACTTCCGAATGCTAAGTTTCAAAATTGCTTAAGGTTGGTTGGTATTTGCAGCACTCAAGTACCCTTTAAAGCTTTATGTGGCAGTAAGTAACTTATTGAATTCGAGCTAAGGCGAAGATTGTTAAAAATGAATGGCTCTCATCCTTAAAAATTTCATCCATTGAAATTAACAGTCAACATTTTTCCTTATATATAAATCGCTACTTTATTTAGTGACTAGAAATTATCTGTGTCACCTATAAAAGAAGATTGATTGTTTTGAATTTTTCATTAACTCATCTCTTGTTCATTCTATTCTTGAGAGAATTATTTTTAAGAGAAAATTAGCTTTTTTGCCCTCATCATTATTTGAGGTTTTTGTACTCTTATTTTATAATGGAATTGTATTGATTTGATACTATTTATTTCTTTTCAGTTCTCCGATTGATTTGATCCTATACTTTCACATAGCATCTATACCTTAACATGGACCAACTGCAACTAGAATGAAATTAGCTTTAACCTTTAATTTGACATGATATATGAGATTCATAGCCCTTAAGAAGAGTTAGAAAGTATTATGGCATACTCGATAATCACCATTGGATCTTCTAAACGGTCAATGAGCAAAAATAATATGGCTTCCTAAGCTAATATGTATAACCTTAAAAACCTTTTAAGGACCTAATGAATACATGAGTATGCTGTGAAACCATATCATCATCATTATTATTATTGGCTAACTACATAATGTTACAACTTAGCGGAGAAGGAGAAATCAAACATGTTTTATCCCATAGAGAAACTAGTGTTTATATCAATTGCCTTAATGAATATTATGATTAGACAAGTTAACTTCTTCTTCTTCTTTTTTTTTTTTTTTCATTGAAAAAGATAAGTCAACTTTAATGAACCAATTCTAAACCTACCAATATAAGAACAAGCCTAATCATTTGAATCTATCCATTAATCTAAATAATTATTACATCTTTGCATTTTAATCATTCTACAATCTCAAAAAGGGAAATTTCATGCGCAAGCTCAGGAGATTACTAGTAAATGATAGGCAATTGATCAAGTCTGTTGACACAAGTCGTCGCTTTTCAAGTTCTCTCGATCTACTAGACTTATTTAATTTGTCAAACCTCACTGGAACGAGTATATATAAAGAATATGTATAGCTATGATTTATAGATAAGACCAATTGGTCATGACAAATGGAGTTTGCAAGAAGGGTGATTCAATATATCATGGTTTGAAGCTATCAATTTAAACCAATGAAATGAAGACAATCAAAATTGCTGAATTGTGATTAGAAAAAAAGTTTATTCCAATCCATAAGTAATTAGTTAGAGATGGAGTTGTGGTTAAGTATAGCAATTCTTGTGAACGAGATACATGTGTACTAATAAAGTTTTCAACTAATTGTTGCTATGGTTGACATATAGGAAGGCATACATACATATGATAAAACAAAATTCAGAAATGGTTGGAATTTAACCTCAATAGACTAGAGTAGGTAGCAATCAAGCATATGATTGTTATCTAAATAAATTATTACTTGAGGGAGTAAGACAATTTTTTATTACAAGTATTGGGTAACACACATATTTAAACGTTGCTGCAAATTGTGAATGGTAGCACCCAATAAATAGCAATGTATGTACTAAATACCCATACTAAAATGAGTGTTTTATATTCCGAGTCAAATTTTATAGGTGCACTAAATAGCAACACAACGACTTTAATAGCATATACGAGCCAGGTAGCAACTTAAGAGTACATAGAACACTTACAGCTCGTTCACTTCACCAAATGGAATCAGAAAAGAATGTAATTAGAATTTTGAAGGAATATAATAAGAGTGTAATACATATTATTTTGTTTAGTTGAATTAATAAAGAGCTTAAGAATAAACATGTAATGAAACTTTAATGACTAAAATGCTCTTAATTTTTCTCAAGTAATTCTAAAGTAATAAGTGATAATGTTGGAAATTGACTATAGAGGTAAAGATGGCGGTAATGATTGATGGCGATGGTAGTGGTAGCAGCAGAGTGATGGTAGTAACAGTAGTGTGATGATAGTAGTGGTAATGGCAGTCCGTGATAACAGTAGTGGTTAATAGTGGCAGTAGTAGTTAGTAGTAGCAATAATAATAATAGTGGTGATCATCATCAAATTGATATGAGGTTATTTTTGGAAAAAATATAAAATTTTGTGAGGAATCGTGATTTTTTTATCTAGTAAAAAAATCCTTATTACTTAATTTCACTTAATAAAGATTTTTAAGAAATTACGATTCGAAGGCAAAACACTATAATAAAGAATAAGTATAGAATTAAATTTTAATTCCCCTTAAGTGAATGAGATATTAATGAATGTCCAAAATCCTTCGATGTTGCCATAGTAATCTTGGACAGTGAGCAAAGATGCATTACTTGTATTAATGACATGATCCAGATAATTGAGCTGAAATGTGTGAACAAGGGGAACAGACGCTACATGTATATTATGAACCCATATACCTACAAGTAAATTGGCACTTCATCCTTGCCAATGTCCAGATGGAGTGATGTGATGTATATCTTCGTAATTATGGGATGACCTTGTTCAAATGAAGTCCAACCACGTTCAGAGGAAGCCGTCCAAAATAATCTATTCTGCCTTTGTCTTCTCGAATTGACTCCAAGTGATCATAGACACATGTGGCCTGACCCGGCAGTGCTCCAATTATAGTGTTAACATCAATAACCTTCCCAAACCTGTCCAATCCCATGATCAGTCCAATCTCCATATTTAAAATCGGGTATAGTTAATTCTTGCCTAGGTGTCTTAGATGGTGTTCTTGAAGCAGATCACATGCATAGAGATTGATTGTCATTAAGGATGACAAATGGGGAAGGAAACCTTATTCCACATTTTAACAGTTCATAGAGGCATGCAATGTTGTGCTTCTCTTACTAGTGACTTGCACCAGTTTTCATTTCATTTCTTTTCTTGGGCATGAACTTACAGGAAAAAGACAGGGAATAAAAAGAAACACATTGTAGACCCATTATGTACAGACAACCTCTCAATCCTGCAGAAACAAGTTTGACAGCAACCTACGCAAATCGTGTTCAGAAATATCTCTCCTCATGTCTTGAAAATCTTTCAAGTACCATGAAATGAAGAGATCTATTCTCAACATTCATTTAGTAGGTTGTTGGAAATAATTAGTGATAAGAAACGTATCATTGTGGAATGATAGATATCCCAGAACCACTAACTAATAATTAACCTCCAAATACAGTATTCTTTGAGCCTTTGAGATATTGACAACATTTGAATTGCATTGATGTAAAAGATGAGACTGCACACAGGATTCATACCAGAAACTTACCTGTTGTACTTCTACATATGGTTGGAGGAGAGTTTTGACCTCTTGAGATTCCCACTCCAATGAGTCCCACCAATCCTGCTGGCTTACAGAGATTTTTTTCAGAGAATCAGGAGCATGGAGTTTATTTTGATGTAGGGGAAGGTAGAGAGGGATCCTTTTTATCTTTGGGCAATGGATCACTTCAATAATTTCAATAGCACTGTCAATTTTCATTGTACCAATGCTTCTGAGCTGTGTTAAGCACATCAACCTTAATGTCTTTAAGTTTGGTAGAGAAGTTATAGCAGGCATGGTGCTGTTATTCTCATTATATGTGTTTGTTATCTCCTCCATCCTTCTGCAATTGGAAACATCAATAATCTGAAGGTGACAAAGATGTATCAACAACTCATGATTGAGCAGCCTCTTGATCATATTGCATTCTCTTATATAAAGTGATGTCAGCTTAGAGCTACAGGTGGCTGCAAGAGCAGGAAGTGGCATATCTTGAGAAGCTGGCATTATTATCTTCTCCAAATGAGGACAATTTTGTACATCAATCTCCTCTAGATTTTGGAGATGCAGGAACATCTCTGTTGTAAACAGTATCCTGATGTTGCTATTGAAGATTTCAATCCTTTTTAGATTTTGGAGAAAAGATAGTGATTCAGGCAACAGGAACCTCATGCTGTTACAATCTGATATAGAAATAGCTTCTCTGCAGTGAAAGTCACTGATATGCTTTTGTACAGGTGATGAGGTAGCATTAATCCCTTCAAAATTAGCACATGGTTCGATATTAATTTCCTGAAGAACTGGAAGTGAAAACCTTGTGTCAGAATTGAATGCTACAATATATTTGAGTTCTGGACAGGAGGTCATTTTTACTCTCTTAAGATTGGGAAATGGAGAGCTATATGAGTTGGGAAACTGGAATCCTTGATGTTTGTCCCCAAAAACCACCTCAAAGTTGCTATCGTGAATCTCTAATGCCTCAAGGTTTTCAAGCGGGACAGCATCAGATAACATCATCAACTTACTAGCCCATGAGACAATGAGCAATATCTCGACATTCTTCGGGAGAAGAATACTGTCTCTGTAGTTTTCAATTTTCATGCTTATAGGTTCATTTAGCACTACAGCTTTTGAGTAGCTGTTAAGTTGCATTTCAATGTTTTGATGGAAGCTAAATTCGTTTCTCCCTACAAAGATAAGATACTCGGCAGGCCCCTTATCTGTTAGAGAGAGAAGATATCTAGTTAGCTCTTTTGTCGTTGGGAAACAACAGTATAATGTCTCCAACTTATGCAATCCTACCAGTTCCTCTGCTTCAATGTAATTGACCTTGAGATATTGCAATTTCGTGAAGTTACTCACCACTCTTCCTGGCAAATCATTAATGCTAGTTTCGTAGAGGTCAAGGAATTCTAGGTTTCGTAGAGATTCCAATCCATCAGGTATGTTTCTCATACTTTTACAGCGATAAAGGTCTAATTTCCTTAATAATTTCAACTTCTGTATGCAGGGAACATGTCGTAATGCAGAACATCCCCGAAGCACCAACGCTGTCAAGTTGACCAGGTCTCCAACAAAATCTGGAATTTCTTCTATCTTGGTTTCACTCAGATCCAAAATCCTCAATTTTGGCAATAAGCTGAAGAGTGAACCTGGGATCATTCTCAAACAAGATTCACCATGCAATGTCAAAATTGAAAGTCTAGAATAGCACGTTGACCTGTTGGAAATTTCTTCTCTTCCATCTATCACACAAGAAATCTCATCTAAACCTTCAATGGAGTATTGCTTGCTCAGTATTTTTTTCAACCCAGTGCCAAAATTGTCCATACACAGCATCATATTGCTTGCATAATGCACAGCCATATCAATGATGGCATCATGCATTTTCATTACTGCTTTCCCTCCACTTTCAGTTGAATTTACTCTTTCCAATAAACATGCATTTTCAAGTTTATCCAATATGGTGTTAGCTTTGTCATACGATTTCTGTCTGCTATCCACTCCACTGACTAATCCCACATCAATTAGAAACTCTATCATTTCCCTTTGTAGTCTACATTTCCTACTTCCAATATAAAAAGCACAATATATGAAACACTGTTGTAATTGTTCATCAGCCAAAAATTCATAACTGAGCTTCAGTGGATAAATCACTTCATTTTTCAGCTCCTTAAATCTTGCATTTGGATCCTTCATTTTCTCCAGCATATCCTTCCATTCATGCACATTTTCAACTCCTCTCATTCTTGTTGCGATTGTGTTGATATAAAGTGGCAGACCTTCATAAGTTGATATTATCTGTCCAGCAATCGCTCTCACTTTTGTGGAGGGCACCATCCTTTGCCCAAGTTTATCCAAAAATATGCTCCATTGATCCATCCAGGCGGACAAACATTGTATCTTGATTTCTGCTTGGCATAACATCATTCGACATACATCTAATGATCGAGAAACAATAACTAACTTAAACCCATTGAATCTCATGGGAATCCCTACATTATAGAAGTCAAAATGCTGCCACAAACCATCTAAGATTAGCACAGTTTTCTTTTCTGTTGTCAGAAATCTATACAGTATGGAAGCCCTAACTTTCTCATTCTTCTCGTGTGAAAGTTCATCTAGATGCACTGCATTTCCAATTATATCTTGTAACTCATAGATGGTAAAATCCTGAGGTATTGTGGCCCAAAAAATATTGTCAAAAGCTTCATTTTCAAGCAGCTTGTTATAAATATGCATCATAACTCCTGTTTTTCCGACTCCTCCCATGCCATAGACACCAACTCTTAGAATATCATTCTTAATTATATAATTCAAAATCTTTGATATCTCACTCTCTCGGCCAATCAGTTCTGTAGTTAACATAGGAGCTCCTTTGGTATTGTGCATACTTTTTGATAATGTTTTTGCACCTGGATTTTTGAGCTCCTCCGCTTCTGCTATCAATTCTTCCACTTGACTTACTTGCCAAAAAGAGGAAAGTTCACCTTCCCTATGATCCCCATTGATGCTTTTATATCCGTTTTTTATTGCTTTTACTTTCTTCCGCCAACAATATAGTTCCTCCTCCCTTTCTTCCTTCTGGCTATCCAGCTCTTCTAATTTTCTTTTCAAACTATGCAATTTCTCATTAATGCCCTCACTTCCAGATTGCTGAGGCATATTCATAACTAATCCTGAAAAAAAGAAACAAAAAAGATTAGTTAGAAAGAGAGAGAAAAATCATTAGCAGTAGGAAAAGGAGGCATTCAGGTCAATCAGACAAAAGGAAAAGGAACTAATTCAAATGCAGACCTTCAGGTACATGAGATGGTGAATTAGTTACATCCTCTTCATGAATTGGTGTGGATGGCATACTCATTGAAACTTCTTTGGAACTGGCCTGGTGATTTACATATAGATGTGGAAAATTAAGCCTAGGTTTTAATCCTTTGAGCTTATAAGCAGCATGATCATATGCAAGAGCTGCATCTTCAGCTGTCTGATATGTGCCGAGATGAATAGCTTTCTTAGTGACAGGATTTTGAACTTCTGCGGTCGACTTCCCAGAAGGCCTCTGTCTCGTTTCTCTGTAAAGTGTTCTTTTCGCGTTTCCTTCTACTACCAAAACAAATCCTTTATCAATTCCTCTAGAAGACATGTGTAATTAGTAGACACGGAAATGCCATGCAAGATGAATTTTTCAATGGTCAAAGAAAACAACATAAATTCTTTAGAGTATAACGGAGGAGTGTGTCAAACATGAACCTTCAGCTGGAGAAAAAACTTTACAGTGTGATTTATGATGTGATTCACTCATGAGAAAGTACAAAGGTAAGAAATTAAGTGGAAGTTTTTACTTCAAGTAAATGCATTTGACATGATTCTCCTAGAGAAATATTGGAATATGGACAACATAAAACCATGCTGTTCCATGACGATCTCTTGGTATTTACCAGATTGATGAGGATCCTGCAATAAGTAATTCTCTATTGATGCTTCCCCTGCAGTGCAACCTGCAATATCTTCCTGGGGAAAAGCTTGTTGAACATTCGATATATCCAAATCGGGGAGCAAAAAATCTGAACGAAACTGCTTATGCAAGGTAGCTAAATCAGTTTCCCCTTCCGGGAATTCTGCTGGTAGAGGCAGTGGCATCACAATAGGTGGATCTTCTCCAGACATATGGTCATTATAGACAGATTGATAACCATCTCGTGAAAGATGAATATCTGACAGATGATGAAAGTTTTCGATATTTTCAGCTTCAATCCTTTTGTCGATGTTTTGCGTTGTTTCCTCAACTAGACTTTTTCTCAAGCTTGTTTGTCCTTTTTCTGTGACTTCCAGGTGAAGTGCACTCAAGGCTTGTGCTTTCACCCAAGGATGAACAGCATGACAGACTTCAATACCTCGGTTTTTCACTTGACCAAAGTGAGCTTTGATCCTTGAAGCACGCCCAGAGTATTCACTACCGCAGAACTTACACTTCCACCGCTCATTGGGTCGCTCCTCTACATACACCCAAAATGGATCTGTCTTCTTTCTAACCATGCTGTTTCCACACACGCAGAGAATCAAACCTTCGTCAACATCAAACACAACCTTCAAAAGCTAAACACCCGATATAAGGGCGTCTTAATATGTGTTGCCATGGGAAATATGAAACAAAACTTTTTAGGGCAAATAAATGCAACCTTTATGTGATTCAATTGCTAAATAGTTAAAATAACTAACAGTAAAATTGCAGGGACTAAACTCCTGTACCTATGAAATCTAATTGTAAACAAATCGAGTCAAGACTACATAGCCCTCTAACTCAAGCTTGATTAGGTAGCACTCAACAAATTCAAGTTTGACTCGATTAAGTTGATTTAGGCTTTACGTTAAGTAAAAATATTTTTCTTCTAATCAAATTAATATTAATATGACTCTAATTTCACTAACATCCAAACTTGGCTTGAAGCTAATCATTATAAAACTTAAGCTTAATTCAATAAACTACTCAATTAGTTTGACTGTGATCGGATAGAACTCAAGTAGATATTGAGCTAACTCAAGTTTACTAATGGAGTTTTGCTCATTTACGCCTCTATCTGAATCGCGAGTCAACAGCCAAATAATTCTAGGAAGAGACCAATATTATATCAGGCACATGTGAATCTGAGGAAATAAATTAGATGAAACAAATTTCAGATAGTCTTTTGAGAGAAATAAAGTAAGCTTTCATTAAAAAAAAAAAGAAGAAGCACAAATTCTGAAGTTTTCATGAAACGGAGAAAGGGGATTGTGGAAGAAAGGCTTCAAGTCAACTACCTTCTTGTGCTGACAAAATATATTCTTTCTAGGAAACTGCCGAGTAATTTCCTTGTACCAGTTAGGAGTATGCACAGGTGCTATCGCCATGGAAAATGATGTTTCCTCTTTATTTCCTTTTGGTTAAAGTCAGTGGCGCCAGCAAATAAAGTTCCACTACACGCGACCATGCCGGGAAAGGTCAAAAAGGGCAATTTATTCTTCTTCTTTTATTTATTTATTTTTTTTTCCTTTTCAAATCCGAAAAATACAGTAATATTAATTTGAAATCGTGTTCCAAATCCCCCATTTTAAATTGTAATAAAATCTTCAGCCAAGAAAAAAGAAAAAAAGTACTCGTAATAAAATCTTGTAATCAAAATATGATTTTAAACGGTAGACTAAAATCCTATTTTGAAAATACGATTTTATCACATTGACTTAAATATACTTATCTTTTTTCTCGTTCAAACATAAATCCTCTATTAAACTAAAGCTTTAGCAAACTCTACTCTCTAAAATACAAAAATAAAAGGCCAAAATTAGCCTATATTTGTCAAATATTATTATTATTATTTTGTTGCTATTAGGATCTTGAAATTATCACTTTAGTTACATTTTGTTGAAAATATTTTTACTTTCTCTCATTATCTTACAAACACCAAGGGTAGAATCTTTTTCAAATTACTTTTACTATTTTTGTTACTGTTATTATGGTTATTTGTGGTTATGTGTTTAGATTATTTAGATAATTGTGTATTATAGTTATGATGAAAAAAATTGTTATTATTCACACTTTTTTATTATTTTGGCTAAATGGGTTATATATATATATATATATTTGTTTGTTTCTTTTTGTTTCATGCCATTGTTCATCCATGTGTTCATGATATGTAGTGCTGCTATCTTATATTTTTGTATTGATTTGTGAATAGTTTCAATTCTATTTCATGAAATTTAGGTTTAGACTTGATTTCATTGTTTTAACTTCATTTCACCTCTTGCTTTCTTATTTCCAAACTTCGTTAGGAACAAGAATTTATGTAATTATTATTGCTTTATCATAAGAAACATACCTCGGATGTGTTCCTCCAAAAACAAAAGATAGGGGTGGGGGGGGGGGGGGGGGGGGG